>CM070033.1:137368053-137388239 GCA_036250615.1 Ptychadena robeensis
AAAGTTGCAAGCCACTGTATAGTTGTGTAGGTGCAACAACTAACTGCGTTGTTGTTTATTGTTTTACCAGAATAATAGATGAAAAAATGAAGAACAGTTGAGCAGTACATAACTGGAATAACCATGGAGATAGCAAGACATAAAATATAGCACACATACAATATAACGTTTTATACACTAATGGGAGCATACTTGATAATTAAAAAATTGAGGGTCATAGAAGTTAACATAAGTATGTAGGTGTAAGATAAACAAGAGTTGTTTATCTCTTGTGTATAACATTAAAGTTAAGGTGAATTATAAGAAGCTAAATAAGCAATACAAATTAAGAAAAAACTAAAAAGCATAACCTTTGCATAACGTAGGTTAAGGTGGCCATACACAGGTCAATTTCCCACACGATTCCTGGCCGATCGATCACCAGGCACGTGCACACCGATGAGGAATCAAGTGCAGCCCAACTTGACCGATTGACATGGCCCCCAAATCGGATCGGCCAGAGAACCAACCTGTTGGTGTTTTCTGATCGATTGAGCACATATCAAGGGGCGTTGACATTTGTGAATCGATTGACTGGTAACAGAATCGTCCAGGAATCGGTGGCCTAAGGTGGTAGGCACAGACTTGTATGGTCGATCGATTAACGCCTGTGGCTTCACCGGAATCGATCGGAGCGTTGATCGATCACTCAGGAATCGACACGTGTATGGCTAGCTTTAGACATCATGCTCTAGAGCAGTGATGGCAAACCTTTTAGAGACCGAGTGCCCAAAATGAAACCCAATTATTTATCTCAAAGTGTCAGCATGGCAATTTAACCTGAATTACACAACTCATATACACACACACACACACACTACTTACTTATAAGATAGAATAGGAGAGGGGATGGGGCGATGTGTGCAATCAGAAGAGACGGGAAGAGAACGGACAGCATTGAAAGCCAATAGGCTGCAGTTCTTTCCTCTGTGATGGCTGACAGCTCGCATGCCCACAGAGAGGGCTCTGAGTGCCACCGCTGGCACGTGTGGCATAGGTTCACCATCACTGCCCTAGGGACTTGTGTGATTGTAGTATAGATTTACAGACCTATCATAATGAGCTTGGACATGGCAGAACAATAAAAAGAACAGAGGCACAGAACATCCTGGGGTTTTTATTAATTTTAAACTGTACAGTTCAACCCTTAAAGTAATAGTGGTTCAAGTAAAACACACAGTCACAGTAAACATACATAGCACATTTATTAGATCATTTAAATGTTTAAAGGAAACCTCCACAGTCCACTAGACAGAACGCTCATTTAGAAATATACTCACGGGTGGCAAGAAAGGATTTCTTTCAGAATTTTTTTTTTTATATTCACATTCTTACACTGAACTAAATCTTTTAACATTAAATGAAATTAGGTTAAGCTGCAGAATAGCCACTTGAGAACAATGCCCCGCTGTCGTATATTCAACTGTAGGTTCTTCTACATCATAAAATCAAGCAGATTGTGGAATCCCCACCCCAGGCACTACCTTGTCCCAGATCTTTGCTAGAAGTAGAAGTTTCACCTTGTTCAAAGACTGTTGTGTAGACTGTAGTGCATGGCCAATGTATAACAAATTCTAATGAATGAGGGATTCAGGGACCCAACGTGTGTATGCAGGAGCCAGAAGAACTGGTAGAAAGGGAAAGGCAAGCCCTATTTTACCATTAGGTGCTCAGTGCCTGAATAACCGATTGTAAAGTCCAAGTACAACTGGAGAACTTTAGAAGTGAAATAGGTTACAAAGACAAAAGAATGGCGCCTATTATTTATCACCCTAAACACTTTCTTCTTAAATCTTCAGTAAATACGTTTACTGTAATTAGGCAGTAGCTACATTCCTCTAGTACAATGTTGTTGACTTAAAGCACTTCCAATTTAAGCACCAACTTGGCTCGTGTAGATGGACACATTGTCCATGTTTTATGAGGCCCTCCATTTGTCTGCATAAGTTGCCTTTCTTTTTGATGCATAACAAGGGACATGATAACACACACAAGATATTTCCATGAATACTAGTCTAGAGCAGAAAGAGAAGGACAAAACCGCAAGATACGGGAAGACTACTTACAGACAAAATGTGGGTAATATCTTCAGGAAAATATTGCCCCATGGTAAAGGCTTTCTATGGTAATTACAAGGTTGGGAATGTGATAATATTTTCTATTTAAGCCACACACACATATATGGGTTATACCAAGGTTGTCCAACTCCAGGATACGTTTTACCCTCTAGTCCTTTGATCCACGCACATTTTTAGTATTTCTTAAACAGCATTAAATTAAGGAAAGGTTTGGGAAAGGGCAGAGGCTGTGTTTATATCAATACATGGCCTGTATGTGCCCATGTGTACTGGATTTTAGACAACCCGCAATGCATTATATTCTACCAGCAATAGAATTTAAAAGTGTTTAGAAACCTTACCAGCAGGCAACTTTGTCTAATGACAGGTGGATTGTTTGAGTGCATAAGATACAACCAACCTGTACTAAGCTTATATACTCAGACTTGCACTCACAAGAATAGAGCCCCAAAATATTGAAACTTGAAGTAGACTGAAATAAATACAAAAGGGCCTTTTACTATTTACAATAATTAGAATAAACCATTTACAACCTTTTGGAGCAACTTCTTCTATGCACTATACTGGTGGGAATATGTTTGAGAAAAGTGAATTTAGAGGAATGTTAAATTTTTACTTCAAATGGTTGACAAAACATAAAAAGAACCTAGAAGACGCAAGAGAGAAGAGCGATAATTTATGTCATTAAGATGACAGCCGTTAGCTGCACATTGCTAGTCACAAAAAAGAAGAGTCAGGACATTTTATTTATTTTATAGTGTTTAGCTCACTATCCCCAAGTTTTCTTTTTATCTCTTAACCTCCCTAGCGTTCATGACGAGCCCAGCTGGGCTGCCATGAACCCTGCATATCCCCAGAAAGCTGAGGTGATTTTCTCTGCGGACGCAGCATTTCGGGTTTGCGCGACTATGTACACTGCCACAATTGCCTGTACTGCGTGGTACAGGCAGAATGCTAGGGAGGTTAAAGACAAACTTCCAATTGACTTTGACAATTTTGGATATGGTGAGGCTAACAGTTTTAAGCTTCTGTCTCATCCCTATAAAAAGTAAACCTTATGCACTTGTTGTACAAGCTACAGATTTAATGGAACAGGAGGGACACCCCCAAACAGGGACAGAGATGACATTAAAAACATTTAGAAAATGTAAATTCATTATTTTGAAATCTGTGTCCCCATGAGGGAGAATTCCCTTCATTTTTTCATCACCAGATGACAATTATCAGACTTATAAAGTAGGCATAGTTCAGGGTTACTAGTAGTCACATGTTATTGATCACCATGTCACATCTCTTCCAAAAGAAAAGAAAATGATGCCCATAGCATACTATATTATTTCCACAACTTTTAATTACATGCCAATTTTAAGGACATCTTAAACTGAAACAAAGTTGAACAACCTCAGAACTACATATACTTTTTTTTTTTACACTTTCTTATTAAATACTCACACAATCAAAAAAGGAGGAAACAATGGAATCATATATTAAAGAATTTAAACCATGCCATTGCTCTTGCCATCTCCTCCAACAGTGGCTGTGTATAGAGGCTCCATTCTCACATTACACAGCCATTACACAGCCAATGTAAACTCAGATTGGAAATGTGCACTTTTGATGGTAAAGTTCATTCTTTCACAGTCTGTCAGGATACAAGTTTCCATATTGGCTGGAACCAATATTGAGGTCAGATAAAAGAAAGAAAAAAATGCATGGCTCCAGCCAAATGGAAAGGGGGTGATAAATAAGTTAATATGGTGGATTTTTAGACCTAATTTGATGGCAGCCTAGAACAGTGACAGAAACAGCAATACGCCTCTATGCATAGGTGAAGATACAAAAGAGAAGGTGGTGATGGCAAGAGCAATGTCTTGATTTGCTTTAAGAATTGTAAAACTAGTCCATTCGGATCTTCTGATTGGTCATTCTATAAATGATGCTGTCATAGCCAGGGTCCATGTTCCACAGGTTGTATGATATGGCAATGACTGCCAGAGCAAGGGCAATCATCAGCCACAATATGATGTTGAAGACAACGGCGTAGTTAAAATTATATTCATAGCCCAGGTTATATGGACTGCCAGGGTTACTCTAAAACAGATAAAAAGTTATGTCCATTAAAATGTTGCAGTAGACAAGCATTTTCACATTTCTTTTTTGATAGCACAGCACAGCATTTCCACAAATTTTTTTTAATAATGCAAAATAAGAAATAAGAAGAAAAGCGGCTACCAATAGCAAATATTCTGACTTTTTTTTTCTCCTGACCCACTTTCTCCTAATATATTGAAGTAAATTTTTTTGGGCATTTGTCCACAGATCTGAAAAGTAATATGATCTAGATTTTTTAAGTTTCCTAAGCAGCTGGCCATCTGGTCTGGGCCGCCATCAGAAATTTCGGGCCCCCTACCACTAGCACCAACCTCTCTCACCCCCCTCCCCCAGGTCTGAGGGTTCCAACATGGTAGATTCTGCTGCAGATCGACCTCCGTGTTCTTGATTGACCTTCAATAAACTGTCTTCGTCCACAGTACAACACCGTTTGAACCCCCAGATCTCATACCTCAGTAGTCAAACTTTTCTCTTGTGGGATTTTACTCAGATCTCCAACACCCTTAAGCTGGCCATACACCTTTAGATCTCTCTGTCAGATGTCCTTTAGATCTACCAACAACTATGTAGTGCCGGGTCCTCTGTGATTGAACACAGGTAGACTTGATGGTTTAGAAAGTCCCTCATATTACATGGTTTTGGTAAAACAAAAAGGAGATCTAAAGGAAATCTGACAATCTAAAAGGTGTATGGGATCCTTAGAAGTCAAATTTTTATTTTTTTGGGGATTAGCAATTTACAGAATTTTGGCAATCCACAAAATGTTACTTTTACAGTAGGTCACATCACCGTCACCTTCCACACACATAGGAGAGGATGTGGGAGGTGGGTGTAGGTGAGAGCTACAGGTCTCATCCCTCTCTGGCTAGTGTAGGCTGCTGTCAGCCAGCGTCCAGGACAGGGAACACATGACCGTGCAGTTGACCGCCGGGCCCCCCAAGATGGTCGGACCCAGGACAGGAGTACCCCCCCACCCCCTTCCACACCTGACAGGGAAGGTCTTCAACAGACATAACTGACAAAACTCAATCAATACACAGATCTTGGAAATGGAAGTGGTGTGCATTAATAATAATCTTAAAGATGTCCGAGAGTTGTATTGAACATTATGCTTACCTGATCATAAACAATTATGTCCCTTTCACACTAGATGTGTTGCTGTTACAGCACTTGTACACATAACGCACTGCAGCCTGCATTTATTGTCACCTTTCTTACACTAGTATGGGAGACCTAGCGCAGCGCAAATAGTTAACGCAAGCTTTCAAATCAGTACTCTAGAACTAGTAAGATACTGGCATTGTACACCAAGACTAAGTAAATAGTGGAACCAAACTATATTAGAAAACTACAAATACAGGTTTTAAATGCTAAGGCTATGTTCGCACTTTGATCCCGCCCATTCAGTTGAATGGGCTTGTCCCCACTTCAACTAATGGCCACGATTGTGATTAGACATCGGCCATTGTCGCTATTTTTTTTTTCTATGATCGCACCCTTAGAAATTAATGGCCGAGATTTTTTATCGATTTTATATTGACCAGGCGATCTTCACACGCGATAAAAAAAATAAATCGCCCCCATTATAAAAAAATTGCATCCATAGAGAATAAAAGGACGCGATTTTTCAATCGCGTACTTTCATTCTTTATGGACGCGTTTTTTTTTCATAATGGGGATGATTTTTTTTTTTTATCGCGTGTAAAGATCGCCTGGTCAATCACGCCTGATCGTGTGAGCAATCGGTGATTGCATATGTGGGAACAAAGCCTAAAATCGATTTGTAAAACTTTGTATATAGAAGAAACAAAAGAATATAGTCTCATTTAAGTAAAGTCAAGCAGACCTATTTAAAGTGCACTTACAATGGCAGGAGATTCCAGAATGGATCGGCTTTTCCTAACAAGGGGAGTCTCGAAAGTTTCTACAGCGACAACTTCCACAATTGCATTTCCACCATAAATACTATACATATCATCTGCAAACTGGAAAATAATTTGTAGATTAGCATACAGACTGCTATTACAATAGAATACATTGTAGCAAGATCAAAAAGAGGCGATGTTAAGCCCACCTGGACACACTAATGGTTATTTAAATCTCCATATAGAATAATGTACATCCCAATGCAGAACAGGACAGACACAGGATGCAGCATGGTGAAAAGCCAGGACTGCACGCCGTTTTGTGCCATAAGAAGCAAAGCATGGTAGAAGTATGTTTTATAATATGGACTTAATAGTGGGATTCTGTGCTCATCATGTCATTAAAATATTAATATCAGTATGCATCATTTCCTTTGAAAAGGCACAGAGGACAGCAGGGGGGCTAATGGAACTTCCTATTGTACACTTTCCAGTAACCCCCTGCACATGCGTTTATTCACAGATTCACCCTTTAGTTAGTTAATTGACATTCATTTTCCTGCAGCAAGCTACATAATGCCTACAGTATGTGGGAAATAAAAAGATGTTTTTTGGCAGGGCTTTTTCTTCTACATTTACAGTTGGCCCAGTAGCAGATGAAAGTTACATGCATTTTTTTTGGCTCCCTAACCAATTTACTGCAGTTAAGGACATTCATAAGTAAAAAAGTTTTAGGCCAAGGCTCCAATGGGGCAGTCTGGGAGCGGCTCAGGCCCGTCCCCAATGGGTCAGGCTCTACAGGCAAACCAGAAACGCCAGGCTGCCCCCATGAATTGGTTCGGATGTGGTTTTTAGTCCAATGACATCGATGGATTAAACCCCCTGCCGTTCCTGACGGTCCCAGCTTGTCCAGCTCTGACCTGTCAGAACAGCAGTGAATGAGCTGGGTTCGTCAGGCAGAGATCGGAGCTACAGGAGAGCAAACTAACTGCTCTGTGTGTCTCAGATCGAATGAAAAGGCAGCTGCAGGAGAACGGATAACTCCCCCCCCCCCTCCCCATGTAACCTGGCACATCTGCACTGCCATCTAGTGGCTGCACAGCTCATTTACCTGATACAATAAATTATTGAAATATTCATTATCTGATATTGTGAGTTATTCGCAAAGCATCTGCACATGTTATTATATGCAGGATATCTACCAGACTCCTGTATGGACATACTGATGTCTACCAGACTCCTGTATGGACATAGTTACAGGCCTACAATGTCAAAAGCGTTTTTCCATTAAAGTCTACGGTGTGCTTTTGGTACAGAAATCTGTACCTCAGCAGTGCGCTAGGGAGGTAAACAAAAAAAATTATAAGAACAGTGGCCAAACCGCATAGAAGCCCAATGCTTACTTGCATGAATTTTCCTAGCCACCCCAGTGGAGCCTCAGCCTCATAGTGCCACCATCACAACCAACATACCTTCTGAAGAGCATCTGACAGAAGTCTCTTTGCATCCTTGAATTTCACAGAATCTCCACCATAACGCTTCTTGATCTCTTCTAAACCAGTCAGTTCCAGGCAATAAATATCTGGAGCATTATCTTTGGCAAGGTGCTTATGCCGAGAAAGCTGTATAAATAGGATGTACATACTGATTAAACATGAAATATATTGTTTTAGGAGAACTGCACTTGTTTGGTTTACGAATGTAAATTCATTAATGGCTGTGCAGGGTCTATGTCAGAAGGCGGGATATCTATGTTATTGCAAAGTGCAAGATTGCATATAACCATTACAAGATGAATTCTAAAAGTCTACACTTTGAAATGATCTATCCGATCTAGTGCTCAGCCCTGGCACAGTACGGGCGATCGCAGCAGAGTACTGTTTAAATTTCCCGGCCTCCCCTGTCCACATCTGTCAATGACGCCGGTGATGTGGGCTGGAAAACTGACACCCCTGCATTATAATGAAAGTCTATGGCGCATCCCCCTGGCATCACCGATGGCACCAAAGGGGTGGTCCTGGAACCCTGGAAATACTGTGTAGAGAATTGCCACATCTTTCTGGGAGTATATCGGGTTTTTCCAATCCACGTTTTAGTAGTGGTCGAGACTAACCTAAACCCTAAATTAACTGGGTTTGTATCAATCGCTAGGGAGGTTAAAATCATAATACTCATGTACTCTAAAAAGTGTGGCAATTATTTAGAATGTTTCAGGAAAAATTTTTTTATTGATTAATCTAATATTCAAAAACTTAAACTGTCTCCAGTTATTGGAGTACTTACCAGAGTTGTGATGTCCTGTAGAGCTTGCAGTTCAGAGAGGAACAGCCTGTCAGTCTACAGAGAACAAGGAACATGAATCAAATAATGCGTACAGGATGAAAACAAAGCTCAAAACATAACAGAAACAGTACCATGGGTCATTTAAACCTACCTCATCATTCCTATATAGAGAACTAGCTGGTAAAGTCGCGAGGATAGAGTTATCTTGTTCCAGACGGCTTCTCAGCTGTCGTAGAGTAACTGGAAGGTCCTCAAACACTGTATTGGCCTTTCCTACCATGTAAACTCTCTGAAAAGGGACAACAATTTCATTTTTTTTTTAAATGTTATGTTACTCGCCACTTCAATGGGAAATAATTTAATATTATGAACTACTGTAAGGCAGTATTAATCACACGACTAGCTGAAAAGAAAAACTACACTTTGGTAAGTACTATTTTAACTGTATAATTAGCAGCTTCTTCCACTTTTGTTTGCTTCTTTTCTACATTGCTTTACAATATTTTAGATCAAAAGACAGAAAATGTGTAGTATAAATTCCATGTGCAGACACACACATCTCTATGCAGTGAGCGGAAATCTAATTTGAGGTATAAGCTAACCAATCACAAGAGACCATGGGGCTGTGCTTATTTAGGAGTTCTAGGTTTGACTCCATATTGGCCATTTTGGACCTCTGCAACGAAACTGCACCTTAATAAACCCATACATGGTTCGGTTTTTGTTCAATTCCCGAATGATCACCGTGAATCGAATCGAACACTGCCCACCTTGAGCGTTATATCCAGGTTGAACTAAATCTTGAGCGAACAGGGATCCAACATTTTGGTAAATCCTGTTCAATCACCATTGGCCAGGGATCAAAAATTGAACGTGGTGTGCATTGATTCACCGAATCGATCGTTTCTAGTGTAAGCATGCCTTTCCAGAAAGTGTACAATGTGAATTTCTGCAGCTGCTGACACAAGCCGTTTTGCAGCTTAAATATATTTAGACAATTTAAACTGTTTGTGCGGCGACCGTGAAAAAAAAAGCTAGTGCAGATGCCCCCCTGCATTCCTCTATCTTTCTTTTCATTGTGTAGATTAGCAGGGCTCTGCTGGCATAAGTAATAAAGCAGTTCAGAAGGGAGATCTGTCCGTGGCCACATCTCTTACCCAACAACTCAACTCATGCCCTTTAATAGTCTTGGCTGTCTGACCTCATATTCTGTGATTTTACCAATCTTAAAATACCATGCCAGCAGATAAGAAAGACGTAAAAAAAGACATTCTATGGAGTACAGGTTTATTGTTATACTTAATGACCAGTGTTTGATGATGTCTGGCTAGCTCCCAGCACACTACTGATTCTTATTTAATAGCTCTCCCCATTCTGCAGTCTTATGCTAAGTGTATTGCCGAGGGGGTCCCGACGGACGAAGTGGAAACCCCCCCCCCCCTTAAGTAGTGAATTATTGGGCATTACTTACCTCTTCTATAGGAGCCAACTGCAATACCACTGGCATTTCCTCAGAGAACACAGAATGGATAGAGTTTACAACACCATCAATAGTGTAAGGAACAGCCTTTATGAAGAGGGAAAAAACATATAGGTACTAAATTATTACATTTATTCAATAGTGGTATGATTATTGGAAATACATTGTTTAGTTTTGAGGCCAGCTCCAGTCAACATTGATTTCTTTCAGTTTTCTATAAATATGTCTATCTGAATGGAGCAAACCTTTAAAGTGAATATAAAGCAAAGCATATAAGGGTACATATGTGGTAATGTGCAGAGGAAAGAGACCCACACCCAAGTGGATTGTGAAAAAAATCTCTTATCGTTTCATATACAGCTGTAATACAATTTTTTTTCTACTTCATTAAAACAGAAGACATCATTAACATTAACAATTCTGAACCAGACTTACGTTCTCTACAGGGTATGAAATCTCATTATCTCCTATGGGCAGTTTTTCCTCCCCAGTGACCGATACTAGGACCGTAGCCCGTGGGCGCTGGAAAATGTTGCCAACTCCTAGCCCTGGCCAAGGCAGATTCTGGAAGAAAGATCAGGAGAAATCCATATTATAGCCAGCAACACTAAATAAGAAAAAAAAAACATAAAATAGACAAACACCTCTTACCTAATATTGTATATACCCCCTGTAACACATAAACAGTTCTGACATGCTTAACCATGGACTTCCTAGGATCTCTGTGCTCTGTGGAATCCGTCAGCAAAACATTCGAAGTAGATCCTTTATGCCCCATAATCTTAGAGATGTGGCCTCCTCTTAGAAGATTTCATTTCCAGCAGCTCTCACAAACGAGCGGTTACATTTATACTTGGGGCATTAGGGGCCAAACACCTTATACACTGTTATCATGTTCCTCAACATTTACGGAATCATTTTTGTAGTGCAGTAGGTTCGTTATCCTGCTTAAGGAGGCCGCTGGCATTAAAAGTTTTGCATCGTCTGCAGTATTCTTTAGGACACATGAATTCACAAAAGCATCACACCTCGAACCTGCCAGCTTGTGCTCTTCCCTTAAAGCAGTGGTTCCCAAACTGTGGGGCGCTGGCCCTCATTCTTAACCTGTGTTTGAATAGGGAGGGGGGCCTGATAATTTTTCTAAATAGAAAAAGGGGGGCCCTGCAAGGAAAGTTTGAGAACCACTGCCATAAAGCATCATGCCGCAAGCTATCCCCAAGATAAAGGAACCAATATGACATCTATGATGTAAATGACCAGCCCACCTTCTACCATTTCTCTATGGACTAGTCCTTACAATCACATGCCAGTTTTTTTCAGTGTTTTGGCACTCTGTCTAATCTGCGAGTATATTGCCTAATACACAGCTTGTTGTGCATGCATTGTATTTTGTGATGCCTTTCTTGTCTGATCAGCATCAAGTTTTTAGGTCAAATTGTAATTTTCTGTGCCAGACAGATTGTATTTTTAACAGTCCAAAGTAAACGTTTTATATTTCCTAAAAATATATATATATATATTCCTCAAGCACGTTACCTCGGTGTTATCTTTGACTTTGCACTCTCCTTTACATCACATTAAAAAAACATTACTAGATCCTGCCACTTCCATCTAGGCAACATCTCCAAGATACTTCCCTTCCTATCCCCAGAGACCACCAAACTCCTGGTACACGCTTTCATCATTTCTCACCTTGAATACTAGAACATCATTCTCTCTGGTCTTCCTCTAGACTGTCAGCTCTGCAGTCCATCATGAATGCTGCTACTAGACTCACTTACTCCTCATCTGCTGCTCCTTTCTCCAAATCTCTACACTGGCTTCCAATTGTCCAGAGAATCAAATTCAAAGTTCTGTGTTTATGCTTATAAATCACTCCACACCTCCTGCCCTCCTTACATCTCCAACCTGGTACATAAATACACCGCCCCCTCCGCTCCTCCAGTGATCTACTAATGACCAGTGCAGTCTGATTCTCGGCACTAGCGGGCGGGCGCGATTACGTCATCACGCCGCTTCTAGTGCAGAGAATCGGATAAGGAATAGATGGTAAATCGTACCATCTATTCCCAGCTTTAGACATCTTTGAGATATTTGTACGATTGACTGAAAAAGTACAAAATTACCCATAAAAGAACAATAAATATCTCCTTTCAATTGACTTAAAGTATTGATTCTTTAAAGCTAGGCATACACAGTTTAATATTAGCGTTCGATTGCCCTTAAACGATTAAAGTTTACATCGATGAACTTAAATCGTATACTGCACACATGGTTGGATCGGCGAAAATTGTTCAATAACTATCAAAACATCGATCGTAAAGTGATCAGACATGTTGGAAAATTTAAGCAGATTGTCAACGATGGAACTAAAATCCTAGCATTGCGTTTGTTGGTCGGGGCGATTGTATTCAATGAACACATTTCTTTCCTGTGTTTTTTTATTTTATTTGAATGGAAGATCAATTGTACTTGTACATGTATTAAACCATGTATGTCTAGCTTTACACGAATAACAACCTTTAATAATAGTACATCAACCAGTAAATGGGAAATTTCATTCATACCTCCTCAACAGAAAAGCCCATTGATAAGGAAACCACATCAGGAATGCGCTCTCCAGGAATAGGCCAATTTCCCTCTTTGAAGATTTGATTTTGGGGGCTTTTTAACACACTGAAGTCAGCAGAGGAAACTGGGAGGGAAGAAATATACCATGCATTAGTTCAGTAGAATAGATTGCATGACATAATAAAACCTGCATTACATTTTCATATACGTATGCTTAAATTTTTTTTTACATTTTAATATTTATATATCAATAAAATAGTGCGGGGAAGGATCCAAAAAAACAGAAATCTAAAGCAGGGTATAGACGTCCGATGTTCCCTGCAGCAGCGTGATGACGTCATCACGTTGCTGTCAGATATCGGCGGAGCTGGGGAGACGGCTCTGTTCTCTCCCCAGCTCAGCCGATGCTTTGCCTGGAGACCCGCGGTTTCTATGTAAAGCAACGGACATTGGCCGTATTTAACGGTCATGTCCAATATGGCTGTTTTCAAGCGGGTTTGATTGTTCCTGCTCGAAACCAACGATGGCCACATATTATATGGGCCAGATAAATGGCCGTGAGCGCACACGACGCTCGAATCGGCCATCGATATGGCCCATATCTTCATGTCTGTACCCTGCTTAAATGTTTTGGCAAGTATTATGACATATTCAGTTTATATTACATGAAACACAATGTTTAAAGCCCTCCATACACCTTTAGATCACTCCATACAATTTCCTTAAGATCTACCAACAACTATGTAGTGCTGGGTCCTCCCTGATAGAATACATAGTGATTGGAAGGTTAGAAAGGTCCTCATATTACATGGTTTTGATAGAAGAAAAGTTGATTGTACAAAAATTGTATGGTAAGATTGTATGGGGGGCTTTATATGAGTTATTTTGCTGATAGAACTATGTCATTCTTTGGGACCAATTTAGTAGAGAACAAAGAGCAATATACACACAGATCTCCACTTTTCCCTTTTTTAATTGTTGGGAATGATCATTGGTGATTGTTTCCAGTGACTAGGGAAAGAATGAGCCCTGTACACAAAGAACTTGTTCTTTATTTATTGAGCAACTGATCTGACCTGCGGGTTGGTTTATCCACCCTGTTAAACTGCCAAATGTCCAATCCACAGAGCTGTACAGATATAGTGTGATCTATGCGTGATACAAGAGCCAGCCTGACCATCCATACATTAGATGTCCTTATGAATAACCTTACCTGCCTATTACTCTCCGGTAAAAACCTGAGTGATCCTACAACATCGAGTCATGTTTACAGCACAAACGTCCAGGCCTGCTCAAGAACTCGCACTCTATTTCTACATAAACATGGCTTATATGTTGACTGCAAACAAAAAGCTTTACTGTCAACAAGCAAAACCCTCTACCAAGTCACAAGCTTCGGTGTGGAGTGTTCCCTGCATAATGTATCGGTATATGTGGTATAGATTGTGTACAAAATGCTAATTAAGGGCTTGTCCTCACTTTGGCGAACGTCCGCGATTTTATTTGCGTTGCGGCAATCGTGCCCATGCATTTCAATGGGCTGTTCCCCACATTGGCAATGATTCTGCCCGCAATCTAAAACATGGCTCACCGCGTTTGCAATGAATTGAGATGTGATTTTTGAATGCGTCCCCATTCATTCTCTATGGGGGCAATCATAGGCACTGCCGAAAATCGAGGGTGAAAACGTGCCCGATCGCTACCAATCGCTTGCCATAGAAAACCGATAGCATTCCCCACCCCGGGATTACAATCTCAAGAGATTGCTACAGTGGGGACATAGCCTTAATAACATTCACCCACACTCATTGATTTTGTTCTATATAGAAAATGATTTATACAAATAATTTGAGAGAGAGGGGTAAATAAGTAAAAAGATAGTATAGTTAAGGCGCCATGACAACTTGGCCAGCAGCATTAGAAATAATGCAAAATGGCGCAAAGCAACACATCCTTGGGCGTTTGCGAAAATCCCCACGTTTGACGGAAACGTAACACTGCAGAGACTAGCCCTTAGGCACTGCGTCTATAGATGACATCTTGCTGATCAGGCTGGTGAGGGGGGCTACACTGTGGAAACAGCCTATTGACCAACAATGTGCCATGGATCTTAGGCCCAGATCACACTAGAGATTCTGGTGCTAATGAGAAGTTTTGCTTTGTATGTGTTGGTCCCTCCAGTGTGTGCTTGATTTATCTAAATATAATTCAGCAGCAATAAAAAATTAAATTATAAATATTCTAACAACACCAACACACTACTGGGATCCAGAACATTTCTAACAATGGGTCTTCACATCCAGTAATAATACCTTGTGATAGAGTATTTATTCTAGGACCCGAATGGCGGACTTCCTCATCACTACACAGCGTGACCGGTAAGAGGGAAGTGACAGAAAATGTCTAAACTTATTGCTAAATTCCTCACGACTTTCCAGAAAAGGGAAGCAGAACACAAGGCAGTGACAATTCTGCTTCGCTATGTCCCCAAACTACTTCACCACGAGTGTAAAGACTATTGTTAATAATGGAAATAATGAACGGCCTCCACTCCCTCCGGGAGCATTCAGTCATGTGTTATGAATGGACATAGGGAATCACATGACCGCACGTTGTTCAGTAGAATGAATGCTTGTCGTACAGGGACTATTCTTTTATGATCTAACCCCTAGATGCCCAATCTGCGGCCCCTTGGGCTTTCTTCAGAGGCCCACTTGGTGCTCCTAACTGTTAATGTATAGGGCATAGGAACTCACCTGTCTTTCGAACCCCCTGGACAGGGCGAGTGCCTATGCTCCCAATATACAACCAACGAACAGGGATGTTTGTATAATATATATTGCGGCACATAACCTCAGAATAGGGGCATATGACATTTGAAACGAAGGCTATGTGCCCCATATATATCATTAAAGGCTTTGGTGATATCTATGAGGCATATAACCTTTGATGATATAGGACATTACCACACTACAGTGTATCCTAATGCTTGAAGTAGCATTTAAAAAAGGTTTTGTTAAAATATTGTCTTCTAGCTATGCATGCCGTCAGTATAAATTGAAAATGTAATGTGCGACCCTTTGGTGATGCAGAGGGCCGCACTTGTGGCCCTCCATATTAGCTCAGTTGCCCCACCACTGATCTGCCACAATTCCTGCTATATGCCACCTAACATAATGATAACAGCAGCTGAATTGTCTGGGTCACTATGCCAGGGTCACCGCCATGCCAGTGGCATCATTCAAAAATCAAACATGTTACCGTTGGTAATACCAGGAACCCCCCCCCCCCCCAACAAAATGATAATGGCAGAGAAAAGGAAAGCAGGTGGCTGCTCTAGCTCTATATATACTAGACATGGCAAAGTACTGGCACCTGAGTGTGACACAAATGGTGCCATGCCATGAACCAGTGATACCCAGAGCCATATAACACACGGCTAGATCCCTTGGCCTACTCCACTAGGATGAGGAAGCTGATGCCCCAGTGGCACCCCTCCACCTTCATAGATCGTCATTACAGAGACGTAGCCTCTATTGGGGTGCAGGGAGCCACACTGAGCACATAGTTCTTTCTCCATGTTCTCTATGATAAGCGCGGTGACGATGCACAGTGCACAGGACAGACATCAGGACACCGATCTGACACAGGGAAGACAGGGAGCCTGGAGTCAGCTGACCATCTCCGGGAGGAGGCAGCACACTGGAGGTTACCTGCTATGAAGGCAGCGAGGAGGGAGAGCGCTGGACGGAGCATGGCGGCCGCTGATCGCCGATCGATACCGATTACACAAATCTATCGCCACCAATAATCATCCCACAAATGATCCCAGTGAATGAAGAGCACTGAGGTCTTCCTGGGGTGCTGCTGGACAAGCAAAGAACAACCAATCAGAGCTCGATCTGTGCACAGCCCAACCCCTACCTCACTCACATGACTTGGCGTAAGAAAAGGCGGGGAGAACGAGTGACGGACAGCCGGAACGCCCTCTCAGGCTGAACCATGAAGGACGACTCATTGACGTATTCCTCTACGGGCTCGCGATGTTGCCTTTGCCTAAGCGCAGTCATGTGCGAGGAAAAAACCCCAAATAGTGTATTGGTGCCCCCTACTGGCCCACAACTATATTACATCGTCAGCAGAGGAGTAACGTAGCTAAAGCCTCGTCCACATTACGTTTGAGGTCCTGTGTATTGGCTATGTATTCTGCTTGCACTTGTGTATGCATGTTTCTATTAATTTAATAAGTATTGCAAATACAAGCAAAATGCATCAACAAACAAGTTCAAACACACCACATTAACCTCCCTAGCGGTTTGGCCATTTCGTTGCGCTGTTCATGGCGCCGTACGGGCAATCGCATCCTTCCTTCCAGGCATGTGGGCTATGATACCGACGCCATCTCATTAACCTCCCTAGCTGTCAGCTTCTCTGTATTTAACAGCACGGTACGGCCAATTGCAGCAGAGTAGAGTACTCTGCTTGAAATTACCACCCTCCCCTTGCCCCTGTCCTCATGGGCTGGAAAACCAACGTCCCTCCATTATAATTCCCCCCCCCCCCTCAAATGCTGCGGCAATATAGAGAATCACCGCAGCTTTCCGGGGGTATATCAGGTTTTTTCAATCCATCAACTGCAAACAAACTGGGTTAGTTTTAACCGCTAGGGAGGTTAACATGGAGGTCTAAAGTGCCACGGATCAGCCCCGGTAGAGAATTTCAGCGGGCTCAGCTAGGACACTTAACCTTCTGAGCGTTGCACACGTGGCACGGTTTTTTTGTGCCACGGGCAATCACGGTGGAGTCTGATATGCTCCGCCGTTATTACCTGCTCAGCTGGAGGTTGTAAACATAAATCCGGCTTCACTGGAGACACCGGACTTATGCTTAAAAAAGGCGACAGAGGAATCTGGCGACATGCCGATGCTCCCGATCGCCAGAGGAATCTGGCAGTATCTCTCTAGTTAACGGGCTGAGTTTGATGATGCATCAAACTCAGCCTGAGTTAACTCTGGCCAGACGCTCAGAAGGTTAATATGCCCGATCTCAGCTCTGGGCGAATTGGTTTTGCAAACAAACCTGCCCGAAATGGGTTTGGACAGACTGCCAGGGAGGTTAATGTCACTGATAGAGATGGTCATTTTTTTTTTGACTAGTTTGAATATGTGAATTTATTGCAAAGCCCATGAGCATGGCATCCTCACCAAACTTGCTGGAGATGCAGGGTTCAGGGTATACTCCAAAAAAAGAAAGTATTTCTCTAAAACAAATAGTTTTTTCATAACTTCTAAGGTAGAAATTTTGACTTTGAACTTAATGCAAAAACTACATATGCTAGATCAATACTTTTTGCCCCCCAATGTTCCAACATCCCTTCTCTACATCTTCATCAATGTTGGGGATTGTACCATATTCAGGGGCTTTGCAATTAATGCACAAAGCAAGTTGAAAAAATGTGACCATCTCAAGTGAGCACAAGAGTCGCTGCTTTTCTGGCTGCTTGCCCATCTCGGAAGAGGTGTCTCTATCCCCAATGGGTAATTTAACCTAGAATATAGGAGGGGCCTAGGTAGTCTTGCCTGGAGAGGAATACAGCCTGCAGCTTCAGCAGAGCCCTCCTGCCAGAACCTCATGGGACAGGCCTGAGGCCTGGGGTATGCAGGATCTTCCAGCTCATTCCCCTATAGGGCTTGGGTAGTTGTGGACTGTCACCCTTGATTCCTTCTATTGCCCTGGGAAACTCACAGTCCTTAACAGATAGCAAGACACCTCCCGAGGAATTGGTTGTTGTTTGTAAATGAACATTCCCTAAAGAATTGACCCTTTCTCTGGGACCAGAGAAAGTGCTACATGTGTAAGATATCTTCCCTTCAGTAAAGTTGCCCCAGTTGAACAGTTGAATTAGTGTGTGGATATTCTTTATTAATTGCTTAAGAACTGTGCCGTGAATATACTTATCACCAACGGAACTGTGTGAAGCAGAGCCCGCTGACTACCTGTCTGCACCAGGGTGCCTGTCTCCTCACAGTAAGCCGCGCTAGTGCCCCATTCCATACACAGGCCCAAGATGACTGCCTACTAAAAAGAAGAGGAGAAAAGTGCGCCAAAGGGTAAGAGACATCGCAGCACCTGGTGACCTAGGTCACGTATGCCCTGGGGTCCCCGCCCAGACAGGCGCCAAGCATTCAGCCCTGCACCACTCCTCTACAACATGATTAAGAAGCAACATTGATGTGACCCTTCATGTGATTCTGACTTTCCACCCTTTTGCCTAAACTTGAAACAGCAGTCTCAAGACATACTAGATAGACTCACTAATATGCATAATAATATCACTATAAGTGACGTGTTTTACTGACATGTTATGATGCAGGATGTCATGCATGATGCTGGGAAAGTCTTGCAGTTATTGGGGGTGGCTTCAAACAAGGTTGTTAGGATTACTTGTAATGTAATTTATGTCATTGGCTGTATTGAAAGTGGTGTTTATTCAGCTTTGGTGCAGGAGCAAGATGAGAGGAGCCCCCAGTGCAGGTGGCCCTGAAATGGTATCCAGGTGTGCCTTACAAAATAAGTGATTTGGGTGAAATTATAGTAATCATGGTTCTATCCTAACATGTTTTTTTCTAGAACTGTCACTTTAGGCTGGCATTTGGTCAGACCTCAGGAACCTGTGTAGCCCCTGCTAGGGACAGGAGTTTAAGGAGTTAATTGTTTAGGAGGGAAAACTCAGTGTCACAGGCAGGTGCAGCTGAGGCTGCCTGTCAGTGAAGGACTTGGCTCTCTGCCAGGTCTGTGAATGTATCTATTTTGTGCTCCTCTGCCTGAGTCATGAGAGGCTAAGAAATTGCGCCTTTTCAGAGACTGGGAGGGGAGAAGTTTATAAAAGTGGTAGAGACAGGATGTGAAGTCAGTCCTAGCCCAGGGAGCTCCCCTGATGGGGCCCTGGGAGTGATGTGTTGGTGATGTAATGTGCCTAGTGGGGACCAGAAGAGAGAGGGAATCTAAGTCTGGGGCGCCTAACTAGAAGGGAGAGCCGGTTATCTTGTCTGCGGAAGGATAAAGGTCTCCAGAGCAGCAGCAGCCAAGGACAATCTTAAGGAGCTAAAGGGGAACTCTATCCAGGTTCGGAGGCAGACGGATCAGTGGCAGTGAGGTCTGTCTCCAAGATTCCCCAGGAGAATTAGTCAAGACGGTGCTGTGCTCGTTTGTTGAGAAGAAGAAGCTGCCTAGGGGAGCTAGGCCAGTGTTCTACTGTGTTGTGCTTTTGTGCTATTGAGGAGAAGAAGCTGCCAAGAGTGGAGCTAGGACCTCAGTCGCTGGAACAGCCTTGTCCCCAACCCTCCTTCCACTTGACTACATGTGAGAATAAACTTTTCTTCAATTCAAATTTCAAGTAAGTTTCATTGGTCATTTCTGCTGCCCGGTATCCCACTACACTCAGCCGCACCCACGCGTGTTAGCGATACATTTGGGGGCTCGTCCGGGATTTTTGGGTAGCAGGTGACCCCGCAAAAATTTAAGAGAAAAGACCCCTTGAATAAATCAGAGCCATTTTGTGGAAAATCGGCCGGACGCGAGGGGGTTAACTTTTGCCAAGTCAAGAAGAGAGGTGGGACCTAGCCGCGGAGTGCGCGAAAGTTTGGCGCTACTGAGCACCCGATAAAGAGGCGGGACCTAGAGAGCCAGAACTACCCTTTACACGTGAGAGTACCTGTGATTATCGCTGTGGAGAAAATGGCTGGATTCGGCGGAATC
>CM070033.1:137392219-137411712 GCA_036250615.1 Ptychadena robeensis
ACATTATTTAACCAATTGTTGTACTAGGTTGTGCGCCTCTGTCCTTGTTCTTATTTATGTGTGGAGGACAAACTGCCTCGGGCAAAATAAGAGCGGCCCCATACTTCACACCACCTCAGCGTCTAACACCACCTAACCTGCAATTAGGGCCTTATAGTGGTCCGTTTCGATATAATAATCCCAGCACTGCCAGGTATCTAGCAATCTCCGCTCCCTATCCTGTGACTTGAGCGTCAACTGTTCCAGGTCCTGGACCTTCAAGATCTCACGGAACCATTCCGCCATAGACGGGGTTCTGTCGGAGAGCCACAATCTCTGTATGAGGGCCTTCGCTGCATTCAGCAAATGGAGGACCACCGACCGCTTGCAGGAAGCCATTGTTTGTTGAGCAGTGAAAGAACATGGAGAGAGGGTCCCTCCCCACCGACAATGACAATACCTTACCAAGCACCCCATGTACCCTTTCCCAGAATGGCTCAATCCCAGGGCACGTCCACCAAATGTGGAGGAGTGGGGGTCTGGAGCACCATATGAAGCACCTCAATTCCAGTTAGAGCTGTTGTAAGTAACTAGCAGGGACACTGATGGGCAGCATCTGTAGGGGGTAATGAATGCAGGGCAATACATTCATTTTAATGATGTTAAGTCTGCTGAACCATGAAAAAATGGGTTTGTCCCAGGCGGCCAGGTCTTTTTTAATTTAGGTTGAGGAGGTGCGTGTGGTGTGGTGAGAGCCATATCCCCAGGTATTTCAATCTGGTGATTTGCCATGCAAAGGGGAAGTCACACTGGAGCCTCGCTGCCAGGTCAGTGTCTATCCTTACCAGGAGGATCTCAGACTTTCCCCAGTTAATCTTAAAGTTGGACAGGGATCCATACAATGAGAGTTCCTTCATTAGATTGGGGAGGGAGACTGCAGGGTTGCAAATATAAAAAAGGATATAATCTGCAAAGGCTGAGAGTTTGTGATGAGTCGGACCTATCTCGGCCCCCCTAATATCCGCGTTCAGGCAGATCCTACGGAGCAGGGGCTCCAAGGACAACACAAACAGTGTAGGGGACAGGGGGCACCCCTGTCTTGTGCCATTGCCCACTGAGAACTCGGCCGAAAAACAGCCGTTCACCGGAACCTGTGTGGTAGGATGTTGATACAGGCCCGAGATCCATTTTAGCATTCCATCACCTAGACCTACCCCCTTCAGGACCGACATCAAGAAGGACCAATCCATCCTGTCAAAGGCCTTCTCGGCATCAGTTGACAGGAGCAGACTAGGGCCAGGCTGCGTTTGCATCCAGTGGGCTACATGAAGAGCCCTGATCAAATTGTCCCGGGCCTCCCTGCCTGACACAAACCCAGCCTGGTCGAGTGAGACCAAGTCCGGGACGAAGGGCTGTAGCCTATTAGCCAGAATCTTCGCCAGGACTTTAATGTCCACATTGAGGAGGGAGATAGGTCTATAGCTGGAGCAGTGGGTATGATCTTTGCCCTCTTTGGGCAGGACAGTTACGTGGGCCAGCAGGGCGTCCTTAGGGGGTGCGGTCCCATTCTTCAGGGAGTTAAAATAAGACAACATGTGTGGCACCAGGGAGGGCAAGAATTTAAGGTAATACCTTGCCATGAGGCCATCAGGACCTGGGCTCTTCCCCTTGGGCATGGATGTAAGGGTCCCCCTCAATTTCCAGTGGGTGATGTCTCCTTCCAAGGCCTGAGCTGCCCCCTCCGGCAAAGTGGGCATACCCGACTCTTGCAAGTAGGTGGTAATAGCCTTCATGCGTTTAGCCCTGGCCGCCTGCGTTTCATCACTATGTACATTATACAGCCACTCATAGAATGATCTAAAAGCGTCCGCAATCTTAGAGGGGAGCAGAATCGGCGAACCCTGTGCATTGTGCAACTTGTGCACGTAATAGAGACGGCTTTCACTCTGAGGGCATGTGCCAGCATGGTATGGCACCCCGAATTCGTGAAATTTTTGGGCCAGATATCTAGCCCTAAGCTTTATTTTGGTGTCCAGGAGATCATGGAGTTGGCACCGAATGGCCGCCAGCTCTGCAGCCAAGCTGGGATCCTGGTGGAGTTTATTGCGAGTCTCCAGTTGCTGGATGGAGGCGACCAGCTCACTGAGCAGCCGTTCCCTGGCCTTCTTCATGCGCGACCCTATCTCTATAAGTTTGCCCCGCACTTCAGCTTTATGTCATTCCCAGACCGACCCTGGGGACACCTCATCAGTGGCATTCTCTCTGAAATAGTGGGAGAGAATCTGCTGGATTTCGGAGGCAGCACCGCCATCGTCCAGCAGACTCTCATTGAGTCGCCATATTCGTAGTCTGTGCAATGGGGCCGTCAGGGCTAGGGTAACCGATAACGGAGCATGGTCTGAAATAGTGATGGTACCGATGGTCGCCTGAGTCAGCACATCAATATGGGCCTGACTGCAGCAAATCAAATCAATGCGGGAGTAGGAGTTGTGCACCTGCGAGTGATAACTATAATCTCTGCCACGCAGCAGGAGGGTATGCCAGCTATCCAGAAGCCGTAGAGACTGGAGGGAGCGTTGAAAGTGCCTCAATGCTGCCCGGGAGAAGGGGCTGGCGCCAGACGAAGTGTTCACCCCAGGGTCAGGGGCAATATTGAAGTCCCCCCACACACATAAGGCCCTCGCTAAAGTCAAGTAACATGCCAAACACCTTATCTATGAAAGAGAGTTGGCCCGTATTAGGAGCGTATAGATTGGCGAGGGTTAACGTCTGACCCAGTAGGGTCCCCTTGAGGAATAGGAAGCGCCCCTCAGGGTCCACCTTAGTGTCTAACACCTTAAATGGGCACAGTTTATGTATCGCTATGGTCAAAATAGTTGGTGGGGAGGAGAGGCCGGGAGAGGGGAGTGAAATGCGTCTCCTGGAGAAACAGGATTGAGGGGGCGAGGGTCTTCAGCTCCAACCATAGCTTTTTCCTCCTTTGGGGGGAGCAGAGACCCTTTACATTATAGGAGATTATCTTCCACATGGTGCCAGTAGAAGAAGGGGACCCCCCCCTGGGAGGGGATCTCAGGCGCAGCGGTAGGTGGCCGGGCTTACCAAGGGACATGGGGGGGATACCACAAAGAAACAGTGAGCAAAAGAAATAACACAACCGACAGAAAACACATATCAAACAAAACATAACAACCAGTTCTAACCGGTGCTTCACTGGTGGGGCACCCCCTGAGGGGTCCCCGCCCAGTGGAGCCCTGACCCTCAGAATGAGGAATTCCCCATAAGGGATAGGCCTAAGTGAAAACATGGGCAGAGAGAGAAGCACAGGATTGTCCGTTCCCCACCAAGGCACGCTGAGCCACCCCAGCCCTAGGTCTAAGGATACCGCGGTGCAGTGCACAAATCAAAGCGCACCATCATGAGCCACTAAAACAAATGAGAGCCGGAGAACTGGGTCAGGCCCGTCAGTCTCATGCAGCGCGGTGGGCTGCCACAGGGTGGAAGGGCCTCTGCAGATTGTGGCGTCGGCGCCCTCCTGGTGCGGCCTGCCACTCCGGGATCGCTGTCGGGGGCTGTTGGAGGATCTCCAGAAAGCAGGGTAAGTCCCTCCGGTTGCAGAATATCACGGTCTTGCCTCTCTCCGCAATCAGACGGAAGGGATATCCCCAGCGGTATCGGATATGGTGTTGCTGT
Source organism: Ptychadena robeensis (assembly GCA_036250615.1). NCBI lineage: Eukaryota > Metazoa > Chordata > Amphibia > Anura > Ptychadenidae > Ptychadena > Ptychadena robeensis. The sequence continues at coordinate 137,395,889 of CM070033.1, forward strand.
AAGACGCCCAGCTGTCAGGGTGTGCACAGACAGATAAGCAAACAGGGAGATGGAGCAGCCCCGGAATGGTATTTTGCGCTGGCCCCGTACCTTGTTTGACGCAAAGTGGTGCATTACACAAACTACATCCCTAGGCGTACGGGTTTCAGGGCGTCGTGGGCCTTGCGAGTGTTGGACTCTATCAATAGTAATTTCCGGGGGCGCGTCAGGGCCCAATATGGCACAGAACAGTTCTTGAGCTGCAGGAACCAGTTCAGAGGGACCTCTGGACTGAGTGCTATTAATAAATACCAGCAGGAGCCTTAAAGAATGACCTCACTGTGTGGATTTGGCTTACTGGGAGCCCCATTTGAAGCTAAACCCCCACACTATATATATAAAATAACATTACTTAACTTTTATTTACCATGAGTTAACCCCTTTTCAAAGTACACCTAAACCCACCAGACAAACGTTTCCCCCTAGCTAGCCAACCCCACATTATTGGAGCAATATGTAAATAAAAAATCCTTACCTGTAAGGAGATATCTGTATATTTCCCCCCTCACTCCTCCTTCTGATCTCACTAGGGAACCAGTGCTGAGCTTTTCACAGTGCCTGCCACAGGATATTCCTTCTGCAGCTGTTCTTTTTCCTGCTTTCACTTTGTGTCCATTGACACACATTGTATTTGATGTCCCCTGGTGGCCGCAGGAGTAATTGCAGACTGGAAGCTTACACTGAATCTAAAATGGTGGCTCCCACAGCAGGATAGCCAATTATATTTGTTTTAGGTTTTTGAGAAACTTTGAGCTATTGGGACACTTTATAGGTAAGTAAAAATGTAATAACATTTTTTTGGTGTTTTTTATTTTTGAGTTTAGGTGCGCTTTAAGAGAAGTTAGACAATATTTACTAGTTCTTTTCATAAATAAAGGACCCCCATGTGTATTATAACCTTAGAAATCTTATGCCTTATTTTCCAGTCTTGCTTCAGTTACTAAACTTTCCACCTACCATAATGTGAAAGATTTTACCACTACTAAGTGGGTGCTGATGCACAGAGTACCCCAAATGCACCTTCACTCCACCACACACTGCCCAGGCCAAGCCCTGCTCACCCCCACCCCACTTCCCCAAAGCCCCCACAGCACCAATAAAGAACCAGACAACTAACTAGCATATTGGAGAAGTTTCCTTCAAAGAGTGGGCCTCAAGCCAAGGAGGGAGCGCAAACCAGGTCAAACATATTGGGAGATCCACCCACGTTGCTTTAGGGTAAGTTTCTCAATGTACAGAAGATTATACATATCTTTTAGTCAATCTTGAAATGTTGGTGGGAGCACTGCTGCCCATTGTTTAGCTATTAATTTAATTAAAACAAAAAGGGCTCTGGCTATAGCTGCCAGGGTACATGAGTGCTTAGAGTCAGCATCCAGGTATCACAATACTTATCTAATGGGTTTTAAATATTGATCCAAGGTAAACTGTAATATCCTAATACTACTAATTTAACAGGGGTGTGTAAATGTTTTCATATGCACTATAATTGGCCATGAATATGGTTATACATGCAACACTTGCAAATAGCTGGTATCAACAAAAAGGTCAAGACCATAAAACTCTAGGTAGATCATATTGATTTCAAGAAGTATGGGTAAAGTGTAACTTATATTGATCCAAAAGTACTATTATTTGTGATTTGGATTTCCAAAGGCTGACAACCTCAGTCTAGGGTTGCCCTTTGCCCCCAGCTGGGGGAAAAGGGAGATGTCTTTAATTATATCACTGCTGACTTAGGGTCTACCGATCCGCAGGCCTGCGTGGTCTACCTCCAACAGGATTCAACAGAGCTCTACCCTCTGCACTCTCCTCCTGGTGAAGACCTAGCTCCTCCCTTAACTGGGCCTTATAATACCTCTCCCACAGGCTAGTTACTCCCAGATGGCATGTCACAGTTACATAAATTAGAACTGAACTGACATGTCCCTTGACCTTTAAAAACCCAAAACATTGACTCATCAGTCACCTGCTTTGCCCAGCAACACGATCATATTACATCCTCCTTCAGTAACTCAGCAGAGCACAGTTAGCTCTTTACACTCCCGCTTCTGGTAACCCACACACAAACCGTATATACCCAAGTATATACGGTGTATATACATATATATATATTTGAGCCAAACCCGAATATAAGCCAAGGTACCCAATTTTATCTACAAAAACAGGCAAAACTTATTGGCTCGAGTATAAGCCGAGGGTGGGAAATGCAAAATCATTTATTGCGGAGTTTTCTAAATGAGAAAAATATAGAGAAAGCACCATTACCCCTAGGAATGTATTAAACAGGTGAATCTTAGTGTCTTTACCTCAATAAGAGACCACAGGTTATTTGTTATTCCTGGATGGGGTTTTAGGCACTTCTTATGATTCAAATATGAAAATAAGTTTCTATTTAAAAATTATTTATTATTATTACTGGAACTAATGGAAATGGAAACTTATGAATCATTACAGGAGTTTTCTAATTGAAATTCCACAAATAGTCCACTTGATGGCGGTGTGGTGCTGTTTGTTTACATTTCACCAGAGAAGCTTTTGATCTCGACCAGCGACCACCCGCATTAGGTAAGAGGAACCCTGAGGGGGGCTTTTTCAGCAATTTTTTTGTTTGGGCAGAAAAACTTGGCTTATTCTTGAGTATATACGATAATACATGGCCCACTTACCTACATTCTCTTCTATCACCTCTATGTACTTGATTTAGTATTGTGGTGAATCAGCCTCAAAGGGATGCTCACAATCTGCTTCTTTCAATGGCTCCTACATGTTTATTAGCAACACCCAAGGTCCAAAGTAAATACCCTTGCAGGGGTTAATAGCAGGGATGCAACACACACAGGAGTATGCCAAACCCCCTGGCTTGCAATCATCAACACAAAATATTTTCTTTACCTCAGGAAAGTCTGTCTAATTGCCTGACTTGCAGGCCTGGGGCCCCACACTGCTTGTGTGCCCCCTGGTATCCGCTGCTCAGGCAGCACAGTGTCTCCCCAGCTCTTCAGGAAGCCCTGACTGACTGGTCTCAGCTCCTTTTGGGTGGATACACCCAGCTACCTCATTAGGGTCCAGCAGGTGTATCTTGTTGATATGGGAAGGTCCACCCAGTTCCTCCAATCCCAGAGACTAGTAACCAAAACTGAACAGTAACCTACTGTTTTTCTCCAACCCTCCCTTTCACTGGCACCTAGGGGCCTAGCCCAACCCCAGAAAATCAACTCCTCCCCATAATATCCTGTAGTGGTGGTGCTTGGCTAGCTGGATGCTAAGGGCCCTTTAAGAAGCCAGCCCAAGATACCTTTGGAGCAGGGAGAGGATAAAAGGTTGAGACCTGAACCAGGGGGTTGCTCTTGGAGAAAGGAGTGGAAATGGACAGCACACAAAGCTTCACGTCTCCAGCTGAGGCCTACCTTTCCCCGCAGATTAATCCAGAGTGCGTGCAGCCGGAGAGCAAAAAAGAACGTGCCACTGTACTACACCACGGTATATGCATAGTGCCACCTCTTACGCCCCTCATTAATTTCTGGTGATGTGAACTACAGTACCCTGTTGCCTAGATTGCCGTGGAGATTCTGTGGGTGTGCCCGCTATGCCGGCCCACCATACCTGTTTTCAGCACCCACTGACGGTGCAGAGTGATGAACTCTCTGGCCAAGATAGTGGCCCTGCTGGTGTAGGGGGGTGCCCTGCTGTGATGCACTGCCTGAAGTGCAGGAGGTGCCCACTAGTGGGAGCTCCAGGCTAGAGCTGATAAAATGAGGGCAGTCTTGAAGTGAGGGACCTGTTTCCACAGAGAAGCCGAAGGGAGGCTTGCTCTCTGATGAGGGGAGTGGGAGACCCTTCCCCAGTGAGGAGGAAGACCGGAGCATACAGGTGGCTCAGAACAGCCTGTGTCCTCGCACCCATCTCTTGCTCTGGGATGGGTCAGCCCGGTTGTCCATGTGGCCGGCGCGCTGACTGCTTCCGTCTGGATCGGACCCTGGTTTCTGGTGGCGCCGGACAGGCCAAGGCCACACACGGAAGAAGAGGAGGCCAGTTGGATTGTCGAGTGGAGAGCGTAAGACGCCCCGCCAGAGACTCATTCACTGTTACCAGGACTAACAGCTGCCTGATCGTGATATTTACTGTTCAATCGTTGTATGCTAAGAAGTTAAGTAAAGTTCGTGTTTAAAGATTAACACTGGTCTGTTTCCTCTGTTCACTACCACCAAGTCTGCTTTCTTACACTGGAGTCAGTGTACGGACATGCAGGAAGCTTAGGAAAGCTGAGCAAACGGTTCATCAGCTGCAAGCAAGAGTCAATACGCCATGGCATTGCAAAAGCTCGCCACCAAAATCTGCCAGAAGCAGATGAGCCAGACAGGCTCAGCTTGAGGCGAAGACAAACTGTGGCTCAAAGAACAGTTCACTGAAGGCCTGGCATCCAGACTGGACTGAGAGAAAAAATCTGCGAAACCCCTGACATGCCCTACTTCAGATTACTGGAACTGGCCCTGACTCTACAGGAGAGTGAGAACGCTGAAGCCATGCCTGTACTGGCCATGCCGCAGCCCTGCCACCAGCTTCCCCCCTTGACGTAGCAATACAGAGACTGAAGGAGGGAATGCTGGCGCTGCAGTTGGAGGTTTTCTCATTGAGAGACCATGCACCGCTGCCTAAAGGGGCAATCAGGTTGGTTTGAGGCACAGGCAGTCCCCTAGGGGGGCTGTTCAGGCACGACATCGCTCACCATCTCCCTGCTATAAGTGGAAGGGACGTCAGGCGCGTGCCAGGAGTTTGGTCCCAAACATTTAAACTAAAGGGCCCTGCTGCCAGGAGTCGGGCAGTGGAGCAGGTACAGGAAGACTGCCACCAACCTAAGACTCAAGATGTTGTGAAAGACTGCCCTTGGGTCCGAGTGAGGATAGAAGGACGAAGTGGGTTAATAAAGTTTCAGATTAAGCATTACAGCCTCCTCTTGTTGTCTAGTTGATCCATGAACCTTAACAATCCCTTGCAACATACTTTTACCCCCAAAATTTTCTTTCAGTTCAAAAACAATTTGCAGGTGGTTTGGTAGCCAAGTTGTATGGCCTAACTGCAATAGCAAAAAGAAATCTGGATGAGCAATGTGGCATTGGTCCTGACATCACAACATAACCAAAAAAACAAAAAATAAAAATTGTCCTAAAAGAAACATGGAAGACTCCCTGCTTTGTTAGTTATAGGACGTAACATTGTGGAAATTATACATCATGTTTCTATAAAAAATGTAGGGATGCATCAAATAATGTGTGCAATAGCTACCCATTGTTTTGTCTGTGTTATGACCATAGGTATAAAGGGTGGCGTGTATTAACATGCCCTAAACAAGGGCAAAATGTGTCTGCTCCCCCCATTGGGCATAACATTTTCCTGGAAGCAACGTCACACAGGTGTAAACAATGGACCATGTCTGCGTAATATGTTCAGAAAAGGCCATTTGAAGTCTTCATCAGAATCCTTCGTAGCAGGTTGACACAGGATGAGAATAACTATGACCTGCTCATTCAGAACCCGTGTAATATATTATAAAACGATATTAACTTAACACTAGAAAAATTGACACAACACCAACTCCACCTTGAGTCATTGACTCTCAAAAGAGCGCAACGTTGATACCTTACAGTGACCCCCTCCTCCTGCACGTCACCCAATTACCTTGATCCATATATCATCACAACACAACACCAGTTTAGAAAAAAGTGGATAATGCATTTTTAGGCACAGACCATATAATTAACAGTACAAAAACCATGTCCCTGACAGTACCCCCAATGAATCGAACAACACATAACCCTACTTACCAGCCACCTGCCTCACTTACACAGCATGGTGGGTACTCTCGAAACGTTACCTCTTCCCACCACCTTCACCAACTCCACCTTGGGTCATTGACCTTTAAAAGAGCGCAACGTTGGTAACTTTGCTCCACCAGGGCACCGATCTGCCTACGATCGCCCCTGTTACAAGGATATCTTGTAACTACATGCAATAATAATTCTGGGTTATTGGCCATGGGTTCAGTTGCTGTTTATAAGGGAAAATTGCAGATAGAGTAGGCTGTAAATCACGCAGACACTACATAAACTCTTATACACGCACACATTAAATACATTCTAGATCATGCCATCCCTCATACACCCATCACAGGTGGGTTTTGTGAAAGGGCGGAATGGGGTACTAAATATATGCAAAACATGATTGGCTATGCAATATGCCTCCACACATCCGGAGGAGGACGTCACGTTGTTAACGGTCGATGCCGAAAAAGCCTTTGACAACGTTGACCTAGGGTGGATGTTCCAGGTACTTCAGAAATTTGGCTTCCAGGGCCCATTCCTGGGGGTTGTCAAGGCTATGTACACGGCACCTTGTGCTAGGATCTACATGCCTGGCTATATTTCTAAGCCCTTTCCACTAAAAAAAGGCACTAGACAGGGGTGCCCGCTATCCCCCCTCCTATTCAATTTGGCCTTAGAACCATTGGTGAGGACATTGGAATCTTCGAGTTTGTTTCAGAGTATAAAACTCAATGGTCATGATGTTAAGGTTTCACTCTTTGCGGATGATATCCTTCTCTACTCCGCTAACCCGGCCTCTGACCTTCCAGTGGTGACGGCTATGTTGTCGGCATTTGGAAAGCTCTTAGGCCTTAAGATCAACTCTTCCAAGAGCGAACTGCTCTTGCTATCGCAACATAGACACCGGGCTTGGCTCCAATCCACAGAATTTGCGGTAGCAAAACAATATGTGACATACCTGGGCATAAAAATCAGGAACACTCCCGCCTCTTTATACCGCCTAAATTTTACCCCCATCATCCAGAAAATAGTCAAGGAACTGGAGGGGTGGATGAAGCTGCATCTATCCTTGTTGGGACGATGCAATCTGTTTAAGATCGTATCGTTCGCCAGACTGCTTTATCCACTCCAAACAATACCCCTACTCCTTAAGCATACAGATGTCCAGTTGCTGCACAAAGCGCTGTCTAAATTTTTGTGGCAGGGAGGCAGGGCAAGGATTTCCATGAAAAAACTATCCCTTCCGAGGGGGGGGGGGGGGGGGGGGGGGGGGGGCTGGCAGTGCCCGATATCCGGAAGTACAATCTGGCAAGCGTGTTTCGACATGCAGCGGCTGAATGGCACTTCTAGCTACTCCAACATCTCTTTGGAAGGTGCGATGGCCTTCGCGTGGCAGTTGAGCGCCCTGCTGCACTGCCCCGTTGCTAAACTTCCTGCACCTCTGAAGCAGAACATTCGGCTGCGAGATACTGTGATTGCCTTCCGGGAGGTGAGGAAGCTTCATAACCTCCCTTACTCATTCTCTCGCTATTTGCCAATAGTGGGAAACCCCTTGCATCCCTTGCATTATTAACAGGTGAAAAATTACTGCTCCTCTCTAGCTAACAACTACGCTTCCCAGTTTATTAAAAATGACTTAGATACGTTATTGGAGTTGCAACAGGTGGATATGTCATCGATTTATAAGGCACTGCTGAAATGCACCCCACTCTACGGCATACATGCTGCCATGGACAGGTGGGAATCTGATCTCAAAATAGCAGAGGCCACTCAAAAAGCCATTAAAGGTTACCTGCTAGTTCGTAAATGTGTCCCCTCAGAACAGTGGAGGGAGACGCAATTTAAACTGATGCACAGAGCATACCGGGTACCAGGAACCCAAGTCCGGTGTGCACTCAAGGGGACAAAGTGGCAACCTGGGTGCCCCAAATGTGGACTCATGAATCCTACCTTAGCACACTGCGTATGGCAATGCCCAAGCATTTCTCACTACTGGAACTTGGTAGCGGGGCTGATTGGTAAGGTTTTAAAATGCTCCATGCCTCCGGATGCGCAGCTTATGCTTCTAAGCTACATCGCCCCGCCGGCCAATGCGAACCGACAGGGTAACTCCTATTGGCTCCACACATGCCTTTTGGCGGTGATGAGAGCAATGATGCTAAACTGGATCTCGGTTCATCCACCATCTATAGCTCAGGTTTTGGGGATGCTCTACAATGTACGGAATAAAGACAGGTTAGCACTGCCTCGACAACAATCCACTGCACATGCTCGGTACCACAAAAAATGGGACAGTTTCAACTTAGCGTTTGCCTCACCCGAGGGGACCGGGGGAGAGGCTGGCACCGCTGGGTCCCTGAGGGGCAAGCCACATACAAATGACTTACTTGTTTGTTCAACACTGGTTTGTTCACTACTAGTCGACATTTACATAGATTGACTCCTGAGGGCACTATACAGTTTGGTTTTAGTTGACACTACGTGTATTTCCTTGTATAAAGCGGTAAGGAAGCAGATGGGACCACACCATGGGACATATTGGCTAAACAGTTCCTGGAGGGTGCTGGGATGGTTTGCCAACAGCAAGCGGATTTATATGATAGTTGACTGCTGCCAGAGTTTATGCTACCGGAATGGAGCCCCCCCCGGAACCTTTAACAGGGGGGTCTTGTCTGCTACCGATACCACCGCCTTTGTGTCATTGTATTTTGGTTGTTTTTTGTTTCTGTTGAGTTACTGTGTTCTGTAACTGAAAATTTCAATAAAAATGATATACACAAAAAAATACACTCTACTTACTTTCTAAAGCTCCTTCCATGTTCCTCTTAGTCCTGCTTGTCTCTTCCAATTGGCTAGCAGTGCAATCCGCAGAAGTAGAACTGACAGTTTAGGTAGCCAATAGGCTGCAGTTCTCTCTTCTGCCCTCTCTCGGCTGGGGGACAGTCTTATATAGCCTGACAGTCTGACTTCAGCTCAGCAGCTGAAGAACATCTCCTGTGAACTTAGTATCAGCTGCAGTTTAGAGGAGATTTCTGAGATTATTTCAACATGGGAGGGACAGGAAAAAGCCTTAAAAATTTTTTTTTCCTAACCAAACTGAAAAAGACAGGCTGTGTCACAGAATTCAAACAGGCATACAATAAATGAACATTGGAATCTCTATATTTGTTCTAGAACAGAGATTTGGAAAGTATTAAAGCCAACACAGCAGATAATCCAGGGCTAACATTCTCAACAAAGTGGCAAATCCACTTTTAGAAAGGAGGCATATTATATATGTGCACATGCTTCTATTATATTTGTTCATATATATTATAACAGCTCAAAGCATACCGTTACACTGATGTATGCCCTTTATATAAATTTAAAGCTAATGGATACTGAAAAAAAACCTAAACATATAAAAAAAACATTTACTTACCTCTGGGCTGGCATGATGGCGAGGAGATGCTTCTTAATTAAAAAAATTACTTGCCTGCTGCTCCCAGGCTGCACTTGAAGTGTTGGAAAATGAATTTTATTCCTGTTAGTTAAATAAATGTAGTACCTGGAATGGTCACTAGATGGCAGTAGATAATTATTTTTAAGCTGTAAACATATCTACTGAAACTGTGAAGAGAGCATAAATAGACAGTGACATCTCCCTTCCCGAGTGACACAGCACAATCAGTATTTACCAATTACAAGTAAGGGTTTCTTTAATACTTTTTTAGACAAATTGTCTGTATATGATGGATGTAACTGTAAAGGGACATTAGGTAAGTATAGGTCAGGTTTAGACATTTATTTTTTAGTAAATGGATAAAGTCTTCTTCAAATTTACGCACTTGACTGTAAATTTTAACCAACGACCCAATAATACCAGTAGATGGAGCCATCGCACAATTTTTTGTAACTGAAAAACTCCAGCACAGAATATGTGTTTAGATGGGGAAGATGAAATTGGAATGTAGTCATTAATCCTTCTAGTTAGCAAGTGGGAAATGATAGAATGTGTCAAACTGGTCTGAGAGGAGATCTTGTATTTTCAATGGAATCCTTAAATAAGGAGATTTTCTGTGCCCTCTGGGGGGCACTGTGTCACAGGGAATAAGCATACGACGCTGTGCCTTGTACTCCGTTACCTTTATATTGAACGCTCCTGACCAATTTTGGATTAGGATTCCTAATTTGGCGATACCCAACAATTTGTGTTATGTCAATTATTCATGAGAACACATACATTTTTTTTACAGATCGTTCAGGCTGCTTTCGACATGCAAGCCACTAATTCTACCGTAGCAAAATTAAAGTAAAAAAACTAAATACAAACAAAATAGCGATTGGAATTTAAGGTTAGCGGCATTCAAACATCTCATCACCTGCTCATTACATAAGGCAGTTACCTGAAAATTTCATTTCCAGGGTTGGAATTTTATCAGAAGTGGTTCACTTCCAATAATGATAAAATCATCTGAAAAAGATTTCCTGCGAAGGATAAAAAAAAATGAGAGGCGTTTCTGACGTCTATGTATATATCCTGGCATGTATTCATATAGCACCCACATATCCCGTGGTGCAGAGAATACATCAGTTGCTGTTTAAAAAAAAAAACTTGCTGTCTAATATTTGTGCCACAGTCACAGCGGTGCGGATAAATTAAATTTCCGTTATTTGTCAGTTTGTGGGAGGAAATGGAACCAATCCAGAGTAAACCTACGCAAACACAGGTTGAATATAAATGCCGTGCACAGAGCGTTTAAGGATCGGTTGGAATGAAACTCAGGACAACAGGGAGATTATTATTAAAACGGCTCTAAATTGAATTCTTTAAGGGCGTAGATTCCATTTAGCAGAGCTTTTAGAATCTATTATATCATTTATTTATATAGCGCCAACATATTACGCAGCACTGTACAATAATTAGAGTTGAGACGCAAAACAAGATAACACACAGGTACAGGTTGTGACACAGAAGGAGTAGAGGACCCTGCTCGATCAGGCTTACAATCTAATAGGTTGGGGAGCAGAGTATACAATATTTGGGGGGTTATAATTTATGTCCACCTAACAACGGCATTCTGAAAACAGAGAAATATCGACGTTCACAATTCAGACTCTACTCTGATTTGTTCAAGTAGGCAACGGGTTAACCGTAGTCAGTGGGAAGGCGTCATTGTCGTGCAGACTAACAGTTCCTTTGATACGCCGCCGCCGCCTGTGTGAGTGATCAGCGTTGGAGGGGGCAGAGGAGGTGCAATTAATGTGACACATCTGATGATGTTGGATTAGTCCGGAGTGCTATTGAGATTCTCCGCTACGGCTTACCAACGGTGTCCTATCTAGATATTCAAATCGGAACGCCTGACACTACTTAACTGCTTTTTAGCGGCATCGGTCCTCTAAGGCTAAGCAGCACGTTGCCTTGTTGGCCACTCTTACAGCAGAAGGATTAATCACAATATGTTCTCTGCCTGAATGCTTGCTCTTGAGAGTAGCGGTAATTCATAAATTTGTGCATCGCGCAAAAGCATGGGCATCACATTCTGCCATGTCGTTGTTTCAAAGACATCACTCAGCTTGTTCCAAGAAAGACTACGGCATAATGCATGCTAGGCTTGTCTGGAATCTAATTACATGGTTCAGTCTGTTTGGTTGTCTGTAGATAAAAGTGTCCTTTTTTTTTAATGACTTCAAACACGTGTCCTACATTTCATAAAGTTGGAAAACAGTCTGGTAGTGCGGTGTGTAGGGAATGTAATAAGTTGAAGACGATGAGATATTAAAGGGAACTGTCATTAACATATAAGGGTTTTTGTCTTTAGGAAGTAAATTGAAGATGTGTCTAGCAGTCTCTTGTCATCTGCCCTTTACTGCCATCGCAATGTATGACGGTAACGGTGGGCGCCAGGTTTTCTAAAGTTAAATTCTTACTCAGAACTATTACTTCTGGTCTGGATGGTCATTAAGATCACCATACACGTTTCAATCTGACAATGGTTATACAGTTTACCAAAAGGACTAAACATTTCTATCAATTGTATCCAATCAGGGAGGTCACTACAGTATATAGTAGATTTAGGAAATTGACTGTGGTGAGCTGACTCAAACCTTTACTACAAAAATAGATACTCCAGCCTTTCTTAGTTTGTAGAATTCACTTTAGGATCATAGCAACATCATGGGTTGGTACCGGTATGGTAAAATTGGTGGTTATGTATAGCCATGGGTGCTTCTTATAATAACATAAACCAACAATTTCACACATCCCCATGTTTGAAAACTCAATGAATAAGATCTGATGCTCTCTTGAATGCTTAAGAACTTTATTAACACAACAAGGCCCCCAGGAGGGGCACGGCCAGTAACGGCTATTAACTTCCCTAGCGCTCTGCCCAAAGTACACTGCAAAAAATTCCTGCCCTCCCCCCGCCCTTGTCCACATTGGCTGTGTGGGCTGGAAAGCTGACGCCCCTCCATTAACATGAAGGTTTTTAGCGCGCCCCCACCCCCTTCAGCATCACCATGATGCGATCAGTGACATCGCATAACCCCAGGAAAGGCTGCGGCTGGAAAGAACCTAACCGCAGCTTTTCGGGGATATGCGGTGTTCATGGGAACCCAGCTCATTCAGAGTTTGTTTTTTCAAACGTCATGAGCACTAGGGAGGTTAAGCCAGCGTTTACTTATCCTCACAGTCCAATGCTGTAACAATCATGAGGAAACTTCAAGGGGCTGTCGGGCTAACAGCACCGCCTAACCCTCGTGGGGCAGAGGGTAACAAGACCAAGAGTGTCTGGTACTTATGTGTCCCTGAAGCAGAAGGGGGCTGCAGACATAGCAACAGGACAGGCAGTCCGTTCTCTGGAGAGCTGACATGAACCGGGGAGAAGGGGGCTGCGGCCACCCCACCCACATGATGGTATGATGCTGCTGCCAGGGCGGCTGGAAGTATTGCGCCCTGAGGCAACTGGGGCTTGCAGGAACAATCACTGCATGCAGAGCAGAACAAACAGATGTGGGAGATAGGTCGGGGAGACATGAGCATTGCAGTATGTTGCACTACAGTGTGTGGAGTAGGTATGCTGAAGTGCTACTAGTGCGCCATTGTACTTACATACACACAGGACTTAATAAGCGCGCTGCTAGTTTGACAGCTGGTCTCCTGCACCTCATTTATTACAGAGATGTCATGTTTCTGATACAGGGCTAATGTCTTTTACACCAAGTGAAGTCTAAATTGTCAATTTCACAGCTCAATCCTCTACAAATTCAGAGGCCCACCTCTTGCCATGAGAACTTTAAGCTATCGGAGTTGGGCAGGCTGAGAATCAATTTTATCCTCTGTTTTAGGTTTTTATTGCCCCCTCTGTACCTGTTGGCAAGATATTTTTCTTACCTCTGTCTCAATGACCACCAGAACATTCAGAGTTGAACTACCTTCTTCCTCTTTAATGTCATTCTCTATTCTAATATGTGTTCCTTTGGAGCATCCACCAGAGACTAGTGACAATGACTCTAGTGACTGGTGACAGATTTCACAGACTAGTCGTAACACAATTTCCCAACCTGTCAAAGCTTGGTTTGTATGTGGAATAGCTGGAGAACACTTTCTCTTAATTAGAATTGATTTGACATAGCCAAGTATAAGCTTTCTAGAGGATTTCATTGCTCCCAAGCCGAATCAAAGTCAGCAGCCTTCCGCCCCACACACCACATGGCTTGTTAAAGTGGACCTTCCAGCAAAAATGTGTGTTTCATGTCCCAACTCTCCCTTAATAAAACACTGACAGGTTTTGCATGCTGTAAATGATAAATATCTTTCTCAGGAGGCACTAGTCTTCGGGAATAAATGGACGATATGGCAATAGATCTGTCCTTGTACAAGATATGATGCAGAGTCTAGTGGGTCCACTGAAGAGTCTAAAAACTCCCAAGAAGTTGACATTGCTAGATTCCCTAGCCTCATAAGTATGTTTATTAAGCATGCCATCTAGCATTTAATATTTTGTATAAACAATCTCATTCATAGGTTTGCTTGAACTGTGTAAGGAATCTAAAAATATGAGGGGCTAATGATCTTTGTCACCTGCAGCTTCCTGATTCAGCTCTGATTCAGCTCTACAAGCAGGCATCTATGGAAGACAGTCCATACCGTAAACCCAAGGACAGTAGGATATGTGATTTAATCTTCCCCATGGGCTTGGGGTAGAGTGTGAGTAATTCCCCCAGATATTTAGCTCTGGTGGTCGAGCCAAATCCTTACCTCCCCTACCTCGAGCAATGTCTCCTCTGAGCCATTGCTCAGGGATAAGTGTGAGTAATTCCTCCTGGTTGTTAGCCCTGGGGCCAAGCCATTTCCACTCCACTGGAAACCTTCCATTGTTTGCAACACATTTGCTAAGGACAGTACCCTGTCTCTGGGTTCAGAGACAAGGAGAGACTGTATATTATTGTCTTCACTGCTAATGCTAAGTAAAGATTTTCCTGTTTTAGCAGACCAGTGTATTGGTTGTTACTGAACCACAAAGGCTTGAGTATAGGCTTTTCTAGCTTAAAAGGATCTTGAGTTAAAGGGAAACATTACCACTATCACCAGAAGGGGTAATATACTTGTATAGAGCCCTGTTCCAGCCCTCTCCTGAGAAATTGCAGAGGCAAAGCCCAACAAATCAGTAGGTCCTGACTGCCCCATCTGAGTTTTGGCACCAGTTACTCCCCAGGCATCCCCAGAGGACCCTGACCTCAGAGATAAGTCCACACAGCCTTCTGCCCATCAACACCCAAGGGGCGCCCTCTTGTCTTGGCGCTATTTTCCCTTTGACTTAGCTCTTTGCCCGAGAACTCTACAGCTGACTGATTTACCCTACACAGGAAGCAGAAATGATGATCAAATTATGCTGACCAGCAAATCAGAAAAGATCAACCTGATCAACTCATTAACTTGCTCTATGGCTGCAATGCTTATCAGTGTAGTGTCGTGGAGGGCATTTTCTTCCTCTGCACGATCAGATTCTTTGAATGTTCAAACACACTGTCAGAGGCTCACACACACCAATAAAAGTAGTCACAAGCAAGCTGGTAGGGGGTTATTTACAGTCTTTACTAGCAGGGATATATACAGTCCATCACCAAACCCAAGCCTGGGAATGGGGCACACACTTGAGGATCTACTGTTACAGTAAAGTTTCTACCAGCTGCAGGGGAATAATGGCTTCAGGTCCCAGTGAGAGGGGGTCAAGCACAGTCCCAGTGGTCAGGGCAATAGGGAAAAGCGGGCAGGTGAGGTGGAATAGGGAGGAATCCTACGTCTACCTAACTCAGCACCTACCGGTAGCCGCATCCATCCACTTGGGCACTTTTGAGGGAAGGCGGTCCTGGCCCAGGGGACAACCCTTTCAGTCACCACGAATGGGGGTCCTTGGATCCCAGGCACTGCTATGGGACGACTGGCAGGAGAACCCAGCAAAAGGTAGAAGATTGCTGCTCCAAATCAGGGTGAGGCACACTGCCTGCAGTTTGTTGAGGAGCTAACCCAACTCTGGCTAAGGAGGGCCTAGGGAGGTATATTTATCCCCTCTGCTTGGAGGCGGGCAGTAGCTTGTCTCCAGGCAGATATCAAAAGCTACAATGTAAGGCCAGAAAAAGAGAGGGAAACTAGAAGCCATAAGTCATCCCTGCACCTGCTACAGAGGAATGCAAGGAAGAATTAAAGACATACAGGGAGTGCAGAATTATTAGGCAAGTGGTATTTTTGAGGAATAATTTTATTATTGAACAACAACCATGTTCTCAATGAACCCAAAAAACTAATATCAAAGCTGAATATTTTTGGTAGTTTTTAGTTTGTTTTTAGTTTTAGCTATTTTAGGGGGATATCGGTGTGTGCAGGTAACTATTACTGTGCATAATTATTAGGCTTTCATACATTCACAAATATACATTTCTGACATTCAAAAACAAAACAAAAACAAATCAGTGACC
>CM070033.1:137419966-137441667 GCA_036250615.1 Ptychadena robeensis
GTTCATTGAGAACATGGTTGTTGTTCAATAATAAAATTATTCCTCAAAAATACCACTTGAACTTGTTACAGTCTTGTAGATATTTATAGACCTTTGTTTCACATATAAGCATAAAAAGCACAGCATTAGCCTTTCTGTAATAAAATCAGATGTCCATTGTAACATTATTGATATTTCAGGTTTTTGATTATCTTTAGCTGGATTAGGGTTTTTCTGATGAAGCAGAATATCGAAACGCGTTGGAGTTTATCAGCTATGAATATCTTGGATTATATTATCATAAAGTCTGTAAGGGCAGTTTGGTCCTAGGGTTACCTCCTAGGTAGGTAGACATGTCATCACTTCTGGAAATCTCCAAAATATTATCTCTTACCAAAATCTATGATAAAGCTTGATTATATGAGGATTACTCACTGCTTTTTAGGCTTGAGCTGTTCAGCTCTATAGACACAAACTACAGACCTACTTTGTGTAAGGCATTGAAAAGATCACTTTTTCTTTATCTATAGAGTAAAAATACTTATTATTATTATCATTTATTTATATAGCACCAACATATTACGCAGCGCTGTACAATACATTAGAGTGGAGATACAAATACACAATAACACACAGGTACAGGTATGACATAGGAGGAGTAGAGGACCCTGCCCGGACGGGCTTACAGTCTAGTAGCAATATAAAAATATACTTTATCTTTATCTCTATAGAGAGAATAAAAATTGTAAAATTGTTACAGTAAATATAACTGGCTTTTAAAAATTGGTTATCTTTAACTACCGCTACTTTGAATACGACTTTATTTGGAGATGTTTATTTCTATTACACTTTTCCAATATTGATGGTGGCCTCACTATCTCTCACTGTGACCTTTGTCAGAGCAATACAAAATGTAAAGCTCGATAGACTGAAATTTTCCAACATAGCCAATCACTGCTCAATCATATTATATTGTTTTCAGACCACTTATAGTAGACCGATTTAGAAAAAAAAGAATCAATTTTCAAACGATTGACTTTAACTTTAAGGGTCCAACTATGTATGGCCTTTAGAGTTGTAATGAGGTAAATCTGGGGGAACCTCAGTAGGATGATGACCTCAAAAATGGGGGATTAAAAATGGTCCTTAGAGATTATGCAGGATGCCAATGTGTGTAAAATTTACTGAATAGTAGTATGTAATAGTTTAAACTGAATTTCTCCCTAATTGTGTTGATATAAGACTGATCTGAGTTCAGTAGTCTCAGTCACATGCACAATGAATGCAAATACCTGTGTTGCATTGTCCTTAGCCTAGCAGGTATTTTTACAACCCTGTCCAGCCATGGCAGTTTATGCAATCCATTTTGAATCTTCTTTACTCCATCTATAAAAAAAGGGTTTGATATACAAATGTTTTAACTTGAATATATAAAGGCATATATGACCTACCACTGTCATGGAAACAGCATTTATATATGTTCAGTAGTCTCAGTCACATGCACAATGCATGCAGATACCTGTGTTGCATTCTCCTTAGCCAAGCAGGTAGTTTTACAACCCGTCCAGCCATGGCAGTTTATGCAATCTCTTTTGAATGTCCTTTATTCCATCTATAAAAGAAAGGGTTTGATATACAAATGTTTTAACTTAAATATATAAAGGCATATATGGCCTGGCACTGTCATGGAAACAGCATTTATATATTTTCTGTTTTTTTGCTGTTGTTTTTTTTTTTAAATCATCATTGTCTGCCTCTGCTAACTAGTAAACAGTTGTATTATAGCCCTGCAGGATTAACATTTTCATGACACCATTATATATGAAACTAGCACTGCTGTTCAGCAATATGTTATTGACAATATATTTCTAGTATATTTCCAATGGTAATCCTCCAATCTTGAAGGTATTATTATCAGACCACAGATGTCCAGCTGTACATCTGTGTGTTTAGGAACTGCTTTTCCATTCATAGACATAATACATTTATTAGCAATGATGTACTCATTTGGCGGATGATAATTTTAAGTAACTGTGGAGCATTCTGGACTTGTTAGAGCTCACATCCTCTCATAAAAATGTTATATATATTATTTTTTTTTTTGAATGGACGGTCACTGCATAGAACTCTACAAACTATAAATTCATAGTAAGCAAATGAAAATATTCATGGATAACTTCTGAAGCATTTTAATCATCCAGCCTAAGCATTTTGCTTTAGATTCTTGAATTCCTTTAAAAAAAAAGAGAGGCATTATTTATCCTAAAAACATAGAAACACTTTAATGGTAACTAATGCATTAACAAGAATTCCAGACATACAAATATATTTAACGTTCTACTATTAGGGTACCCATACACCTTTAGATTTCTCTGTCAGATATCCTTAAGTTTTCCTTTTGTTTTACCAAAACCATGTAATATGAGGGACATTTAAACCATCAAGTCTACCTGTGTTCAATAGTAGAGGACCCTATACTACATAGTTGTTGATAGATATAAAGGATATCTGACAGAGAGATCTAAAGGTGTATGGGCACCTTAAGTCCAGATTAGTACTAAAAGCAAAATAAAAAAAAACTTTAAAAGATAAAGTTTGTATCTAGTATTATCACAGAAGTTTTTACATGCCCACATGTAACATTCCTACATTACCTTTGATCCTGCCCAACAGTCTCCCTTTCTCAGCTTGCATTAGCAAACTGAACAAATGGAAACTAACAGGATCGAGACATTTATGAAGTTAAAGCCTTTTTAATAGTAGTAATTGTTCAGCCCCCTGCACATATCAAATAATATTCAGCTCAGGCTATGTATCGTTATCGTTTTAACTGAATACCTTATCTTTCAGGATGGATCTTTGAATGACTTTTCTGCCCGACCCTGTTGTTTTTCATTGGGGAGAACGCAGCTGGGTGCTGTTCCTTATCTCCCTGCCCTCCCTGCTCATCATCATGAACAATTATTGTGTGTACAGCTTATTTGGAACAACCCAGAACGATTATACCAAACAACCAAAATTGAAAGTGTGTACATAGCTTAGTCATTTAATCTATTTGATGATCTAACACAGTGGTTCCCAAACGTTCCTTGCAGGGCCCCCCCTTTTGTATTAAGGAACATTATCGAGCCCCCCTTCCTATTCAAACACAGGTTAAGAATGAGGGCCCGCACCCCCTGGAATACCTTTGCGCCCCCCAGTTTGGGAACCACTGAACTAACAATACCCTCTCCACAGACAATTCTGCTGGCCAGAGTTGACTATGTTCATCATGCATAGAATTTGTACTATGTGTAGTGCAGTGTAATACAACCGCAGGCAGCCTGAGGTAGTGTCCCTTTAAGATCCCAGACCATGATCCGCATTGGGACAGGAAGTATATTAAGCAGGGTTCTGCCACAAGGAATTTGCTCAGTAAGGTAACTACTCATGGGGATGTAGTAGCTGGGCATGTTACCTGTTAAAATCTGGTGTGCAGATGGCCAGGTAGTGTAATGGCAAGCAACCTTCCTATAGGCCCTATACATACCTGTGGCAGGATTCCAGTGGGGTGGAGCATAGTCAAGACCACGTTGTGCAGACTGGATTGCTTTTGGAGGACCTGCCAGTGTATAGAGACTTCCATCTAGCTCCTCTCCCTCCTGGATATGCAAGAACCAGCCCAGTGTGGCCTTACTTACCTTGCCACTTGTGTTGTGATCAGGTTTGGGCTATACCTGTCAAGTTTTCCCTAAGCTTAAAAGGAAAACTTACAGAAAGTGACGTCACAGACGAGGCGGAGCGCCCCTTTGAGGTACAGGAAATGGCGTCCATGACATGCAATTTTCTCTATACTATTCTATTGTCTATTTCTCTATACTATTGTTTTAAGTTGCTGTGTGATTAAGCATCAATACACTATTCTCAGGATCAGTTGATCCTTGAACCACTACATTAAAAAAAAGGATAACTAAGAGAGACCACATATAAGAGCTGGCATGCTGATATATTTCAAGTATTAACACTTGAAATATGGTTCATTTGAAATTCTAAATAAAATTCGCCCACCCTTCTAGGAAAAGTAATTTTTATTAACCATTGACAAGAAGTTTTATTTACCATTATTGGCAAGATTTTGCCAATCTGTACAGGGCCGCATATAAGAAGAACAATCTTAAATGTTAAACTAAAAACATATATATGCAAAGTAGTTAATTAGTGCAGGATAAAAGCATTTTTTGCACTAAAGCTGGCCATACACCTTCAGATTTCCTTCAGATCAGATCAGATCTACCAACGACCATGTAGTATAGTGTCCTCCCTGATAGAATACATAGTGATTGGAAGGTGTAGAAAGGTCCTCATATTACATGGTTTTGGTAAAACAAAATCTGATCTGAAGGAAATCTGACAGAGAAATCTGAAGGTGTATGGCCAGCTTTACAGATTATCTTCATTGACCAAATCAAAATAAAGTGGGAAACAAGTTTAAATTCACTTTATTAACTTTTTTCCAATTTTTGATAAAATCGAACACTAAGTTAAGCAATGCAATCTACATTAATAGAATAAAACAAAAATAATACAAAAAAAAAATAAAAAATTACAATGTTTCAAAAGCCAAACCTCCAAAAAAAAAGACAATGCAGAAGCAAAATATAGTCACATGAAAGAGGGGCCCAACTCAAAGCAGTAAAAAGAGAAAAATGAAATAATTATAATAAAACAATTGGGGAAGGGGAAGGAAGGTAGCTAGGTTAAACAGGCCAGAGAAACGTTACACTTTTGAGGGTCATCCACTATCTACTTATCTACAGTCCAATAGGAAACCTCCGAGGAGATCTAAGGCACCGCCTCCTCTGCCTTTTGGCATCATTGATGATGCTAAAAAGGCTGTACCAGAATCCATTGGTATGTCCTCTGGGATTCAGAATTGCCACGGGCCCGCTGAGAGAAGGTAAGTATGCCCCATCCTAGCTTGGGGTGACTTTGTTTTATAAACCCCCAGGGAGGTTAAAGTTCATGAGAAGCCTATTTCTAGGGATTACTGTTTTGTCTGCATTCATTGAGGGCCCTTTCACACGATATGCCTTTTTCACATTACATATCTGTGTTTGTGCTTAAGTTTTTGAACAAAGCAATTAAAAATGCATCAAAAATGCGTGCAGTAGGGCATTATAAAAAAAGCATGCGCTAATGCTGCATTAAAAAAAAAAACACTACACATGCAGTGTGAATGGTTACATTAGTCTTCTATGAGAAAACGCAATACTGTAAATACTTACAAAAATGCACCGCAGCAAGTATAGTCTAAAGTCTTGTGTTTGCACTACACATCCATCATACTAGTCAAGAAGTAGATGCATAATATCTTCTAGAGAGGAATATACCTTGGTACAAATAGAGCACACCAAACACAAAACACCAACTGGACCTTTTGAAGATGCTGAAGCAGACTTTTAGCCAAGTACCTATATAACCAGTTAAATGAGTGCTTTAACACGATATGCTGCTCATCACTGAAAAGGACAATGCTCTAAATATACCATAAAAATGCCAGTTTACATAGGAACCTTGGCTAAAAACGTTTTTTTTTCGCATGTGGAAAAATGTGTTCTGGTTAGATGAATCAAGCTGACATTAGTCTCAATTTTAAGTGTGTATGGGTAAGGAGGCCTACAAAGCTTTTCCAATTTACAAAAATGTTGGCTTAAGTTAAATAGATTTAACACAATACTAGCAAATATTAGCAAGCAGTGACAAATTCAACAAATGATATAAAGGTGGTCATTAGCAGGCCGCATAGTTGTTACATTAGAAGTCCATTCAAAGAGAAGTCTTGTTTTTTTCATTTATTGGTTAATCAAACAAAGGTAATAAGCGACGATGTCTTTGTATTGCCAGACACTTTTAGAATGCCTGTAGACCGTTGCTTCGTAAGAATTGGGAAAGTTCAGCAGTTTTTTTCGCAAATTTCACGAATTTTGCAAATATATGTTTACCTTGCATTGAGGGGCGCGTTAAAAAAAAATTTTGAATTTTGGACGCCACCTTGGACGCATTTTCAAAAGTGCTGATTATCGCAATATTCCAAATATTTGCATCACCCCAATATCGGATTTAAAAACTGTTGATGGTCGCAGGGAGTGTTGCTAAGCTCTTGTTACAGCCTTCCCATTCGTCCACTTGCATTGAGAGGCATGTGTAATGGAAAAAAAAATACAGAATATCCAGAATTGCGAATATTCGGCAATATATTCACCATCTTCGCGAATTTCCGAATTGCCGATATTCGCAATATCATCACTAGTAGTCCAATATCAGATTTAGCCAATCCCTTATTTTCCTATCCTAAGAGAGGATTTGTAAATAATTATAGATAAAAAATATTTTATATTATAAGTATGTAACAAATCCTCTCTTAGGATAGTGTAAAATAAGGGATTGGCTAATCTGATATTGGACCTATATACAGTGCAATGTGAACAGGACAGCTTTGTGTCTAGCTTGGGGGTATCCACTATGAAGTCGATACGCTAACAATTACCAAGGAGATATACAACCTCATTCATGGGGCATTTTAGATATATTGCAATAGAAATAAGAGCTAAGATATTATCTATGCCTCAAATAATTGAACCTGATGATTGAATGTAAACATGTGATAATTTTTTTTAGGTATTATACTCGCAGTGTTTCCCTGATGAAGTCCCAGAGATAGCGGGACAGAAACGCGTCGGAATACACTGAATCTATTACCTAACAAGACCTACGTATACTGTAACATCTTCTGTATTTTTAACTGTATCCTGGTATTGGAGGACCAATAACGCTCCGCTGTGGTATTTATGTTTTTATTAGTGTGGATATTGATTTACCCAAGGCACAATGCTGCATTTCGTGTATAAATTGTATTAATAAAGGTTAGACAAGAAAATGTCAATCCCTTGATTGGAACTTCTTTTATTATTTCACCGGTTAAAAGTCCCGGGGGTTGTGCCACCCTGAGGGTTAGTTCCCCCCCCCTCCCCTTCTTGTACTATATCTGTAGCGGATAATTTTTCAAATCAACTGGACTGCTGTGTTTGTTTTTTTTTGGCTTTTCGAAATTCAGACGTGCTGTACACGATCTTTCTGGGATTATATTGGGGTTATAGTCCAATCACATAATGTGGTTTCACCAGCATGGGGTTCTGAGGTCTCTCGAGGTAGGCTGTTTATACTTAGCATGATTGGAGCTTGTGTGAGGTGTTTTTAATCTGCCCAGTCGTGAGAGGTGTTTTTTTTATTAAATGTTTGTGGTTTACTGTTATGGTTGTTTTTATTAAATGGTTGGCTGTTGTTGTTACAGCTTACTCTACAAATAATTTAGGTATAAAACTGGTCCCTCTTTATTGGATACACAACAGTATTATATTTTTAATTCTTTGTGAGATGGGGTTCACTCCTGTATTCCCATTATTGCTCTTTAGCGTTTGGTTCTCTGTCGGATTCCATTCTGGGGCCCCGATCAAATTGGACGCGTCACTCGGACAAGGTGGTATGCAGCGATTAGGATCCTCTTAATTGGCTGATTGATTGCTTCAGCTATTCCATTCCCGTGAGATCGCCGGATCATTGGTCTGGTGAGTGATCCAATTGGCCATGTGACATTCCGACACGTGTATGGCTGCTTTAGAAAATCAGGGTCTTGAGTTCTTGGCCCAGTCTGACGTTTTCGCTTGTGTGTTCCCTGTGTTCAGTGGTGGTCGTCTTTCGCCGTTTCTGTCTCTGAGTGTTGGACCCTTGTGCTTTGGGCACTCCAGTGATTGTTGCAGTTCTGAAATATGACCAAACTTGGTGTGCAAGTGGCCATCTTGGCAGCCTGCACGCTTTGACTTTTCTCCGTTCATGGGCAGTTATTTTGCTGCCTTTGTTGTTCCACACGTTCTTGCGACCCTGTTTGACTATTTTGAATGAAACGCTTGATGTGTCGTGATCACGCTTAGAGCTTTGCATTTTAAGAGTGCTTGTTCCTCTGGCAGATATCTCCTATTTTTGACTTGTTCTAGCCTGTCAAGTTTCTTTTGACCCATTTTTGCCAAAGGAAGGAAGTTGCCTAATAATAATGCACACCCTAATAAGGGTGTTGATGTCATTAGACCACACCCCTTCTCATTACAGAGATGCACATCACCTAAATGCTTAATTGGTAGTAGGCTTTCGAGCCTATACAGCTTGGAGTAAGACAACATGCATAAAGAGGATGTGTGGTCAAATACTCATTGCCTAATAATTCTGCACTCCCTGTAGTCTAGCCACCCACCGTTTTTTCTCCCTGCCGAGGCTGGGACTGGGGGACTTTAATAGGCCGGTCTTACCTAGAGTACAGCCAACCCTAATCTAGGGGTTAAATTAAAAGAGTGATTTTCAAGGTATAGGAGACTAATAGTATGATTTAATAGTAAACAATTACCAATCAAACAAAAAAGCAAAAGTCCATGTAACATAAACAAAAAGTGAGTTTGGTTTATATCTTCAAAAGTTCTTCGCAAGACAATGAAGATAGTCTGATGCTTTCCGAACTGAAAAATGCCCGTAAGATTGATTGTTGTTGATGGATGTCAGTCAAGAGAAGTTTCCAAATCACCTCTACCGCGCGTTTCAAAGCACAAGTCTTTCTCAGGAGGTGTGGGTATAGTGTGGTATAAAGATCAAATTATGTGTTTAGTGGTGGAAGGAAGAATTTGGTAGCATCTAAAGTGTTTGGTTGTTAGAATCCTCACCAAGGGTGGTAGGTCTCATAGGTCAATCAATCAATCAATCATCAATCAGGCTGATCCGGAAGCGTAGTCATCAGGGGGGGGGGGGGGACGGGGACTGCTACGTGGAACCATCAAGGAAGTAAGGGGAATATTTTTAAAAAAATTTGCGATGTACAAATGAAGGTTAAGAATAGAGGTTCTGGATGGAAAGGGAACTGGGCGAGTGAAGGTTGTGAGGACAGTGAGGATATTGAGTGATTGTGACCAATTATGTCAGTGAAGATTGGTTTTTGATTAATAAGGATGAGATAGGTGCCAGAGGTGGAGGGGGGAGCAACGGAAGGGGTGGGACGGGAAGGAGGATGGGGGAGGGAGAGAGAGGAAGAAGGGGGGGGAGATGGGGGGTGGAGGGGGGGAAGAAGGTAAGGGGAAGTTGGGGGGGGGGAACAGGTTGATAGTGGGATGTTGGGGGGGGGGGGAGATTGAAGGTATGTGGGGGTGTGTGAGTGACAACATATCAAAGCACCGCAAAAATCACTGAGTGATGGTGAAAACAAGCAAGAGCAAAACTGAGAGTTTGTGACAGTGTTCAGTGATCGTGGCAGACATGAGTGGTGAGAAAAATGAGTGGTAGTAAAGGGGATTTATATCTACCTCTAGAATGGTAGAAGCATGACAGTTGAACTGGTATAAAAGAAACCAGGTTTAAATAGAGGGTATTAGAGGCAGAGATGCATTATGATAAGGGGGGTTGATTAGAATATACTTATACTTTTCAGTTTTGATTTTATAGTGATTGTCGTGAACACGGAATTTGCTGTTCGCGAATAGGCAAACGCGAAACCTTGCAAATGTCCGTGAACCCGGTGAAACCCCATAGACTTCAACGGGCAGAGGCGAACATTAAAAACAAAGGACCCTTTCTGGCCACAATAGTGGTTGGGAATTAGTTTCAAGGTTTTTTGGGACTAACACCTGGGCAATGGCATGACCAGTAGGGATCCATGTGCAAAACTCCCAAGAATTTTTTTTCACGCAATTAATTCCGCATGAAGGATTTCTCAATGATAGTTCACTGTGGATTTGAACATAAGGGGGTTAGGCTGGACGAGCACCTTACACAACATGTTGGTAATGCCTGTGTGAATTCCACCTGGAAACAACCTGTGAAGTTGCTTTCCACGTTGCCTACGCTTAACTTATAAAAGGTGTGTTTAATTTAATTTATGGAGTGACACTGGTGGAGTGTGGAGATGGGACAGTGTGGGAGTGGGACACTGGGGGAGATGGTCAGTATGGCGGACACTGGTGGTGATGGTCAGTGTGAAGGACATGGGGGTGAGATTGGTTCAGTATGGAGACCTGGGAGATGGTCGTTATGGAGGGACACTTTGGTGATGTGGTCAGTTGTGAGGACCACTGGGGGGATGGTCAGTATGGAGGACCACTGGTGGAGATGGAAGTGTGTGAGGACACTGGGTGGTGTGGTCAGTTTGGAGGACACTGGGGGGATGGACAGTGTGGAGGTGACACTGTGTGGAGATGTTACAGTGTGGGGCACTGGTGGTTGATGGTCAGTGTGGACGGAACTGGGGGAGTATGGATATTCCCCATGGTGGATGGATTGGGATTTCAGTGAGAGGTATGTCATCTCAACAGAACTGCCCTAGCTAATCCGGTTTTTCCTATGCAGGCGCCAGCAGCTTCTCTTTCTCACTCTTCCTTCCTTCAGCAGACTGTGTAATGGCGTCCTGTGATTGATATGTTATAGGGGGTATGAGGGTCTGTTGAGGTGGGGGGTTGCTCATTGGCTGGATTATGTCGGTGAACTCACAGGGGTCAAAGTTTCTGCAATGCTAAAAGATAGGGGGCGGATCGAACTCCAAGATCCAAGTCTACCTCTTCCAGTAACATGACTGTCATTAAAGCCAGATTGTTTACAAAGTCTTTGCAGGATGAGAGAGACAAGAGATGGTTTAATTATTTTGTAAAATTTCAACTAGCCTTTATGAGTTAATTGCAAAGCCCCTAAAGAAGGGTTGTGGGAACATTACACAAAATAAAATATTGCTCTAGCACACGAATAAATTAAGTTCAAAATCAAGTCTAAAAAAACTACATTCGGTAGAGCGATTCTTTTTATTTTGTAATGTTCCTATAACACTTTTCTACAACTGCATCAATTTTGTTGATGTTACCAAGTTCAGAGGCTTTGTAATTAAATCTCAAATAATAATAACGTATATACTCAAATATAAGCAGAATTTTTCAGCACCTGAAATGTGCTTAAAAATGAAATCTGGCTAATATTCTGGTCATAAAAATAAAATCGCGGCATTTTGTAGGTGGACTTTATGAGTGAATTGCAAAGCCCCCGGACATGCTACAATCGCTAAATTTGCTGGAGATGTAGAGAAGGGTTGTGGGAACATTTGAAAAAAAATTTTGCTCTAGCATATGTAGTTTTTGCATAAATTAGGTTCATTCAAGTCAAATCAAGTAAAGTTTTAACTTTTTTGTGCAAAAACTTGATATGCTAGATCAATACTTTTTTATTTTCAATGTTCCCACTTCCCTTCTCTACATCTCCAGCACTTCTAATGACAATATCATGTTCAGGGGCTTTGTAATTAAATGTTTACTGAATTAAATAATGACATCTCCTAACAAAAGCACATTTGCTGTGTGTTTCTGAGCCTTAGCTGCTGCATTTCTCCAATTAGGCTTATACTGGAGTCATTAACTTTTTCCATATTTTCTTTCTAAAATTGAGTACCTCGACTTATGTTCAGGATGGCTTATTTTCGAGTATATACAGTAGTTACCATTTACCAACCATCTCGAGGATTGGCGTACATCTCTTACAAGCCTCTTTACCTGACAAAGACAGATAGGAATCCCTGCAGTCAGATGTCATAGTGGGGGCAAAATGTTTATATTTTTTTGACTGCCTGTATATATTGAACTATTTAGGTGTGCTCAATCCAGTAAAGGCCAGCATTAAAGTTGAAAAAGAAAAGCAACTTTGTAGTGGGACTACAATTGTGCTTCAAGGTTTACTTTCTAAGCTGGAGAGTTCAATTAAATTTGTTAGAGCCTGGTGAAAAAGTTTAGATACAAATTAAGATTTCTCAATGGTCTGTATAATATAGCAAATCTCTAGATTTTAAGATCTTAAGGTCAACTTTAGGTAAATATCAGAACTATTGCAGCATATGCTTAGAAATAGGCTATTACAACGCAAAGGAAAAGAAAGGGGAGCCATTTAATTGTACATTAAAGTGTAGATTATAAAATGGAAAGGTCTTAAATGGAAGTCATATAAGAACTCCTTTTTTGTAGTATTTAAAAAAACTGACTGTTAGTAGGACATTACTAAATTTTAAAGATCACATATTCTTAAGAGGGACAGTACATATGGCTTTTGATACTAAATAAGTTGCCATTTTAGCACCTAAGCACCTGTCTGACTGAATTTCACAGTCCTGAACAATGAACAATTATAAATTGAACAATTATAAATTGAAGCTCAGTATCATGGCAAGAAGACCAGTTAAAACCAGAATGTATGGTTGTGTATTCTGAATGTGACTCCAAGATGGGAAATCTTCCTTTTACCTAATTAAAAAAGGAATACCCCCTTTGGCATCCATTATTGTTCAAAAATGCTTTCGGTATGATTTTCTGTTATAAGCTGTGTTTGAACTGTCACGATCGAACAGTAGTCAGCATCATACTTAAATTCAAGAAACATTGGTAATGAGTCTCCATTGATGTCTTGAAAAAAACATATTGTTCATCATTGACCATACCAAGGTTTTCTGGAAAGAAATCTAGATGAGGGTGCAAGAAGTGGATTTATAATGACATGCGACACCCTGTTGGGTGGTCGGCCTTCAGAAAATTCTCAACAACAACTTTGTATGTACTTGACTTTCCAATCTTTGAGCTCTGGCTGTGTGAAAGATTGTTCAAACCTTTTATCACTGACATATCGGGGCCTACAAATATTCCTTCCCTCTGAGAGCTGAGATGTGGACACACACTTGGCATGATTGACACAATATCAATTAATGTTCCATTGTTATTCCAAAAAAAAAAAAGAGTTACTTTTATTTATTAAAATATAGTAAGGCTAATTGCACAAAGTTGGCAACTTTTACATTTGGCTCATCATAAAATTTTTACATGATAGAGAAAAACTACATTTTAAATCAGCACAGAAAACCCACATGAAAATTTTGGATTGACCAGTATAATTATAGCAAGTTAGATATTGGTGGGGGTGGTCTGAAGCTTTTTGTTATATCTGTAATATTCATACTGACCAATTGCAGCACTGGGGTGTATAGAAAAAGATCAATAGCTGATGGCTAGATCAACACAGCCACAGACTAAATCCGGCCATACACAGATAATAACATGGAGGGAGTAATGGGTCATACTAACTTTTACTCCTTTCAAAGCCATTAACCCCAGCACGCCAATAAGCGCTGAACCCAGAAACACACAGTTGTCAAATACAGTAAAAACATAATATCTGCAATAATTGCATAATTATAGATAACAGAAAAACATTAAAATCACACACACTCCATACCTACAAAAACAGCTAGAAAGTTTATATTTAATAATTTAAACATATTTAACATAACACAAGCCCACCAACAGCTATTGAAGTCATCACCTCAACCATATCCAAATCTAAACACCATCACACCAGCAAAACCATAAAACTCACAACATGAATGAAATATTTTAAATAAATAAATACATTAAAGACATAAATCAGTGAATAGAGAAAAACTAAACTTCTTCCTGATAACCTGGAATGAGCATATACTCATCCCAAATACATTAAACCCTATCCTAAAATAACCGATAAATCATGTAAAAAAAACAATAATTTCACCCAAGCAATGTTATATGTCATAATTAGGGAAAAGCAAGCACCAAAGTGTTCGGGTGTGCGTTCCGAACATCATTCTACCGAGCACCCGAGCATAATGTAAGTGAATGAACTGGGAACAGCATGGGGACCATGTCTGGATGCATCATGGACTCCTAAGTCACCGCTGGCAACCAGCTTGTGCGAGTTGTATGAAAATTTTACATACTGAAAAAAGCACGCCAACCCCCCACGAAAATCTAACAGGAAAAATGACACCCAAAACATATGCCAGTGCCTGCAGGTGAGATGATGCTCTGAAATAGTACATGCTGTTCAGTGGACTTTATAAAAAAAAAAAAAGTTAAGGGCCTGCAGTTGAGCTGCCCATCATTTCAGGACTTTTTGCACCTTTAATGTGACCTATAAACTTGACCACTCAAATGAGAAACAAGCTGAAATCTTTTAGGTGGAGGGAAGAAAAACTATAAAAATAAAATAATGTGGTTGCATAAGACTGCACACCCTTAAACTAATACTTTGTTGAAGCCCATTTTGATTTTATTACAGCACTCAGTTTTTTTTGTGTACGAGTCGATTAGCATGGCACATTTTAACTTGGCAGGATTTGCCCACTCTCTCAAATCTGTCAGATCTCCTGTGATCTCCTGTGCACAAAATTTTCTTGGGATGATGGACACTAAATGCCACAGAAAACACCAGAATATGGACAGTAAATTAGGGCCAGATAAATGTAATGTCAACTACAGCCAACCTCTTAGAACACTATAGGTGACAAAAAAGACCATAATATGAACAGTATATTTTTCCTAGTCAGATAAAATTTAATACAATACAGAATTTTTTTCTGATGTGTTTTTTTTATAACACTCTAGGTAGTAAATAATATGGTAAATAATATGTCAGATTTGTTGATTAACAAAGACTCCTGTGACTTCACAGACATGTGCAGTAAGCGTGGGAAAATTCTCCCCTACTTGGACAAGAAGAAGCTGGGATTACTTTGGCCTCTGTTTTGTGGGTTTTAATTTTTTATGGCATTACATTTTTTTTATTTTTTTTACTCAGATGGAAGAGCTTTCTCCTTTTTCAGATTGTCAGATGTAAGGTGGATTAATAACATTTTTATGTTTTTGTGTTTTTTTTAAAGAATTGCTTTATTGGATTTTTATTGTGAATAGAGTACAGCACTGGATTAGACATATTAAATGTAAGTAATTTTATAATTATTTCTTGTATTTTTGGTTGGGGTTGTATATTTAATATATGTTTTGGATAATGTTATTATTACATGTAACTAGTATTTAAATGTATTTGTATGTTGGCTTATGTTAAATTTGCAGGTTAGACACAAAGGGGTTAATGCTTTCTATAGGGGTTAATACACCTCTATTTTAAGCATTTTGAATATTTCATGCAACTATGGAATATAAATGCGTATGTGGGTTTTGTAGAATTTATTTAATTGCTCGGTTTCTGTATTGTAAACATTTTGGGTTTTGCTATTGTCGAGCTTAGTGAATTGTGTGATATTGTGAAGGGAAAAATTTATTCTTTTTTGGTTTTGTAATTGTCGAGTGTAGTGAATTGTGCAGTATTTAGAAGAGAAATATGTGTTATTACTGATGTTTTAATTGTTGGGTTCTGTGAATTGTGTGGTTTTATGAAGAACAAATGTTTTATTTCTGGGTTTAACAAATGTTTGTTTTTTAATGCACTTATTGCATTTTATATGTATTTATTTTTTATTTGTTTGCGCGAACATGGGACCTTGGACCTCTTACACAATCTAACACAGTAAATCAATCATTTATTTCTTGATTACAGATAACATTTTGGGGGTTTATATGTACTTATTTTGTATTTGTTTGCAGGAAATAAATAATAAATTTTTGGATATAATTATTTTAAAATGTAACCATTCTTTTGGAGTTATTACATTGAAAAATAAATATATTTTTTCGGCACTTAATATGTCCTGTGCCATCAATGCTGATCAAAGGCATTACAGGATGGACTAAAGGCAGGGGCAAAATCGACTAAAAATCAATGACCCAAGGTGGGCTGCATGCAATAGTTGTGCGATTGATGCAATGTGCATACGTAAATGATCGCAAAGCATATCGCAAGGAAATCGAGTCATGTATGGCTAGCTTAAGTGGTACCTTTCACACATATAGTGGCTATGTAAGTGTGTAAATAAATAAATATATAACATTTTAACTTTAGCTTCCTCCTAATTAATCTCTCTACTACATACTACACACTTCATCACCAACCACAAAAAAGTAATTGATGCAGAGAATCCATTATTGAAGAAGAACAATAAGAAGCAAATTGCTTGGGCCAAGAAACAAAAGGAATGAAAATCTTACCGGTAGAAATCTGTACTAATAAATCAATATTTTTGAATTTTAAGCACTTAGGATAACATTTGTTCTTTTTTCAAATGGACAATGATCCAAAACAGACTTCCAGTCTCACCTTTCTTTACCTAAACCCATTTAAGGATTGTATGGTCCAATTGGACTCCATAGTGAAGGCCAAGCAGCTCAACACCTCTGGAAATTGATCAAAGCTATCGGAAAACCAGTGTGTAAAGCAAAAAGCTTTAAAATCTTAAAGTTTTTAAAAATATAAATTTGTTAAATTAGTTTTCTTACTGTTTTGTATATTAAATAATTTCATATGTGTACATTCATAATAGTGAAGTCTTCAATATTAATTTACAATTTTGCATTTAAAATTAATAATGAAAAAAAGAGAAGTTCTTGAACACATTAGATTTTCGAAATAAGGAATTACTTAAGCAAAACATTAGTTGTACAATGACTAATGTCAGACTTTCTAAGTTTTAAGTATAAATACATTTTGCATAAACACATGATTTTTCAATTTAACTTTCAGAAAATCTTATATTGTGTGTCTATAATCTGTGGTTTAAGGTAGGTTGAAAAACTTGTTTTGGTAATCCAAACTTAAATTATTTCCACCTGAAAGAGCAATGGTTAATAAAACATTCCATCAAACATTTCATTTGGATTGCTTTATTTCCTCCTATCTGAAGATCACATCCATTATAAAAATTTTATTTGTGAAGTTGTGAAAATCCTAAATCAAATTTGATCCTAAATTAAAATATGTTTTCTGGTCCTTTATTGTGTTTTATTTTAGTTTACCATTGCTTCAGATTTCCCAGAACCCCATATCACTAACAGTGGAAAGATATCTCCAGAGGGAAAGCACTGATCTATGTGTATGAGGTTACAGCTCATGAAGTTAAGCTATTCGGGCAATCTGCATGAGATTTAGCGGAACACGTTGAAAGGACATATGGAGGAACATATTAGACAAAATCAATGCACTGGCTCGTTGCCCCATAGACATTTGTGGGTTGTTTCCCAATAGAGACAGCATTTGCATATCTGCCATCAGTCTTGATTTTCAGGGCATGATAGCTTAAATTAATTCTGTAAAACAAAGTCCTTTTAGGGTGTGCACATTTTACATAAAAATATACACAAATCTTTGTTGCAGCTTTCTAAAGCAGCTAAAAACAAGATAAAATAAACATATTTCTCTTGATTAAATGATTTTTTATGTTATAGACTAGAGACGCTAGTAGACATAGATTTGCAACTAAAAGTGGACATGATAGAAAAAAAGTACCTTGATCTTACCTTGAAAAAATAAACTTCTACCCCCAGGCTGTCATCAAATAATTTCTATTGAAACACTCTTTTCTGTCCTTATTTACTGATAACTGTACATTGTTTACCAAGGTATAGTCACTAGCAATGATAAACCTTAATCTTTTATTCAACAACTATTTATCAGCTTCTATCATAAATGTAAGCAGAATGAAACCCAACATGCTCCATATAAAGTACACAGCTAAAAAAAATAAAAGGAACACAAATGTAAGACATCCTAGATCTGAATGAATGAAATATTCTTAGTAAACACTTTGTTCTTTATATAGTTAAACGTGCTGACAACATAATCACACAAAAATTATTAATGGAAATCAAATTTATCACATTCAAAATGGGCCGTAGGAGGGCAACAACCCAGCATCAGGACCAATATCTCCACCTTTGGAGGAAGGAACAGGAGGAGCACTGCCAGAGCCCTGGGAAACTACCTCCACAAATGTGCATGTGTCTGCTGAAATGGTCAGAAACAGACTTCATGAGGGTGGTATGAGGGTCCGATGTCCACGGGTAGGGGTTGTGCTGACAACCCAAGATTGGCAAATTGGCAGATCCTCAGAACCCTTGTGAGACCATATGTTGGCTCAGTTGGCCCTTGATTTGTTTTTAGCACTTATTCTTGTCTTATTTTTGTACTCTCTTTATTTTTTTGAACAGTGTACTTACCCTGCCGGCTCTATTGGATTTTCCCCAGTGACCCTCAGGCAAGGTCAAGGGAGTCTCAGTTGCAGGCAGCATGGCAGAGGCATGTCTCCCCACTCTGGCTATCTGGAATCCATTCTGGTTGAACTACTCTGGGGGAGGGATCTGTTCCAGCCGAACTACTCTTTAGCCAGATGGAATTCCCAGCATCTATGTGGATGTGCGCAGTACAGTCATGCATCCCTTCTCTGGTGGAGGGATATGTTCTGGCCAAGCTACTGTTTGGTTAAACAGCATCCCTGTGGGTGTGGTGTCCACAGTACAGTCTTGGGGCCCTGCTGCCTCGCAATAGCTTGTTAAGTTTAAATTTCCTGTAGTGGAATCAGCTCTAAAATATTCACTATTGGTCAATTGGTTACCAATTCTATAGTGCCATGTAACACAATAGGATTGGGCAATGCACACATTTAATGAGGATCTGTCATGCACACCATTCACTCTTATTGTCTTCGTATATCAGTGTGCTTAGGTGTGTTTGCTTTAACTGTGTGTCTGCATGTATCTTTGATGCCAACAGTGACTCCTGATTTCTGACTGACTGATACCTGCCCTTAATTTGAATTGTCCCTGACCATGTCTCCTATCTTATCTATCTGTACTGTACTTTGGACTGACCTTTTGTCTGGATTACACAATAAAGCCTGTTAACCAGTCAATTTTTTTTTGATTGATTGAAAATCTATGGCAGCCGACATGGTTAGATTGACTTAAAATGATTAAAATTGGGAAAAATTTTGTTCGAAAAATGATTGGACATGCTGGAAAATTTTATTCGGTTGTATTGAAATTGAACCTTAATTCAATTATGCTTTCAGTCCATCCAATAAATGTGATCAAATATCTGTTACTACAGTTGGCATATATAACAATCAATCACCGATTTCCCTGACCCCCCCAAAATTTATCTTTTTAGATGGATTGAATGGAAAATCTAGACATGTATGGGGGGCTTTATACTCCACCAGGGAAACACATAACAGCTTCCTAAAAATTGTCCAGAAAACCACATTGATTAAAATTCATCTCTCACTCTCTGACGCATCTTGGTGCTTTTTCTACAGTTCTCCTTTATCTCTGCTTATCTAATTCCCTGTGTTATGTTGGATTACTCCGCAATCCCCAAGATTTAACCGTAAGTATATCTGATTGAGTAAAGTTTGGGAGGTTGCATGGCAAAGAACTACTAATTGTCCCATATGATAATAGAACACACTGCTGGAGCAGAAGATGCATTCTAACTGGTTGCTTTTGGATCTAAATATCACATTGGATCATGCCAAAATCTGACTGGAAAGAAATAGCTTTTGATCAGAAAAACGTCTTATTGAGTAGGAGTGTAAATGGAAATTTAGTGGGTTATGTGACATTACCATAGCTGCAAAGGCTCCTGGTGGGAATACCAGTTCACTGAGACTTTTTACACACTGCTAGGTGTTAATTATTTTTAGGTTTGTAAAAATATCCATTCCATCTTCTACAATAAAAGCTGCTTTAGTGGACTGTTCATTACAATACCTGACATTTAAGCAAATTAAAAACAAACAAATTACATCACTGTCAGTATACATGTGTAAAGAAGTACTTATTAGGAATTGCTGTCATGTTAGAAAAATAAATCAATATCCTTTATCTCTCTGTCAATAAAAAAAGCAACCCAAAATATGCTCCAATCTCTTAAATTAGATTATTTAACCCCCTTCTGTGGAGATTTTTAGGAGTCAAAAACAAATTTAAATATATTTATAATTATATTCATTTGATTATATATTAAAATTTAATTTACATGATTAGAACATTATGACAAATAAAAAAGTTATACATAGATATACTTGCACTAAGTTTGGTACATCAGTTTGTAGAAATAGTAGTTGACGGGTTTTGCCCGCTGGTAGAGGCTTCCTCAGGACTATACTCAAAATGTTGACTTATTGGATGCAGGGTCTCTTAATGCAGCACATAGGTCCATCTAGTGCCATTTACTAGTATAAAGTGACAGATACAGCAGCATCCAGGTGCTCTTTTGACCCTATGCTGGTTCCCAGATAGATTAGGAACTATGAAGTGTTAAACGTTCTATATCACCACTAAGGGTCTTCAATCACTACAACCCTTAAGAATCCAATTCCTGAAAAAGGACTGCCAGATGAGCAGGATCTTAAAGTGTCAAGCTGAGATAGGACCTTCAGCTATGAAGATGTTGCCTTAACATTATTAATCGATCAATACTCTGCAGGTCCGTGTTAAGGCGACATCACAGCTGCAGGTCCTATCTCAGCTAGACACTTTGAGGTCCTTCTAATCTGGCAGTCCATTTTCAGCAAGTGGGTTGTACTTCAGCAAGTGGGTTGTAGTGCTTGAAGATCCTTAGTGCTGATCTAGGACCTTTTTATTTGTAATAATGTTCTAATCATGTATATTCAATTTTAATGTGGAAATAAATGAATATAATTATGAATATATTTCAATTTGTTTTTGGCTCCTAAAAATCTCCACAGAAGGGAGTTTAATATTCTATTGTGTTGACATGTAAGAAAAATACAAAACCTTGAGGTCAATGCTGAGACAAACATCTTAGTTTTCCTTTAACAGAACATATTATGTAAAAAAACACAGTAAAAAAGAGCTGAGACAGAATGAAAGAGAATTTGAGATTGTTATCCTACAAGTGATGTGACATGTTGTTGAGATTTTGCTTAACTTTGATACCAAACAAATCTTATATAAATGTCATAACTCAAATCAACAGGGGAAAAGCAGGATCAGAACCACCATGTCAAGGTGCCTTTAAATAATTTTTCACATATTTATTTTCTATGGTCATGTAACTGACTCCTCAGTTCTTGTAAAATGTAACGTCAATAGATTACCAGAGCAATGGTCTTTGGCAAATGTACTAAAAATTATAAAGTTGAGAAAGCACATGTACAATCAATTATTCCTACCCCTGGCAAATTTACACTTAAGACCCTCATACACTGGTCCGTTTCCCAACGGATTCCGGGACGATCGATTCCGGGCGCGTGCACGCCAATCGATCGCCCCGGAATCGCGTGAAGCCCACCTTGTCCGTCCGATCACGTCCGATCGTTCGGGGGCCCAGAATCGGATCGGACAGAGAACCAACATGTTGGTCTTTCTAAACCGATTCAGCACACATCAGGGGGAGTTGCCATTTGGTAAGTAAGCGATCGGACACAGAATCGTCCAGGACAAACAAGGTGGTATGTAGCGATCAGACACACTTAATTGGCCGATCGATCGGACCTCCGATTCCCGCTGACATCACCGGAATCGATCAGATAGGTGATCGATCGGCCATGGAATCCGACAATGTATGGCTAGCTTTAGGCTATGTTCCCACATGCGGGGTCAATGCGATTATAACCCCCCTGATCACAGCCATAGACCTGAATGGGTGCAGTTAAAATCGCTTATCACTTCAACCGCACCCGTTCACTGTCTATGGGCGTGATCAGGTGGGGAGGGGCAAGATGTCCTGCCCTACCCCCCACTTCCTGGCTGAAATCTCTCAGCCACAATTCTAATCGTGGGAGCCAGCGGGAGTTCACTGGGTGCTAGCGATCTCTCGCAGCTCTGTGATGCGATTAGAATCACCTGTCAGGTCCCCGCTCGGCTCCGGTCCCTATCACCCCCGCAGTCGCTAGCCACCTCACC
>CM070033.1:137458251-137471676 GCA_036250615.1 Ptychadena robeensis
TGTTTATCACGCCCCTTAACTTCATTCGAACAGCTCCTCTTACGTGAGGAGCCACCGATTAATAATGTCTCCAACATTTACGCTATGCTCATACAGGGGGAACATTCCTCATATCCCCAATATGTAAATAGGTGGGAGAGAGAATTGGGTAAATCCTTAGATCCCAAGGATTAGAATAAAGCTTTTTCACTGACTTTTGGCACTTCTACAACTAGCAGGGCCCAAGAGACAAATTAAAAAATTCTCACCCGGTGGTATCGCTGTCCAGATGTATTACATCACTTTGCCCCAGAGAAGACCGATAGATGCTGGCGCTGTTTAATCGAGAAGGGGGACATGACCCATATTTGGTGGGGTTGTGCAGTTCTTCAACCTTTCTGGGATAGGATATTTTGTATTTATAACACCATGCACTCTACATCATTGATTAACTCTCCTGAGATAGCTCTGCTTTCCATGTTACCCGGCTCTATAGAAACAATTAAGACACTTTACGATTTTTTTTGATCGCAGCACGTGCTGTGGTGCCGAGGCACTGGTTGTCTACTGACCCGCCTACGGTTTTTGAATGGTTAGCGGAGCTGAATGAGCTGGAGCGTCTGGAGCGCTTGGTGGCAGAGGACAGTGGCCAATTGGAGTCATATAGGAGAATGTGGCGACCCTGGCAGCACTTCCGCACCTCACCGTTGTTTCAGACCTTGTGTCAGTCAGCGTGAGGGGGGATGGGTGTGTATACTTTTTCTTTTTTTCTTTCTATGTATTTTTTTTCTTTTACTTTTATTTTTTTTTCTCCCGCGATTGTGTTTCCTTAAGGTATGTTATGTTTTTTATACATAGCCAGTCGATTAGGCATGCTAGGGTTAGGTTTTGAAGGTATTATATGCTAGACTGTCTGGTATATGTAATGTAATGTCTCTGTAAGTGGTTATGTCTTAATGTGTTAAATGTGTGAAAATGTATAAAATTATTAAACAAAAATGTAAAATTATCAAATGAATAGGATTGGATTTTAAGTAAATCCAGCAGAAACATTGATCCATGTATGCCCACCAAGGCAGAAATGTGTAGAGCTTTCAATTACCCTGCCCTTTTTATTTACATCGGACCCGTTTACATGAAAACATAAAAATGTATGTCAACAGATGTAAAGATGATATGTGTGAACCAAGCCTAATGCCAATTTCCTACCTATCCCTTTTTATATGAGCAGGGCAATGAGTGCTCACAAAATTCACATTATAGTCAATGGGCCTGTTCACATGATAACGCATGTCGATGGCATGCATATTACAACTGTAGCTTCACAGTTTTATCAGCTCACTTTCAGTCTGAATGCAATTTGCACACTAAATGTTTTTATTCTTTCTCATTATTTTTCTCTACCTGCTAACATTTCTCCTTATCCATTGGTATATAGTATATATTTGTCCGCTATGTTCATCACAAGGGACAGATTGAAATGTTTAATCAAAAAGAGAACTTTCTGTTACATCTGGTGCTCCTTGTCCACCCTTACCTGAAGAAAATGATAGTCATTGGGGGTTAATGAGCATCCATTAAATATAATGGTTGTTTGAGGATAACTGGCTTGTATGGAATGTGTAATGACTGGAAGAAAAGAAGCAGTCATGCAGTAAAAAATGCAGTTGGCCAAATTAAACTGATGGTATATTAATAGATGAGCAGACCTTACACCTTGTATATGCTCATTAAAAACTTGACAGAGGCTGTAAACCTTCCACATTGTTTTTAAGATATTATTTTTTTACATTGCTTTACAAACATTTAAACCGGTCACATTATAGGGATATGCATAGTGCATATTTACATATCTTAGAATGCATTGTTGGGTTGACTATTATAATATTTAGTAATATAATAGTCCTATTATATCTGTCTAAATGTGGGATATAATAATATTTGGAAGTTCATTATAATACATTGCTTACTGTGGTATAGTTCAATGCTGTTTCTTGCAATGTCTCTGGTCTGGTCAATGACATATTAGTGGCTGGTCAATGGCATATTAGAGTTGCACACATTTCCCTAATTGTAAGATATACAAACCGGATTCCAAAAAAGTTGGGACACTAAACAAATTGTGATTAAAACTGAATGCAATGATGTGGAGATGGCAAATGTCAATATTTTATTTGTAATAGAACTTAAATGAAAGATCAAATGTTTAATACACAAAACGTGTAAATGGATCATTTTAAAGGAAAAATATGTTGAGTGGAGCAATATCAGAAAGGTGTTACCCAGCAAACAAATTGCAAAGACTTTGCATCTATCATCATCAACTGTGCATAATATCATCCGAAGATTCCGAGAATCTGGAACAATCTCTGTGCGTAAGGGTCAAGGCCGTAAAACCATACTGGATGCCTGTGATCTCCATGCCCTTAAACGACACTGCACCACAAACAGGAATGCTACTGTAAAGGAAATCACAGAATGGGCTCAGGAATACTTCCAAAAACCATTGTCAGTGAATACAATCCGCCGTTGCCAGGTGAAACTCTACAGTGCAAAGAAGAAGCCATTTCTACGCAAGATCCACAAGCTTAGGCGTTTTCACTGGGCCAGGGGTCATTAAAAATGGAGTGTGGCAAAATGGAAGACTGTTCTGTGGTCAGACGAGTCATGATTCGAAGTTCTTTTTGGAAATCTGGGGCGCCATGTCATCCGGACCAAAGAGGACAAGGACAACCCAAGTTGTTATCAACGCGCAGCTCAGAAGCCTGCATCTCTGTTGGTATGGGGTTGCATGTGTGTGTTGCATGGGCAGCTTGCATGTCTGGAAAGGCACCATCAATGCAGAAAAATATATTCAGGTTCTAGAACAACATATGCTACCATCCTGACGTCATCTCTTTCAGGAAAGACCCTGCATTTTTCAACAAGATAATGCCAGACCACATTCTGCCTCAATCTCAACATCATGGCTGCGTAGGAGAAGGATCAGGGTACTGAAATGGCCAGTCGGCAGTCCAGATCTTTCACCTATAGAAAACATTTGGCGCATCATAAAGAGGAAGGTGCGACAAAGAAGGCCCAAGATGATTGAACAGTTAGAGGCCTGTATTAGACAAGAATGGGAGAGCATTCCTATTTCTAAACTTGAGAAACTGGTCTCCTCGGTCCCCAGACGTCTGTTGTAGACGTCCTTCTTCTTGAGTGTTGTAAGAAGAAGGGGAGATGCCACACAGTGGTGAAAATGGTCTTGTCCCAACTTTTTTTGGGATTTGTTGAAACCATGAAATTCTGAATCAACATATTTTTCCCTTAAAATGGTAAATTTTCTCAGTTTAAACTTTTGTTCCGTGATTTATGTTCTATTCTGAATAAAATATTAGAAGTTGGCACCTCCACATCATTGCATTCAGTTTTTATTCACGATTTGTATAGTGTCCCAACTTTTTTGGAATCCGGTTTGTATATAGTGGATATAAAAATGTACACACCCCAGTTAAAATATCAGGTTTTTGTTACATGGTAAAAACTGGTTGCACATGTGCATGTGGGTGCACAACATTTCATATTCTACCAAACTACCTTTTGATCTAATTACAGAACTCATCCTGGGAATGAGTTTATCAGCATGGCACATCTTCACTGGGCAATAGTTTCACTCTTCGTTGCTCCATATCTGTCAGATTTTGAGAAGATCTATTCTTTCTCAGCTTCAGGCAGATTTCCAGGTACTGAAGACTTGGCCTCATACCTTATGGAGAAGGATGTCACTATTGAAATTAACAACACAACGTCATACGTCATACATATAGCATCAGGATACAGGACTCTGATGAAGGTCATTTAAGAATTGTCAATATTCTGGTTGCTCAGAACACTTACGTGGATCACCTAAAGCAGTTTTTAAAACCATGTCTAAAGTTAAAGCTCCGTAGGAAGCTGACCTTTCCAAAATGGGATTCATCCTTAGTGTTAGATGCTGTAACTGCTGCTGCTTCGAGCACCCATATAATATACCGCTATCGCTGTTTTCGAGCGGGACCAATCAATCCTGCTTGAAAACAGCCATATCGGACATGACTATTAAATACAGCCAATGTCCGTTGCTTTATGTGGAAACCACAGGACTCAATGCAGAGCATCAGCTGAGCTGAGGAGAAAGCAGAGCTGTCTCCCCAGCTCCTCCGATATCTGGCAGCAGCGTGATGACGTTATCACGCTGCTGGGAATATCGGAAGGCTCGAATGCCGAGCCGTCTGTAGCCTGCTTAACACAGCTTTGATATTTGACTTCATGCCTATAAATGTTTTTTTTTCGTGGCCATAACATCTGTCAGGCATCTTGTTGAGATCAAAACATTGGGTTGCCAGAACCCTTAACTTAAGCTAGGAATACACAGTTAGATTTTTTTCACAGATTTTAGCACAGCCGAGCACCGTTCGCATTCACTGTGCTGATTCGATGTTGGAAAACCCTGTTCGCTATCCTTACTTTGGATGGGGACCGCGGGTGGATCATTTTCTACTTACCTTATGTCATTTCCTGGTGCTTCTTCATAGCAGCATAACTTTTCCCTCCTCTGGGAAGACATTTTCTGAGAATGGGTATATTGCCAAATTTAAAGCTACTGGACTTGTCCCAGGTTGCCAAATGTACGAAACATAAGGTTGCCATTTTCTATTATTTCACATAGGAGCCTGTTAATAACTCACATTGGGACATCATCATTTGCTATTAAATATATTTATAATTTTAGTTCTTAATTTTCTGGTTTGTGTCATTTATCAGTAGGGATTTGGTGAGAAAGGTGGCTTTAAGAATTTATAGCACATCCCAATCACTTTGAAGATGACATCGGCGGGATTTCCATGCGTAAACACAAACACACCGCTTATGGACTCTGCTGTGGCAAGACTGCAAATCTGGAAACGCATCGATTCAGCTCCTGGGCTTAGCGTTGGACTCCAGCTGTCACTGACAGACAGACGTTCCAACACCGAACTCTCTGGGAGCCACGTGCAGCTGCCCCAAGCCATTGCCATTTTAAAAAGGTATTGGGCTGACAGCAGCTTTTACAAAGACTTTATAAACATCAGAATGGGTAAAATGGTTAAACAGAACTTCTTATTATTTCAAAGGGGTTGCCCTGGTTCATGAAGTGATAAGGTTCAGACAGGCAGGTTTTGAAATAAATATTATTGTAATTGCTTTGGAGAGACATGGTAATGTCAGGGTAGTACATACAAGCTGAAATAGGGATAGGAACAGATAAGCAGATAAAGGTTCAGGGTTACTATTTTGATAATGGAGGTTTATGTCACTCAGTGAAGCTAAAGTGTAATTTAGGTTTTTTTCTTGCTGACAGCTTTGAGGAGAGTAAGAAATGCAGAATACATAAAGTTAATTAGCAACGGTATATCAGCTAGTTATTTACAAAGAAAAAAACAGGTTTGGAAAAGCAGAAAGGGGGTGACCTAACTAAATCCCCCAATCTGCCTACCAGTAGGAGGCTAGGCCTCCAAGGGACTTTAAGGGCACCGATAAGTCAACTGGTGTATAAAAGATTAGTCATTTATTGAAACAAAATTGCATTCATAGTACATAGTACATCAATATAGTGAGAATGTCATTGAATACAATTATTGCACATCTCATGGAATGATGCATATTATTTCTTTGTACATATAAAACCAACATGTTGAAGGACACCATCTCGACGCGTTTCGCTCAAGGAGCTTCCTCAGGAGATATATAGGTGCTTCATATTTCTAACGTCAAGAGAAATTTGAATAATTTTCACATCATCACAAAGTAATCTTCACATCATCGTTTAGTACATAGGTAATGGTTTAACAAGCGTCTGTGTGTATTACTCACTGCCTAACGATATGCTTGGGGTAAAGGTGG
Source organism: Ptychadena robeensis (assembly GCA_036250615.1). Lineage (NCBI taxonomy): Eukaryota > Metazoa > Chordata > Amphibia > Anura > Ptychadenidae > Ptychadena > Ptychadena robeensis. The sequence continues at coordinate 137,464,135 of CM070033.1, forward strand.
GCCCGGTCGTAGGTCCCATCCAACCAGGGAGGGTCCCATGGTGCCCAAGAGGGGTGCACCCACACGCTGGCCCAGACCGGGAATAAAACATGCCAGGGGATAGTGGGGGAAAGAGGCCAAGGGCCGGCAGCGTAAGACAGCAGCCACCTGCGGATGGAGAGGTAGGTTATGGTCCTAGTGTGACAGCCCTGATGGAGGACTCACATCCACCCCAAGGGAGCATTCACATCCAAATCAAAACCCATGGAGGACTCCCAGCCCTCTTCATTAGACAAACATCCGATCTCTTCACACCTCAGGTGGATCACATACACTGCTGACGTTCTGCTCTTCACTTGCCACACACAACCCGCCTCCCACCTCAGCTAACTCTTACAGGCTTCAACCAATCATAGCCTCGCTACCGTACATACAACAAAACATCCACCTCCAAACCAATTAGATGACTACTCATCGTTTGCCACACATACGACCTCCTCCCCTCACTAGCCAAACATACACCCGCCTCCCACCTCGGCTGAATCATACAGGTATCTAACAATCATAGCCTCACTTACCAGACCTACAGCCGCCTCCCACCTCCATAGGACTATCACGTTGCCACTGAACACTTCGGTGGAACAGTGATACCTCCCGTCATATCCGCCGCAGCCACTGTCCGCCCCTACCCTATATCCCCCACCGTCGCCATGGGAGCCGGGACCGCGCCCCACAGCCAGCTGACACGCTCCCCCGGTTCCCGTGGCGATGCACGGACGCCACAGAACAGGCATCTTGGAGCCAAAGGCAGGGGAGGATGGTCCAGGAATCGAACCTCCCCTCACCCACACTCCAACTCCAATGCCCGAGGACTCCCCAGAAAATGCCGAGCGTCCAACTGTCACACCCAAAATGGGGGACCAAACAACGCGGCGGGGGTCCGGGCAGGCTGCCAAGATAGATAAGGGTCCTTGGCGTCCGTGAACCCCCCGACCTGCTCCCCACTGGCAGCACATGCCGGGCCCCAGGAGGACATTCAAGTAGCCCCCCAAGGCTGGAGGGACCTCGTCCAGCCCCACCAACTCCACCCCAAGCACCTACACAGTGCAATAGCAAATCTAGGGTGACATATACATCTACAGTTGAGTTATCAGAAAATATATGGGATAAGACAATATCACCCACATAAGTCGGTAATAATGTAACATTACAAAAGAAAAAAGGGGGAACAGTAATAAAAAATAAATAAATAAAAGTTCAAAAATGCAAGAATGCTAGTAATTTAGTTTGCGTGTTTTTTATTATACCCTTTTTCAAATTTTAAAGGTGGCCTTGGTGCACCTAACTTTTCCTATTGAGACACCTAATACACAGTGTTTTGGTATGGAAATATTTATCATAGGCTAGTAACTCCAGTTATCAAAATGATGGTCCATTAGGATCAGGTGACGGAACAGGATTGGTGTAAGGAATATTGGTAAGAATGGGTAAGTTAGCACACCAGAGAACTTGATTTCTGGTGACTTTACAAAAAATTTATTCTTAGACACCAATCTGCAGAGTCTGAACAACACTGCTTTCACACATAAGTGTAATTGTTTAATTATTTGTATTAGTTGTGAGCCCCAATGGTAATGATTTTAGGTATTATAAAATCTCAGAGCAGCACAAAGCACATTCTCAGTGAGAGATGGTAAATGTTTCCACCGAAGAAACTGTTACAGTTATTTACAACCAATTACTTTATCTGTTTTACAGGAATGTTGTCTATTCGTAAATGAGTTCACTTAGTTTTAAACTGTCTCAAAGGCTCGATTCACCTCTATTAGACAACTATTGAAAAGTGGACATGTGACGGCCTGCAGAGGGAGTGACTCCAGGGGAAAACTCTCTGCCGGACATTCTAGGAAGAAGAAAGTCCAAAAAAGTGCTGCAGTCAGGTCCATAAATATTGGGACATCGACGCCATTCCAACATCAGGCACTGCCGCATAAGCGCCACATAATTTCGTCTTTCTATCTAGTGGTACCTGGGTCTCGTGTGAACATTTTTAACAACTGTATATATATATATAGTGTTGATGTAAAGTGTTTTATATCAAGGGTTTGTTTTACCCCTGAACATACAATAAAAGGTATTTTTCTAACCCGTTTGTAATTCTGGGCCTACTTAACCCTCTGAGCGTTTGCCACGTGGCACGGTTTTTTTATAACCGTGCCACGGGCAACAGCGGCGGAGCAAAATGTGCTCCGCCGTGATTGCCAGCTCAGCTCAGGGATGTAAACAAAAGTCCGGCGTCGCTGGAGACGCCGGACTTCTGCTGAAGAAAGGCGACGCCCCTCCAGTTTGACAGAGGTCTATGGCGCCGCCTACCCCCGCCCCCTTCGCGTCACCGTTGACGCGATCAGGGGCGGACCCGGAAGTCAGAAGACGGCGAGACCTCGGGCGTTCCTCCGGCTAACTCGGGCTGAGTTTCATGATGCATGAAACTCAGCCCGAGTTAATTCGGGGAGAACGCTCAGAAGGTTAAAGTCCTGGGGGTTTAGCATTTGGCTAAATATGAGCAGATAATATTGCCCGAGACACTTCAGAATTCATCCTGCTATGCTTTGGATCATGAGCAGTTCCTTTCCTTCTCCATACTCTTTTATTCCCATCACTCTGGTACAAGTTGATCTTAGTCTCATCTGTCAATACGATGTTGTTCCGGAACTGGGAAGGCTTTTTAGATGTTGATTGGCAAACTTTAATCTGGGCTTCCTGTTTTTATGGCTCACCAATGGTTTACATCTTGTGGTGAACCCTCTGTATTCACTCTGGTGAAGTCTTCTCTTGATTGTTGACTTTGACACACATACACCTACCTTCTGGAGAGTATTCTTGATCTGACCAACTGTTGTGAAGGGTGTTTTCTTTACCAGGGAAAGCATTCTTTGGTCATCCGTGGTCTTCTGGGTCTTTTGGTGTTGCTGAGCTCACCGATGCATTCCTTCATTTTAAGAATGTTCCAAACAGTTGTTTTGGCCATGACTAATGTTTTGATGTGGCTATGACGGGTTTTATTTTTTCAGCCTAATGATGGCTTGCTTCACTAATAGGGACAACTCTTTAGATCTCATCTTGAAAGTTGACATCAACAGATTCCAAATGCAAATAGCACACCTGAAATGAACTCTGAATGAACTCTGAAATTGCACATTGTATTTGGCATGAAAAGGAAATATTACACATCTGGCCATGGAACAGCCGAGAAGCCAATTGTTTCATTACTAAATGTTCCATTATTAAGATAACTTCTGATCTCTTATCAAGTGGAAGGCACATATGCACAGGCACAAAAACTTGAGAATTGTGTTGATGTTCCTATATTTATGGACCTGACTGTATCTTTTAAACAGAGACAGGACTATGCGTTTTATAGTGTCTCTCTCTCTATAACCCTGTGCACTATACTGTATATAATGTATTGTATGTATTTGGATAGTGGTTGGCCCCTTAAGGGTTAAACCTGTTGCCTGGCAGGTGCAGGAACTCTCTAAAGGTGACTCAACTTAGGTTTTTCACACTGTTTTGGCTATCATACATTGCATACCTGGGTGAGGTAACCTCCACTGTTCCAGTGTGATTTCCTGACAACCTTCCCTTTCTATTACTTCTTAAGCCTGGTGAAGCCACAGCAAGTTCACCTCAGGTGCCTGTTCCAGCAACCTGGTAGCAACTCTAAAACTTGTTTTCACTATGATTTGGACCCCATCTCTCCTTTACAGGAGAACATCTGTAAATACTCCTCAATAAACTGTACATAGCCCCTACCAGCTGCCTGGACCTGCATTTATTAGGAGTGAGAGTCTGTAATGGTAATTGGACAAGGGACATCCACATAATGAACCTGGTGAGTAAGCGCCATACACTCAAAAAACTTGACACTACAAAAGTACAAACATATGCCACTGGCATGTGTCCATCCTAAGTGAATACACAGCCCTCTATGCCATTCCAATCTTTTTCACTGTCCTTTAAAGTAAAGTTCCAATATGTGCTGCCGCATGTCTGCAGAATTACAATTATCCTACATTGGTCTCTGATGTCTTTGTGTAGAAGGGCAAACTTCTTTTTTTTAAATGTCCTACTATTCTTTTCTGATATTCTCACCTCTTTTATCTGTGTACAACTCCAGGCCCTGACTCAAATTCAAACTCAAGGTTCAGACAGCCACTTATCTATCAATCTATATTTGATCAAATAAGTATTGCACGGAAATGTTGAAACCTAAACACTCCTTATTTTACATATATTTGAATACAGGAACATTTCTGTTCCCTCTTTATGTATGCTTGTATGCATGCTGTATGTGTTGTATGCTGGTGTGTATCATGAAGTAGCCTTAGGTCCCTTTTACACCATACACACTGCAGCTTTTTTCTGACGTAGCTCAAGCATCTCCCATGCACTAGGGGAAATGGCATGTGTTAATGCAGTGTGTGTTTAAGGCATGGGCAACTGCCAATCTGGGCATTGGAAAGCTTTTATGATGTCTGGATGTCTCCCCCACAGTGCGCCCGACTATCGCATGGCCATCCGGGGAGAGAACTCTGGAACAAAAAAGCACCCCCTACTTTCCCCCATCAGAGAGCTTAGGGCTCTGGTCTATGTGAAATGGCCCTAAGTAGCAATAGACAAGTAGGGACAAGAAGAGCTAATAAAATCTTCAAAATGCATATAAAGCATCATCTTAAATCAAATGTAATTAATCAAATGAATGAATAAATTGCAGTCTTCCGATTCCAGCAGAAATTCCTTCAGAAAACATATGGTATTCATTTTACACATGTCACATTTTATTGCATATTCCTATTTCTCAAATGGGACCAGTATAACTATTGATGTTAGGGTTGTCACATGCATTAGTATTCTAAATAGACACTTTTTCTGGAAACAACATGCTATTTCTGAGATTGTGATTATTTCTAAGTGTAAATTAAACCTTAAAGACACCAAAAATTGTTATGAAGTTTACTCCTATCAGAGTATTTGGTTGGGAGACATCACAGGGAAAATATGTGTAGACATGGTCACAGTATGATCTCCAAACTTCTATGATTAACAACCACTGTGCTAATGCGATATACGGTATACCATCTGATATCTCACATATTTAAATATAATCATTTATTATTTTCGAATAAGCATAGTGTGGAGTTCCATGCATTATGCAAAAAAAATGTGTCCTCCATAGAAACAAATATTTTTCTAAATAGCTGACCAATAGAAAGGTCATGTTAACGCCACGTTTGTTTATTTCCATTGAGGATATAACAGGTTAAAATATATATTTTTGTTTTTACAAAATATCTGATATGAAACAGGATGGAAGCTTCAGGGAGATGGCTCTCTAGGTGATGTTGTGATATTCCTATATCCATGAACACATGCAAAAACAGTATGAATATCTGATTACAAAACATTTCCCAAGGTAATGTAAGAGAAAATAAGCCATTAAAGAGAAGAGGTCCTCAGGGGAGAATCCAGAGGTAGTTACCATCACTGCTTATTTGTACAAACATGTCATTGTTTTACAAGAATACTTCCTAAAGTGAAATACAAATGGATTATCTGCCTATGACTGATCCAACTAATTGGTATTTGTATTTTGTTAAAGAGACATTAAAAAATAAAACAAACATGAAGCACCTATATAAGCCAAGATTTTGGTATGTTGCTGCCCAGATAACTATTAATTGGTTCCCCATGGCCTACTAAAAATATGGCAGATCATACTGGTAACTAAGTGGGATGGTTAGGTATTGTTTGGACATCATTTTTTACCTTTGGTGGCTGGAAAATAGGTGTAGGCGTAGGTGGGCTTTACCCACACACTCTTGCTGAGCATTTACCTGGATATCTTAATGTGAAATCTGATCTTTATCTGAACCCTGGCCTCTCTGAACTCTCTGAACTCTGGTCCTCTCTGAACTCTTGATTGTCTGCTGTATCGGAACTCTGGTCTGTATTTGGATCTTCATTATCCTGTTAAAGTTAATTAAACCTGTGTTTTGCCCCTTATCCTTGTCTGGTGTCAGTGTGTGCTGCCAATCCTGTTAACCCCCCCTCCCTCATCTGAATCCTGACATTTTGTTGACACTAGCCGGTTTCATATGAATGTAAAAGTATGTGGTGAATAGAACCCAGTGTTGGAAATTTAAATTGATTTTACTAGTTTTTCCAGCAATAAACGGCTGAGCTCAGGGATGATCTGTTGATCTGGCTTCATTGAAAATCACTGATCAGAATTTAAATATTATGCGTTACCATATTCTTTATGTTTTGTATTATGGAAAAGAGCGTAAGGGTAACTGAAGAGTATCTGAACATCCAAGAATTGTGTAATGTGATGTGAGAGGAGGGGTTGGGAGTTTCATATACCTAGAATTGCCAGATATAATTCTGAGCTTCATTTGCAGTTTATGAGCCATAAAACAGGTTGGTGTTCTCAGATTCTCAGTTCCATCCAATGCCCTGAACATGCATAGCACAGTAGCTTTAATCAAGGTTTATAATATGAATTATAAATCAAATTTACTATAATTTGTAAACTTGGATGTTCTTAAGCACCTTTTCTGCTTTGGTCATTGCACCCTAGTTGACAAGAAGCCTTTAGTAAATGACTACAAAACTGTTTCTTAGAAGATCTTACTGAAAACACTTGATTTCTTGTTAGAGTGGTGTGCCGAATATTGGCTCAGCTCAGTTATTTCTTTACATTGATTATCTAAAACCTGCAGTGTGTGGAACCACAAAGTTCAGTGATTAGATGGGATATGTCAATGTTATAAAGTCATCATCAGGATTTCCGCCCCTTAGCATCAGTCACAGGAATGAGGGCAAAGGTTAGAGACACAGAAAAATTGAGCTATTCTCTCATGGTAACCAATGATTGTGCTTGTTCCCAGTATATTAAACTGTAATTGTCTTTCAAGCATGAAGTCGAAATTCAAAGCTATACTCATAACATTCAAGGAAATGTCTAAACTTACTGGTGGGATTAGAAGATGAGGTTGAAGGTTCTGAAAACATTGGCAGAGAAAAAGTCATGCCTTCAGGTCCAGTTACTGATATCATATTTACATATAGAGTTCTGCCCAGGTCTTCTCTCACATTCAGCTTTTATTTACTGAATATAGTTAATAAGAAATTATTTTTTTGTATTAACTGCCTTGCTATCACTTGGATCCCCTGTTGCTACACCAGAAGCCAAGAGACATACCTGCTTTGTTTAAAAAAGGGGAACATGCTGCTTAGGCACCAGTGCAGCTTACACCAGGCTGCACCTTGATTCTGTAGCAGGGTGGTACTGGAGGGAAGGAGTGAATACCCTGTAATTCTGGACATATTTTGTTATACTGTAATATGTCTAGTACACAACATATGTATATAGTTGTAATGTTAATATATTTGGTTATAATTGCACTGTGTCATTAAGGATTCTGTATGTCATTGTTATCAACTAGTGATGGCGTGAACCCAGAATTTGATGTTCGCGAACGGCGAACGCGAACCTCCGCA
>CM070033.1:137471776-137487237 GCA_036250615.1 Ptychadena robeensis
GCGAACATGCGATGTTCGCCGCGAATAGTTCTCCGCCGAACAGTTCGGGCCATCACTATTATCAACCTTTTGGGAGTTGCTTATGCCAACAAGTTTATATAAGTATAGGCAGGGTTTTTTCCCAAAAGTTCTTTTGCCTACGGAAAGAGCTGTAAAGCAGATCTACACCAGAACTGCTTAGGCTTGCCTTGAGGACTGCAGATCATTCAAATATGTGAGTAAAGGAGAGGCTCCCCTTCCCAGTTAAGGGTGAAAGAGTATTGTAGCCCTTGAAGACTTACTATCTTTATAGATGTGCTAGAGGAAAGGACTATTTGTATAGCTGCATGACCTACATGACACAGGAGTACAACCTTGGACTTATTTGTTTGCAACTTATTCCTAAATGATTGGAACCTGCAGCTTGGAATCAGGCACAGTGAACATAAGTGCATAATAATACCTTTAGATTGCAAATAAAACCCTACTGTTTTGCAAGTTACTTCTGGTGTGGATATTGGCTTCACTTTACCTAGAGGGAAATGTGTACAGTGTGCATGGAATAATACTGGAACATAGACATTTTCAAAAGGTGTGGGGAGACAACTAGAGATAGGGCTAACGTATTGTGATTCCTTAGAGAGAGGTAGGGAGGAACGGGAGGAACGGGACAAGGAGCGCTGAGCTGGGCTCTATTGTAGAGCTTTTGCAGAGGGTGCAATAGTCTGCGAAACACATAAGGGGGTGAGCAGGTCACTAGCTTGGAGAAGTTTTTAGAGGATTCCTTGGAAGGTGCAAACTGTCACATACACCTTGTCCCCTGATCCTTACATTTTCAGTGACAAATAAGGCAACAATTAAAAAACAAAGGAAGGGCGAGTACAATCTAGGCCCAGTTCTATAGTCAACCTATTCCCATGGACTGTGATTGTAGGCACTAAACATTTCCCACAAATGCAGGGCTAATATTCTTGTATTAGTGTAATGGGAGGGGGTCATTAGAGGGGGTAGTGGAGCCTTTAAGGTGCCGCACCATGATGCCTTGGGGCAGGCAGAGGACTTAAAAGGAGAGCTAACCCAGGAGGCAGGGCTCAGTTCAAGGGACCAGGAAGGAGACCAGCAGCAAGCCTACACTGTCTCCCCTGAAGCGAACAAGCCATCCCAGTTCTACTTAGAGTGTATGCAGCTGGAAAGCCAAATAGCACATGCCTGCATACTGCACTATGTTATTTGTTCTGGTGGGGTGGATCCAACCTCACGCTAGCTGGTCCCCACCAGGACACCCGTGGAGCCACTTCAGCTGCACCCAGTACTACAATCAGCTGGCCTGTCACCCATGGCCTGCTCCCACCTGTGGCACATTCTTCTGCTGAAGTAAGGCTACACTTACATGTGCACTTTTCCTATCAAAGTAATTTATTTTACAGGTCAAAAACTTTATCCTAATATAATTAGGAATAACACACTGTAAAAGTAAATTGTAGGATATTCATGATTATTACAGCTATTTGTTATGTATGGGTATGCGTGGTGCTGAAAACCCCAAAGGCAACAGGTATCAGGAGGTGTGTGGGATCGAAGGACATGTCCACATGCTACATTTAAGACATCTTGACTTTTCAGGTACTCAACTCTGTACTCAGGTACTCAACTTACTACTAGTAATTTTGATTCTGAAGCATTTTTACAGCAGAGTATGGAATGGAAACTTACAGTGGGTCTGAAGAATGAATACATAAATACTCTAGGGAATGTGATTTGCTTATCATTAGCAGTTGCGCAGCTGATGGAAGTCTAATGAACTTCCTTATGACACTGTGCATAACTTAAGGGGATTTATCTTCTTGCATTTTACTGTATACCACTAAAGCGAATTAAGCTTTTCTTTACCCTAGACTATGAGAGATGTTTGGAATCCTTGTACACAGTACTCTAACTAGTGTATCTTAACTATAACCTTGAAAGAAGATCTGGATGAAAAACATGTAGGTTGTCATTATTGAACTCTCTTTTAAAAAGGCTTGTTTTCTGACAGTTTTTTTCATTCAAAACCCCTTGTATTTAAAGAGATACTGAACCAAAAATTTAATTCCAATTTAATTCCTAAAGGTGGGTTTACACGTCAAGATTTTTGTTTCGTTTAACTTCAGATTTGATTTTTTGTTCGATTTTTTTATCGGATTTCGTTCGTCCATTTATCGAAGGTAATTCGATTTATTTTTTATTTTTGTACAACCGACGCAAATATCGAATGAAAATAATCGTTGGAAACACGAATGAAAAATCTTTCAGATTTTTTTTTTTAGGAAGTGATAGGAAAACAATATCGAGTGAAATAAGGAGCATTCATTTTTTACACGAAAAATAAACGACAGATGGAAGTTTACCAACATGTCCGATCACCTTGTGGACGATTTTTTGTTCGATATCGAACAAAAAAAAATCCATCGGAGCAAATGGCCATTTCAGATTTTTGTACAACGAACCAAAAAATCGTTCATCGTCCATCTGTCGAACGAAAAAATCTTGACGTGTAAACCCACCTTAAAGCTTCCAAATAAACTTGCCTGTTACCTTGCACAGCTGTCATTTCTTTAAAGATAAGATCCTGGAGAACCTTGCAGCCACTTGGTCTCTCGCTCCAGGTGACCACACGCTGCAGGTTACATATCCTCGACAAGGGTTTCACCAGCCTGAGCATGCTCAAATCTCCAGCATTGATTTCAGTATGTTTTTCATTCAGCATGATTCCAGTTTCTCTTTTTTGGCCTATGTGACTTTTACATTTGACAAATTAACTTGACCTGCTTATGCTTCAGTCTTTCCACCTATGCTTCTTAAGGATCACATTGCAATGGCAAATTAAAACTATGGACAAGATTCAGGAGAAATGTTTCAGGTTTTATAAAATTAAACATGATACAGTTTATAACCTTTTTGAATTCTAGTTAACAAAGATTTAGCTTGATTAGGTATTTCTATTGGTGAGAGAATATGCAGCAATGATTTTGTTTAAAGGCTACCCCATACGATAAACCACTTAAGTTGCTACTTACATTACTTTATGGAAAAAAGGTTGTCTGAAAGACCATCATTATTCATATAAATTGAAAATAACCATTGAGACAATATTTTTCCCAAAACCAGACACAAATACATACACCATTCAGAAATACTATGTACCGGTTTATCAATTATATCAAAGGTGCATTAAGGGTAACCTGAGCCAGCTGACCCAAAAATTACAGTGGTTGGCCTTCACGCTCTAGAAAATACCAATCTTGCTCCTTGATATGAGATGAGAGTCATCAGCCAATATCCTCAGGAGTGTGCTCAGCCAAATGCGTATATGCTTTGCTTAGGTTATCAAAGCAGGATTATTTATTCTCCTATTCTGGTCCTGACATACATGAAATATTCATGTTGTGTGGCTACACAACTGATAATCAGGGACATGAGGCATAGCTAGCTAGTTCCATCTACATGCAGAATATACGTAAACAACTTCCAGGCAAAAAAAATTTAAAGGAACATTTTCACTTATATTATTGTGCACCGACACAGTGTTTGAGCATAGCTCAAACATTATCAGTTTTAGAAAAGGACACTTAATATTAAAGGGCAATAGGAAAAGTCGTTTTTTTTGTACATGATCTGTACTTTTAAAGTGGACCTATGTTTGACCACCTAATGGCTATATGTGGTACTACAGAATGGAAGATACAGGACAAAGAGATTCATTCTAATATTGAATTAAAGCGGACCTACCACCAGGAATCTATGTTTTCATGAATGGCACCTGAAGTGCCAATAATAGGGAGGAATGCAGTGAAAAACCCTAAAAACGTACCTGTAATGAGCAATTTAGTAATATAATCAGGCATTCCTGTTCACTTCCTGGTTAATGGAGAAAGCAGGACCCGGCAGCACGTCACAACACGTGATTTTTCAGTGAGCTGCTTTGCCATAGAATATCACTGAACGCCCCCAGTGGCCACCCGCGATATTGCACCACCATGTGTTGGATTTACACTGAAAAATCACGTGCTGCTGTGACGTTCTGCCGGGTCCTGCTTTCTCCATTAACCAGGAAGTGAACAGGAATGCCTGATTATATTACTAAATTGCTCATTACAAGTACGTTTTTGGGGTTTTTCACTGCATTCCTCCCTATTATTGGCACTTCTAGTGCCATTAATGAAAACATAGATTCCTGGTGGTAAGTCCGCTTTAAAAAGGGTACTGCCAAGGGTCAGCCCAGGGGACCACTCGCTGACACACTCCAGGCAGATCTGTACCACCAATCCCCCACTCCAATTTACAGCCCAGTCTATATGATGAGTGACCTCTTGTTTGCTTTTATTTTTGCTTTGTTATACACAGGCCTTTGTTAGAGAAAATACAGTGTTCACACATAAACTGGGTACTTTATTTGGCAAGGACTACATACAGTTTGGTCACTGCCACTGAGCCCAGTCAGTAGAATGCATGTAGTAAAGTAGTATTACGGTTCTAGCTGTATATAGCTGTTGTATATAGACCATGACATGCTGTGTAAATGCTGTGAATCTCTGTGTATTCTGTGTATATACCTTTAAGAAATTTTAAGCAACTGTAAATCCCCTCACATTGAGCAGAGGTTATAAATTCCCTGTTTTGGATTCTTCCTGGTAGCTTACCTAGGAGCAAGGTTCTCCCTTCTTCTGTCTGGGTCTCCCCGCTGGTCGTCCATTTTGCAGTGCCCAGACAGGGCCCCTATCCATGGCGAATGACAGGGACATCCCTGCACCAGGGTAAGTCTCTCCCTCATCTTGCCCGAGTGGATGGATGCAGCTTTCAAGTGGTGCCTTCAGAGTAAGGGTGAGACGCAGGATTCCTCCCCTCTCTGCCTCCTCTGAACCACCTGTGCTACCTACTACTCTTCTCTCCTGATTCAGGGTAAGAGAGCCATCAGCAAACCCTCCTGTGCAGCTGCTTGGGATTATTTGTAACTGTAGTTCCTATACTTTTAACCCTGCCTTGGGTGATGGTGTAAAGACTTGTACATATTCCTATTAGTAAACAGTTTTAACCAGCTGTGTGGACATTCACTTTATTGTGGGCCAGCCCTGAACGACAGAGTTGGAACATAGGCATCTGAAAAGAACCTGGTTACTCTGGTGGTTACCCTGGGCAATGCTGCATGCATTCTTAGGATTTAGTTGCAGAACAGTCCAACCAATAACTCTTGAAGTAGTGCAGTATATTTCAGTCACCATAACTTACTTCCTCTAGGGCTATCCCTGATCTTACCCTAATCCCAGGTATGGGATTCTCCAACACTTACATGTTGTTGCTGGTGCTTGTAAGCCCACCGGCCGTGGACTTAACCTGTCTAACAAAATGATTCCCCTCTGATGGCCCCTCCTTTTTAGACCTTATATGCCCACCTGGGTGACAGCACCACTCTTCAACTGGGCAATGCCAAATACAATTACTGGGAAAAACCATTACATTTCCATTAACTACAGAAAGGTAAAGCAGCCTCAGGTGAGAAGGGAAAACAAATATTTTGCAAATATTTAGGTTTTCTTTACAGCAATCAAAAGTACAAACAAAAGATGACCATGATATATACTGAATACTAGTATTACATGTGATCAGCCCAGACCAGTCAATGCAATATCATATAAAATGTTTTATTATTAATTCAGTGTTAAAAGTTCTTTTGATAAGTATTGGCACAATGCACATTAAAAAACGCGATGAGGCTCTTTTACAAAAAAGTGTCCGTTGTTTATCTTGCACAGTGCTTTAGCACTAAATGTCATTCAGTTTGGCTTTATATCTACTGTTATGTTTCCCGAGAGTTGGCACAGCTACATTTGTGTTTATATCCATATCAGAGCTTTCTCTCTGCAGCAGAAATTTTTACGGGAGGGCTTGCTCTGAAGTGGGAGAAAAGGTATTAAAAGCTGTAAAATAATGTAGCACTGAATGGTATTTTATAGGCCTCTTCCTGTCTCAAAGGGGTTAATGAAGCATGATCCCTGTAATAACTCTGAATTCCCTTATGAATTTCCTGCTCAGTTTGTAATAGATCTCTCAGGGAAGCGATATGTATAAACTATTATACTCACAGGCTAGCGTCTTCCAAGCTCTCGTCTAACCCTTGCTGCTCCCTCAGCTGGTTTTATTGCCAGTGCACACTTCCTCCTGAGAGTACTTGTTCCATCTGTGGCCGGTTTTATTGCCTTGCAAACCTCTTGCGCCAATGTTTACACGGTCCAAACTCACCCTTGATAATTTTAGCAGAGTGATAATTGTAACGCGTCTAATTCAGACATTATTCTTTGTTCCTTCTAATTAATTTACTCATTTATAATTTCGTACCTCACCTCTTATTACAGTTAATACCCTGTCTGTATCCCTAGGGACTAATTAGTTTTTGGAGACGAGGCAAACATGAAATGAATTAGAGATGGTGTTGAAAAGCTAAGTTCTTTCATAAAAGGCCCAGATAAATGTTTTCGAATCGCCTTCACTTTAGACGTTATGCTTTTGATGAGCTTTAAATGAGCTGGCGACGCCGGGGCTTAGTGTTATTCATTACATGCCCAAATAAAATAAAGTCATAAATAAGACTGGTGTTGCCGTGGCATTTTTTCCATCCTCTACACACATTGTATTCACGACCCTGGCTGGAACCTCTGCCTCCATTTCTTGTGTAGTGTTTTAAAAGGCAAAGCCGCTAGTGGTCTGTTTTTTAGACTACAATGTTTGAGGCGAGAGAAATTGCTCATGAGATCCTTTTGGCCCCTTAGGGAGATGACAGGAGGAAATTAATCTTCTGCTGCTAATCTGCTTTGTACCGCTGGATCAAAATGGGCGTCAAGGAGGCTTGCGTTACCAGGGAGCTGCAAGCTGCAAAGCTTATTCACGCTACAAAGCAAAGTTACACGAAAATAGAGAACATTCTATCATTTTATTACAAGCAGAATTGGGAGGTTTAACTTGACACCCTTGTTTGATCATTTTTTCCATACTGGCAATATCTTTCACATGAAACAATTCTTAATTAAAAATTGTGTTTGGGACACAAAATCAGTTATAAAGGCATTGTAAGAAGTTCTAACCTTCATCCACTCTGCTAAAATTTTGTTTATGTTTGTATCCCCATTGAGCATCATTTCCACAACAGGGACACAGATAATAGCATAATCTTGAATAAAAACGTGTATCCTAAACCTGTTCAGACCTTGTTTACACATATCCATTTATATGTAGGTTAACCCTATACACCTTTAGATCACCCCATACAATTTTCTTTAGATCTACCAACAACTATGTAGCATAGTGGCGTCCCTGGTAGAATGCATAGTGATTGGAAGGTTTAGAAAGGTCCTCATATTACATGGATTTGGTAGAGGAATTTTTCTCAGAAATAGTTTGGTGAGATTGTAAGGTGTATGGAGGGCTCAAGGCTTTAGCCGGCCATAGACACATCAATTCCAGGCCGTCTTGTAGGTGACTCATTACAGCGTGGTGACATTACCAGGCTGTGATGAGCCACCTACAGAACAGATGGGAATCCTGTGTGTGCCAGTAACACAGGGATTACTGTCATATTGCAGGCTGATACTTTGGATGGAGACTGTGGTACCCATCCAAAGTATCAGGATCGGCCAGAAAAAATACCGCCAGATGGTTCGCCATGCTATCCGTCTGGCAGGGCTTTTCTGGTCCATCCGTCAAGGTGGGCACCTCTATAGTTGCGGAAGATCTACCACCATGCATTCGGCGTGAGTGTGCACATCAGTCAATTTCCCACAACTGCGGCCGGGAATCGCGTCATGTCTCTGAAAAGGTTCTGATAAACAGTGTGGCCCACGGCGAGCACAACGTGCCCCTCTGTATGGGCCCATGCAGTATAAAGTATTGCTTATCAGGCACCCCCTAAAGATGGGTGTCCAACACAGGCAAAAAACTGAATGGAGAGGTTGGTCTTTAACAATTTCCTTCCCACAACCTGCAGAGCAACATTTATCTGTAAAATGCTCCATGCTGAGAGTAAACCTATACATGTGTACAGTTTTGAGGGGTTTTCCACACAAACCCTGAAGATGCTCCTGAAGCCTGAATATTGTTCCGTACCCCCTATTTAATACTGTAATTAAGATACATTTTTAGACGTATACCCCAACTGACATGATATGCAGCGAAGCTGGCCTCTTTTGTGTTCCTGTCCAACCGTCACCTGCAACCAACCCCTCTGAAGCAGCGCTTGATAGACATCTTGATCAACGCAAACCTGACCTAAATCCTAACTGACTCCAACAAGAGCTTCCTGAAAATGTGGTCCCCCTGGATTGACTACCTAAAGGCCTGTGGCCTCCCCCTGAACTGTCTGGCTCTAGTGGTCCTTGAGTCCTTTCTGCCTAGTTGGTCACTGTCCTTTCCCCAACTCTCCTCTCCTCTTTTCCCCCTATACTTTTTTCTCCTTCTTTCTCTTACTAGTTTTAATTGAGTGGTTAACTATGGATGTTCGCACTACTTTCTTAATGTACTGGAATATGCTGTGTTTTTTATCAGCCTTTCCTTTGTGCAATACCTTTTTTGTGAATGTTGATTATTGTTTACAAAAACGAAAGAAAAACTTTTGTAAAAGAAAAGATATATTTAGTATTAAGTTGGGAGGTATGAAATGATATGTTCTTTAAAAAAGATATAATTAATTGAATAATGATCATAATTTAGGTAAAATAACAATTTAGGAAGTAATTAGCCAAGGTGATGCAATGCAATGATTGGCCTAGGCCAGGGGTAGGCAAAGTGTGGCTTGGGAGCCATATGTGGATCTTTAGCCCCTTCAGCCTGGCTCAGTGGCATAGTGACCTGTTCTTCCAGGCTACCTGTTCTTTATTTTTTGTTTCATTCATGTCTGGGCAACCCCCAACAGTAAAACCCCCTCACTACCACCAACAGCAAACACGACCAGCAGTGTAGGGCTAGCAGCAGAGCTGGTGTAATGGGACTATTTTCTTCTGCTGGGTCACCAGCGTATTAATCTGTGCTCCAATCACTCCCTGCTCTTGCCCTTCCTGGGTGCCGTCTATTGACAGGAGGGAGGAAAGAGAGCAGGTAGTGATCTGAGCAGAGAGGCAACAGATCTCCGACTCTCAACATATATTTAAAGGGTTGCAATGTTGCGATTTGGCTCTTTGGTGGAATAAGTTTGCCTACCAGTGGCCGAGGGTGTAACTTGGTCTAAAAGAGGGTATGAAAGGTTTTGTTTGAAAATGTCATCAACATGTTGAAGAGGTGGAAGATGGATGACCAGGGAGGACAAAATATTACTGCTATTCATTTTGTTGCTAGATATTTTACAACATCCATCTAATCAAGGCATGGAACAGAAAACATCAAACTTTCACAAAATTACTCCTCGTGAGTTCAAGGAGAATTGACACTGTGTAGGATTGTGTTTGCTTACCCTTGATTAGCGATGCAGTTAGATGATAGTGTTAACATTCTAAATTACTTTTTTAAGCTAGTCATCCCAGTGGCTCCTCCAATTGGACTTTGGTACCAGTCTGGCCTTGGTCCCAGCACTTTGTCCTTTACTAAATAATGTTGCTCCGGGTAGAAATCTATTCAGTACACAGTGACAAACTCTTCAAAATAAAGAATAAAGAAATAAAGAAATAAAGGAAACAGAAGATTGCTGTCTTTCATAAAGAAATAGATATGCACGCAGACATGATACAAACACCCTCTATTTTTTTTTTCATCTCCCAGTATATCATCAGCACAAGGTGGTTAGATATTACTTTGCATAAAAGTGGCTAGCTCACATGAAAATATATGTCAGCGCAAGTTAAAGTGAAGTGTATTACAACTGCAGGGAGCCAGAAGTACTGTTCCCTAGAATTTCAGACCTTGTTCACCTTTGGGGAGAGGGAGTATATAAGAGAGTTTTCCATGCTGAGACCAGTGACCAATATCAGTCTAGGCTGACCTTTGGGAGGTTTCTAGTGGGGCAATGCCTAGCCCAGACCACGTTGTGCAGTCCAGATCGCTAATGGGGGTCCAGCTGGTTTATGGAGACCGCCATCCAGAATCCACCCCCCCTCCTCGATACGCAAGTACCAGCCCATTTTGGCCTTTCTTCCCTTGGATTAATTTAGAAATTGTGGTGTGATCAGGCTGGGCTCCTCAGTGTAGATGTGGAATACCCTGCCTGGCCATACATGCCGATGCTCCCGATTGGCGGGGAAATCCAGGGACAGGTAAGTTTCTACAAAGTTAACTTGGGCATGATGGATGAAACTCAGCCCGAGTTAACTCAGGCCAAACGCCCAGGAGGTTAAAGTTTGCTGTGTTTGAAGTGAAAACATTTAAGTTGGCTGAGCATCAAGCTGCCTCTATTCATCAGTTAACTCTTGAACCTCTACAATTTGGATTTTAATACCATGTTAACAGTTGAACTTGCTCTTTGGAGATTGTGACCTGCGAGTCCACCCTTCTAATGCACAAGCATTTTCTCTAGCCATTCCTCATATCTTCCTTCCCACGATTGGTAGTTTTCCCAGTTCATTACTGACTGCCAATGATATTCAACTACATGGACAACAGATGCAATACATGTGTTCCCATTTTTTTCTGTCAATAGGAAACAATGCCATTGTTCATGGTAAACCAAAACACTTTAAACATAAGGTAAGCATACACGGTTCAATTTTTCCATTAATTTCCCCTAAAATACGCTTATATTAAGTTGATTGTTTTAAATTTCCATTGTTTTACCACTGCATTATGTAATTCAAAACTGATTGATTCCTTTCCTTAGCCTTGTGCACTTGCTGCATGGTACCATCGGATACGAATTGATCAAAACATCTATAAAACCCATGACATACTTGAATGCTTTCCTGAAATTTGCCAACATGTCTGGTAACAGCTCAATTTTTTTAAATTCTATTTTAATTTTAAAAAAATCGTTTTTAAGTCTATGAAACTGAAGAATTAAACCATGAATCCCCACCTTTAGCTGTGTGGCTAAATACATGAGTGTAAGTTTTATAACATGCTGTGGGTATTAAACTTTGTGCTGGCAATATATGAATTAATCCTGGAATTTATCAACACATTTCTATATATAACTATTGAGATTATTTTAAATGTAAAAGCAAAACACTTTTTCTCTGAGTATGTGATGTATTAAATTCATTATTGAAAAGTTTTTGATGAGAATCAATTGATTTGCAAGAAAATATAATTTGTGTTATCATAATTTTCTTTCTAGAAGACACAGTTTTGTTCACCCTAAAGTTGGAGTTAAAATATCTGTGCATCCTATAGAGTGAAAACATCATGTCCGAGCACAGTATGCAGGTCTCCTCCTCCACAGCACATGCAGCAACCCCCTCTCTAATACAAACAGACAATCAGAATGCTGGGGGAGAGTCAACGATCCTCCTTAGCTGAATGCTTGGTGGAAAAAAGTGCAACGATGTGCAGGGCCTCTGCCCGGTCAGTGCCGTGCCTGTCACTGTTGTTGCAGCTTCGACATGGCAACCGGGTTCCCCATCCTAAGCCATGCAGAGCCCTCTCTCTTGGCAAGCGTAGTTTGGTAGGGCATTCACAAGGAATAGTCATCTCCTTGTTGGAATAGTCATCTCCTTGTTGTGCCCTGCCATCAGCATAAAGAGCAGTCAGAGGCACAGGCTGTGTATTACATTCATGTAGCCTCTGATTCGTGGGGACAGGAGGGGAGATGATGTTTTCAGCTCGGGGTGACATCATTTTCCAAAGCTAGACTCCGCTGGTGAAATGTAAACGCCATCTGGACATTCTTGTAATCATTTTCTAGAGATGAAGGAACTTTATTTTGAATATCCTATTTTGCAAGTTAGTTAACCTATGTACAGCTTTTGGAAGAGAAATCTGGATCTCAGTGGACCACAAGGGTGGTTACATTATTATATCCTCATTTGGCACAGAAAACCAGACTGAATCGGACAATGAGGTGTGTGCTTGTGGCCCCGTAGAATTACCTAGTATGGGGCCCCGAAAATTCTGATGGCGGCCTGTGTATGTGTGCACCTACCTGCATTTGTGTGTCTTTTTGCATGTTTGTCTGTTACTATGTTTTGTCTGGTCTGAACTGCACTGCCCTCCAAATACCATCTGTCCTAGGGAACAACAAGCATTCCCTACTGTCCTCCCAACCAGCTCAGCTGGAGAACCATAAGTCTTGGCATTCCCTACTGTCCTCATTCCCTAATGTTTTTAACTCAAGTGCTCTTATAACAAAAAAAAGCACATTACTGTTCAAATAGTATTCTTTATATTACATTTAGTTCAGAATAATTTTTTTTCTTGTTTTCCTTCTCAAAATCTAGGTGTATAATATGTGTCAGTGCATCTTATGGAGTGAACAAATACTCTTTTGTATCAGTTAAAATTATGAAATTATTTGAATATTGATATTGTAATATTATATTTAACACAAAACTAAAACAATAACACATGTATCCATTACCTTTTTTTAACAGTTGCTTCTATGATAACATTGTTAAACCTAAAGACCCCCAATTTTATTTGCATTTGGTTTATTTATATTGTGAGGTTTACCTGACCATGGAATTTGATTCTGAGTTATTATATTAAAGCCACTAATACACGGGCATTGGTCAAAAGAGTTTATGGTAACACCAGTTGTTTTATTGGAATGCTTTCTCTTCATCACAGGACACCATTTGGAATTTTGTAATTCTCTTGGAGTGCGGGCAGTGTGATTCCTCTGCATGTCTAGATTTAATTAGATATAGAAATCCCTATGTATCAGTGCAGTTGCCTTTCCTGTGGAGCAAGAAAGTTAAATTATTCTTCAAATATTAATATTGCTGCTTGAAATATTCTAATTATTTTTTTCCAAAATAATTTCAAAGTATACCAACTATACACAATACTACATTTTTTTTGGTTTCCTTTTATATGTTTGTATTTGATTAAGACTAATAATTAAACTTCAAATGAAAAGGTTCCTGATGATGGAGTTTGATGTGTCAACCATAATCTTAACTCGATGAGTGTGCAATAACTGCAGATGAGCAGATCTTGCCTATGCCGTACTTATTTAGACAGGTGACTACAATATTTGCAAGCTTTTAGTTTAATAAGGAGTGATAGGAAGTGGCTTCAACTAAATCAGCTGCTTTCCCCATGCTGCTATTCTCAGCTGGTGCCAAACTACAGAACAATGGCATCATTTTGAGGATGTCATATAGTGCAGGGTGCAGCATCTTAATCGAAATGGAAATAACAGTCATAGTTTTCTATACTTCAAATTAAACCGTCACTACTCAAGACTGATAAAGTATGTAAATGTTAGGGCTTCTACAGATGCCAACTTAAAGCGGACCTACCACCAGAAATCTATGTTTTCATGAATGGCACTAGAAGTACCAATAATAGGGAGGAATGCAGTGAAAAAAACTCATAAACGTACCTGTAATAACCCCACAGCTCTTCTCACTTCCTAATTCATTTTAGGCAGAGCAAGGTAGCACATCACAGGAAGCTTTGGTTTCTCAGTGATCGGCTTTGAAAATTCCCATAGAAGATCACTGAACGCCCCCCCAGTGGCCACCCGCAATATTGCACCCTCAGTTTCATGTGTTGCCTTCAGCGAACCAGGAAGTGAGGAGAGCTGTGGGGTTATCTTGTTAAAATGGTCATTACAGGTAAGTTTTTGAGGTTTTTTTTACTGCATTCCTCCCTGTTATTGGCACTTCTGGTGGTAGGTCCACTTTAAGATTGCCAGGGTTGCACCAGTCTGGCATGTGTGTATCTATGTGTTTTAGTTTGGTGCATTGAAAAAAAATCCTAATACATCTATGATTAGCTTTGCAACAAAGCACAACTTTCATTGTTAGATTTCACCTAACTCTGACAGCACTACAATAACACAATCCAAATGTATATATATCCAAAGGTGCCACTGGCAACCTGATAATGCTTAATAACTAAGATTATAATCATTAGAGAGGATCCCAACCATTAGAGAGGATCCCAACAAAAAAAATCTAGTATGCTATTTTATGTGCAATGCACAGCATACCATGACTCAACAAGAGAGACCATAAGACATTTCTTAACTATTTTTTAATGCATACACCAACTGTAAGAAGGAAGATAATATAAACAAAGTATATATACAAACAGAAAAATTTATACTATGATCTGTCTGTGGTTTGAGTCATAGTTGTAATATTGTCTGGGGAAGTAATGAGCCACTTCAAAATGGAGAATGAACTGACAAAATGGAGGGCCAACATGGCTGAACTGGCCTTAACACTACATTTAGAAATGGCAATTAAGAAGCTTTAGCAGGATCAGATAGAAAATGTTCCCAAACAGAGGGAGCAATAAAGTAGGGCCAGGGCAGGGAGGGTTTTGAGGAAATGCAAGTGTCTGAGAACTCCCCAAGGTCCTAGGACAGTTGAATCCTTTGATGGTGAGCCAACAGTGATTGGGTAAATTTTTGCCTATTTGTCAAAGCTTCGAAAAGGTTGGGTCAATGAGAGCAGGTAAAAAGGCTGGTGACCTTGACTATAGGAGAGAAAGGAGAGGGTATCGGGGAAATCAGGGGAGCTGGTATAAGGATTATTCCATCTGTACCCGATATTTTGAGGTCTTGTGTCTGTTCAGAATCCTGGAGAGATAAGAGTTTGTTCTCTATTCCACCATCCATCTTATTTCTATGACATTCTTCATACATGCTAATTTACCTTGCAAATGAAATAATCATTAAATAGGTATAGAAAGGATAATTGAACAGAAATGATCAAGTTTTGCATGGAGCATAGAATCCTGGGTAGTATGTTCTGCTTGACAATGTTGTACTGTCACATCCAAGAGAATGAACCAGATCCCCAGTTAACCAGTTAGGGGGGAACATATTTATAGAATATAATTGCACAACAATGTGATTCTATGAGAATATCCTTAAAAGCTATGCAAGCTGTTTCATGCTTTGGAAGCGGCATCAACCGCAAACTTGCCAGTTGTGTAATTGGCACACGGCTCTGTAGCTTAAGTGCCAGTTTTTCTGGACTTGGTTGTAAATTGAGAAGAGAGAGCCTTCTGTGTGGTTACAAGTTACTGGCTGTAAAATGACGTAGTAAAACTTGTTGGAAAATCTCCTTAAATCCATGTAGATGCTTATAATGACTTATGTTCATGTGTCTATGGCACCAAAATTAGAACATAAGTTAGATTTCTCATGGAACCAATTCTCTCTAAAGCACTTATTAACTTTTCTATATCTACAGTGACAGAGACAAGATCTTAATTTTCCTAAATATTTGTAAAAGTTGATAAACTTCCTCTAGTATGTAATATAATTATGTATATATTCTGCTTTAAAAGGAACAAATCATCCTCTTTTGTAGTTGCTGTGATTGCCAATGTACCAATAAAAGGGCAGAATGGAGCAA
>CM070033.1:137487260-137502965 GCA_036250615.1 Ptychadena robeensis
CCCCCCCCCCCCCAAAGAAAAAAACAAATTCACCAGTAATGATTTATTTATAACAAATTTATCCCATAGCCCCTTCTTTCACTTTCTCTGTGATGATGCAGTCTCATGGTGCTGCAGAAGCCAAGCATTTCTGAGAGCAGTGACAGCCAGGAAAAGTACCTGCTTACGCTTTGTTTTGAAAACGACACTTCTTCCATTGTAAGTCAGGAGCGCTACGCCACCATTATACCAGCTCAGAGATAAGTGAAATCTTTATTGTATATATATATATATATATATATATATATATATATATATATATATAAAAAAAGTTTGGGGTATACAATCGTTTTAATGTATTCAATAGAATTTATGTATTCAATTTATACTCACAATGTCGGTTCCAACTCATAATTGCAGCACTCTCTCTGTCTCATATACATATTTATAAATAAATGTTTGGAATGTGCTTCTGAATATGTTTAACCTCCCTGGCCATTTGCCTAAACCCAGTTCGGGCATAGTTTGTTTTGGGATCATGTATACCTACCTATGATTCAATTCTAAATCACACCAGACCCACACAAAAGACCTCCAGTTAATGGAGGGGCATCGGTTTTTCAGGCATACTATACTGCAAGGGAGGTTAACAGCAGCCTAAACTGATTGTATCATAAATTTAAGGTAGCCATAGACAGGTCGATTATTTTGCATTTGATCATACTATGCAATAAAAAATAGATTTCTAGTCGAATATTGATAATTTGTACCGCCAAACAGTGTTATAGATTCAGGTGTCATTGCCGCTTTCTGCCACAAGAGGGCGCCTGGAAACAAAAAACCGACATGTCTGATCACTTCTCAAGTTATTTTTTTGTTCGATTTTGAATTTTTTTTATTTGATAATGATAACAGAGATGCATTTATTTGGGTTATTATATCTGCACAGAGTTTGTCTGAAACACTTGTATTCTTAAAATTTTTAGACACAGCAATTTTTCATTAAGTTATTTAAGATAAGAATATTTCATGGTAAGTCAGGGAGAGCTGCTCTTTTTGTTCTTGAATACTAAACAAGCCCCAATGTAACAAACCAGAACATTTGTGATGGGTTTACCTCTAAACTGAACTTTACTGAACCTCTAAAAACACATCAAAAGAGTTATTCATCATACAAATGTACAACTTTATTCAAAAGAAGTTGGGAGAGAGGAAGCAGGAATTGATTCCTTTCTGCCTCTGACTATTCTGAATTCTCTTGGGAATGGGGTATGTGTCTACCACATGGCATTTTTTTATTTCCCCATTTTAAGTCTTGGGGCACACTGGGAAATAAGATCTGGCATGAACTATGGTGATTCATTTGATTTCCATACATGGAACATCACAGATGTTTTTCCTCATACTGATAGATGGCAACAAGAACAAACTCTATTGCCAAGTAACATGTAATGCATCCTGATCCTGTTAGTCTTCTTTGTTGGTATTCTGGCAAACACTGCCACTGCAATGACTGCAATGAAGGAATGACACTCATTAAGACTGTCATCGTTGGGTGTGTTTCTGCTGTAAGGTAATTCGTGGTAATTGTTTAAGAGGTATAGACAGGCCCGGAGCCAAAAGACAGAGACCTAGGCGGAGGGACTACATGACTTGGTTAGAAGGAGCTGGTATACTAAGGGTTAGCAAATCTTCTAAACATGCTTAGCTATGTTTTTTATGGTTCCTTGTTATGTTATTATGTTATCTTGTTCCAGCTCTACCAGATAGGTTGGGTCAGTTGCTAGGTGGGGTCCTCCTGTAGTTCAGTGTGTGAGGAGAATTCACCAAAAAAAAGTTGGGTTTTGGTAAGTGAATGTTGTTGAACAATTCAGACAAAATGGACAGCTATCTGGTATACCCTAGTCATGTCCAGAGGAAGTCTTAACTACTTGTGGAAAATAAAAAATAGTTTTTTTTCCTTAATCCAAAAATGGCACCAGAAATTCATAATTTCCGGGGTATGTGACTCTCATTTGTCAGGTTTTCATGTGTATACACTACATGAATCTTCTAGAGCCTATTCTGCACTGCAACATCTCAACATTCCTCAGTTGTCAGAAGGAAATTTATGCTGAGTAGATAGAACAAGGCATGACTGGGAACAGATTACTGCATCTACTCCTGCCAAGTCAAGGCGTTTGTGCAATGCTCATCGGATTTTGTCTTCTGACAACTGACGGCTCCTGCCAAGTGTGCACTTGTGTACACAGATGTTTGGGCGTCTGTACTCCTAACATGTGGGAGTTACAGGAAAACGAACACATCTTGAGGAAGGCACACGCATGTCACTCGCGCACAAAAGAAAATGTTGATTTTGTGATTGACCAATCACAGTTGTATTCATAATATAGTAGATAGAGTTGCTTTACATAGTTTTTTTTGTTTTTTTTTTAGGTTAACTGAACAGTAGTTTTATTTGTTTTACCTTTCTAACATGATAGTCAGGGAAATTAAGGATGAGGCGATATTGGCATTCCAAAGCCGTGGGTACTTCTTTGGATCTTATTTTCTAGACCATATGATTCAAACCATATGGTGCAACATAACAAGCACCCCTATATACAGGGAGTGCAGAATTATTAGGCAAGTGGTATTTTTGAGGAATAATTTTATTATTGAACAACAACCATGTTCTCAATGAACCCAAAAAACTCATTAATATCAAAGCTGAATATTTTTGGAAGTAGTTTTTAGTTTGTTTTTAGTTTTAGCTATTTTAGGGGGATATCTGTGTGTGCAGGTGACAATTACTGTGCATAATTATTAGGCAAAAAACAAATATATACCCATTTCAATTATTTATTTTTACCAGTGAAACCAATATACATTCACAAATATACATTTCTGACATTCAAAAACAAAACAAAAACAAATCAGTGACCAATATAGCCACCTTTCTTTGCAAGGACACTCAAAAGCCTGTCATCCATGGATTCTGTCAGTGTTTTGATCTGTTTACCATCAACATTGCGTGCAGCAGCAACCACAGCCTCCCAGACACTGTTCAGAGAGGTGTACTGTTTTGCCTCCTTGTAAATCACACATTTGATGATGGACCACAGGTTCTCAATGGGGTCAGATCAGGTGAACAAGGATGCCATGTCATTAGTTTTTCTTCTTTTATACCCTTTCTTGCCAGCCACGCTGTAGAGTAGTGATGATCACGAATATTCGGATTCCGAATATTAATCGTGAATATCGGCAATTCGGAAATTTGCGAAGATGGTGAATATATTGCCGAATATTCGCAATTCCGGATATTCTGTATTTTTTATCCATTACACACGCCTCTCAATGCAAGTGGACAAATGGGAAGGCTGCAACAAGAGCTTAGCAACACTCCCTGCGACCATCAACAGTTTTTGAAACCAATATTTGGGTGATGCGAATATTCGTAATATTGCGAAAATCAGCACTTTAGAAAATTCGCGAAAATCACTTAGATGGCGTCCACAATTCGCAATTTTTTTTCAACACGCCCCTCAATGCAAGTTAAACATATATTCGTGAATATATAAAATTCGTAAAATTCGCATTAAACTGCCGATATTCGCAATAAGAAGAATATTGCCGAATGCGAATATTTTCCGAATGCTTTCCGAACGTTTTCCCAAAAATTCGCGGCATGCCGCGAATACGAATGTTGCCTGTGCCTCTCATCACTACTGTGGAGTACTTGGACCTGGCGCCTTGTCCTGCAATGAAAATCATGTTTTTTCTTGAAGGATGCAGACTTCTTCCTGTACCACTGCTTAAAATGTGTCTTCCAGAAACTGGCATTAGGACTGGAGTTGGCTTGACTCCATCCTCACCCAAAGCCCCCAAGCTCATCTTTGATAATACCATACAACCCAAACCAACTCCACCCTCCACCTTGCTGTCGTCATTAGTGCGGACTGGGAGCTCTCCTGGCCCTTTATACACCAATCCAGCCCAACGTGCCCCATCCATCTGGCCCATCAAGACCTCACTTCATTTCATCAGTCCATAACACTTAGAAAATCAGTCTTGAGAATATTTCTGGCCCAGTCTTTTGACGTTTCAAGCTTGTGTGTTCTTGTTCAGTGGTGGTCGTTGTCAAGCCTTTCTTCTCTAAATATTTGGCACACCTTGTGCTTTTGGGCACTCCAGTGATTTTGCAAAAGCTGCAACTCTCTGAAATATGGCCAAACGGTGGAAAGTTCATCTTGGCAGCTGTACGCTTTTTTTGGGGGGACCCTTTTTTTTTTTTTGTTTTCTTCATCTCCTGTGCGATTATTTTGCCCTTTGTGTTCCATCCACCACACGCTTCTGCCGACCCCTGTTGACTATTTTTAAATGAACGCTTGATTTTCGATGATCACTGCTTCAAAGCTTGCAATTTTAGAAGTGGCTGCCTCGCGCTTCCAGATATCTCACTATTTTTGACTTTTCATAAGCTGTCAGCGTCCTTCTTTTGACCCATTTTGCCAATGAAAGGAAGTTGCCTAATAATTATGCACACCTATATAGGGTGTTGATGTCATAGACACACCCCTTCTCATTATAGAGAGGTCACCTCACCATAAATATGCTTCCTTGGGTAGTTAGGCCTTTCGCGCCTATACAGCTTGAGTAAGACAACATGCATACAAGAGCATATTGGTCAAAATACTCATTTGCCTAATAATTCTGCACTCCCTGTATAATCGCAATATTGTAAAGAGGTAATAAGCCCATGAAGTTCCCCTACATGAACATATACTGTTATTTTCAACTAATGGCATCTAATCTGAAGAGCAGATTTGGGGTATTTAAACAAATATTTGTCCCAGTTCCAAAATGTTGGGCTCCATCTAATTCTTAGCTAATGTAGTGCATAAATAAAACATACATTTACAAAGTAAACAAGGTAAATGCTATATTAAAAATGACATATATGATGCAATGGGAAACCCTCCAACAGTAGCATAATTGTATTACCTGTTGATCCTGCCACCCTGTCTAATTTTCTGAGCTTGTTTTAATAGAGTGAAAAAATAAAAGGGCTCTTTCACATTACATTTGCTGTTTTATGGTTTTGGCAATGCATATGTCATGTTCTATGCATGGGCCAGTTCATATGTCAATGCGCGCGATTGCGAATATTCGCAAATATAGAATCGAATATTAGTAGAATTATTCGCGAAATATTGCGAATTCGAATATTGCCTATGCCGCTCATCACTAGTTACCAAGATATAAACACCTTTAGGAAATCTAACACTTCCATATCCACAGGCAGACAATGCCACTGTCCAAGAATGATGACATTCCACCATAGTGTGGAGTCAACCTTAAACAGGAGGTCTGGATCACCAACCAAAAATAAGAAAACTAAGTGCTTGTGTCCACTACGTCTTTTTCCCCGCTGTGGACGATGATGAATAATGAATGGGACAGACAAATAAGAACAAGGACAGAGGCGCACAACTTAGTACAACAAGTAACATACTGTAAATGGTTAAATAATATAAAAAGGAATAAAATTAAACAACACAACAGACAACAGGAACAATGGGACGCGTTTCAAGAGGAGGCTCTTTTTTAACCATAGTGGCTGCCCTTACGCGTCCCATTGTTCCTGTTGAGCCCCCCAGTATCTGTAAGCAGAAAATGATCTCATCCCCAACCAGGAAGTGAGGTCTTCCTGGAAAGCACATGGCCCTGAGAGATCCATCCTTGTAAGCCTCTTTTAATGTAAGTATCTTGTCTGTTGTTTTGTTTCATTTTGTTTCATTTTATTCCTTTCTATATTATTTAACCATTTACAGTACGTTACTTTGTTGTACTAGGTTGTGCGCTTTTGTCCTTGGTCTTATTTGTCTGTTATAGGGGGCCACACTCCTCCATTTTTAGAGCTGCACACCTACACACAACCTAAACACCCACCCCTTATACTGACTCTATTCTACTCTGCAATCTCTGCTCAGGCCCCTTACACCAACTGAGGGCCTTTCTGGCCACTTATATCACTATAGCTGTGTAATCACTGCTGAAGGTTGTGCGCAACTATTTATTATCTTTCTTAATGAATGTGACAGTGTCCACCCTAAGCCACAGGCAAACTGCCTGCGAGCAGCAGGGAACCTGCCCGGCACTTGTGCCAGTGCCTGCTTTCATTCTCTGCCCTGGACATACATAAGGGTCCATTTACACTGTCGTTTAAAAAAGACTTGTTAACACAACAGGTCAGCGGACGTGACATGAGGAGTCTGCCGGTCGGTTTTCAGGCCTTCGCCCGATAGACCCCTCGTGGGGTCATAATCTAATTGACCCCCAAGCGCCTGCACAAGCACCCATGACAGGCTGTTTTCCCGGCTGCTACCAGAGCGAATGCTCATTTCCTGGGCTGAAACAACAGTGTAAATTTGGTGTACACAAGACAACACATCTATTGATGCTGCAATATATGAACATTTTGTTCTTGGGTTTAATAACACTTTAAAAGTTCTCCCTCATCACATGTGCAAGCTATAAAAGGCGCCAATTGTTCTGAGACATTGTGGTTCACCACTCTAATATTGTGCTAACATGCAGCTCGCACCATCAAACAATTCTAAAGCGTTAAGTTGCCTCCAGGTAGTTATAGTAATTTTTCTGTGATTACGTCACATCGTGTTCCTCAGCATGTCTCGGTGTGCAATGTTTTCTGCTGAGTACACTGCCTTACCGGAAAGCTATTTTTGTGCCTCATTCACTTGATTTGTTTATAAAGTGCCTTTGCGCTGAGGATGTGACTTTCAGAGCAGCACGTCCTAGCCGACACGTCTCTCGCTGGTTTTATTAGCAAACACAATGTCATTCCGCCCCCTCTAGTACCGAGGTGTAATGCGAAATGCCTCTATGCATTCATGCACTACTTATATTCAAAGCTCACACATGACACCAACTGCTCGGGTTCTTGTGTCTATGCAAATGGCGTTTTTTAAGCAGAACTCCTGCAGCGGCACATGTGACAGACACTTCTTTGCAGCAGGAGGGGGTGGAGGAAATGCCATAAAGAGGATTCAAGAGGATGGAGGCTCCTATAAAGAGGATTCACACTAGCAAAGCTGATGTCTTCATGCTGCTTTGCCTGCAATCCCCCCATAGCAGTAAAATCCTTAAAGAGGCCGTGAAGCTGTGAGTAAATACAGGAACAATGGCAAAAAAGGATTGCAACAAAGGCACATGTATAACCACAATGTATTTAGAGTCAGTTTGAGGGGTATAACCATTCACTGAATCTGAGACTGAGGCATTGCATTAGCTTAAGACATGACGGTTATAATAACTTCAGGAAATAAGTAAGCCAAGATCATCAGATTATTTTTTAAAAAGATCAGAGCACGAGCCCATCAGACTATAAACCTATGTAAAGCCTTAGCTTATAGCATGATGTTCACCATCAAGATAAGGAGTTTCAAAAAACACTTTTTGTGCCAGTTTAATCTCAGGGAAAATAATCAGCAGAAAATCCAACACAGCCGACTGATTACTGCCAAAATATTTACCCAGATGTATCTGCTGGCCTCAGATCTGCCCAGTTTTAGCAGGAGATCAACTTAAAGGGCATCTTAACCCAAGAACAAAAGTGAAATATTTTGCAGTTGTTTTTTATTTTCACCTAGTGATCCTCCAACAACCATGTATCCTGACAAATAAGAACAAGGACAGAGGCGCACAACCTAGTACAACGAATGGTTAAAAAATGTGGAATAAGATAAGATAAAACAAATTGAAACAAAATGAAACAAAGCAACAGACAAGATACTCACATTGATAGAGGTTTACAAGGCTGGCTCTCTCAGGGCCATGTGCTTTCCAGGAGGACCTCACTTCCTGGTTGGGGATGAGATCACTTCCTGCTTACAGATACTGGGGGCTCAATAGGAACAATGGGACACGTTTCGAGCAGAGCTCTTTTTCAACCATACATTGTTACTGTCCCACTGTTACTGGGGGCCACACTCCTCCATTTTGAGAGCTGCACACCTACACACAACTTAAACATCCATCCCTCATACTGACTCCATTTTACTCTGTGATCCTTGCTGAGGCCCCATACACCAACTGAGGGCCTTTCTGGCCACTGTTATAACTATAGCTGTGTAAGCACTGCTGAAGGTTGTGTGCAACTACCCATCATCTTTCTTAACCATGTATCCTGACTTAGGGTGGTACACTCGGTCCAATTCCTCCATAGAGGAGAATTGTACCTATAGTGTCGTTGGTTGCTGTGCGGTGCAGGAATTTACACGACCAGGTCCTTTTCGGATCTTTGCAGGATGGCCTATGCTCACACTGTCACATCAGGCTTACGCACAAATAAAACAATGTCCACTCAGCTGTTTAGGGGGTATTTACTGTCCTAACTAGCAGTAAATATATACAGCTTCACACCATCACCTACTGATGGGGTAATCACTTTTCACACTACGTTTCAAACTAACAAGGGGCTGGCCAGTAGCAGTTACTGGGCATGAAATTGATAGTGCATTTACGTGCATTGACTTATGGGTAGTGGGGGCCATTTGGGGAATGCTGACTGAACCCTGCCACATCAAATCTGTAGACTTGATACACTTTTGACCTCTCTTTTTGGTGGGTTTCTTCAAACATGTACATCTGAGCATGATGAGACATAAGTAGACTCCATCTTGTTTGGCTTACGTTACCTGACAGGGGAAAACTACAACCTACATTTAGGTCACTATCTCCTGCTGTACTCTCTTAATCACTTAGTCAGCTCAGGAGGTGATCACTCACTGACACCCTCTGTTCTAAGTTACACCTGTAGTGACATGGGTTAACACAAAATGTGTATATAGCCAATAAAATGTATATACCACTCTGTTAACTATAAATATTGTATTGTGTATACAGTATAGGTCACAGTAGCTACAAGTACTAGTCTTAGGAGATTTTAATTGAAATTTGGTGATGTTTAGTAATGAGCAGCATAGACAATATTCAAATTTGTGACACACATAGAATTAGTTCATTGCAAAAATCGGCACTTATACGTGCAAATATTGCAAACGCAATGCATGGTTCTTTCCCCAGAATCTTGAATATGCAAGATTACAAAGATATAGTACTATATTCAAGACCTATGCATTCTACTATTCACAATCAACACTAGTGATGTTACAACAGAGCTGGAGGGAAATTTGAGCATAATGACACAGTTTGATATTTCCGTTCGATTGACCCACAAAGATGTATCTTTGTAAGTTGATTTCCGCACACCTTGGTACGATCGATCAAAAGTGATTGAAATCTAACATGGAATTGATTGAGCAGTGATCTGATATGTTGGTAAATTTCAGTTGATTGTACAAGTATCTTATGTTTTTTCTAGGTATTTTGATGGATTTGTATTCAATGGTACTATGGAACATGCACACCGATCCAATCGATTCTTTTACCGAAGTAGGACTTTTACTGAATTAGTGTGAGGGGATCAGCCAGGCCGCTAGGGGGAGCTCCAGGCCAGAGGAGATAAAAGAGAATTCCAGGAAGAAAGTGGGGCCTGTGCCGGAAGAGCAGAGCCTGAGAGTTGTTGCAGGCGCAGCTGTGGAGAGACCCTAGCCTGACTGAGAGAGAGTAACGAGCGTGCAGGTGGCTCCATGACAGAACACCCTGCCTGTCCCCGAAGGGTCTTTATTCTGGGTGAGTCCCAGCTTCTTGTTAACACCAGAACCATCGGCTGGCAAAGTGTACTGGACTGGGCCCTGGTCACCAGTGCGGCACAAGGAGCTGGATCAAGCTCCGGACAGTTCTTCCTGGAGTCATAGCATCCTTGGAGCCAGATACTGTCACTGTGTTGAGAGGCAAGGTTGCTGGCTTCACTAATTCTACACAAACTGCGTTTGGACTTAGGTTCACCTTTTACTTGTTCTTCGCCTCAGTGAAAATAAAGTTAACTGTTTAATTAACGGTGTCTGTGTCCCCGGGCCTGCCTCATAACATTAGCACCATGGTTTTAATACTTACCTTTAAATCATGTATTTAGAGAAAACATGTTAATATATTAGGGGAACTAGACAGTTAAAACTTAAGGAACATGCATGAAAACTGTTGAGGTAACTGTTGAGGTATTACTTGTGATTGTGGAAGCACTAACAAAGATGAAGCCATTTTACTTGCAGGATGCCATATACACCACTATGGGGTGACCCCATGGGTTTCTGACACCAGGTGACACCAAACCTAATGCAGCCACTGCCTATTCTGTGCTCTGTCCAAAAGCCTCTCTCTCGTTCTGCATATATATATATATATATAGTACAATCCAAAGAGAACTGGACCAAGACGGTTAAATTATATTGCTATAAGTAGATTCAAGAGTCTCCCCTCTTTCTCAAGTTTAAGAAGTGTATATATATATATATATATATATTTATATATATATAGTAGATTTATATGCTACAGTAGTTATGCAGTATATACGTATTAGGGCTTGTATCCATTGATGCGTTTCGTTTCACAAAACGTGCGGCCGCGAGCGGTGACAAACGCATCCATTGGAAACTTCAATATAGTTTCCATTGGTTGTGTTTGGGTTTGTGAACGCTCGCTGCAGCATTTTGAAACGCATCCGTGTCCTAACCACATCCGCTTCCGGCCTGGTAACCGGCCCCTCTCCTCATCCTGCCAGCCAAAACCCTAAACCCAATTGTGGCCCACAACTCTGGTTCTAGATGTCCTAGGGAGAGGGTACTAGGACCAACGCGTCCGTCTAGGTTCTGGCTACCCGTAAAGTCCAAATGGGGTACTGTTATATGGTTTCTGGGGGGAGTTAGCAATATATCGTCTCCTGGGTTCCTGGGCTGCACCCAACGACCATGGTTCTGTTCGTCTGGCCCCCCCCCCAATCGCAGAAACATATTTGGCGTATCTCTGCGATGGGTTCATAATTCATAATTCTCGAGAAACCCATGGAGCCTGGATGTCTGGGGTTATGTCAGTGAATTGGCCAGTAGATATGGCTCCCTACCGGGAGCCAGGAAAATGCAGGGGCTTAATGGCAGCAGTGTAAACAAACTGCCCTTTGAGGCTTGGCCACCTGGGGATTTCGTCACCTCTGCTATCTACAACCAAATGCCCAAGAAGTGCACATGAAGTGCACATGCAGGTGAACTGTTAGGAAATTTTGAATAAGGAAAAGGCACAGGCCTTGGTTGAACAAGATGGCGGTCATATTCCTCAGACAACCAACATGGCTGCCCACATTTCTCACATCTCCCCCCTTGAGAGGGCGCCAGGGGGCAAAACTGTCCTGTGTACCCCCGTGCGCCCGTCCATGCCCTCTCCTTGCCTGGAGAGCCCATCTGCGTTCCCATGGTCCCCACCCTTCCTGTGGCGAATGGTCAGGTGATATTGCTGGAGCGCGAGGCTCCAACGTAGAAGCCTACCATTCGTCCCTGATACAGTCCCTAAGCAGCTGAGAGGGTTGTGTTCGGTCTCCACAGTGAAGCATCGCCCGTATAAATACCGCTGCAACCGTTAAAGTGCCCAGACAATGGCCAGGCACTCCTTCTCCATCGTGGAGTAGGCCACTTCCCTAGGCAAGAGCATCCGGCTCAGGTACAAAACAGGATGTTCCTGGCCCGTAGTGTCGACCTGGCTGAGCACGTCACCGAGGCCCAAATCACTGGCATCAGTCTGTACTATAAACGGCGTGTGAAGTCGGCTGCCTGTAGTACAGGGAGGCTTGAAAGGGCGACCTTCAGTGCGCGGAAAGCCGTCTCACGGTCATTTGTCCAATTGACTGCAGAAGGCAGCTTCTTCTTAGTGAGGTTCGTCAGGGGCTTAGCCAGGCTACTATAGTGGGGAACAAACCTCCTATAGTATCCGGCGGTGCCTAGGAAGGACATCACCTGTTTCTTGGTCCGGGGGGTGGGCCACGATGCACGATCCACCTTCCCGGGCTCTGGTTTCAGAGTCCCCCCACCTACCCGGTGTCCCAGATAGTGAACCTCGCTTATGCCCAACTGGCACTTTTCCTGCTTTATGGTCAAGCCTGCCTGGCGGATCCACCTGAGCACCTGTGACTCAAGTGGTTCAGGTGATCCTCCCATGTGGGACTGAAGATGGCAATGTCATCAAGGTACGCAGCCGCGTACCCTTCAAGTCCCTTCAGCAGTGTGTTGGCCATGCGCTGAAAAGTGGCAGGGGCATTCTTCATGCAGAACGGCATCACAATGAACTCATACAGCCCAAAGGGAGTAATAAAAGCGGAACGTTCCCGCGCCTCACTGGTCAGGGGAATTTGCCAGTACACCCGGCTCAGATCCATGATGGTCAGGTACTTGCCGCCGGCCAACTGATCGAGCAGATCATCTATGTGTGGCATTGGATAGGCATCGGTGACCGAGACGGCATTGAGCCCCCTATAGTTCACGCAGAACCGGGTGGTCTGGTCCTTCTGAGGTACGAGAACTACAGGGGAGGCCCAAGCACTGTTGGAGTCCTGGATGACCTCCAGCTGCAGCATCTCATCGATCTCCCTGCGCATGTGCTGCTGCACCTCCAAGGAGACGCGATATGCCGACCACCGGATCGGGTGGTGGTTCCGGGCGTCCACGTAGTGGACAGCTAACTCTGTTCTTCCGGGCTGGCTGCTAAACACCATCCGGAAGGGGTGAAGGGTGGCCCACAGCTGGGACCATTTGCCCTCTAATAGCTGTTGGCCCACCTCCACATCCTCGAGGGCACCTGCCTGTACCTGGGCGAGCATGTCCATGAGGGTTTCCTCCTCCCCCTCCTTGGGAAGGTTGCAGACTGGAAGGGCACACGCCTCCCTCTCAATATGTGCCTTCATCATGTTCACATGGAAGGCCTTCTGCCTTCCTCGGGCGTGGTCCAGGGTAACCAGGAACGTCACGGAGTTTAGGCGCTTGTGCACCACATATGGGCCTTCCCAGGCCGCCTGGTCCCAGGGACCAGTACCCATACCTTTTGACCCAACTGGTAGGTCCTTTCACAAGCATTTTGGTCATACCAACGCTTCTGGTTGGCCTGGGCCTGCTCCATATTATCGTGCACCAGCTGCGACAGGGCCTGCATCTTGTCCCGGAAGCGCATGACATACTCGATGACTGAAACCCCAGGGCTGGCTACATTCGCCTCCCAGACCTCTTTCACCAGAGCCAGGGGGCCCCGCACACGTCACCCATATAGGAGCTCAAAGGGGAAGAAACTTGTGGAGGCCTGTGGGACCTCTCGGTAGGCAAACAGCAGGTGTGGGAGATACCACTCCCAGTCACGCCCATGGGAATCGACCAACATCTTGAGCATCTGCTTTAGGGTGCCATTAAACCGTTCGCACAGGCCATTGGTGGCCTTCCATGGGGATTGCATCCTCCCCGCCACTGTTCATAGTCTTGGCCAACAGATTGACTTTGCTCCTTGTGCTATTTGCCATCAAGGCCACAGATGGTCACTGACACAGCCTGCAACCAGATGCACACACACACCTTATTGTAATTGCACTCAGACTGTCTAGTGTTGAGTTGATCTGAAGACTTCAGTGGCCACAGCTGCTGCTGGCAGTCCTTAGTGTCTAGGAGTATGGGTCCCACACTCACATACACTAGTACCTCGATCCCACTGCTGCCACCAATATGTGACGAATACCCAGCCCCAGGCCTGCCTGACGCAAGTTACATAGAGCCCGCGGGACGAGGTATGGGTCACTGGGTTACGGAGCCTGACGTTCCGTCCTTCTGAAGGGAGTACACAAGGTCAGCTTAGTACCATTTTCCACAGCCTCTCTCTGTCACCGCCTGCACAGAGAGGGTCATCGGCTGAGCGAGCCTTTCACTGACCCAGTAAACAGCGCAAGCTCAGCCCCTCAGACCTGCCACCAGCTTCGGGTTTAATACAAGCCCTGTCCGCTAGGGGTTATATAGGGTGGGAAAGTCCACCCACGGTAGCTTATTCTAGGCCAAACGTAGACGTAGGGATTCGGGATCGAGATACCAGATAACACAAGATTTAATTGTATATTTAATCACCTTAAGGGCACACTAGACAAAACACAATACATACACAAATATATATAGTGGTATGAGGTTACAATGACAAGGGATATGGTACAGACATAGCAGAACAAGTGTTAGTTACCGCAAGAGTCCTTTGGTTGGATTAGTTGCAATGATAGATGTTGGAAGTCCAATGGAAGATGCAGAAGTCCTTGCTGAATACACATGGGAGGTAGTGACAACAGCTGGTTCCGGTCAGTGTCCAACACCTTGCTAGGTGACCCCCTTGGAAAAAAGACACTGGGCGCTTGCTGAGGCCAGCTTCTTAACTGCAACTGGCCCCTCCCCTCTCTATCCCTGGAGGGGGGTGTCTTCTGCCAGCCAAAACCCTAAACCCAATAGTGGCCCACAACTCTGGTTTTAGATGTCCCAGGGAGAGGGTACTAGGACTAACGCGTCAGTCTAGGTTCTGGCTACCCGTAAAGTCCAAATGCGGTACTGTTGGTGTGGTTTCTGGGGGGAGTTAGCAATATGTCGTCTCCTGGGTTTCTGAGCCGCACCCAACGACCATGGTTCTGTTCGTCTTGGCCCCCCGATCGCAGAAACATATTTGCTGTATCTCTGCGATGGGTGACTGTTCATAATTCTCGATAAACCCATGGAGCCTGGATGTCTGGGGTTATGTCAGGGAATTGGCCAGTAGATATGGCTCCCTACCGTGAGGCAGGAAAATGCAGGGGCTTAATGGCAGCAGTGTAAACAAACTGCCCTTTGAGGCTTGGCCACCTGGGGATTTTGTCACCTCTGCTATCTACAACCAAATGCCCAAGAAGTGCACATGAAAGGTGAAATTTTGAATAAGGAAAAGGCACAGGCCTTGGTTGAACAAGATGGCGGTCTTATTCCTCACACAACCAACATGGCTGCCCACATTCCTCACAGTCCCCTGTGTCCCCTTTCCCCTTTAATCGAATTGCTGTTGCATGTTGTGCCTTTAAAGCCCAATCTCCTTGAACCCTAATATGTATAATTATATAAAAAATATTTGTCACAACCTGGAGGTGGCAGAGAAAGCAGGACTAACATTGAACACGCCCAACACTGTACTGATTTGAACCCCTTAAATCTGTGACACCCTTAGTAGTACAACCCTGATTTTTCAGCCTAGTAAATTACCCCTGATAATACTAACCATCCAAATTTCACCACTGCTAGCTTCATCTATTTATAGAAATGTATCAGCTTTAAGATAATGCTTTCCTTAAGTTGTTTAAAGAATATGAACTGCATATGCTTTAATGAAAACGGCAACAACAATGTTAAGGTTTATGGTAGAGTGTACATGATAGTTCAACCTATATTGGGACTCTTAAGGCCATTTGCAATACTGTCTCTACAAGATGTCCTCTGTCTTCCAAGTTCATAGCATCCCTGAATAAAGCTTTGTGACAGCTCTGACTGCCGCTCCTTTCTATGACATATGTTGACAAATGGTAAAAAGAGGTAAAAAAAGTAAAGATTTAACTCTAAAAATTGTTTTAACTTTACTGAAGGTCCCCAGTAAAACAAAACTTCTAGCCCCATGTTTTTTTTTTCAACAAAAAAAGATGCTTTTACATATTCTCTGTACTGGCCATATGAACATTTTTAGGATGTCTAAGGAAGTGAGCCGGTACGGCACAGGGCCAGGACCACCAAGAAATGGGGGGGGGGG
>CM070033.1:137518754-137530708 GCA_036250615.1 Ptychadena robeensis
CACTTCTAGTGCCATTCATGAAAACATAGATTCCTGGTGGTAGGTCCGCTTTAACCTCCTCTTCCTCCAATATCACTTGAAAGCTATCTATACACACATCAACTTAAAGTTTTGCAATTTAAATATTAACTATATATTGAAAATAAATTGATCATGCTACAGCACACTGTAATAGATGTATGGATGATAAATTGGATTACTTTTGCAAAAAAAGGATTTCTTTTTTTTTTAGTTCACCATTGTAAAATACCTGTGTGCATGCTCCACTATACAATTGGAGATAAAAAATATTTAATAAAAACCCCAAAACACCAGCAATTGACAAAAACTTTCCATCCTCTCCAATCACGCTCTTGAGATTCAACAATAGATTTTAATCACTTTTGGTTAATTGAATACAAAAATGCTAAATGTTGTGTATTCAATTAACCAAAAGTAATTAAAATGTATTGTTGAATCTAAAGAGCGTGATTGGAGAGGGTGGAAAGTTTTTGTCCATTAGTGGGGTTTTTTGTTCTTTTTTAAAAAGATTTTTCTCTCCAATCGTTTATAAATGATCAAGTTAATGTATCCATTGAACCACACTATTAAACAAAAATCAACCAATATATGGCTTGAGAAGGTTGGAGAAGATTACTTACAATCTTACCATACAATTTCTGTACAATTAACTCTTCTTCTATTAAAACCATGTAATATAAGGAAATTTCTTAACCTTCCAATCACTATGTACTCTATCAGGGAGGTCACTATATTAAATAGTTGTTGGTCAATCTAATGGAAATTGGAGTGATCTAAAGATGTATGGGGGCTTTAGTTACAGCTTAAGATGTAAGTGGGGTCTTAAACCTCCCTGGCATTATGAATTTGGCTTTAAACTGATGTGGTGAATTTAAATAGATTGCAATATATAATGGGCTGGTATCACTGGAGGGAACCGCAGGCAGCCACACCTTCACCCCCAGGGACATGCAGCCACGGGACACCGAACCTGGACAGATGCCCGAACCACCTTTTACAATGCGGCTAGGGAGTGTAATTAAAGCCTTACCACTATCCCCTTTTCTTCACTGGAACATTTTCTGTCTGGTCCTGTTTTGGGGTCCACTTGAATTTTTGGGATTTCCCTTCAGTGTCCAGTGACATTGCTGATCAAGACAAATAAATAAAGTGAGACTCCCTAGTGGGTATACAGACTTCAACAAAAAACCTGGCCTCAGCTATACTTAAACCCTCTTATTTACAAATATCAGATACCCCTAGCAATACTTGGGGGAACTTACCTGCTCCAGATGGACCTGTGTCATCCTTTAGCATGAAAGTAGAGGTGTCCTCTACTTCCAGGTTCAATCTCCCTGACACCAGTGATAATGTGGGGGGCCTTGGAGGGGGGTGTCCCCCTCATATGTCTGTAGGTGTCCCAGGTCCTCACATCAATAAAGACAGAAAACAAGCACAGAAAATGAGTGTACCACTAGGTAGGGTAACGTTAACTCAATAAATATTATGCTAATATTTCATCTACATAGCCTGGCCAAATGTTTATTTTAAGTCAAAGCTTCACTTGTAACTCTACTCCCTATAAAACATCATCAATATATTTGACCCCACAGACACACAATTAAAACATTCAGAGGTTTCACTGGCATTAAATGAAAGCAAAATTAGAAAAAGATATTATATGATAACTAACAATAACATTATATAATAAGATTTTACTAATTAGATTCTCGTATATCAGAGGTCTTTAAATTAGGTCTCCAGCTTTCTGCTGCTCATTTCACCACATATTAAAACTAAACTTTACAGATGAAATACATATAAGTAAGCTGCTTTTTTGTCAAATGATTTGTATTTCATTTTACCACCCCAACCTTTACTCTGAACAGTAAAAGAGCAGCAGAACAATAAGATTATCTCTCTCCTCCTTTAGCAGGCAGTAATGCGGCATAAGCAATACTCAAAATTCGTGCATACATGCATGCATTACCATAATAACATTATGCGATTATGCTCAAAATGAATGGTCGCATGCAGCATTTATCATTGCAATGCATGGCTGTAAGTTTGCCAGTGCATAATATCTCCGCCACCACATTCACGAAATTTGTGAATTCTTGAATTGCTGATATTTGTTGAATATATTCGCAATTCGAATATTCTAGCTCAACACTATTAGCATGTTCCTTGTCAGCACATTTGCATGCAGTATGCCTGATTTAAGTGCCGTCGTACAGGGGATTGCAAAGCCTTACATCAATTCAGATACATAAACTGGCTTAAATGAAAAAGTAAGATTTATTAATCTATAAAAAGTGACATTAATTGTATCTTTTATTTCGGCTTTGGGTTCAGCTTTAAGTCTGCAAGGTTCCATAGGAAATACACACAAAATATTTTTTTCATTAATCTTTTTGAAAAGCTCGCCGAAAAACACACCTGGTTCTGGCAGTGGTCTCTAGTGGTAAAATCATTATAACATGGGCACTAAGTGATTTTATTTTCCCAGGGTATTTTAAGAACATTTTATAATGTCAAAATATGTCTGACATCTCCTGACTACCCAGTGTTATTAATTTATTCTTGATTTTTGACAAGCCGGAGAAACACTGACAGGTTACTATGAGATTTACATCAGGCAGTGGATAAAGATTACGATAGGAGCGTGATTACATTTATTGTCACCAAATGATTGTTCGGATGGAGAGCTTGGAGGTGTGCGAAATGATTCCCTTGTCACAGCTGAAGGCAAAGTTATTTTCCATCACAAAATATTAATAGCTGAATGCAATTTAACCACTTCCTCCCGTATTTTCTAAGAATCCCTAAGTATAATTTGCATTCTTTAAACAAAAATTAACAGCAGATCTTTAACATTGTGTTTGTTAGCTTTGTAAAATGTTTCTTTTTATATTATAAGGTATATTTTCACAGAATACTTGCTTCTAAACTTTGCCTATGCCATGTCTCTCTGGTAATTTATGATTTGCTGTGCAAATTTAAACCTAACACATCGATTTAACATTTTAAAAATAACAATTAAGCCTAACCTCCCTTGCCTTTCTAAATCCTGACATAACGTTAAAATTTTAAACTTGAACTTTACTTTAAATACACTGGCCAAAATAAAAGCCCCCACCTGGATTTAACTAAGCAAATAGGTACAGGTCTAGGTTCAGCAACAGTAAGTGCTCCCAGAATGAGATCAGCGGACTGAATATACTGAATGACCAGGTTATTCCATCAATGGATTTTTCTTCCCTGATGGCACGGGCATATTCCAAGATGAAAATGCCAGGATTCCTCGGGCTCAAATTGTGAAAGAGTTGTTCAGGGAGCATGAGACATCATTGTCACACATGGATTGGCCACCACAGAGTCCAGACCTTAGCTCCATCGAGACTCCACTCCATTCTGAAGAAGGCTTTGTGCAGTGGTCAGACTCTACCATCATCAATGCAAGATCTTGGTGAAAAATTTATGCAATGGATGAAAATAAACTTACCCTACTTTTCGGACTATTAGACACACTTTTTTAACCCCCAAAATCGGGGGGGGGGGGGGGGGGGGGGAGTGTCTGCGTCTATGGTCCAAATGTGCGACCCCCGCGGCCACACGGTCGTGGGTGGTCACCCCTTGGCTTCCTGACAGCTCTCCCGGCAAGGAGATTAGCCAGGGAGCTGTCAGATGAGAGATGCCAGCTGGTGTCTGGATCTCCTATCTGAACTGTATTATTTCTTATGCCAGCAGAGCTCAGAGCCCTGCTGGTATAGGCAATGAAGAAAGAGATAGATGAACTGCCATCTATCCCACTCCCCTTGTCTGTGGAAACTGCAATTACTGCAGCTTCCACGGGCACAGACACAGGAGAGAAGACTACGCAGCCCGGCACCCTTCCTCCAAAACAGAGAGGAGAATGACGTGATATGCTTAGAGTGTACTGCTGCTAGTGAAATCTACTGGCTGAACTTGATATTGCATTAACTTTCGTTTCACTTCTCACGTGTATTCCACTTTGTATTGGTCTTTCACATGGAATTCCAATAAAATTGATTCATGTTTGTGGCTGTAATGTGACAAAATGTGGAAAAGTTCAAGGGGGCTGAATACTTTTGCAAGCCACTGTATATGTTTTGTAGACGCACATACCTTAAAAGCCCTACATTTCAGGTCTGTTCCATGAGCTGGGAGATTTATCTCTCTGTTCAAGTAGGAATGGCCTTTAGTTGTTATTTTTGGCGTTTTAATAATAATTGAACAATACATTTGCAACTGGAACTTTGATTTGGTACTAATTTTAAGTAACTTATTTACTTTACTAAGTGAACAGACAAATTAAATACTTTAATACATTAGTCCCAGAAGGCCAATGTTTTTATGTCTGTCTGTATGTCTGAAGTTTTGTGTAAATATACACACTTCAGAACAACACATAGTGGACTAATTGTGATTGACAGTCACATTTGAAAACCTTCTCCATATATTCATTCTAAATAAATAAAATGTTGCATTATAATTTTCTTCATCGGTCAAATCACTGAAGAAGTAGAGAAAGATCGTGGAAACACTACCTAAAAGTATTGCTATAGCACATGTAGCTTATTTTAGGAGCTTTGAAATAACCTAGTATATAGGGGGGTAGCAGTAAAAAGGGGATTTGCGATTATAATTTTGTTTGCTCTATAAGACATTCCCCCCCCAAAAAAAAATCAGAGGGGGAGGGTATATGTGTGCATGTTATAGTGGAAGGCCCTTTGCAAACTGACCCCTGATAGGCCATATACCACGGACAATTCTTCCCTCTACATCTCCGCTTCCTGGAACTCAAGCTGGCAAGCCAAGCATAGAGCTACCATCCTTCGTCTCAGTTCCAAGAGGCAGAGAAGAGGAATGATCCGCCCATGAGTGGTTCTTACCTCTGCTCCCCTGCCTGCTGGAACAGGTCACATTGCAGGCCAGACTTGAGGGAAGTTATTGTGGAACAATCAGCATTTCTTTGCTG
Source organism: Ptychadena robeensis (assembly GCA_036250615.1). Lineage (NCBI taxonomy): Eukaryota > Metazoa > Chordata > Amphibia > Anura > Ptychadenidae > Ptychadena > Ptychadena robeensis. Next base: position 137,523,757 of record CM070033.1, read on the forward strand.
GCTACTCACATCACATAATCACTACTTTCTAAAATAGTCAAAGCCAACCACCAACGGCTGACACACATTGGAGCTGCGGGTAGCCGTAAAAGCATGCACCTCTGTATACAGCTATATATATATATATATAAAGGGGTGTGTCTTATATTGCAAAGTGCCTTATAGTTCGCAAAATATAATAACACACAACAGAATAAAAAAATGTGATTAAATATAAGTTATTGTAAAATCGAATCAGAAACAAATTTTTAGATTGAACATATGATCATCTTGAATTAGGACAATAGTAAGGAGGTCGACCATATGCTTTCCATTATCTTCTCTGAGCTAGACCTGTACTCTTCTTCTGCAGTAAGCGCTGGACTATATTACCAATGATACTGCTATATAGGAAGCACCCAAGGGTTCAAGCTTTGCAGTGTAGCAGGCATATAACACAGGCAGTAGGTAAAAAAGGAATTGCTTGCAAGATCTTGTCTGCCTGGTGCTTGATTTATTATTTTCCTTAGTAGTATGAACTAAGGTTTTATAAAGCACAGGTGTCTTTTGAAAAAGTAAGACAGATTGCATTTTAATTCAAGGTGTCTAGCTTTCAGTGGATTAATGGTCACTTACATAAATCAGGGCAAACATTAGCTTGTTCTAGTCATTAGGCTGACAGCCAGGTAACATGATCACCATTTGATTTACCAGATCAAGTTCAAAGATTTTGAGGCTGCGTTTGATAAAGACATGGCTGCAGAGTCTGATAGAAGCCATGCATTTAACGTATAATGCCGTCTCTAGGACCACACACGACATGGCCAGTGTCATTTCTGCTATTTTATCATGTGCAGCCAGCTTCAGCCATTGCAAAATGGATATTAGCTATCACCCTGGGGTTCCTTAACACTTTTCGAAGGTGAAAGTTGCATCAGCTGTGTGGATTACTTTCCATTTGTGCACTAGTGGTCTGACCTTGAATAGATGGAGGTCAGCATCTTTAGCAATACTCATATAAGCCTATTAGTCCAAATGCACATCAGCAAATTTTTTTTCCTGAGTTTCTCAGAATGTCTTTTGACTGCTGAATAATTAGCTTCAGCAAACCTTCAATAACTTCATTACACATTTCAAGCCAAGCTGTAGTCAGAATTCCTCAAACGACTTCCAGATTTTGCATCACTGTGTATTCTATTTAACAGATACATGGAGTGGAAGATATTTTGTAGTAAGCTGCATATTTAATATTTAAAATTAATCTGGTTTGAGTAACTATAAATTGTATATTAAGATTTGCATTTAATCATTAATTTTTAGATATTAATTATTGCAACAACAGCAGTAAATTTGACCACTAACACATAGGTTTATGGGAGTCCGGCTTTTGTATGGCTGAAGCAAGTATGGTCTGCAATAGCTAATTACTAGCTCGCTACTTACAGACACCACTTTGCTTCGACCCGTGGATTCCTTAAAACCTTGTCCCTTTTAGAGATGGTCGAATTTTTTTTCAAAAATTCGACCATTTTGGCGGTTTCGACTTAATTGCAAAGCCCCTGAGCATGGTATCATCACCAAACTTGCTGGAGATGTAGAGAAGGGTTGGGGGTATACTGCAAAAAAGAAAGTACATCTCTAACGTGCAAAAACTCCATGTGCTAGAGCAAAACTTTTTTTTTTCAAATGTTCCTCCAACCCTTTTCTACATCTCCAGCAATTTTGGTGATGATACCATTTTCAGGGGCTTAGCAATAAACTCACAAAGTTAGGAAGTCGAAAAATTCAACCATCTCTAGGCTCTTTAACATAAAATACTTAATGAAATAAAGACAGAGACATTTCTTTCTTTGGAAAAATTTGGATTTATATATGTAAAGTGCAAGTTACATAATAAATAGGCCACAGCCAATAAACAACATTTAAACGAAGAGGATGCCCAGACAGTGCCACCAAATTCACTTCCTTAAACCACCATACCGGCCACATGCCCTTAGGTACCGGCTTGGTGGGTACCATTCATTTATCAAGAAATACAGTAAATAACAAACCTGTAGCTTAAGCTTATATGTGGCTGCCCTTTTGAAAAACCGACACACCACAAAAGACTCTTCAACATCCACTATATCTATGTGGCACTGCTAAGCCTCGAGAGAAATTACAAGAGAAATTACAAGCAGAAAAACAGGGGAAACAACAAAAAGGGGAGGGAAAGTGGAAATGTCGAATCCAAAGAGGAAGTCCATCCTGTTGGGTCCTGACTATAATACCTCCTAACTCCTCCCACCCACATCAGTACCACCCCTGGATAACCTATTGCTCCCAAGCTCAGTCACCCGGGTCAAGCAGCCCTCCCCTATGTCCCTGCCTCGGCTTCTGGGCTAAACAATACAATATGAGCCAAAACAAAGCGAGGGCATTGAGGCTTTCCTTCATATCATGGTATCGGTAAAGGCCCCCATTCATGTACAATCTTACCATACAATATCTGTAAATAGAAATTAAGGGATCAGGGAGGACCCGGCACTACATAGCAGTGATATATACCTTCCAATCACTATGTATTCTATCAGGGAGGACCCGGCACTACATAGTTGTTGGTAGATCTAATGGAAATTGTATTGAGTGATCTAAAGATGTTTGGGGGGCTTAATTTTATTCAGTTGATCCTCCATAACTCCATTTGCATCCAAAATGTTACTGGATCTTGCCAGTTCAGAGGCCCCTTATCCTGGGGTCTGACAGAGACATTTTAGCTAGATTGCATAAATAGAAGCCCCTGGTTATCACAACCTCATCAATGATTGACCATGCAATGCCATCGGCAAGGTTTTTAGGTCAATGCCAGAAAAATGGGAGAATTGGACTTCAATATCATTATTCTCTATTATTCATGTCATATCCTGGTAGTACAGCAATTGTCTCTACTTATTTGGGCTTCCCTGTGATGCTACCATAACTGATAACTGATTGCTCAAAAAAACTAGAGCCTTTCCATGATGATAACTTATTTTTCAACCAGTAACCCATGCTTACAACTGTCCTAAACCAATGCATTTTTATTTCTGGCTAGGTTTCCATGGCGTTATCGGCTCCCTGCGCTAAGCTCATTCCTTGACAAGAGCCAATCCACATTACCTGCCTACCACAACGGCTGTTCCCACTGTGTTGAGCCCATCTTCGGCGTAAGGTCAAGCCAATAACGCAGTGAAAACCCAGCCTCTCTTAAGCTAGCCATACACCTTCAGATTGCTATGTCAGATTTCCTTCAGATCTTCTTTTGTTTTACCAAAACCATGTAATATGAGGGACTTTCTAAACCATCAAGTCTAAACCATCAAGCCAGAGGACCCGGCACTACATAGTTGTTGGTAGATCTGAAGGATATCTGACAGAGAGATCTTAAGGTGTATGGCTAGCTTTAGATTCTTATTGAAATCTAATTTCAAAGAACTTATATTTGATGTCATACACCATAAGATATTACTCTTGGCAGCATATAAACATCCCCCTTAGTCAGCTTAAAAACCTTTAACATTGCCTAACCTGATGCAGATAAATCATTGCTGATGAACAGCCTTCCATTTGAATGGTTCATCTGATTTTTTGCATACTTGGGTATACAAATTCCCACTTCAAGACTATATGAGCTGAATTGCACTCCCATCCTATTTTCATCTTCTTCTCTTACAAACAAAATGAAATCATTTTGCTAAAAACAAAACAGGTTAATTGATTATTGTATTTTGCGAGTAAACCTTGCTACAGAACAGACCAGAAATCCAGCATGCAAACATGCAGGTCAATGGCACACCCCCTGCACCTTCTTGGTGTGCTCAATGCGGCTGGAGATGAGGGAACCTGAACAATCTGTCAGTTTACCGATGTAGAGAGAGAGTCACCGCAGGCTCCCTGGGGATAGGTAAGTAACCCCAAATGCAGCTCAGGGTCAGCTGTGCTTATAAAGAAATTTACCCCCAAATTTACACTCTGGGCAACCGAGTGTGTTGAGTTGACTTAAACATTTTTTGTTTACTTTTCTTTAAGTTAAAATATAATTTAAAAAAAGGATTTTGTAAGACTTTTGCTTTAAATAAGAAGAATCGAAGTACATTTACAAAAAATTATAGCTGTAAACGGTACAGATGTAGAAATTAAACCAGAGCAATAACTTGCTTCCCAACAACCTGTCATTTCTAATACAAGCATTTACTGGTGAAAAATACGCTTCAACTTGTCTCCTCTTCACTTGACATAACCCTTTGATCCTGTCGGCTGTGTTCTATGTTCTTATCCAGCCTAGAGTCTTCTCTGACTGGCATTTATAGACGGAAACACATGACCTGTTGCTCCCCTTCTAACTGCCATGACTGCTGATATGAAATTGCTGATTTAATAGCAATGGCGTAAGTTTTGGTCCCAAAAACACTCCATGTCACACGGTATGAAAATTGAATGATTTCTGTATTTACTCTCAGAATGATAAATTAGTTTCCTGCTGTGCAAAGTGAACTGATGAAATTACATTTTTAGAATTTTTAGCTGAAAAGCGAGACAATTCCATATTTTCAGGATTAGTTTTCAAAATCTAAGGACAGCTATGACTAATAAAAACAGGTATTTGTAATCTTTAATATTAAAGTCCCCAACCACCCTTCCTTAGCCCTTACAACTATTAATATTATATAAAGGTGGGCCTACTCATACAGTATGAAGAATCCCTTCAAATTAGCACTGTGAAATTGCCACTTACTGACAACTATTCAGTTGTCTACAGCTGGCCCTATATAAATGCAGTATGGGTTGGAGGGTAGGGAAAATCCCGTCCCACCTCCCCAAACAGGGGGTTTTCCCCTACACCAAGTAGGGGCTAGGGGACTTTAATGGCCAGCCTGGGTGGTAATCGTATTTAATTTTGTTAATTGTAGTAATGGACAACTCTCCTGTAGAAACCGAGAGGCGAAACGCTTCGAGAAAATGTTTGTCTAGCAATGTTTTCTTTATCTGTAGAAGGATTTGTCTATGTATATATAACTTTCTGATGTATATTGTCAATATGGGTGTGACATATATGTATTATTTTATTGCCCTAAACTATGATGTATTACATGTGTTCTGGTAACATTAATATAATAAAAAATTATTTATTTAATCACAACAACCGATTCATCAGTGCCTTAAAAGTCCAGTGGAGTGCCTAGGCTCCATAACTGTGAAGTGTTAGGTTTGGTGCATGGGCACCTTTTTCCTCACTCCCAAACTTGTCCTTGTTTTGTTATATACAGTATTGTTGGGATGTGGCACATATTTGCACCAGTGGACGGGAGAGAACAATTATTGGTAAATAATCGTATTGTATTCCAGTAGAGCAGGTATTCGAGAAAACAAAACTAAATTGATTTTAAAATATCCATATAGTTTAATGTCCATAAAAAAGTCCAAAAGTCCATTTGTTATAATAATAATATACACAAAAACCTTCACCCAAATGGTAATTCAATATATCACCAATGCAGACCTCCTGATGAAGGGACTCGAAACGTGAGTTGGGGGTTTTGGAATACATTTGCTCTGTGGACCTGCCCATTCTCCACGTCCAGCCCTATTGCAAGCGGGGATAAAGACAGACATTTTCTCTGTAGTGAATTATTTTGACTTTTTTATAGACATTAAACTATATGGACATTAAAGTCCCCTAGCCCCTACTTGGTGTAGGGAAGAACCCCCTGTTTGGGGAGGTGGGATGGGATTTTCCCTACCCTCCAACCTATACTGCATCTATATATGATTTAGGATGTCAGCCAGTTATTAAACAGAAGGCCTTCGATCTTTTCCTAACATACAGCTGGCCATATACAAGCTGATGTTTTATTTCTGTTTCCCTTTCAGGAACAGTCAATATTTAAAATTTGCAAGTTGATCGAGCAAAAGTTGATGTGTTTATGACTAGCATAACAGTTTTTACAGTAGATTGCCAAATTGGTTGCTAAGTGTTTCTGGTTAGTGGTAAGCCCAATACATTTGGTTTGTGGCTTAGTTTGCCATTCTGCATTTTTATCTAGCTGTGCATCCCTAGTATCTTTTAAGCTAGGCATACACGGCTCAAATTTTTTATTGATTCAAGCACAATCGATGGCCGTGCGCATTCACGGCACTTGATTGTGCTAAAATCTATTATAAAATAGAGCCATCCAGCCATTCTTCTGGTTGAAAGCTTGGTCAAACAGGGAACCCACATGTTGAAAAACCCTGTTCGATCTTCTTTTCTTTTTTTGGATGGGGATCAAGGGTCTCCATCCAATGTATCAGAAGGGAGTGATGATGCAGAAGTGCTGCAGCTCTATATCAAGGAAGCTCGATCGCAGCGCAATGCCATCATCACACTGCGTTCGAACAGCCCCTTGATCATACGGGCTTCGAGCCGTGTATGACAAGCATTAGTTCCTGATAAGGTTACAGGATAATTGTTTGGTCATTCTTATTGTCATGTCATGCCGCCACCATACTATTAAGATTGTTGGTAAATGTCCTTGCAACGGTTTTACAGCGATTACTCTATAATGTGGCATGTTTTGTTCTATAGAGATTGTAGAAATTCTACTAAAATACTTGTACATCCCCATATTGTGAACACAATGCATGGTAATTCCAGGTACTTATGTAAAAAATCTTGAATATTCGCGATTATGAAGATATCATATTTGAGATCTTCACAAATTCTCAAAGTGCTGATATTCGCAATATAACATTTGCAATTTGAATATTTGCTACATGGCTATATGCTAAGCAGGGTAAGTATATGAGATTGACAAATGTACTTAAAACTAATGCATCTCATTCCTGACCTAGGGAGAAAAAAAATATATAATTCCCCACAAACCTTATAAAGGGTTACCTTTCAAAGCACCACACAATGTAGAAATATGGAAATTTGTTTTCATACTTACCTGTAAATTTCCTTTCCTGGCTTACA
>CM070033.1:137530808-137548105 GCA_036250615.1 Ptychadena robeensis
ATATATCTTATTGGAAAGTTATACTTGTTGTCAAGATTGTAGTACTGAATATATAAATGCTCTTCGCACATTGGAATTATTGACCATACTTTCAGCATATGTGCAAGACAAGCCACTCACCAGCTGAGGTGTCTGCCGAAGCCGGCGTCCCGCCTGTCTCTCAGCCATCCTGGATGCATCGGACGCCAGCCACGGCAAACCGCCGCCATAGCGCCGCCACGCACGGCCGCGCAAAACCGGAAGTCCGGAAGCCGTGCTAACAATCACCCATGCTCCTGCACGAGTGAAAATGCTGACGGGGAGGAGAAGCTTTACCCCTCCCCCCCTCCACACGTATCCACATCTTGGAATGCCTAGCGAGGACAAAAAAAAAAGAACATCCGAACGGCTGGAGGTGAGAGGACTTTATGGAGCTTGTTATGGGATGTCCTAGGGGGTCAAGGGGAGGAGTGACCCGTGGTGGGCTGACATGAGGTGAGCCAGGAAAATGTATTGCCATTAAGCAAATGATTTATCATGTAATAGCACCAGATTAAGACTGTCGAGTACTAGTCCTCTATGAACTATAGCTACAAAAGCATGGTGCGGGGATTTGTTCAGATTATATAGTTTATGGCTTTTTCAGTAGGAGTAGTCACTGTTCTGAACTGACTGTACCATTATTTTTTCCCCATAGAAACTAGGTTCATATGAGGTCTACTGAGTGTGCAGGTCTACAGCTCAAATAATAATTCAGTTTTGTCTTCCTGTTAGGTTTCCTGTTCTTTCTCTCCTTATTGCAAAAAGCTTAAAATTGCCCATTAGCAATTTAGTACAAAACAACCACAAATACCCATATGTCCCTCAGCGGGACACATTGCTGCCCTCATATTAGGGGGTCAATGTGTTCCAACAAGAAACAGACGTACACCTAAACTATTTAAATTTATGTAAAATCCAATGTTTTAAGTTGGTTCAATGTGCACCATTATATATTTTCTTAGTTGCTCAGCTTAAGGCAAGTTCTTCTGTAGCTCTGCCCTTAAACCATTCTTGGTTTAACATTAAAGTTAATACTAGCTTATAACTGTTCCCATTAAAACATCATTAAAAGGTTAGTTAAAGCATTTTTTTTCTGGATCTGTTCTACTAAAGGCCATAAAAGTACTGTTTGATAGATAAGTATGTTATGATTATTATAATTCAATTATGTTGCCAAGTGAATGGGATGTTTTTTTATAACTTATACCCCATCCCCTCCTTATCTATACACCAGTCTTAACACCAAATCTATGAACCATTTCTCTTAATGGAATAGTTTCCAAATGAAAGGTGTTTCCCTACCGTGACAAAATACAGCCTAATTACCTGTTTCTTCCATCACGGTGGAAAATGTCTGGACACTTGACTATTTTGAGAATTAATAGAAGGAAATAGCTCATGATTGCTCTGAGTTAAAAGCTTTCCCTTCTACACATCTAAGGTATTAAGTAAGAAAAAAACCCAGCACTCTTACCTTCATATCTGTGAAATAGAAAGAGGACTCAGGGCTGTTAAGTTTTACTGTAACAAAGATGGTGTATGTCTTTTATAAGGCCACATTTATTCTGTGTTAGTTATTGGTACATAATATGGTGTAATTAATACAAAATACTTGTAGAATTCAAAGATTTTAAGACACACAGTATGTATTAATTTGCTGGAAATTTTTACATAAGACAGACCTAAAAAAAAGTCTGGAAAAACAATCACGGTGTATGGTGTCTACTTAGCAACTATTTGTCAACAATATTGACACTTTCGATGGGCATACTTTGGTTTCGAAAAGAAAAGACCATGCTAAATTATAGGGGGTTATTTTAGGTAAAAATTTTAGGTGAGGCAATTTACCATAAATCCCTTGAAAAAAATTATATCTTCCAAGATCCCATGCTATATCAACCATAATATATGCCATTATTAAACCTACTGTAAATAAAATTTATTGATCCCATGCTTCATACCACAGCCCCAGTGCAAGATCCATAACCTATAAACTTCAATGGGGTCCACAGCTAAAGTTCAGGTAAGGTGAATCCTTGATGAATCAAACACAGGCAGATTTACCCATCTGATTTCCTGGTTGTCATAGACTTTTCTTCTCAAAATACTTTGTTGAATGCTGCTCTTGTGATTTACACGCTTGTTACACTACATATTGCCTGCAATAGGAAAGCAATCCCAATTGTGGCTTTGGGTTACTGCTTTTGTTAATTAACATCTACTTTGAGCCACACTCAGGGATACTATCAGGGGGGTTAAGAGGATTGTGCAAGGTAAATAACCTTAAAAGTTTTCTATTTAGGGACATTATGGAACCCCCTTCAAACACAGATTAAAAATGAGGGCCAATGCCCCCTTGAAATAAAAAACAATGAAAAAAATGAAAAAAACAAACAAACAAAACTTATCTACTAACAGAATCAGCAAATAGTATAACTAATTTATGTTATATTATACATATTTAGATTCTGGGAAAAATAGACTTTTAAGTTATTGCGCTTATTCATACTTTTATGGGGGGTTTCTGGGCACCATCCAGCAGTGTGCAGGAGTGAAGATGGTCGAATTTTTCGACCATTTCGACGGTTTCAACTTTTTTGCAAAGCCCCTGAGCATGGTATCATCACCAAACTTGCTGGAGATGTAGATAAGGGTTGAGGGTATACTACAAAAAAGAAAGTATGTCTCTAACATAAATAGTTTTTTCACAAATTAAGTTCAAATTCAAGTAAAAATTTCGAAAATTGGAATTTCGACTTTAAATTTGAACTTAATTTATGCAAAAACTTTTTTTGTCAAATGTTCCCTCAACCCTTCTTTACATCTCCAGCTATTTTGGTGATGATACCATGTTCAGGGGCTTTGCAATAAGCTTGCAAAGTTAGCAAGTCAAAAAATTTAAACATCTATATTGCAGGACCCATGGGCTGTCCCACAGAGAGGTCATATCATACTTATTTACTGTGGCTGTGCCACAGGAGTTGAGTTTTGTGATTGCGGTTTTTATTTTTGGGTTAATGAGTTTATTATTAGTGCCAATCTGCCTTTGCTGAGTGTTATTACTGATGATCCTGACATCAATGCTGAGGGTTATTATTGAAGACACTGCTGAGATTTTGCATTGGTTATAAAAAAAAGTTAGGAGGTATATGATTATTTCTGCTTCTGCACAAAGCAAAAAATTACTTCCCAAAAATCTTTGTGTCATCTGAAGCAATGTGTCACTTACACACATGCTGCTATGAGAAGGGTAACAGCTATTTTAAAAGTTAGTTTTGTTGTCTTTTTAAGCATTCAGGCTAATAATAGTGCAGGAGGGGTCCAGAGGTAGGTTAGAGCCATGCTTTTTTTTTTAACCTGTCAACTTCTGTAACACGTAGAAAAGATGGATGGAGCAAATCTGGACTGCAGCGTAACATAATGTTTTGTGAGTAAGGTACAAACGTCAACTGAGAATTATTTGTAATAATTTATAAGTGTTAATCTATGTCTGAAAACTTCAGCACATTATAAACACTTGCCACGTTTCTTCTGACTTCTGGCGAATCTTATAGAATTATCACACACTGCACCAGAAAAAAAAATTGACATCTAAATTCCATTGTGACACCAAACATAGTAAGTAAATGGATGAGATCATCATGTTAAAACATGATCTTGGGCAATAAATAGTCACCAAAAACTTTTAGACTTTTAGGGTATGTTCTCACATTGGCAATTAGATATGTGGCTGTGAGATTGTAGGCAGGAAGTGGGGTGGGTTAGTACATCTCTCCCCACCCCACCTGATCGCTCCCATAGAGAGTAAATGGGCATGGGTTATATGACAAGCAATTTTTAACCATGCCCATTCCGGTCTATTGCCCCAATCAGGGGCGTTTGGCCTCATGTTTCAGATTGTGGCCGGCAATGCATTTGTGGCCTTTAGTTGCAGTGGGGACAAGCATATTTAACTAAATGGAGGCAATCAGCTGCAATCGGTGCGGACACAATTAAAAAAAAAGTGGGAACATAGACTTACGGTAGAGCTATTACTATACCTCTTTAGTATCAAGTCTGCAGAGTTGACCCTAAAGCCCCCCATAAACCATTAGATCACTCCATACAATATGTAGTGCCGGGTCCACCCTGATAGAGTCCATAGCGATTGGAATGTTTAGAAAGGTCCTCATATTACATGGTTTTGGTAGAACAAAAGTTGATTGTACAGAAATTGTATGGTAAAATTGTAAGGTGTATGGGGGCTTTTAGACTGCTCTGGTTCAGTTAAAGTAGACCTAAGCTCTAAAATGTTGGCATACGGTGGGTTATATATACTCAAGTACTTGCAGTGGAATGCCACTCTCCAATGTATTCATGAAAAATTACATGGTCACCATATATGTAAAAGGTGCCACCTTGTGTGTGGCTCTGTTGGGCCGACCATCAGCTGTGGTAACTTCTTCTTCGTGATTGCTTGGCTAATATCATAGATGTTGCACTAAAAATCACCATACTATTAAATGACTTGGAGGAATGTAAAGTAAAAAATGTTTATTATGAAACAAGGGCTTATGCACAATAGTGCAGTCCTGTTGAGAATTACTTCTTTTTAAATAACACTCAAACCTGATCTGCACCATTTTGTTAAAAACTGATGCCATCCTGTTTAGGTGATAGTAAGAATCCTGTTTATAGTTTGACAAGGAAAGTTTGTCAGAAAGAATAGTTACAAATTCTTGTATATTTTGTATCTTCATACATGACCCTGAACTTTTCCTATTGAGATTTTGGTGCAAGGGAGTAGCTGCTTCTGATACAGGAAGTTTGTAAGGGAGGGCTCACAGGTGGTGTGGGATGTTCAGCAATGGAATTGTCATAATTAATAATTTACTCTGTGTAGTGTGGTTTCTGTTAACAAGTTGGCGCCCATCCTAGTTTCCTCTGCTCAAGATAGACATAATTGCAGCACCAAACATTCCCTTTGATTCAAAATCATAATGATTGCACCTGTCTTTGTAGGACTACATATCCTTCGTGATCTCACCCGGCCATCATGTTCTGGACATGTGCAGACTGCCATTATAATGGATCTGAAGACAGCAGGATCACGACGAGCGACATCCATCAAGGGAGAATGCATGCTGCAGTGGTTACTGCAGTGGTTACCGGGGAAACGACGGAGGTGAGTATTAAATGTTCAGGGGTACTTGAGGATTTTGTTTAGGGTTTAACTTCTCTAGTGGTTCAGACAAACCCAGTTCGTTCTGGATTCACAAAAAGTGCACAGAATTAACTGGGTTTGTCTGCCTCAGACAGGTGCCCCACAGAGCTGACTTACCTAGTCTTGTGTTCATGGCGGCTACGATCGCTGCTGGAAGACTTCCTGCAAGCTTTCTCTCAGAAGCGGATCCCACCCCCCGGTGCCAGGTACGGAATGATGTCACAAGAGGCGGCGGGAATTTCGAATTTAAACCACACTGAATACAGTTTAGTTGAATACAGTTGAATACTGCTTAGAAAACTGTATGCAGTGCGGTTAACTTTGCAAAACTTAAAGCACTGGTAAAGCGATCGACTGCAATAGCTTCACTGATGCTTTCTGATCCCACCCCCCCACGTAAAGCTGTATTCAATGTGATTTAAAGTTATATACTCACCTAAATAAATCTTCTGGTACCCCCGATGTTCCCTTTTGATAGTGATCCTCTCTCTCCAAGTGTGGTGACATTACACCAGGGACGGGAACACCAAATTTACAGTGGTAACTGTATCCAATACAATTCAAAGTAAAAAAAAACACAAAACACAAAACACATCGTCCATTTGAATTAAAATGTTATTATAAATGAAAACACATATAAACACATTTAAAAATTTACCAGTTAAGCTATGTTTCTTTTTAAAGATCTGCCGATACCCCCTGCGGTTATTGCATGCCTTGACAGGGATGTTGGCGCATCCCATACATATGCATGACTTCCCGCCCGCCTGTCACATGATATTCATTGCGTCCGCCAGCCATGAAGTTGACGCAGGGCAGTATGTCAACCTCTGCTGGGCCAGTGGTCCCAATTAACACAGTGTGAAGAAGGGAAAAGTCATGCATATGTATGGGTTGTACTGACTTTCCTGTCAAGGAAAATGATTATGCAGGGGGTATTGGGCCATCCATACCCACTGTGGAAACATAGCCTCAGTCTGGATCGCTAGTGTTTAACACTGTGCTATTACCATTGCTGATCATTTGCTGGTAATCTGATCTTTACCTGGATACTGTTAATTTAATTATGAAATGTGATCTCTACTAGACCCTTGTATGGATATATATTTGTAAGTTACAGGCCTACAACATGAAAAAAGTACCATTAGCCTCCCTAGCGCACTGCCCATACCGTGCTGTTTTTAACAGCACGGTACGGGCAATCGCGGCAGTGTACACAGTACACTGCCTGCAATTCCCCCCCTCCCCCCGCCTCTCTCCACACAGCCGGCATCATTAATGATGTCAGCTGTGTGGGCTGGAAAGCCGGAGCTCCTCCATTAACATGGAGGGCTAAGGCACCGCCCACCCCCCGCCCCCTTCCGCGGCACGCGTCGTGACGCGATCGGTGACGCCGCACAACCCCGGAAATGCTGCAGCTGGTAAGAGAATCGCCGTAGCTTTCCGGGGATATGCGGCATGCACAGGAGCCCAGCTCATCCAGAGTTTGTTCTTCACACAAACTCTGGACGAGCTGGGCTCGTCACAACCGCTAGGGAGGTTAAAGTCTATGGTGCGCTTTTGGTACAAAAATCTGTACCTCAGCAGAGTGCTAAGGAGGTTAATAACACTTTGATGTGATAAAGTGTTGGCTATGCTTGCGATTTATTATTAACTCAGAATTCTCTGTCCATGGTACTGAATACTTATGATAAATGATGGTTGAATATTTAAAAAAATTTCGACTAGCTAATTTTGCAACTTAATTGCAAAACCCCTGAATATTATATCATCATCAAAATAGCTGAAGATGAAGAGAAGGATTGTGGGAACCTTACAAAAAGCTTGGCTTGATTTTTCAAACCTAAATTCCGACTTTCCATTGAACCAAAAAATACATATTGTGTGGTAAATGAATAGTGAGATTAGCTAGCCACTTTAAAAAGCACATTTACTAAATAAATATATGATTATAGGGAAATATTTTGACCATATATCACTTTTTTTTAAAAGTGGTAGAATCCGCAAAACTGTCAAAAAGGTTGTTTTTTTTATGTTGTTGTTATAGATAGTGTTGAGCAGCATATGGTATATTCGAGTTCCCGTAATTTCTCGAATATATTAAGGAACATTAGAAATTTGTAAAATTTGATTTGACTGTATTCTATTACCTTATATTGTGCGTAGATGTTTGCAATTATTCGCAAAGGTTTGCGAACCAGCTTTACAGCTTCTGTTCTTTATTCTGTGATGCTGTGAAGCACTGTGCGTATTGCAGGTATCCATTCGCATATGCACGATATATGCCGGTAAACAATAATATGACGAATATCTGCCATTGCGAATATCGGAGCACATATTCCCAAAATATTGTGAATTCTTGAATGACGGATATTTGTTCAATATGTTGAAAGTTCGAATATTCTCGCTTACCACTAGTTATAGCCCATGGGGCTCTGGATAGCTATACTTACTGAAATACAGGGGTCCTCTGCTTTTGGGTTTGTTTATATTCTAGAATCCAGTTCACCTGTTCCAGATCCCACTCCCCACCCAGAGTGCTGAGAACAAACCTGCTCCAGGACAGCCTATAGGTAGTGATGGCGCGAACCCGGAATGGCGCAAACTAGCGCAAAAGTTCGCGAACCCGGCGAACCGGCGAACCCGTCATTGACTTCAGCGAATTTTAAAAAACAAAGGGAACCCTTTCTGGCCACATAGTGTTGGAAAAGTTGTTTCAAGGGGTCTAAAACACCTGGACAATAACATGACAGAGGTGATCCATGGCAAAACTCCCAAGAATTTTTTTTTCACACACTAAATCCGCACCAATGGAATTCTACAATGATGGCAAATGGATTTGAAAGCTGGAGACACTAAACACATTGGTTGACCCTGGGAGATGGTCATTTGGAGACACGGTGTGATGGTCTTTGGAGGACCTGTTGGTATGTCAGTTTTTGGAGGGACAACTGGTTGTGATTGTCTATGAGAACAATGTGGTTGATGGTCCAGTAGGAGAACACTGTGGTGAGGGTCAGTGTGGAGGACACTGGTGGTGATGGGTCAGTAAGGAGGACACTGGTGTAGATGGGACATTGTGGCCGACCTACTGGTGTTGATGTCAGTAATGGAGACAACTGGGTTGTGATGGTCAGTATGGAGGACAACCTTTGTTGTTGATGGTCAGTGTGGAGGACCCGGTGGTGATGGTCAGTATTGAGGCTACTGGTGGAGGATGGACTGTTGCAGAACTTGGGGAATGGTCATGTGGAGGACACTGGTGGTGATGGTGCCGTGTGGAGGGACACTGTGGTGAGGTCAGTATGGAGGACCCTGGTGGGATGACAGTGTGGCAGACACTGGTTTGTTGAATGGTCAGTATGGAGGACACGGTGTGATGGTCAGTATGGAGGACAACTGGTGGGATGGTTCCAGTGTGGAGGACCCTGGGGGTGATGGTCAGTATGGAGGACACTGGTGGAATGGACGTTGTGGCAGACACTGGGGGAGATGGTCAGGTGTGTGGGAGGACCCTGGTGGTATGGTCATGTGGGGCACGGGGGAGATGTTCATTGGTGGCAGACCTGGGGGAGATGGTCAGTTTTGGAGGACACTGTGGGAGATGGTCCAGTTGGGTGGAGAACACTGTGGTTATGGTCAGTGTGGATGAAAACAGGGGGAGATGGCATTGTGGACAGACACTGGGGGAGATGGTCAGTGTGGAGACACTGGTGCAGATGGACAATGTGGAGGACCTGGGGAGATTGTCAGTATGGGAGGACCTGTTTGTGATGGTCATAATGGAGGACCCGGTGTAGATGGTCAGTGTGGCAGACACGGGGGAGATGGTCCACGTGTCGAGACACTGGGTGCATATGACAGTGTGGGAGGACACTTGGGGATATTGTCAGTGTGGAGGACACTGGTTGAGATGACCAGTGTGGCAGACACTGGTGTGATGGTCATTAATGGGGACCCCCTGGTGGTGATGTCAGTATGGCGGACACTGGTGGTGATGGCGTGTGGAGACACTGGTGGTGATGGTCCAGTATGGAGGACACTGGTGAGATGGACAGTGTGTCAGAGCACTGGGGGAGATTGTCAGTGTGGAGGCACACTGGTGTGATGGTCAGGTGGAGGACACTGGGGGAGATGGTCGTGTGGAGGACCTGGTGCGATGGACAGTTTTGAGGACCGGTGCAGATGGACATTGATGACACTGGGGGAAGATTGTCAGTATGAGGGACACCGGTGGAGATGGACATGTGTGTGGCAGACACTGGGGTGATGGCAGTGTGGAGACACTGGTTGTTGCATGGTCAAGTATGGGATGACACCTGTGAGATGGACATGTGGCATAACACTGGGGGAGCAGATGTCAGTGTGGAGGACACTGGTGGTGATGTCAGTGTGGGGACCTGGGGCGATGGTCCAGGTGGAGGACACTGGTGCAGATGGAACATGTGGAGGACACTGGGGGAGAGTCAGTTGGAGGCACTGTGATTACAGTTTGGAACACTGGTCGATGGCACGTGCGGAGGACACTGGGGGAATTGCTCAGTATGGGGACACTGGGTGGCTGCATCCCGAGGTCAGTGGCAGACACTGGGGGATGGTCAGTGTGGAGGACACTGGTGCAGAGGACCACTTGGGCAGACACTGTGGCGACACTGGTTCATGGTCACGTGCGAGGACAGTTGGGCACTGGTCAGTACTGGAGGCACTGGTGCGATGGCAGTGGAGGACACCTGGGGGAGGTCATATGAGGACACTGGTGAGAGGCACAGTGTGGCAGACACGGGGGGAGAGGTCAGTGTGGGGACACTGGTGCGTGCTGGTCACGTGTCTGGAGGACCACTGGGCGCCCTGTGGTGAGGCCTTAGCTTGGCGGACACTGGTGGTTGTCAATGGAGGACACTGGTTGGGTCCGATGGGGCACGTGGAGCTGGACACGGTTGATGTCCCCCCACGTAGGAGGACACTGGTGGAGACGGGCCAGTGGGCAGACACTGGGGAGAGGCAGTGCTGGAGGACACTGTGTGATGGTCTGTGGGACACTGGGGGAGATGTCAGTTGGCAGACACTGGGCAGATGGCAGTGTGGAGGACACTGGGGGGATGCCAGTGGAGGACACCGGTGAGGTCAGGTGGCAGACACGGGGGCATGGTCAGTGTGGCCGACACTGGGCAGATGGCAGTGGAGACACTGGTGCAGATGGACAGTGGAGACACTGGCGACATTGTCGGAGGCCTGGGGGATTCAGTATGGAGGACCACGGTGGATGGCAGTGTGGCCAGACACTGGGGGGCTGGTCATGTGGGACACTGGTGCGATGGACAGTTGGCGGACACGGGGGAGTTGTCAGTGTGGGGACACGGTTGAATGGACAGTGTGGCACACCCTGGTGGTGTGGTCCAGTATGGAGGACACTGGTGGTGATGGTCATATGGAGGACACTGGTGGTGATGGTCATGTGGAGACACTGGGGGGTTCAGTCATGGAGGACACTGTGGAGATGCGTGTGGCAGACACTGGGGAATGTCAGTGGGAGACACTGGTGGGTGCATGATCCGGTCAGTGGGAGGACCTGGGCAGGCAGTGTGGAGGACACTGGTGCAGATGGACATGTGGACCGGCCACCACGGGGAGATGTCAGTATGGAGGACACCGGTGGAGATGGACCAGTGTGGCAGCCGGACACGGTGGTGATGGTCCGTGGAGGACCTGGTGGATATGGACAGTGTGGCAGACACTGGGTAGATGGTATGTGGAGGAACAACTGGTGGGTGATGGTCAGGTGTGGAGGAAACACTGGTACAGATGGGACAGTGCCTGAGGGGACCTGGGGTGATATTGTCATTATTGAGGACACTGGGGGAGACTGGTCAGTCTGGAGGACACTGGTGCGATGGACATGGCAGACACTGGGGAATGGTCAGTGTGGGGACCTGGGGGATGGCGTGTGGAGGACCCTGGTGCAGCGGACAGTGTGAGGCACACTGGGGGAGATTGTCAGTATGAGGACACTGGTGGAGATAGACAGTGTGAGGACCCTGTACAGATGGCGCACACGTGGGCAGACACGGGGCAGACACTGGGCCGGACGATGGTCCAGTTGGAGGACACTGGGCCGATGGACAGTGGGAGACCTGGTGCAGATGCACCTGTGGAGGACACTGGGGAGATGTCCAGTATGAGGACACTGGTGAGATGGACATGTGGAGGAACACTGGTGCAGATGGACAGTGTGGAGACACTGGGGGATATTGTCAGTATGGAGGACACTGGTGGAGATGGACAGTGTGGAGGACACTGTGTGCAGATGGGCAGTGTTGGAGACACTGGGGAGCTTGTCAGTATGGAGGACACTGGTGGAGATGGACAGGTGGCAGACATGGGGGAGATGGTCTGTGTAGCAGACACTGGGGAGATGTCAGTGTTGGAGACCTGTGCAGATGGACAATGCGGAGGACACTGGGGGAGATTGTCAGTATGAGGACCTGGGTTGGAGATGGACAGTGTGGAGGACACTGGTGCAGATAGACAGTGTGCAGGACACTGGGGAGATTGTCAGTATGGAGGGACACTGGTGGAGATGGACAGTGTGGCAGACCTGGGGGAGATGGTCAGTGTGGAGACACTGGTGCAGATGGCCAGTGTGGAGGACACTGGGGAAGATTGTCAGTAGGGAGGACACCGGTGGAGATGGACAGTGTGGAGGACACTGGTGCAGATGGACAGTGTGGAGAACATGGGGAGATTGTCAGTATGGAGGACACTGGTGGAGATGGACAGGGTGGCAGACACTGGGGGAGATGGTCAGTGTGGAGGACACTGGGGGAGATGGTCAGTGTGGGAGGACACTGGTGGTGAGGTCAGTTTGGAGACACTGGTGGTGATGGTCAGATTGAGGACACTGGTGGTGATGGTCAGTATGGAGGACACTGGTGGTGATGCGTCAGTATGGAGGACACTGGTGGTGATGTCAGTGTGGAGGACACGGGTTGTGATGGTCAGTATGGCAGACACTGGTGGATGGACATTGGCACAAGCCTGTCATGGATGGAAAGCCGTGCTATTAGTACTACCCTTTATTAATAGGTGAAAAAAAATGCTGGGTATTACCCTTCCCCCAGATAACTGTGGCTGGGCACTGGGCCACACACAGTTGGCACAGGCTGTAAGGGACGGAAAGCCGTGCATATTTATTAATACCCTACATAGGGTGAAAAAATCCCCTGGGGTAAAAAGTGCCACCAATATGAGCACTGGCAGTAGGCCACTGTTAGTATGTGGCTTGAACAATCACTGGCAGCAGCCTGGCATGCCAGCCGCAGGCAACAGGTACAAAAAAATAGCCCTAAAAGGGGCTTTTGGGTCTTCAGGACTCTGTCCTGACAGCAGACTAGAGCAATGCGAAAGTACACTGTAGAACAATACTACCTAGCTAATAGTTCCCTATGCCGCGCAGCAGCTTCTCTATCTACTCTCCTTCTCCAGCAGCATGTGAATGGCGTCGTCTACTTGCTATGCTATAGTGGTGGGATGGTCCGTGATGGTGGGGTGCTGTTGGCTGGATTATGTCTGCTGACTGTGACTCACAGGGTAAAGTTTAACCAGTAAAAAGATAGGGGCGGGTCAACATCGCCATATGTTCGCGAAAAAGCGCAACGCGAACATCGATGTTCGCCGCGAATAGTTGCCGGCGCACATCGGTCCGCCTACCTATAGGTCCAAGATGCTTTGCCTAACAGCTGTAGGCCTATGATCTATTCAAGTAGAGACCCTCCATTGCATCAAAGAGTAAGGATGTATACAAGTTTTTTGAGAATTACTAGTCTGTTGGATGGCTAGTGAGAGGACTTTTGGACATCTGCACTTCCAGAGGACAGACACAGGACTGTGAACCAGTAATTTTGACAGCTTATCTCCAAGTGGCTTTACCCTGCAGACTGGCACAGCGGCAATGCACATATGTAAATACTCCTTTGTTTAAAATGTAAACAAATGTATTTAGAATTTACTCCTGGTGCAGACATTGGCTTCACTTTACCAAAGGGAACTGTGTACCATCTGTGAAAAGGATTACTTGTTGGTATTGTGGGAAGGTGTAGGCAGTGAGGCAAAGACCTAGCTAAAGAAGGTCTCTGTGATGTCCTGCCCTGCCCAGCATGATGATGCCCTGGAAAGAGATAGGGAGGAACAGAACACTATGGAGCAGTGCTGCGTGCTGTAGAGTAATAGTCTGACAGGTATCCTGGAGGGATGAATCAATCATAAGAAGTCTGGGGTAGATTCCAGAAACTTCAAGAGTGACACCCACCCTTGGAAAAGACAGGCTGTCACGTACACCTTCCCCCCTTAAAGCTAGCCACACACGGCTCGTTAAAGTAACAGATTAGAGGAACATCGGACAGCGTGCGCGTTCACGGCTCCCGATTCTCCTCTTATCTGTTACTTCATCTGAGCCATCCACGGTTCCTTCAAACAGGATCAAAGGATACGCTATTACCACGCTATCCCCTATTCAATGCAATGGATGACAGCTGAACCGGAGACACAGAGCAGCTAAACACAAGCCGTGTGTTCAGCTACGGATGTGTCTGTGTGAAGGGGGCATGGCCAACATGGATCCAGCTCGGTCAGAAGAGAGGAGGGGGGGTTGGTCCGTGCTGTGTGTCTACAGCTCAGGTACAGCGCTGCCAGCCAGCCGAAGAATCTGGGTGCCTGGGGACCAGGAAACCGGGTTGATGTGCCCATGTGAGGCACATTGATTACTGTACAATTGACCTGTGATCAATCACAGCGTGGAGATGTCACCACGCTGTAATTGATTGCTGGTCGATTGCACAGGAATCTACTCGTGTGTGGCCAGCTTAACCCTGACCCATTACAGTACCACATTTGATCAGGAGCTGCAAGCAGACGGCTCCGACTCATCATGTGAATGATACAAATTGTCAAAAGACGACTGGTTAAGGGTGGCAACACTTAAAATCCATTAAATTACTGTGTGTTGTCAGGCCAACCACATTTTTGGCGGATCAACGCTTATTTTTTTTAACAAATTTTATGTTTAGAACAAATACAGTTTAGGCTGAACATTCCTGTCTGGGTGATTTGCACAAATGGCAAAAAAACAAAAAGTAACAAAAGGGAGAAAACTCAACACCTTTGTCAGTTGCATAAACAGTTGCTCTGACATTCAAAAACAGTTATTTGCAACCTTTGCAACATGCCAGAATATTTTATGGCTTTGCGATCACATAAACACTATGACAATAACCAATTCATAAGCGTTCTCTCCAAATGTGCATTGATTCCTTGACACTATGCACAATAGAAGTATTTTTATACATTGTGGATATAATACTATAAATTTAATTCTCACTAAAAAACTAAACTTTGAATAGTTCTTGACAGTTTAAGTGGAGTGAAAAAAATATTTGTTTGATCTTTATTGTAGTTTTTTTATTGTTATGGAAGCTCTTTATATGAAGCTATAAACTTACCACACCAGAAAGTCACGGATTTTGCCTTGAATGGTACCTTTTTCTACGTTTGCACTTGAAAATTCCAGTCTAAGTTGAGTGTACAATCTAGACAAACACAAAAATGTTGCTTTCTACGACATAGTTTTTCTGTTAGAGTCTCTCAAATTATTATCCATGCAGTAAACCATCCAATCATACAACCAAATAGAAACCTCTATCTATATTTTGTGTGAAAATATAGGCTTTGGTAATATCATTTTTGTGTAGGTCATGTGATGAGGAGTTACAGTGGCTTGCTAAAGTATTAGAACTTTTCCACATTTTGTCACATTACAGCCACAAACATAATTCAATTTTATTGGAATTCCATGTGAAAGACTAATACAAAGTGGTGTACACTTGAGAAGTGGAACAAAAATCATGATTCCAAACATTTTTTACAAACAATTAACTGCAAAGTGGGGTGTTTATTATTATTTAGCCCCCTTTGGTCTGAGTGCAGTCAGTTGCCCATAGACATTGCCTGATGAGTTCTAATGACTAAATAGAGTGTGTAATCTAATGTCAGTACAAATACAGCTGCTCTGTGACAGCCTCAGAGGTTGTCTAAGAGAATATTGGGAGCAACAACACCATGAAGTCCAAAGGACACACCAGACAGGTCAGGGATAAAGTTATTGAGAAATGTAAAGCAGGCTTAGGCTACAAAAAGATTTCCAAAGCCTTGAACATCCCACTGAGCACTGTTCAATCGATTATTCAGAAATGGAAGTAGCATGGCACAACTATAAACTTACCAAGACACGGCCGTCCGCCTAAACTCACAGGCCAAACAAGGAGAGCACTGATCAAAAATGCATTCAAGAGGCCCATGGTGACTCTGGATAAGCTGCGGAGATCTACAGCTCAGGTGGGGGAATCTGTCCATAGGACAAATATTAGTCGTGCACTGCACAAAGTTGGCCTTTATGGAAGAGTGGAAAAGAAAGCCATTGTTAACAGAAAAGCATAAGAAGTCCCGTTTGCAGTTTGCCACAAGCCATGTGGGGGACACAGCAAACATGTGGAAGAAGGTGCTCTGGTCAGATGAGACCAAAATGGAACTTTTTGGCCAAAATGCAAAATGCTATGTGTGGCGGAAAACTAACACTGCACATCACTCTGAACACACCACCCCCACTGTCAAATATGGTGGTGTCAGTATCATGCTCTGGGGTGCTTCTCTTCAGCAGGGACAGGGAAGCTGGTCAGAGTTCATTGGAAGATAGATGGAGCCAAATACAGGCAATCTTGGAAGGAAACCTGTTGAAGTCTGCAAAAGACTTAAGACTGGGGCGGAGGTTCCCCTTCCAGCAGGACAATGGCCCTAAACATAAAGCCAGGGCAACAATAGAATGGTTTAAAACAAAACATATCCATGTGTTAGAATGGCCCAGTCAAAGACCAGATCTAAATCCAATCGAGAATCTGTGGCAAGATCTGAAAACTGCTGTTCACTGCTGTAGTCCGGATATGTAAAAAAATTTTTTGGGGGTCCCAACCATCCTGGGAGCAATAGCTCTGCATCCCAGGAGGCAGAAATATGTTCCATTCCCTCCAGCCAATAGTGATGATCGCGAATATTCGGATTCCGAATATTAATCGCAAATATCGGCAATTCAGAAATTCGTGAAGATGGTGAATATATTGCCGAATATTCGCAATTCCGGATATTCTGTATTTTTTATCCATTACACATGCCTCTCAATGCAAGTGGATGAATGGGAAGGCTGCAACAAGAGCTTAGCAACACCATCAACAGTTTTTTAAATGAATATTGAGGTGATGCGAATATTGCGAAAATCGTAACTTTAAAAATTCGCATACAAATTTGCATGTTAAACATATATTGCACGTGCGAAATTCGCAATAAAAACTGCCGATATTCGCAATAAAAAAAAAACCCAGAATATTGCCGAATGCAAATATTTTCCGAATGTTTTCCATAAAGTTCGCGGCATGCCGCGAATACGAATGTTGCCTATGCCGCTCATCACTACCAGCCAAGCCAAAAAGAGATCTTATCTGCATTAGCACTAGCAGTACCCATTCTCTAAACCAGTGTTTCTCAACTTTTTTGACCCGAGTACCCCCTATCGGAATTCGGTTCCAGCCAAGTACCCCCTGAATTCAGATTTATGTACTTTGACGAAATTTAAACATGCAACCATTATTTGAACTGACGACTTAGGAAACTGTCAACTTTAATTGCAATGATATCAAGTGTGATCATGTGCTATTTTTAAAAAGTATAAAAAAAAAAAATAATTGTACCATATCAAAATGCATGGTGGCAAATACAAGTATCAACTTCAGAACTTGAAAATTATGCAGTCAATAAAAGATAAACTAGTTTTTTTATTCCAGTCTTAGTGAGAAACCTGGCAGAAATTAATTTCTCAAATCTTGGATTCAGGGAACTGATGCCCACAATAAGGTCGCTTTCTGGTCACAGGCGGTTTCTCATTTTAGTTTTAAGAGTGTGAGAAGTTTAGTTTAGTTGTGAGATGTGAGAAGCTGGATTCACATAAGTATGTTGAGGCAAAGGGGAGAAGTTC
>CM070033.1:137578959-137604428 GCA_036250615.1 Ptychadena robeensis
ACACTAAAGGGTTATTAGGCTCAGCAGAATGGTACCCATTTGGTCCAGCGATCATAGGCCGGTGCAACATTTATGTCACAGGTTGCCCACACACCATGATCCAGTCTTGACAAGCATACATCCACCATCTTAGCAGGCCTGGAGCCAAAAGACAGAGACCTAGCGGAGGGACAACATGATGGGTTAAGAAGGAACGGCAGAATACGGATTAGTATATTTAAACTTGCTTAGTTATGGTATTATGTTATTCTTGTTATGCTATGTCTTAGTTTTGGTTCCAACTCTACCCAGATGAGGTTTGTGTTTCAGTGCTACGGAGGGGTCCTGTGTGTTAGTGCAATTCACCAGGACTTCAGTCGGGGAGGATCGTGTGCGTCGGATCCCAAGTGTCCCATTCTCCAACCCTCCAATTTTTCATGTTTTTGGAAACTTTGAAATTCTTGTTTTTCAGGTTTCAAAACAGTCACGCCAGCTGTGGGGTGTAAGGGCCCTTGAAGGTGATCTGTCATAGGCAAAAGTAATTGAAAGGGGACCATCGAGACGGGTTTGCCACCCTTTTTGTTAAGGATTGTCAGAGTGCCTGGGTGAACTAGTTTGTAAGATGTTATGTGCATTTATTGTAATGGTCTCAAGGACCGTCATTTTATCATAATGGTCTGTTGAATGATGTTAATATTATTATTCTTTGTTTAGTAGTTGGAATAACGTCTGCCGGGCCATTTAAAACCCCAATCGGTCCCAGTGAGAGCTAGTTGACCCTAGACTAGGGGTGGGCCAAACTTTTTACGTTCAACTGAGCCAAATATCTAACAAAAAATAGAGAGAATGAACTTTCGTATGAGAGCCAAAAGGGTTAAACTTAAAAATATATAAGTAGGTATATTGTGATACCTAATTAGGGCCTGTGCTTACCATTTTATTAAATTGTGCAGTTATTTATGAGCACCAACATATTACGCAGAACGTACAATAAATTAGAGTTGAGACAACACACAAATAACACACAGGTACAAGGTATGACCAGAAGGAGATAGGACCCTGTACGATCCAGCTTTACAATCTAACCATCTCACATACTTTTCATCAATCTATCATATGTTCTTTCACTAAAGTAAAAGGACGTATTGATATAACCACTAGTGAATGAGCCGTGCATAGGCCAATATTCAATTGCGATTATTTGCGGAATAATTCTACTAATATTCGATCTATATTCGCGAATATTTGCAATCGCGCGTGGTTGCGCCGCAATTGCGAATCTAGATTCGCTATTATATCGCATTGTAATTACCTTTAAAAACAAAAAAATGAATGGACATGCATTATTTTCGCCATGCGAATTTCAATAGACAATCAGCATAAAGCATCCCATGGCAAAATATGCGAGATTGTGAATAGGCGCCACATATTTGCGAATAGATGATATTCGCCAATATATTCGAAATTTTAATATTCGAGCTCAAACTAAACCAAAACTACAATCTCCTGTACTCATTTGAGTAGCTTACTTAAAGTTATGTGGCAACCCTGGTTATATGCTAATCCTACCAGACACTGCAGCTCACAGTGGGGACGCTCATCAAAAGGGAACAGGTGGACTATCTACAAAATTGTGAAATGCCAGGAGTGTGCAGTTGGTAAGAGGCACACTCCATACAAAATCATTTCTGTAATCACATGTAATCATTACTGATTCATGTTATGATGGTTATTTATAATTATGTAGCTGATGGTGTAGTAAGTGTGAAGGTCGTTGGGTTTGTATCGGATAAATACCACAAAAAAAAATTTTCATGTCAGCCAGCTGCCCAAAGTATAACCCAATAGCGACCCCTATGTATGATGACATTGCTGGTGTTTGGCATTGTGTCACACTGGGAGGACTGTTACCTGCAGGATGCAGCTTAGGTGTGAATCTTATGTCCTCACCCGCACTGATGTGTTTCAATAATGGCTACACAAGGATCTTATGCCCACCCACAGTACCACCAATGCCCCCCCCCCCCCCAGCAATTGGAATCATTGTCTCTGCTCCGTCTCCAACAGCAGAAGAGCTTGATCCCCTTCTACTGGGGACTGCATCTGGGATGTGTCACATGATAGTCAGGGGTGCACATAACGTTTAGGAACATTTGGATGGTACCAGGACAATGGCATTTGACGGTACTCACCAGATATGTACGGTGGTCTTCCTCACTGTTGATTCATTGTCCCTGCGTCAGATTGAGACAACAAGTGTGTGCAGTCACCGTGTGTGTTGTGCTTGAAATCTATCAGAAGACGAGCGGTATGTGCCACTCCTTGAGTGGGCTTAAACCATCCTCTTGGGTCTGCCAGGTTTCCCACATGTTGGAAAAACCTGTCCCACTGTGTCTGTCAACCCAGTGGTTTGAAGTGGGACCTCAATATCAGGCTCAGCATGATGATTCATGAGTGAGCTCGATGCCCCCAATGTAGCACGGTCATTGGACTGGTATGGGGGGCTTTGAAGTCCAATTTTGTATTTGAATTAGTGATTTACATTCCAATTTCCACACCCTTTTAACATTTGAAATGTATTGTACATTTATAATAATAAAAAAGCTGGAAAGAAAATTTAACGATTAACCGCCCTAGCGCACCGCTGAGGTCAGATTCTGTACCAAAAGCGCACCATAGACTTCACATGGTAAAAGTGGTCTTAGGTTGTAGGCCTGATAACTTCCCAACATCGTCTGTACAAGGGGTCAATAGGAAATCCTGAATAAATAATGTTTGATGCGAAAACAAAACAATTTGTAAAAAAAATTTTTTTTTATAACAATGTATGAAAAAAACACAAAAATCAGGGCACTAAGCTATGATGCTATGTACTAAATCTCCCCAAATAAAGTTCATTTACAGTACCCCTCTCGAACCTGGTGTGATGAAATCACACCAGTAAAAGAGAGGGTTAGGCTATGTTTCTGACATAGATGACATGAAAGCAATATTCGTCATAGAAACTGCTTTAGTGCCAATTACTTCAAATTTCCAGCCGCCTCCCAATGGACGTTCACGTCCTCGGAGGTTGGGGGGAGAGCAGGAGGATCAAGCAGGCAAATCGGGGGCATCGGGACAGAGCAAAACGTAAGTATGCGCTGCCGGAGCCCCGAGGTTCACTGGACGGCACCCTTCGTCAGTGCGATGTGTGGGAAGTAGCAGCGCTGGACCAAGGATGGTGCCGCCGAAACGCAGGCGGTTGTAAAATAGCGGTCTGAACAGCTATTGAATGTGTGTTGGGCTGCAATACCAATTTCAGCCAATGGAGACACACACAGAGAACACTTCCGGCAGGTCAGAACAATCCAGTCACAAGCACAATCAGTCAGCAAGACCATGCTAAGTTACCGGCTTAGGAATGCCCTATGCTTGGTACTCATCAAGAGTATTAAGTTACACTAATGTTTACATAATGTTATCCTTAGTGGGAAAGTTACTAAACTAACCCATCTGTTCGTTTCCCTTTAGCGAGATTATGGAATATCTCAAGTAATATACTGAGGAAGAAACTGTAATAGCGAAACATTGTTTAGATCGAGATTACCCCTTGATCGTTATTGATGTGGGGATGTAACAATACAGAATATGTGTACTATGAATCCATGGACACAGGGTTAATGTGTACCATTAATACTTTGAATAACTGATTCTTTACTCACTTTTAAATTGGTACCTGATTTAAAATCATTAAATCCTCTACCATTTAAAATTTTGGGGAAACATATCTCTCTTTATTCTCAAGGCTTACGCTCAGCTTCCATCTGCATCTCCAACCACTGCCCTGTCAAGGGATACGGAAACGACAGGCTTGGCATGTTATGGGAGGAAGTGTTTAGGTATAGCAATTTCAGTTTTTTTTAACAGGGGAACTACTGTAGTCCCTTTAATGGTATACCTATCCCATGACACTTGCCATCACTGGGCTGGGCATGATCAGACTATTATTTATTTTATTCCTTTGCTTAAGCATAATATTGGAATTTAAAATGCACAAGAAGCACGGTACACCAAATAAACCAATGTAGTTTTTAAACCTTACCAACATCAATCTAGAAATATAGAAATACAATTGCGGCACCCAGCTACATTGAGAAATAAAGTCTTCAAGGGTTAGCCACACGACTTTTAATGGTGAGCCTATAATAAGGAATAACACTAACCGTTAACGTATTACGGAAACTGGACACTGTTCCGAAAACTGGAAACGGTTTTTTGTATATCTTAGTTCAACCTGTGGTGATGTCATCTGGTCAAAAAAAATTCTTGCCGCATTTCGCGACACTGGGCTTCTTCAGAAAATTAGAACATGACAATCATAATTAGCTATAGAGAGAAGAGAGGACAGGTTCATCAGTCTTGTATCGCATGTTTTGAACTAATGTTTGTTGAAATTTGAAATTAATTTAAATTGTTATGGGTAAACCATATTAACCCTTGAATTCTCGTATCTAACCCAGTGAGTACAAGCTGGATAGAGTCACAAGCCTTTTCTGTGGGGGAAAAGGGGCACTACGTATACACCCGGCCATATGATGACCATTCGCATCTAGACATGGTAGGAATTTTTTCACTTGCTAAATTGTGAGCTGATTGCAAAGCCCCTGAACATGTATGATTACCCAAAATGCTGAGATGTTTGCTCTGCCACATGTGGGTTTTTGCATAAATTAAGTCAAACAATAAAGTCGAAAGTCTGATTTTTGAAAATTGGACGTGACTTTGAAATTGTTTTCTTGTGCAAAAAACTATGTGTTAGAGACCTTATACTATTTTTTGTGTATACCCCACCCTTCCTTATCTCCAGTAAGTTTGCGTGTGATACCAGGTGGTCAGGGGGCTTGAAACTAAAATGTCAGAAAAAAAAAACCTCTGGAAAATAGTGTAAGTTGGTGTGACTGGAGTGGAAAAGCGTCCTTATCAGTAGATGAGTGTGGCTCATTAGAAAACATAGTGGAAATTCAGAAAGGCATAAGTGGTGTGTATAGGTTGTGGTGAGGATGGAATCAAAAAGACTAATCAGATAAAGTGTCAGTGAGTCGTTGTGAATGTGTGTTGGTAAGAGTGATTATAAAGAAAATAAACAAAAAAAGTTGTGAATATGCGTCTAGAAGTATCTCGGGGGTATAGAAAGTGTAAGATGAAATAAGAAAAGTGTTTGTCTGAGTGAATATAGAGTGCATGAAGTGGATGTGTAAGTGAAGTCCATGTAGTAATGATATTGAGGAGGAAAACGGTTAGATAGGAACCCTGGGAACCCTATTACCCTGGGACCCTAAGACCCTATCTGAATGGGACAGACAGGGAAGTGAACAAAGATATGGTGAACGTATTGCTGCTTGCTGCAGAGTGTTTATGATAACCATTATTATAGCAGAAAGGCCGTTGTAGGTATGAAAAGTCCATCCCAAAGCGTCCGACCATAATAAAATTCATATAGGACCCCAACACACAAACCTAGCCAATGCTTAAACCAGTGGACTATGAGTCACGATCACATCGACAAAGAAACAGAACCATTGCAAAAACGTTGGCAGTTCGGCCCACCATGCTTGTTGCTAGATGTGCCTCCCGGGTGGAAAAGCACTCGAACACCCTATGGGGGTGGTGAAGAGGTCTATGACATTACAACAGCTTATAGGGGAGAGTGCACTCCGAAAGCTGTAGCGTGTATGGGCGCACAACAAATATCCAGCATCTCCCCCTGGCACCGAGCCAGGAGGCCCGCCCTGATCTACAGACCATCAGCAAGATGGGCAAGGCCCGCATGAACATGTGGTACCTGCAGACGTGGGGCCACCGCATCCATCTCGGCTGTTGCCTCCCCGTATTGTCTACTCACACGGCATGAGCATGATGTAGGGGGGCGGGGGGGGAAGAGGGAAAATGCATATGATAGGTCCTGTCTGCCCCCCGCAGAGCAGAACCTGTCGGTTGGGCAGATGTGTCGTGGGGATGACCGAGGGGGAGAGGGTGTAAGGCACCACGCGGCCCAGGTGAAACAGGGGGAACCACTGCTCGTCCCCCATAAGTGGGGTAAAAACTGGAGCACCAACCCCACTGCCCCAAGAGGGGGACTGTCGGGGGAAAAACAGAGCTCCCAGGGCGCCCGCACCCATTACAGACGCAACCCCCCACCAGCAGTATAGTGGGCACACAAGGTCCATAGGTAGGGATTCTAATATGTACAAAATTAAAGATAAAAATCTAAAATCGGAGTTGAATATAACGGATACATGTTGAATTTTTTTGCCAAATCTATAGTTAATATACCTAAATACTTAATAGGGATACATTGTTGAAACTAGACACGTATAAATGTAAATATGTGAAACATACGTATTATATATAGACAAGTCATACATAAAAAATATGCCTGATTATAGGGTGTGGGACAAGGACATAACCATACCAGTAAAACGGCCATATATAAAGATATTATAAGAAAAAAATTAAAGTATTAAGTGTGACATGTCTGGCCCTTACGTGCCCTATGCCTAGGTCCGTTAACAACACAAGTAGAAGAACATATTACAGATACGCGGGAGTGCAGAATTATTAGGCAAGTGGTATTTTTGAGGAATAATTTATTATTGAACACAACAGTGTTCTCAATGGACCCAAAAACTCATTAATATCAAAAGCTGAATATTTTTGAAGTAGTTTTAGTTTGTTTTTAGTTTAGCATTTTAGGGGGATCTCGTGTGTGCAGGTGGACATTACTTTGAATTAATAGTAGCCAACTTAACCAAAAAAAACTAATATTACAAGTTTCAATTATTCTTTTTCCCCCAGGTGCAATCCATATAACATATGAAACATTTCAAAATCTATATTCTGACTCACAAAAACAAAACCAAACAGAACTAATCAGTGACCACACTATTAGCCACCTCTTTGCCAAGCCACATCACAAAAGCTTTGCCATCCAGGATTCCGT
The DNA here is from genome assembly GCA_036250615.1 of Ptychadena robeensis. NCBI lineage: Eukaryota > Metazoa > Chordata > Amphibia > Anura > Ptychadenidae > Ptychadena > Ptychadena robeensis. The sequence goes on from CM070033.1 coordinate 137,585,918, forward strand.
CAGCTGGTTTGATGGTTCCATCAAACATGCGGCCAGCAGCAACATGCCTCCCACGTAAGTACACTGATAGGAGGTGTTGTAATGTTTAGCCCTCCTTGCTACCCATAACACATTTGAAGAATGGACCCACAGTCTCAATGGGGGTTCAGATCAGGAGGAACAATGAGGCCACGTAATTACGTGTTTCTTCTTTTACCCTTTCATTGCCGCCAAACTGTGGGCACGTACGGGACGAGTGTGATGGAGCATGGAGCCATAATGTCCTGCCTGAAATATCATGTTTTTCTTAAAAGGATGAGACTTAAATCTTCCTGCTCAACACTGCTTATCTGACGAAGGCGTCTTCCAGAACTGGCAAGTACGAATGGTGTTGAGCTGCTCCATCCCAACCCGGGAAAAGGACCCCACAAGCTCATCTTGATGATTTGCTACCAGCCGCCCCACAAACCAGTAACTGCACCTCCACCTTGCCTGGGTCTGAGTCGGACCTGGAAGCTCTCCTGCCCATCCATCTGGCCCACAAGAATCCCTTCATTTCCCTCAGTACATAAAACCTTAGAAAAATCAGGTGTCTGGAGAATTCTTGGGCCCAGTGCTTGACGTTTATCAGCGTGGGTGTCTTGTTCCCGTGGGGTCCGTCTTTCAAGCCTATCGTCGATAGTATTGCACAAACTTGTGCTTTTGGGCCAATCAAGTCGATGTTGCAGGGCCCTCCTGGCAATATGGTCCAAAATCGGTGGCAAGTGGCATTGGCCAGACTGCCACGGGCTTTGCCTTTTCTCAGTTATGGGCAGTTTTTGCGACCTTGGTTTTGCCCACACGCTTTGAACTATTTTGAATGAAAACACCTGATGTTCGATGATCACGCATGCCGAAAGCTTGCACTTAGCGTGTGATCCCTCCGCAGATATTCCACTCATTTTGACTTTCTCACGCCTGTAAAGTCCCGTATTTGACCTTTTTCCCAAAGGAAAGGAAGTTGCAAACTAATTCTGCACACCTAATATAGGGTGTTGATGTCATTAGACCACCCCCCTTCTCACTTACAGAGATTGCACACAACCTAATATGCTTGAATTCCGGTAGTAGGCTTCACGCCTCTACCGTTGGGAGTCCGGGCCAACATGCATACACAGAGGATATCTGGTCAACAATATCATTTGCCTAATAAATTCGCCCTCCCTGTATCGCTGAGCGGGACCGGTCTCAGTACAGTCAAACAGTCACTAATTGTAACAGCAACGCAATTGTGTAAAAAGCATTAATGAGGTTCCGGCTAGTTGAGGCCTGGAAAGGCATTAGCTGAGTTTATAGATCCCGCCTTTCTATTTCTACTGATGGGTGTAGGAGACGAGACCAAAATTCAGCTGCTCGTAGATGTTTTATCACGTTGCCCATGAGTAGGATGTTCGTCTTGCCCATCTAGTAGCACCACAGGGGCACAGTCACAGAGTAGACAACGCCAAATAGTTTGTGAAATGTTCCATAGTGGCGACGGTTTTTTTGAACTGACATTTGGTAATGAGATATATTTTGGATTTATTGATCTAACATCTAGGTTTGCAACGAAAAGTTCCAAGCTTGGAGCATTTATACTTTCCTATGGCCCAGCCGATAGGTGGCGTTTACCAATTTGTCTTTTCAGGGATTTATTGCCAGCTAAAGGTTCCTGAACGTACATAAGTTGAATAATGGAGGGTCTTGTTCGGAGTTGCAAGTGGTTCGAACAGGCTGTTTCTAATTCAGAACTATGTTTAGTGAATTGGTGATCACACTTTAACTGGGTGCCCCCATTGTATGAGGTCGGAGTCAAATTAGTAGATTCCTCGTTTCCTTTACAGGATGCCCCTAGTTGAATAATGCTTTTTACAGCATTTTGAGTGGCGTAGCCCATGCCAATAGACATTCTTCAGGGCATTCGCTCCCGTAATAATCTTTCTGGTGTCAAGGCAATTTCCTTAAGGGGGGAGAACGTTCATTGACCATAAGAGTATGCTTTAATGAAGGTGTGAGGGTGGAACTAGTGCGTCGTCGAGAATAGTATTTCTGCGATATTCTGGAACAATGTGTTTAAGAGTTACTCCCCTGTCTTTGCCAATTTTTGACAATCCAGAGAGGGGATTGTCAGGTAAATCACCATTTGAGGGAAGTCAAGTCGTGATTCTTGTGGATAAGTTCAAAGCGAAGATCCACATTGGTTCGTCACTCTGTCCTATCCCATATTAGTGAATATTCATCTATATGTAGCCCCACTAAGCCGGTATAATATAGTGAAATTGTTTGGTGTAGGGTTTACAGATCCCGAATGACCTCATAAGCCACGTTCCCATATCCCCGATCATAATTGGCGTAGCTAGGGTTCACATTATTGTGCCCTAGCTACACACTTTGCAACTGCAGAACAAATCGTGTTTAAAAAGGCCTTAAATTGCCTATTCCCCCACAAAATGTAACCGCAGAAGATAGAATTAAATGATCGTAACTCATTTAGAATCAGTCATTCCCCGTAAAAACTGCAGCCGACTGCGTGGCTTGCGATTGTGTGATGAGAATATGAGCTATAAAGTGCTTATACATCAAGGCTATAGCCGCAGCAGTTAGTTTAGTTTGAGGTCATCATGGCCGGTAACAGTGCCTTGTATTATAGGAGGGTAGCCCTTTTCCCTATGTGGCAGAAGGAATGTTATCTATTAGAGAGCTGCTCTTTTGTTATGCTCCAAGCCCACAAATAGAGGTCGCGGCGGTTTCTGTGGTTTGTGTACTTTTAGGTAAGCAGTAGCAAGTATGCGGTACAAATTAGTCACTTTTAAGTCGTCTAATGTATCATCTGATGAGTTTTGAACAGGATGCTTGGTATAAGCTAGGTCCTTAAGAACTGCAGCAATTCTAAGTTGTGAACTTGAAATCTGACGCATAACTATTCGAATTTTTCAGCACTTGGTCGCCCCGTTCTTATATGTTTATTGTCTAAATGACAGATTTCCTCTTTGTCTGAGGTTTACCTGGTAAGTAAAATGTGGGTTCTAAGAGTTCTCTGGCTGTTTGATGTTTGGAGAGTGCCGGTTGTGCTCAGGCCAGTTTGAGTTGAAATATTTAGACCCTCCTGGCCCGGTTAGGAGACCAAGAGTATTAATAGAATGAGATTCGAGAGTCAGTCTAATTTAGGTTCACCTTGGTGTCTTGCTCAACTTGGAATGGGTCGTTCTAGAAGAGCAGAAAGAGGACGCGGACACTCTTCCGGACGGATTGCTGTGCGTGTTGTTGCGAAGGTGAGTGTCCCTCCCCCCAATCTCTGTCGTCAGTCGCCCGTCCTTCGCCTTGTGTGTCAGCTTGAATGATGTTAAAACTTTGTACGAATAATCTGGCCTCTGGCCATGATAATTCAAAAATATGAAAAGTATTCCCCACTCGCATTTATATTCCCACCCTCGATTCTTTCGGCTGATTGATGGGCGCCAGAAAAACACCGTTGTAGGTTCAACCCAAAGATCTATCTTATTCACCCTCTGGGAACAAACAAGGATAACACAAACGTTCACATTAAGGTGCATAATAGCATCAAAAATAAGACATCACACTACACGCATGCACACCCCAGTAAACCTCAACACAATCAGTGCTGGTATACATTACCAGGGTGCTACCTCGAATGGTGGAGCTTACTCTGCCTCTGATGGTCTGGCTTCCTCTTCGGGGACTGGTTGGGCCCCAGTTCACTGTGTGGACTGTACCGCTTGTTACGTCCTCCCTTCTGATCTGCCTCCCTGACCAGGGGCGAAGGCCTCCTCTCTTCCCCCCCCAAATCTCTTTAAAGTTCATCTCTCTACAAGCTTTGATTTACGCAGCTGTGCCCCGCGATTTTTCCGACCAGTTATCGATCCGAAAACTACAAAGGTTTTGTTTCTGTTTTACCTGGCACACGGGTGTTGTGCCATACTACGAGGGCGCTCTTTCTGTTCAACGGAAATTAGTACGATTTCAGGCAATTGCCAGTACACGACAGTGCGAGGAGGATTATGGCCAATGACACCGAATCGACACCTGCGTCTGACCGCTAGTTTAAACCCCCAAAACAGAGCAATTGGAATCTCATATCCTCTGCTCCTATCTCCCCCTCCCATGATTTCTTACTACCTTCTCTTCCTCTTTTTGTCATCACCATCCTCCACCCTTGCGTCGTAGGTGTCGGCAAATGAATCAATCCCTCCTGAGTGACCCTTTCACAAGGCTCCAAGTTTGTTCCTGGTGTAACCCCAGACCTTAGAGAAACGAGTTGGCTTTTGTTCTCTTGGTCACCGGTTCCTAATGAATTGCTTGTTTAACGACACCTTCGTGGGTGGGTTTGTTAAGAGGTCTGTCCGCGTTGTGCATTGCTGTAATCTCTGTTCCTGTTGTCATAAGTTAGGTTTTTTAAAATGTTATCGGCTTCAAATCCTATTAAACCCCCACTGAGGGGTGTCCTAGGCTCCTGAGAGACACTGAGAGCTGGGTGGAAGATCTCTTTGCCCGGTCTGTGAGTGTCAGAATCTTCGTCCCGTAGGATTGAACCAGGCGGTGGGTAGTTTTGACCCTATTACATGATATTTAGGACTGGCCAAGACGCGTCGAGTCCCTCACATCACGGACAGTGATAGGCTCGGTAATGTGCACGGAGAGCCCCGGCGGGGGGTGTGCAGACCACACGGTCTATCGGAGTCTTAATCATGCTAGGCCGCACCATGTCTCCAGATGCCCCGAATGGCCCAGACGGTCATCTCCTCCTTGTGATGAGAGTTTTATGACTCCACTCCCGCAAACAAACTTGAAGGAGGGTGTAGGTCCGTTATTTTCTACGATGTCGGTTATACCCCCCACAGCCTGAATCTTGCATCCCCGTGACAAGCTCCACCCCCCCTTCCTTGCCTCCCAGGTCGATAAAGTGTCTTTTTCTTTGCCCCCTCTCCCCTTTTTCTCTATGTCTGTAGCTCCCTCCAGTAATTTTCCTGCTGGTCCACACCCCAAGAGTTCTTGCCTTCCTCCCTTCGTGACTATTCTTCTTACCCTATGATCATAGAAAACACCTAAACATTTCCTGCATCCCCCAGTGTCACATATACGTTCCCTCAAGCGGTGCATCGAGAAGCTTGCTCTGTGTCACATAAAAAAAAAAGCACTTGCTGGGTTGGCTTGGTTGCCGCTACGAGCTGTTGCATGATTCCCTACACAACCATCACCAGGCCTGGAGCGCATACCCTTAGCCCGCTGCTGTGCCTTACCCACTTCCCTCTACATGTTCTCAGTCGAAAGTGTGGGGAGTCTGGCTGCTGCCCATATACGTCTTCGCCCAAACGCTCTTAACACGTATTGGTCCCCTGCTTCTCCCGGATTGCCTAATGATAAACGTTGGTGGCTTGTGGAGCATAACTAGAACTCTCTGCGTGATTTCTTCTGTCGCAGCCCTGAGATGATCGTCCAGCTGACCTTATCAGCCATATTGTAGGCCGACGAGCACCGCTCGCCACTTGGGAACTTACATCCCTGCCCCAATGTTCACGCGTTGTGCTTTCCCCTATGTTGGTTCATTGTTGTTTGGGCCCTACCGCCCGAATCGAACACCCTAGTCAGTGCTCCGAAGTCTAGCAGAGGGACCATGCCATGCTTGCACGGGGTGACTGACGCGCGTTCCAGGCTAACCACGCTATGCCTAAATCCCCAGGCAAGTCTTTCCTAATGAATCTTGGTTAATTTTGTTTTCTCTGTAAATGATCGTTCAATAATGAGCGATTGGAAAGAAAATATACTATTTTATATTTAAGTAACTTGTCACATTTTGCGGTCAACAGTAAGAAAAGGTCACATAATATAAGTTCGCGCACCAACTGTCAGTCATGGGTACACAGTCTGAAAGTGATGGTCAGTGGTGGATAAGGATATCAATAGGTGTATGGAAGCTGGGCCCAGAGTGAAAATGGGTCATTACCTCCTGCATGTAAGGGCTTGCACTACACGCGCCTCGCTAGATTGAGTGAGAGAGAGATTCACCAGTAGAGCCCATGCCCACACGCTATGCCTGGTTCCACGATTATCATGGAGCCAGGCGTCAGACCCGATCCCTCTACTTCTGAATCGGATACCACGCGGATCCCACCCTTCCAAGACAGTAGCGATAGCGAACAAGGTTTCGCAAACATGTCTGGTTACCCTGTTAAGCCAAGCGAGATCTCGTGGTTCCCCCACAAAACGACATACCCGGGTACATTTTTTCCGAGAATTCTGCACAGTCATGCTCGTGAACGCGCCAGGTGCTCACGGTCGCTTTTTCTCGTGGCTGCCGGCATTGGGTGAATATCCCTAGCAGCACCCTCCTTTCAGAATGGGTTAAAGGACTTGAATACTGCAAACATTTCAAGGATGTAACTTTCAAGGATCCATGATGATCACAAGCAAATTGGAGACATTCGGGGGCACCAGGGAACTTCACAGCTTCTATAGCTGGCTAGGCCAAATTAATTCGTAGTCTGGACTCTCAAAATTCCGGAGCACAGCCCATCGAGCCACTTTTCTCGGTCACTTTTGCCTTCTCTTCTACCTTTCCTCCCCTTTCCTACTTTTCTGTCCACAGTTACCTGTTCGGTCCACCTCTCACCTGCCAGTCTCATAGGTTCTAAGGACTTACATTGGGAGGACGTCCCATACCCCAACGCAGACTGGATCATGGCCATCCTGTGCCAACCCTCTCCTGGCCTGCTCGAATAGGTGCCACTTATAAGGCCACTTTGGTTCGGACTACTTTTCGTTGCTCTTTCCCATTTAACTACTGATTACTGTTTCTCGTCGGAGGTTCTGCCCTAGCTTTTAGAGCTTTGCCCGAACCCCAAATTTACGAACCTTTTCTTAGACACCCCTGCCGAAGCACACCATGCTCCCCTCCCCCTTCCTCTACAAGGTAATGTGACGAGGACCACACTTTGTATGGTTACCGGCTTCTGCTGTGTCTCTTGGTTGCGTAGGTAGAAACACCACCCCCTGTTTTATACAACTGTTTCCTCAGACAGTATCACGAAACAAAAATCGTACGTATGCCAGGGTTGGGTGATCAAGGCGGTTCCATGCGTTGGGACCCTCCCGCTACGCGCACACGTTCCGCGGGACCCGCCCCGGGCACGCGTCCCCAGTACACAGATAGACGCTACCTGCTCGGCGGACGGGGTGTTTTTCTTCATTGAGTGGCGTATCAGCAAGGGTCAGGCGACCGTAGTCGAGTCACTCAGCACTTTACACCGGCGGCTGTGGGTAAACCGACATCCGCGGCAGGCTGAGTCTGTGGCATAGTCTGGGACCCCTGCTCCGGTATACGCTTAGCGGAGGAGTCCCGAAGTACAATGGACAACAAGCCCCATAAGTTGGCATGTAGCGTTGCCACTCCAGATCTAACTGGGGTACGTGTTTGACCCCGTTAACCGACAATAGAGGAACAGGACACGAGGCACACCAATAATTTCACTCAGGTGTCAACTCATGTCTTTTGTTCCTGGTGCTGTTAGCCCGTTGTCCACAACATGAGATTTTTCCCATTTTAAATTTCACAACGTTTTGCCTTTAACCTCCCAGAGGTTTGTCCAAATCAGTTCGGCGCACAGTTTGATCGCGATCAAACCTTGCCCGTAGGGCAGTCGGGCAAACGACGTCTCCGTTTGCCGCGGCTCTGTAGAAGAGCGCCGACAAATGCCCGCGCCCATTACAGGCCCCGTGTCTCGCGTCTAGACTTTGTTTGAAACTTATGAATTGTGGGTTTCCCCCCTTTCTCCACTCCTTCCCTTTCCTGCCGCTGGCGGGGGCACGGCGCATAGACTCCATTTTACTCTGTGATCCTTGCTCAGGCCCCATACACCAACTGAGGGCCTTTCTGGTATCTGTTATCACTATAGCTGTGTAATCACTGCTGAAGGTTGTGCGCAACTACCCATCATTATTCTTAGCTATGTAAACATGTAACCTATGCTTTACCTTAGTGTGTAGATGCTCCCTTTAACAAGTTCACTTTGTCAATTCACAGACATTCAGGATCTGCCCATTACTTACAGATCACACTTAAATGTTTGCCCTTCTTAAGGCCATTTCCTTTAACAGCAAAGAACTTTATTACAGATGAAGTTAAAATGATTATTTCTAATTGAAGGGTGAATAGAGGGGATCTCTGTGTTAGCACATGTTGGGGGTCCATTTGCAAGTTCCAAATGGTAAATATAAAACATTCAGACTTATAAAATAATTGTGTTTAGCAGTAAGTAAAAATATAAATAACACAGACAGCTCAGCTGTGCATTGAAGAGTGTGTGCTACCCAGACTAGAGTTTTGCTATACAAGTCAAATCAAGCAAAAACATTTTAGTCACCCTTTTATAATGGGTTCTTTACAAATAATTTCTGTAAGTCTAGCAATACACTGGGACAGGTTCTTGTACATTAAAAAGGCCCAATATTCAAACACAGGCGGGAAAATTCTGCATTTCAAAACTCAGAAGTTTTCCTACACATTGGTACACATTGCTAAGGAAAGAAAGACCTGGAGTAGAAAAAGCAAGAGATATAAAGCATTGCACTGCTATAAAAAAAACAAAAACAACAGAGAGAAGGAGGCAGTCTTACCTGATCAGGTGTAGGCCAGAGAACTTGGTCGGGTCTCAAGGTGGTATGCAAGGGAGTGTCAAGGTCTGTGGTCAAGCTTTAGAACAGATGTAAAGGTAGCCATACACGGGCTGATTTTTTGGCAGATTGACTGCTGTGCGCATCTCGCTGGTCGCTCGGCCACAAATCGGGAGGGCCCATCTGGACAGATCCACCAGGATCCTCCTGCATGTCAGATAGCACAGCTGTATTAACCTCTCACATAAACTTTTGGAAAGTAAAATATGTATCAGTCACATCCCCTTTACAAGCCTCTGAGATATGTTTTGACTATAGAACAGGATGGTTTTAATCCTTTCCACCCGGTTCAATCAAAATCTGCCTCGATGACTGAACAAAGGTTTCATCATTATCTGCATTGATATGGATGATGGAGTATTTTTATGAAACTCATTCAAGTTTTTGAAGTCACTTGGATACTTCCAAGCTATCCAGCCCCCCTAGAGACCCCCACTAAAGCCGCCAAGATGAAAACAAGTTCAGAATTGGAATCTAAACCTTTTATACATATAGTCTGGAAGTTGTAATGGTTATAATTTGTCAATATCCAGCAACTATATATATATATATATATATATATATATATATATATATAAAAGGGAATATCTGCCACAGAGTAGCTATATTAGTGGTCTGTGCACCTAAAATTGTAGACTGGCAAGAGTGTGATATGCTTTGGTCAAATTTTTTACCTTTGGACCTTTTCCCCTTTTTCCTTTTTCTGTAAAGAATACTGCTGCTTCTAATACATTGATCTGTTTTTTTCTACCAGTTTTGGAAAATATATTAATATGAGCAATATCCATTTGTGATGTATTTATATTTGGTGCCTACCCGAACAACATTGCATGTAAAATATGAATGGACAATGCTGCACAGCCGTATCCTTTAAATTGAAGTCAGGTGTTGGCAACATTGCATGGCAATGATCATTTTTACTACGCTGCCTGGAAACCAAAACAGCATAATTGCAGTTTTATGTGCATTTCAAGCTTCCTGAACGAAGCTTAATTCCCATTCAGTGGAAACTCCTGTAATGACATCAGTATAAGGAAATTTCAGCATGGCTTGATAGTACTTTCTATCACCATGCACTGCAAAACTAGCTGGTTTTGAAATATTTTTTATTCAGAATGGTCTAGTGGCCACAGAAACTATATAAATGTAGTAATATTATACATACATACAGTTCACATATTGTTTTTAATATTATTCTGATATTACATTATAGTGTAGTTAGTAATATTTGCTGCTGAATACCTTATTTGTTACATGTGGGAGTGCGTGTGCTTCAGGCGGGTCTTCTTTCCTCCCCCTTCTCTCAACCAATGACTGGTAGCTCAGTGGATGCTTTTTCAGCGCAGCCCAGAGATTTATATGTCGGCTTGAGCTTCTGTATTGTAGAACAGGGGACAGGGAAGCTGACAGCCTCCCGCCTTCCCACCTCCTTAACTTTCGCACTGCCGGACGGACACAAGGAGCTCAGTCTGGCAGTCAGATTTTTTTTAAAGGAATTGATAGGAATGATTATATGTGTATATATTATTGAACATACCCAATGTATTCCCTTTATTTCGCTAATCTTCATCTATAATTGTTGTTTCCCTTATGTCTAACAATTGGACCAGGGTGCCCAAGCCACCAATCACAATCATGCACAATAAGATGCACCAGTCTATAAGATGCATCCAAATCCACAAGAGTATAGCCATATTTGATAGCCCAGCTACTATCAAATAAAGAATTACTTTTCCTCTGGCAGCTCACCATGGAACATGCTATACACATATTCACTCAAGAGGTGGAGTGAGTCTCCAGCTGTCACAGCAGGTAATATATTCACTGCACTTGCTATTCTGTATGTGAATACTTAATGGGTAGCAAGTACAGTGAATATATTTTCTGCTGTGACAGCCAGAGATTCACCCTTCCTCCCAAGTGCAAATATAAATAGCATGTTGGAAGATCATTTTAAAAGGATCTTTTAAGCCAAAAAAGTTTGCATACCTAATAGATGGACCTATTTATAAAAAAAATACTTCACTAACATTTGTGGCAATGTACACACAGGTACAGTTGCATGTTAAAGGCTCTTACAAGTTCTACAGGAAAGTTCTATTTCCAAGCAATTGGTAGTGCATTTGATGACCCTTTCCATTCATCTCTGAACCTCCTCTGTGCTCCAGTTGACTGAACACGGCTGACCTCAGCCAAGCATGTCCCACGTCAGAAGTCCATGATTAATTCAGCAGCTGCTGTAAGTTTTGCATGTGGTTTCCCATGCAAAGACAAGCCTTGCTGTCTGGAAGTCCTACAGCAGGCAGCCATCTCTGTAAGAAATAAACTTCATATTTGTTCAGGTGCATCCAGCTAGCCGATCTTCCTGAAAATATTTCGGAAAACCACTGCCTGGTAACGGACCAGTAAAATAGCTGTACTGTATTAAATGTTTCACTTGATATCCCAGTGTCTGGACTTAGTTGTGTCCAGATACCCTGCCGGGAACATACCATAAAATACCATAGCCAATGACATGGCATTAACTTTTGGAAAATATTTGTTTTCTCACTACAAGTAGAATGATAGTGACAGGATGTAATTATTACTTTATTCTTTCCTTTTATTTTCCATGAGAAATCTGTAGAAGAAGCCACAGGCGAGATTAAATATACTGAAGATTTTTTTTAAAATGTAATCTGGCCTATTCACCTTGGTGACTAGACGCTCTGCCTCCCCCCGCTTACTTCCTGCAATGAGTGAATATAATGTCTAGAGACGTCTAAACGTTGTCATTGGGAGGACGCAACAGTGTGATCATGTGTCCCCCATGGCCTCTGGACATTATCACCACTCATTGCAGTGAACAAGTGAAGGGAAGCCATAGCGTCTTGTCACCAGGGTCTCTGCATTTTGACCAAAATATGGTATGCAAGTTTATTTAAGAGTGATTGTGCACATGTTGTGAATAAATATGTTTAAAAAAATGATTAAAGCTGGGCATAGATGGTTAAATGTGCAGCCAATTTTGTGGCAGATCGACTCCCGTGCGCGCTGACAGCGATCAATCTGCTGCTGAATTGTCTGAAAATCTAAAGGTAGTCATACACAGGTCGATTTTGAGCGATCGATCACTGCGCGCATTCACGAGTTCGCTTAAGTGTTATATATATATATATATATTTTATTTTTTATGCCTTCTTGACAGTATGAATTGCATATGATGACACAAGGGATGTGAAGAATTCAGATGCTTTTGCTAGACGGTCACTAAAGGTTCTTTGTTCGGCCCCTGTGTCAAATAGTGACCCACTAGTAAAAAAGGTTGGTCCGCCCCTGGTCTAACCACTAAAAGAGCACCCGTCACCGAGACATAATGTCAGTGGTCATTACTGATCTCCTTGGCTCGTTGTTCTAAATTTTCTCTGCTTATGACTCTCTAAATCACAAACCCAAAAAGAATATACAGCTCATTTGTTTAGATAACTGCAGTTTGGCAGTCAGCTATCTTGTTGTAGGTATGTGACAAAAACTACAGAAGGAATTATCATTCTTTAGAAAGAATTATTATGATAGCTTTCATAATCTCTTCATAACAGGTCCACTTCAAGGCCCGGGCACCACATAAAACAGAAAGATCTATACTTACCTTCAGTAATTTTCTCTCCCTGATGCAGCTTCATGGCAGCATACCTTGCTGCAGAAACTTTGAGTCAAAATTTATATTTTTTTGTCTAAAGCCATTTCCTGTAGAAGCCAGTGTACCATACGGTAACGCAAAGTGTGATGGCTACACAATGCAGCTTGTGTTAGAGAGCCCTTAAGCTAGCCATACATGTGTCGATTCCATGAACGATCAATCACCCATCCGATCGATTCCAGCGATGCCACATGGGATCGGATGGGCAATCGATCGCCCAATTACATCTGTGCCTACCACCTTAGGCCAACGATTCCTGGACGATTCCATGCCCGATCGATCACTTCACAAATGGCAACTCCCCTTGATGTGTGCTGAATCGATCAGAAAGAGCAACATGTTGGTTCTCTGGCCGATCCGATTCAGGGGGCCATGTCGATCGGACAGGGTCGATCGAGCACTCAATTCTTAGCCGATTGATCGGCGTGCACGCGCCCGGTGATCGATCAGCCAGGAATCGTGTGCGGAATCGACCCGTGTATGGCAACCTTAAGACCTGATTTATATCTTTCTCCTTCACATGTTTTGACATGCGTTTTCATGTGAACAGGCCCATTGCATTTAATGTGAACTTTTTAGATTTGCTTAACATGCAATTACCAATAAGTGTAAACATTATATTGATGTGCTGCATTGTTTCCTAATTTCTTTGGTCATGTTTCCACTATATTTTGTGATCTGCTGAGACCCCTCAGCGCCATGAGAACAGAGCATCTGTCGTGCAGGTAAAGTGTGTGGGATCTGTCAGGACCCCCGCCAAGCACTGTGCTTAACGTAGGGGGTCTACGCTGTAGAGACATAGCCTTAAGGCCCCCATACACCTTACAATCTTTCCATACAATTTCTGCACAATCCAATTTTGTTCTACCAAAACCATGTAATATGAGGAGCTTTCTAACCCTTCCAATTACTATGTATTCTATTAGGAAGGCCACTATACTACACAGTTGTTGGTAGATCTAAAGGAGATTGTATGGATCGATCTTAAGGTGTATGGGGGGCTTTAATCTGTCTTGCATTTGCTCCACCTGCTTATGTGCAGAATGATGATGTTTTCATCAAATCCTGTGTCATTTCTTTTCAGGACAATGAAAATGAACCTGCCTTGTGTTCAGCTGCAGCAGTTCTTCAAACACTGAGGATATGAAAATGCCTTTATACCCGATCCACTAGAAAATTAGCTATTCTTGTACCAAATGATCGGCTTACGCTATAAATTTCAGAGACATACAGAAAATCCATACTACAGAGCTCACTGATTCTGATCTGACCTCTTGCTAGAATTTTTCTTGTGTTCCTCATTAAAGTGGCATCTTTAAATGTTCAGCACAAGTTAGAAAGTAGCATGTAAGCAGATAATAAGAGGAAAGTGTTGTCAATGCAGCTTTCATAAATGATCAATAAGTTTGTTCTTGTGCTGAGTTTTTTCCCCTTTCTGGTTTGATCTTTCCATTTCCCCGTGATAAGGCTGCATTTTTCACTATCGGCTGTGCTTAGACAACCTCTGTCTCTCCTGTGAGTTACAGGATCCATCATGACTTAACACATCAAAGCGTCTGCAGCAGCTAGAGCGCTGGGCCAGTTCTCAATGAAATGGGCAGACAGTCTGTTAACAGCCTGGCCTTGATCCATCACACAAAACCACATAGTAATTGCCACTGAGTCTGAGGCATAACATCGAATCTCGGCTTAATGAATGCCATCCAATGCGTTACTATATCCAAGCATGACAAGAGACTTAAAATGAGTGTTAAATCACTTCAGAGATGTTGTTTATATATGACACAAGACACATTATTTGACTTCTTCATTACAGTATTTATCAGAGCAAATCAAAAGCAATTCAGATTTAATTGGCTCAACCAATCTGCCTCATTTTTACTTACCTTACTTTAACAGAGACAGAGAAGCCATTTTTCTTTATCTTAGTTTGCAGTCTCACATAATGGAATGAAAGCTAAAGGCTAGCGTTTTATATATATAACAAAAAAGCACTATGAATATGTACCATATGTATGCGACTACAAGCCATATTTGCCCCCCAAATTTGCTGGAATAAAAGAAATTGTAGGCAGATTTGATATATTACTATATTTTTTGCGGACTATAGGACTTCATTTTTTATTGAAATCAATGGGAAAATGTCTGTGTGTCTTTTGGTTCTTATATTAAAAAATACTTTTTTAAACCCAAATATTCTGGGAGCAATAGCTCGGAATCCTCATAGAAGGCTGGAATTTGTTCTATTCCCTCCAACCAAGCCAAAAAGTTTCTACCAGGAGGAAGATCTTAGCTTTTTTAGCAGTTGCAGTACCCATTCTCTGAACCCACAGACCAACATATGTAGAGACACATTTTACAATCTGGCACTAACAGCTTACCCATGAGCACCTATTTACTAATGGGAGGAGAAACAAGTCTGTGTCACAAGTTGCTAAGTGGATTCAGAGAATGGGTACTGCTAGTGTATAGACACTTTCAACCCTGCACACTCTGTGGAATGAAAGTTAGCCTTTTGGCTTGAGGAAAAAAGAGCAAACTTCATTGACCCAGCCCTACACACTTTCCTGGAGCATGCTGTATATTCACTTTATATCACACCCAAAGTTTTATTTTAATTTAAGAAATGTAATCATGTTACTGAATAACATTTCCATTTCTTTATTTTACAGCCACAGAGCCCACCAGTTTTATGTCTTGGCCAACAGATCAGGGGATTCAGAGTTCCTTATTTGAATGCAGGGTCACATATTTTGTCTGAGGTTTTCTAGTCTTTTTCCAAATAAAATTAAACAAAGTAAGTAAGTAAGTTAGGTCTAAATTTATGTTCGGGTTGTATTTGGTTATGTGTTCTAAAACAGCTTCCACTTATTGCAGCTTAAGAGGAAGGAAGCTAAACTGAGCAAATTCTTCCTTGTGAAAACACTGCATTTACCAAGAAAATCACGGCAAGGCTGTGAGTTAGAGAAATGTGAGGTCTTCAAAAGTAAAGCTAGCCATGCATGGGTCAACTTTTGCTTGATTGATCATCTTGTGCGATTAATATTACCACACAGTGTAATCGATTTGTTTATGAGGTGCATGCCCATTACAATCGTTCCTATTAAGATTATTCACATAAAGATTGTTTTAGTGAGATCGGTAGAATTGTGTGTGTGTAGGCCTTGGATAAATACGGTGTGTGTATAGGCCTTGGATAGTGATGGCCAAACATCGACCAGGTCTGTCCGCGAACGGGTGGGTCGGACTTTTAAATAAGTCCACCGCCCGCCTGTTCGCGGACAGATTAAAATTCCCTGCCTCTAGGTGGGAAATTTGAATCAGAAAAACCAGATGTGACGTCAGTTCGGGTGCCTGGAACGCATAGTTCCTGGTTAAGGGAGCCGGATGTGACGTCACTGACGTCACTTCCTGTTCCTGAGCCGGTTTTTCACTAGGAGACCGGCTTCATGCCGGATCCTGCCGGAGGAAGAATAGAGATCTTCTCGCCGGCGAACGGTGCGGGTCAAACAACCGTACTGTTCGCCGCCAAACTGTCTGCCTTGCGAGTCACAATTCAGTAGCAGTGTGTGAAAAACTAAGTACGCCCTTATAGCTTTGGTTTTTTTTAAGGTTTTAAGGTGTAAATTGCACTATGCTTCAGCCAAAACACATGAAATCTGTAATGGTTGTGTCTTTGGCAAGTCCCCATTTATTGTCAATTGGGAGTGTCCCAGTGACCGCGACACACCAGGACATGTGCACAACGCTGAGACGTGTCCACTGACAATGAAACGGGGCCTACCAAGGACGTGACCATCACAGACTCCACATAGTCTAGCTTAATAATTTATCTAGTATCCAGGTGCTGCTTATCATATGCACTTGATTAATTTACCTTAAAGCAGATGTATACTCAATATGCAAGCAAATTATATGTAAATTTTAATTTTGAATTACCTCTGAGCTAGTATGATGGTGGCTTAGGGCTCCGCAATCCAAAAAAAATTATACTTATCTGATGTTCCCCTGAAATAGTATGAGAGACTCCATCTTTTTTCAGGGTGCAATATTGCGAGTGCCAACTGGGGGCGTTTATAATGGTTTTCTATGGGCTGCAAGGGATCTTCTTAAACTACTCCCTATAATCGGCACTTCTAGTGCTATTCATGTGTAGATGAACATCTGGTAGTAAGTCCATCATCATAGGTACACTTCAACTTTGAGAGACAGAATCATGGGAGAAATAATCCAGACAATACCATTGTCTGATTTATTAAGAATTTATTTGCAAATTATGGTGGAAATGGAAATAAGTATCAGCTCAATAATTTGTTGTAAACCCTTTGCTTGCAATGACAGACATTTTCTGTAAATCTTCACAAGGCTTTCACACATTGTTGCTGTGAACTGTGGGAGCAATAATTAGAAAATGGAAGACATACAAGATCACAAAAAATCTCCTTCGATTAGGGGCTCCACGGAAGATCTCAACCGGTAGGGCGAAAATCCCAGAACTATACAGGTGGACCTAGTGAATGACCTGCAGAGAGCTTCACCGCCAGGGACTCAAATCCTGCAGTGCCAGACATGTCCCCCTGCTTAAGCCAGTACATATCCAGGCCCGTCTGAAGTTTGCTTGAGGGCATTTGAATAATCCAGAATAGGATTGGGAGAATTTCACATGTTCAAATGAAACCAAAGTAGAAATCTCAACTCGCGGTGGTGTAGAAAGAATGCTGGGTTGCATAAATAGAACACTGTGAAGCATGGGGGTGGAAACATCATGCTTTGGGGCTGTTTTTCTGCAAAGGGACCAGGATGACTGATCCATGTAAAGGAAAGAAGGAATGGGGCCATGTATCCTGAGAATTTGAGTGGAAACCTCCTTCCATCAGCTAGGTCATTGAAGATGAAACGTGGCTGGGTCGTTCAGCATGACAATGACCCCAAACACACCGCCCAGGCAATGAAGGTGTGGCTTCGCAAGAAGCATTTCAAGGTCCTGGAGTGGCCTAGCCAGCCAGTCACTGTTTTAGAGGAGATATGCATAGAAGAATGGGCCAAAATACCAGCAACAGTGTGAAAACCTTGTGAAGACTTACTGAAAAAGTTTGACCTCTGTCATTGCCAACAAAGGCAATATAACAAAATATTGAGATGAACGTTTGATATTGACCAAATACTTTTTTTCCACTATTAATTGCAAATAAATTCTTCAAAAATCAAACAATGTGATTTACTGGATTCTTTCCCCCCATTCTGTCTCTTATAGTTGAAGTTTCTCGTCTTTTTAAGTAGGAGAACTTGCCCCATTGGTGGCTGACTAAATAATTTTGTTCCCCATTGTAAAAGGGATTTCACATGTTAAATTGTCCTGAGGTCTGTTTTCTCGCTTAGAAGACAAATTCTCTTAACACATAGACTGACAATCTTGGACTTAAAATAGGATTCTCAACATCTTTGCAAAGGCTGTAGAAAATTCCAATAAAGCACCTTGAGGATCATTTCACAGTTTAAGGTGGCCACAGGAGAAGAGTTGCCGGACATAGGACATACATCTTTGAAACTTTTTTTATTAGCTATTCTGCAAATCATCAGAGGTTAAGTATGCTGATCTCACTAATCTCCCAGTGGATTTGTTTCTATGATTCTACAGTGAGTGGGTGGTAATAATGTGATGTGATTGAGTGAACTTGGTTGTGTCAAAGGGTTTTAATTAAGATCACCTTGTCTGTTCTGTAATTCTGATGGAAGAACCAAGCATTTAGTAGTTTTAAACAATAATAACTTGGAAGGTAAGAAAGGTAAACTATGCTAAATACATTTAACTTACCCAGGCTGGGAACATTTAAAAAAGCCTTGCTCTGACCACAGGGCCGGGCCGACACAGAGGCCGGACAGGCTCGAGCCTCTGGGCGGCTGGTCAGGTCTGGGCGCTGCTACTGACTTCTGTCAGCCTGCATGTCCCTCGGCGGAGCGGGTCTCCGCCCTCCAGGGGGTGGGGTGGGTAGGGGAGGCTCTGTGCTGGCCTCGTCTCTCTCCCCCTCCCACCAGTGAGCCGACGCTGCTGTTGGGGGGCGGGGCTTGGCCAACTTTTGGGCGGTGCTCTCTCTCCCCCCCTGCTCTGACAGGCTGGAGAGTGGCTCTATATATCTTATATATAAT
>CM070033.1:137604528-137614804 GCA_036250615.1 Ptychadena robeensis
GGGGGGGGGCGCACTTGGGCAGCTCAGCCTCTGTTTTTGGTGGACCTTGTCCCGGCCCTGTCTGACCAGTTACCGGTTACCTATGAGTCACATCATTTTCTTGTTTTTAACACTCTCTGTACTATTGTATATTTGCTAGAAATATTGAGCAAACTAGCTTGGTGTTTCCAGTTAAGTCTGGCGGATTCTAGAGATTTGGCAGCTATGCCTGACTGGCAGCCGAAATACAGACCGTGTACAGGCTAGAGTGAGCTTTCTTTTTTATGTTAAATTACAGTTAAGCAGGCCTAAAATGATCTCGAGCAGACTGTCCTTTCAGGCAAAAGCCAGAATTACCAGATTGCTAGTCTGAGTCTGTCTGGCAATAGCAATGACTGCAAGACTACAATTGCTGGCCTGTTAAAAATAAGCATTTTCACAGTTCACAACTTTTGGCTCTACAATGAATTGAACATCAGCAAGGTCCTAGACACAGAAACATTTACCTCGACCTTTGGAAAATTTTTGTAAATATGATAATATTATTTTGAGCAAACGCCTTAGCAGCATTCATGAAATACTCCTTACTTTATGGCAGTAGTTCCCAAACTTTCCTTGCAGGACCCCCTTTTCTAATTAGAAACATTATCGAGCCCCCCCTCTCTTTTCAAACACAGGTCAAGAATGAGGGGCCAGCACCCCCCTGGAATACCTTTGTAGCCCCCCAAGTCTGCTTTAAAAGAAACCATTCGAGTTGATGATAAGTTGGCATAGATCCATTCCAATAACATATTAGCACACCAGACCAAGCACATTTGCTTCAGGTTTCCATGCAGACTGCCCTACAGAGGCAACAATCTCCAAAGGAGATTGGTCAAAAAAATTAGTGCACTCAGAGACCATTCATTAGCAGAGTACCTCAAGGCTCAGTACTAGGCCCTGTTCTGTTCAGTCAATTTGTAAATTTAATAGTGGAAGGTTTGAGGGGCACATTCTGTCTTTTTGCTGGTGATACAAAGCTATATAATAGGGTGGAAATTCCTGGCATGCACTTTGATGTATGCAACATGGATCATGATCTGATTTTTTCAAAACTGTGAACGCTACAGCTGAATGCACTACACTCAATGCACTTAATATGCTTAGTATCAGGGGTCTACCCGTGGTTTTAGCAAACAAAGTTCTGCGGTGCATCTAGGGACATTTCCAGGAGAAGGAAGGAGGTCCTGATTCCTCTCTAAAGTTCTTTAGTAAAACCTCATTTATAATACTGTGTCCAGTTCTGAAAATCTCATTTAGCAAAATACAGTGATAAAAATAACAGGCAACCTAATTGGTGAAGGTTCTGAAAGATAAAACATCAAGTGATTGAACAAGAGATTGCATGAATATGTACAGTCTAAAGAAGAGAAGACAAAGAGATGGCCTCAAACTCTCTTTTTAAGACATTTTAAGGCAAAAATGAAGTATTTAATAAAAGTATGGCTTTTATTTACTTAGACACACCATGGAGACAGCCGGTGTGGTGGGAGGGTATCTGGATCGGCTCCG
This sequence comes from Ptychadena robeensis, assembly GCA_036250615.1. Taxonomy (NCBI): domain Eukaryota; kingdom Metazoa; phylum Chordata; class Amphibia; order Anura; family Ptychadenidae; genus Ptychadena; species Ptychadena robeensis. The sequence continues at coordinate 137,606,059 of CM070033.1, forward strand.
TCTGCATCCCTGTCAAGGAATGCCCTTAGCGTAGGGGCACCAATGGAGCCCTCCACGCAGTGGAAACCTACACTTAAACAGGTGATCCTGCTACTTTTTACCAGCCCTACTTTAAAGAACTGAAAAATACAATTTCAACAAAATGCAGTTGATTGGTGAAAATCCAAAAAGAACCCCAACAAGCTAGGTAAATGCTAACAGCTATTTACAATTCTAGTTTATTTTGTCTGTTCTTTTAGAAGAAATTAGGGTGTCTCAAGTTTAGTGATCACCATGACAACAATGTAGGAATACTGTGGAAGGAAGCAGTGGACCACAACCAGTTCCCACTAGTATCTATTATCCAGGAGATACAATGACATTTGTTAGAAATTGATAGAAATTAGAGTGTGTTAGTCTTAGTTTCTGTCCTCTTGCAATATGACACATAAAAATCTTCATAATAAATTGTTTATTTTTTTATTTTTTCATTGTAGCTCAAACAAACCATTTTAAAGAAATTACATTTGGCCAAAGACTAAAAACAATCTGGGTGTAATTCTTATTGCTTAAATTCTAGTCATCAGAACAGGTCCAGCCATGAGCAGAGGTCTCGGCTCAGAAGATGTCTGTACATTTTCTTATGGGTATTAATGATTGGCTCAAAGGGAGTCTCTTGCACTCTTACGAGTCCACCTAAAACAATACTGAGCAACAAGCAATTGGAAGCCAGCATCTTTATATCCTCAAAGATGTGGGTCCCCCAAGAGAAAGCCTGGCAAACAACTGGATCTCCTCTGCTGACCTGGGTAGGCTCCCCAATAACATTCATATAAAATTTAAAATTTAGATGAATACCTTGAAGGATTCTATCAATGCTACAGCATACAAATACATATTGGCAATTCTTAACTTCCAACCATGTGACAACAACAATTTGTAGTAGGCACTTTTCTCTTTTAGCTGGCTGGGTTCTTAAGTAGTGATAGCCGAAAAGTTCGCCTGCTGGACAACTCGCAGTGAACATAGCATGTTCGCAGTTCGCAATGCCCGCCCCCTATACCTTAACATGGAGACAAAGTGCCACCCCTCACCCTATAGTCAGATGGGACAGCCAATAACACATTTTTCCCTCCGAGAGGACACCCCCCTTATAAAAAAAAGCAGCCCAGCATCCATTTTACATTTATCATGTGTCTGTAGTACTAGATAGTTAGGGAGAGCCGCTGCTAATTGAGGGATGACTTAGTTACTTTGCTATTATACTCAATACAGTGATCTGTAGCTATAGCTAAGGTGCAACATGTAATTCATCATAATTGAGCCACAAAAGTTCTTTTCTGGGGGTGGGGTATGCTGTTTTATGGGACCTGTGTGCTGTTACAATCGTGAGCTGATGTGTGCTGGTAGTTGTAGTTCCCCACTACAAACGAAAGCAGGACATTGCATAGAGAACTGACAAAATGTGATGCGCTTCAGAAGGTACTGTCAGGCTAGCAGCCCACTCTGGCCATTAGACATAAAAAAAACAGCATTTAAAAAAATCTGTATTAGTTTATCCATTGATCGCCCTCTGGCATGACACAGTCCAGGTGGTTGCACCCTTTTGACACTTTTTTTTATTAGTATTGTGGCTACAAATGATGGCCTGAAGGTTTCAGAAGTTTGCCCTCCATTAAAGTCAATAGAGGTTTGCTGTGAACATGCAGTATTTGCAGAAGTTCGATTCGCCTGTTTACGAACAGCCATAGCTGATGTTCGGCCATCACTATTCCTTAGCACAAAGAAAACCAAGAGGGGATTGATGCTCTTGAATTTGTTTGATAAATACTGTTATCCTTGGAGGTGGACAATTACTTTCATTTTACCTCTATAATGAAATGGTATGACAGGTTTGATGTAGAGAACTCAAGTAACCTACACTGACCTTAAAGCAGGGTACAGACGTGGAGATATGGGTCAAATCGATGGCCGTTTTGAGTGCCGTGCGTGCTCACGGCCATCTATCTCACCCATATAATATGCCCCTATCGCTGTTTTTGAGTGGGCCAAATCAATCCCGCTTGAAAACAGCGTTATTGGACATGACCGTCATCACGCTGCTGCAGGGTACATCGGGCAGCTCAAATATCAAGCCGTCTGTACCCTGCTTAACTCTGCTGAACACTTATGAAATGGAACATGAAATAGAACATGCAAGCCCGGTTTTACCCATTGGACCTCAATGCTTTTTTGGTTAAAGAGCCACAAATTCCCATTGACAAACCCACATTTTACCTTTCCCTAAATACTGAAGACTTCATTTAAAGTGCTGATCAATTCCATATTATTGACAATAATTTTGGAATGAGAAGCTGGTGCAAGGATATTGGGCAGGTGTCCATAATCATTTGCTCACATACTGTACTAGCTCTTATGACATAAACTACCTTTTTATGTATAATACATTTCAATTCTTTTTGTAAGCTTTCTTCAAAGCGGTATTCTTTTTAAATATAAATGTTATTTCTACAACTTGAGATCAAAGTGAAGAGCCAAAAAAAAGATAGATTATCATCCATGTTCGTGGCTGTTTTGTTAGGTAATACGCACTGGGTAGGCTGACAATGCAGTAAGGATCGGCTTGCTTGATAAGTGCAGGCTGCATACCATGCACAATGGAACAATAAAAGGTGGAATAAATCCCGTACTCAAAACAGCTTGAGTTCTAATTACTTCGAATTCGAGATGAGCAAATCATTTCGCCTATTTCACTTTTGGCAAGAATTCAGGCTGGTTCTCAGCAGGTGAAACATTTCATGGAAACAGGGTGCTTTGTATCATTTCAGCTTTAATGACTCAATCTGGCAACAGGACAGCACATCTACACGTAAACTACGCGGAAGCTTAGCGAGAAGGAGAAAGAAACGACCGCCAGGCATCTGCACTGGTCATTTCTGTAATCTCATGAGAGCCTTTTCTAAGAACTACATATCTACATCTAACGTAATACCTAGAATCTATAAACGTAAAAAAACATAAATGTAATTAGCTAGTGTGTATTTGTTATAAAATTTTGGTGTTGACATTTACATATGTAGATAATAGAATATAGGCAAAAGCTAAATGTTTTGGATTTGTTTTTGTTAACCATACAACAAAGCTCCTACATTATTTGACAGTAATGCCACACAACATTAGGCAGATGGCTCAACCTTCTCCGTTATCAAACCATCCTATGACTGTAAAGATAACAAAAGATATGCAGGAGGCTAAGGGCTTGTTTCCATTATACGTCAGGACCCCCTCCGCTAAGCGTATTGCTTGGTGGGAATCCAGACGTAGCACATAGACATTGCCTGCTTGGTGGATTTATGTGTTTACACATCTGCCGATGCAGAGGCTCAACGTACTTGACTACGTTCAGTCTTGCATCGGCAGAGTGGCTCAGCACAGTCAAGACAGAGCACCTGCCGGGCAGCCAAAGTAAATACGTTTAGCGGAGGGGATCCCGACGTATAATGTTAGCATAGCCAAATTCTCATTTCTCCTTAATGCAGATGTATACTCAAAATCTAAAATATGTATATATGAAATTAGACTTTAAACTGGTACGATGGTGGTGTAGTGCTCCACAACCCTAAAAAACATATACGTAGCTGCTATTCCCTGGAATCATAAGAGAGACTCCATTATCCTGAGCATCTTCTGGTCAATACCTCCTACTATGTGGAATGCCAGGGGTAGAAATATCCACAGAGTAGAGGCTAAACCAGAGCACTGCAAACTTTTTGACACTTAAGCCACAATGGCTTTCTAATTTTGACAGAGTAACTAGGCTCAGAATAGATATATGGAGTGTTTGGCAATGTTTCCACTAGAGCGATCTTCCGCGATCAGCCGCTTTTTAATCATGGCCAATCACTCCCATTAAAGTTAATAGCCTTTATTCCACACAAGCGATCGCTTTGGGGATTCAACGTCCCCCCTACCGTGTTTTTGATTGCGGACTGTGGACTCTGGAGATTAATCGTGTGCCTTCACGCCCATTGACATGAATGTTATAATCACGTCTCAATAAATTGGGGTGCAATATTTGAACGCCTCCCCATTCATTCTCTATAGGAATGATCAGGGGCGATCGAGCGCGGCTGAAAATCATGATAGATCTCCATCCACGATTAGGATCAAAGGAGATCGCTCAATTAGAAACAAGCCCTTTGTTAATGCTAACACATAATGGATGCGGTTGTTTTCTTGCAATGATGTCATTCATGACAGTAAAGCTGGCCATACACCTTCAGATTTCTCTGTCAGAATTCCTTCAGATCAGATCAGATCTACCACCAACTATGTAGTATAGTGTCCTCCCTGATAGAATACAGTGATTGGAAGGTGTAGAAAGGTCCTCATATTACATGGTTTTGGTAAAACAAAATCTGATCTGAAGGAAATCTGACAGAGAAATCTGAAGGTGTATGGCCAGCTTAAGAAATAAAGTAGTGAAAGGATCACATGCTCTTTCATGCCGTTTTTCATTCCTCGGAGGCAATGCCTTTTGGAGAGAATAAGGAAGGAACCTGCTGACGCAACGCAGCTGCTCCCGCTGAGCCCTACTCTCACCCATGGTAAATTCCGGTATGCATGCAGCCAGAGGGCGTAACAGCATGTGCCATCCTGCCCCAGCACCCGTACGGCATCCCATTCCGCCAACCCGGAATCCGTACTATCCTTCCAGCGGGGTGGATGCCCGACCCCAGCCACTGGGTCAAGCTTGGACTGCTATAAGAAAGCTACGGTCATACATGCTATTCAGACGTGCCGCGCGGACTTCCGGTGTCACCATCCTCGCCTGCCGTGTGCCTGGCCCGATGTGGGGTGAGGAGCTGCTTGTGATCTTTGCTGCCCAGCGTAATAGACTTTGGTTGTGGGATCCCCTCCCCTGGACTCTTTCTGCGAACTTTATTTCAAGGACTATTCCGTTCTTTACAGTTTTTTGTTGCATAGCGAGACCTACTACTGGTAGTGTTGAGTATATTCGAATTTCGAATATATTCGAGAATTCGCAAATTTCGCGAATATGGCGGCGGATATTCGCAATTTCAAATATTCGCATTGGGATGCTTATGGGCATGGATTGCGAATATATACTTGCAATGCAAAAAGACCATTCATTTTAAAGGTAATTACAAGGCGATTATAATGTGAATCTAGATTCGCGAATAGATTCATGAAATATCGCGAATTCGAATATTGCCCATGCCGCTCATCACTACTATCGGGGCCTCGCGGTTCCTGTGTAAGCATCACTGCCGCCTCTGTCATCTGATTGATACCTGTGTCTCTACAGGGTAAAAAAAGCCACTATGTAGGAGCTAAACAGTGCACATGACAGCACCTAGTTAGGGGTAGAAAGAGCATCAGTGTAAGAGCTAAAGTGTGCAGTGTAGAGCTTGGGTTATAAAAAATCACAATACAGCATCTAGACATTTTAGGAGGCAGCATGGATTTAAGGGTGAAAATACCCACTGTGTATTAGCTAAACTGTAAAAGGATCAGAATAGTGGCAACGCCCTGAGATTAGCCACTGCTGCAGACAGGTATTGTGGATCGGCAGTGGATAAGCTTTAGATTTCCACTATTTTGTGAAAATCTAAACATGTATGGGGGCTTTAGTCTTGGCACTTTACATATTGTTGTCATAAATAGTTGCGGTTTAAAACTCTGAATTTTAATGAATGTTGCCTTTATCAAACTAAGACAACAAGCACACATGTATTTTAATATCTAAGAATATTACCTAAGAAAGCTAAAATGTCTGCAAAATAGTATATGAACCATGACATTCCAATTCAAATTGCACCACCACCTGCTCCTACTTTTGTACAAAAGAAACCTGATCTACAGCCTGCAGCCTTTCACAGTGCGCTGCCTGGATCTGTACTCATAGGCTTCGGAAGAGCTTGTTTCACTGAAGGGTTTTAACATTTGCTCAGCATAATCCGTGAAGCAGCATTTCATGGTTCGTGAGAACTAGTCACCCTCCCACAAGCTCAGCTATACTATACTATACAATAATGATGAATTTCTCCATGACGTTTTGGTTTCATGAACATCCTAACTGGTGCTTTTTAAATCTTCTTTTAAATGTACGTTCAACATGAATGATGAATCTCTCAATTTTGTTCCTAAATCCAAATCCCCCAAAAACACACAGACTGCACAACATGGATTTTAAATGGCCACAACATCCCTTTTATTAACAACTTATAAAAACCACTAACATTTATTTAATATAACTACCAGAACTACTGCATAACTACTGGTCCATCAGCCAAAAGGCTTCACCAAACAATACCATTGCATTGTGACTTTCATCCTCAGCAGCACCCCAACGGCTTGGGGACAGCACATGTATCCAATGGGACCAATCAGATGTTATAACGACATATAAAGACACCACACTGGGGGAGTGCCATACCACCAGATGGGCCCCCACCTTGTAACCATAAGTGTGCTTTGAACAGAGCTTTAAGGACCCTTTTTACCACCATGGCTTCTATGACAATATATACAACAGCAAAGAAAATTAGGGTGGGTGGGTGTCACAACCTTATTTTTTTACCAACCTTCTGGAAAGAACTCCCATAAACCCTCAGCAAGGACTTCCCCTGCAGTTCTTCCCATCACCTGGCCTTGACCAACAATCCTGCAAGCCCACATATATTTCCCCTCCTCCTCACTGCAATAACCCTTGGGGACTATTCCTCCAATTGTCACGTAGAATATACGTCCATCCTGACCTGCAGGTCTGAGTTTAAGAAAAGAGACAAACCAAGAAGCTGCATTATGGTAAAAATGTTAAAGAAGCACCTTTAAATGCTATAAAGACAATATTCAGCTTGATTATTTTCACAAATACAGTAGCTTTTAATAATTTGAAACATAGATGAAGTAATTGGTTTGATTAGATTCAACTGAGCAGATTTTAGGACACCTATTGGTTTATGTGCCAGGCGAATGTCTTCTCATTTCACGTTATAAAGCTACATTCAAATGTGCGCTTTTATGGTTGCATACAGACCACAGCCCCCCATCACCGTTGCTGAGTGTGAGAGTTTGGGAGGTGCTTGTTAAGTATTGACCTGATGGATGAACCAGCAGAAATAAGCCATGTAATGAAAAGAGATGGTTGTTGTGTTCCTTGGACGGCTGCAATTTTAAGGGAATCTGGTTGCTAAAAACTTTTTGTTTTCAGATGACCATGTGAATAAACCCTATAGCTTGAAAGAAATCAAACATTTACTGATTTGGGGCAATGCTCTATCCCTTACTAGACAAATGCATATAGGATTTAAACCAGACAAAACAAGAAAGCATTATGTTGTAGAAAGATAGCTAGACCAAAATGAGCGTGTGGGCCTGAAATTGTGTCCTGATGTTTGGGCCAATTGACCATGTGTGATGATGTCATCACACACGGTCGATCTATACGTGTATGGGGGGGCTTAAGACCTGGCTATATATGTGTGAGGACCTGTACTTTTCCTGGTCACCAGCAGGTGGCTTCCTGGTAGAGTGGGCTGGATTGGATATACCTACTTCATTAACACAAGGCCTATATAGGTCTGCCTCACCCTCCCACACAGCCCTGAGCATTGGCCCCATATCTGAATCTGAACTGTGGTCTTGATTCTGAACACTGTTCTAAATCTGAACTCAGATCTGAATCCTGCGTATGAGTCTAAACTGTGGTCCTGTTTGTACTGTATTCCTTAACTAGTTCCTGATTCTGTTTTGTTCCTGTATCTGGATCTCCAGTAAACTTTTGATTAAACCCTGTTTGCACTTCATCGCTGTCTGTTTCCAGTGTATGCTGCCTAAACCTGGTCACCCCCCTGTCCTGAACCCTGACAAGATGCTTATCAGAATTGAACCCCTAGATGTTGTATGTGATATGCAAAACAGCTTAATTATGGGGTAAGCCTACATGTTTTCCTATAGAGATAGAAGACTTCTTGATATAATTACTTTTAACTTGATCCCTTATTTGATATCTATGGCATTTTTGCACTATAAGACTATGAGTTTTCCTTTTAAAGGAAAACAAGGAAAAAATATTTCTGAAAATATATTGATTGATGCTAATTTTTTATGCTACCTGCCTCATTAAAATGTAAAATAGGCAATAAGGAGAAGTGGATTCACCAGATGCCACTCACATTTAAAATACAGAAGCCCAATGGTCAACATTTGTATAATGCCCTGTAACTGGTCTCTTAAGCTAGCCATACACAGTCGGATTCCATGGCCGATCGATCACCCATCCGATCGATTCCGGCGATCTCAGCGGGAATCGGAGGTCCGATCGATTGGCCAATTAAGTCTGTCTGATCGCTACATACCACCTTGTCCCACGGATTCCTGGACGATTCCGTGTCCGATCGCTTACTTCCCAAATGGCAACTCCCCCTGATGTGTGCTGAATCGGATCAGAAAGAGCAACATGTTGGTTCTCTGTCGGATCCGATTCTGGGCCCCCGATCGATCGGATGTGATCGGACGGACAAGGTGGGCTTCACGTGATTCCGGGACGATTGTTTCACGTGCATGCGCCCGGAATCGATCGTCCCGGAATCCGCTGGGAATCCGACACGTGTATGGGGGCCTTAAGTGACTCATAGAGACTCTCATTCCAAGTTGTCTGTACTGTTACAGTTATACAGCATTTTTTTTAAACAATATCTGTTTATTAAGAATTTTCAACAAAATACAAACATACAAATAT
>CM070033.1:137631078-137658086 GCA_036250615.1 Ptychadena robeensis
GTTGTTCAATAAAAAAAAGTATTCCTCAAAAATACCACTTGCCTAATAATTCTGCACTCCCTGTATATATAGAATTTTCTTTTATGAAAAGTTCCTCAGCGACGTCCTTAGGATACTTTTTTTCCTTAGCTGATTCTAATGACTAGATTCATGCTACATGAACTAATCTTCCGCTATTGCTATAGCTTATTACAGATAATGGCTTTCTCTCCAGCTTAATAAGACGCACAAAGAGAACTTCCTGTTCATGTGCGATCAACTGAGTTAGGTGTAGGAGGGAAAAATCTTTGAAGTTGTTTACTGATGCCCCCATACCTGACCCTCTTTGATTAACAGACAGCCAAACATTGCTAAGATTGGGTTCATCTTGTTACGCTAAACACTTCATTATCATTAGCAGGATAATTTTTTACCGCTTAAAGAGGGTCTTAAAAGATTGTGAGTTATGCTTCAAGAAAGTGACATGGAGACATTTGTCCTTCATTTTGAAATGCGCACCCTGCAATCTCATCTACACAATAGAATCAATTATTTTCTATAAAATTTGTAACATTCTATATCCCTTTTCTGCCTTTCAGTAAAGAAATTATGTCATCCAGGGTTGTTCATAGTGATTTTTTATTGAAATGTAGAATGTTATGCATACTTTATAGTTGTGTTTCATTTTATCAGAGCCTATAAGTATGTAAGTATAAGTATGTTTATAGAGTCCTAAATAAATTGCTGCATTTGGAGCACCTCTGAAATCTACTGTGCAAGTTTGGTGTATTTCCTGGAGCACCCCAACCCAGCCATGCAAACTGCTGTTTGCAAGTGCTCCATTAGAGCAGGGGTGTCAAACTCCTGTCTGGGTGGCAAATAAGCCTATAATGTAAGTATATTTGGCTCACAAGATTCGTTTTTAATTTGTATTTAAGAAATGAATGGCACAGATGTGTCTTATTCCACATGTCTTATAGTGCACTTGGTTCTAGATTCAATGTTTAATCGAGTTACGCTCAGGGATACTCACTTATCCCCAGCAAACCCTAGATGATGAAGAGCATCAGTGGATCCATTCCAGAGGTGGGGTGGGGCACCACTGACCTCCATACTATGGAGGTGTCACATTTTTTCAGCTCTCGATGAGGCCAGGGATATGAAGGGGGAGGGAGAGCAGAGAATCAAAAAAGAACAAAAAAAAGTGCACCACGGACATAACGCTCAGGAGATTAAGCAAAACCTAAGTTTGTTTTCATATAAAAAGGTTAATTGTGATATCTGATGAAAAGGGAAAATCCTCAATTGTAGACATTTTTAAAATAAATATCCAGGTTGGTCTGTCTTGACAAGGTTCTTGGCACCTGTTTTATGGAGGTTCAGAGCCAGTATGACGGGAATCAGGATAAATATAAATTGTGCTAAATATATATGTGTGTGTATAGAGTATCTACATAATTTAATATCAACATTTTAGATAATTAAAATGCACCTCCAGACAAATGTAAAAGGCAATTAATTTTGCAATTATAACCGCATTTTTCGGACTATAAGACGCTTCAATGTATAGGACGCACCCTATACTTGGCTGAAAAATATTTCAGCTTTCTCTCACAGCTTTAGCTGGCCAGAGCATTGGCGGATCTCCAATAAGTGACTTCAAAATATAAGATGCAGAAAAATATGCATGTTTTTTCACAGACCAGTCACAAATTAGTGGAAATTTTAGAAAGACCAGGTCCTCTTCCCTGCAAGAGGTGTGCACTGGAAAGCTGTGTAAATCCCAGGACTGGAATGGCCCAAACACAAACTTTTGTAGGTAGAATAGTTCTATATATGTATTAAGCCTGGTTATTTGTATCAAAATGAAAAAAGTAGGGTCTAAGGAGTCCACTTTAACTTTAAAACCCACAATAAACACAACCTCCGTTTATGCAATGTACAGTATCCAGTTGCCACTTATGTGAAAATACATTGCTGCGAGGGCTGATCCTATTAACACAGTATGTCAGAAGAAGGAAACCACACTGAGTGCTGCAAAACATCAGAGAGCTGCAGGAAGCAGGAGATTCCTTTCACTAGTGCACAGAGCCAAAGACCCTTCACCGCATGATCACGGGTCACTGGAACATAGCAAGAAAGCAGTGGACTCCTGCCATGGCTTTCCTTCAAAGAGTTCAAAGAGATCGCTCAAAACCAATTGATTTCCTCCACGGGACAAAACAATTTCACAATTCCGCTTTTTTAAGGGAAGATGATTAGATGGATGCTACTTGCCAGAGAGGCTGAAAGGGATTGATGGAGAATAATAAAAAAAAAAGCAATGTATCATTGTAAAAAAAAACCCTGCAAGATTATCCATAAATAGATTTTACAATGAGCAAGTATGAGTATTGGGAAAGCTAGATAAGGAGGCTTAGACTGGTGAGATATTATAGGAGACCTTCTTCAGCATCAAAAGGTGGCACATGTAAATTGGAGAAGACAAATTGGTGGACAAGCTACTTGTCTTTCATTGTGGCCCAGTAAGGTGGGGTTAGGTGTCATTCACATTGGACAATGAGCAATGGAGTGCAGTTCGATGTCTCTTGTGGTTTTTTGCTATAAATTAGCTTTTGCATTTTCTAAATGCAGAACAACGGGGCACAAAAATGCATGCAGCCATATTGGTAATGGTACACAGGTAATATACAATATACAGGTAACACAGTAATATACAAACCAACAACCAAACATGACAGCAGTGATGTACCAACCAAGTGTGTAGGAACACTAGTAGACATAGAGAAATGAGGTATATGAACAGGGCAAAATATAATATAAGAAGAGTGGGTTCAATATTGTAAATATAAGCTCCTATTTTTGTCAGTCTTTTAAAGATGTTCTAGCATAGTAAAGAATCACTTAACCTGGCTGGTAACATGGTAAGCAAGAACTGAACACTTAAGCCCCCCAATGGGGACCAGCGTCCCCATTAAATCTAACGTCCGGCAAAGGGTGCCCGACGATGCTGTGCGTGATGTAGAGCAGCGTAATCATCAGCACAGCTCATCTGTCGGCTCCCACTTGATACGTGTGTGGGGGCCTTTAAACAAAGCATGCCCATTAATGGTCATCTGAAAAGAACATTAGTGATATCCAATACCAGTACACTGTACAGACTGTGCTCTTCTGTGTGACAAAGAGATGATGAGCAAGGGTCATCTTTTTTAATAATACACAATAACTGTGTTAGACCAGACATTTTGCCGAATTGCCATCTTCCTGCAATGTAAATGCCATGAGGATACGCTGATGTGATGTTTTATGGAAAGAACAGTAAAGGTAAAGGTATTGAACCAAATTATTAAGCAGTAGACTGTCAATAGTAGGCACAATAGATAGATAGCTTCATAGCATTTTGATTTCTAATAATAAAAATCCAAAGATCTGCCTTCTCCTATGTACAAGTAGAGTTGCTTGTGAATATTCAATATATGCACTTTTTTTTGCGAATATCAACACTTCGAGAATTACTGAAGATCTAGAATATAATTTTGTATTTACAAATATTTGCATTTTTTTTCATCAGTACTCATGATCACTCACTCCCTGTTGCTTATGGGCCAATGAGAATGCTGCAATATTTGTATCTGTCTGAACTTAGCAACAGCCATAGCAACCAAAAAGGAAGGGGCCTACCCCTTACTATATAGGAAGTGCCAATGTGCACAATGAAGGTACCATATTTGTTGGCATATAAGACGCACTTTTTCATCCCCAAAATTAGGGGCAAAAAAGTGCCGGCATCTTATAAGCCAAATGTGCGACCCCCGCGGCCACTCGGCCGCCGGTGGTCGCACCTTGGCTTCCCGCCAGCTCTCCTGGCACGGAAAGGAGCTGGAGGAGCTGTCAGTCCAGATGGGAGAGCCGATATCTGGCTCTCCCATCTGAACTGTGTAATTGCCTATGCCAGCCCTGAACTGGCATGGGCAATGAAGACAGAGCTAGATGAACTTGCAACTATAGTCTCCTGTCCGTGGGAGAACAGCAATCACTCTGCTGCCCCACGGACACAGAATCAGTGGCATCGGCAGAGTAGAGAGAGCAGAACACAGCCCAGCTCTCCTCTCCCCCCTCCCTCCTTCTGTAGATTAGTGTAAAGTATGACGTGTTCAGCTGAGAGTGTACTGCTGCTAGTGACACCTACTGGCTGAATTGGATATTGCATCCATTAAATTCATTGCATTAACCCAATTGATGTAAAAAATATTAAATCTTTTTTTCTGGTCTTTCTGCCCTAAAAACAAATTTCTTGTGAATATTTGGCCAAAAACGTATGATATTTTGCTAATTCAAATATTGTCTATGCTGCTCATCACTATGTACAGAAAAGATTAGGTGAAAAAATACATTATTCTAGAGCAAACCTGTCAAGTTAAATGGGCCAGAATAAGGGAAAAATACAGAAAATTACATCCCTGACATCCTGTCCGGTATTTGGAATGTGGTTCTTCCACGTCCCAAATGCAGGAAGTGACGCCACTGGCGTCGTCACTTCCAGTATCCAGAGTTAGGTAGTTAGAGGTTATATGCACCTCTCTATGAATATTGACTACATATAGTATTGTGCCTATGAATTGAAATGGCTAAATGAAGTGTCCTGGCTACAGAGACACATTTTCATCTCTTTAGTCACCCATCTATGTCCTGGCAACCCTTGATCAATAGCATTTTATTGGTTCTACTAATAAATGCATACAGAACTGTCATAGAAACCCACTATAAATAGATTCAGTAAATTATGATTATCATTCTGTTTCATGTTTGCTCACCGGACATATGGTATGTAATATACATTTATGGTTTTGGCAACAGAAGGCTACTTCTACGGTGTGCCAGCAGTGTGTTCTGTTTTCCTTATGATGACAATAAAATAATACTGGTGATTCAACTTGTTTGTGATGTCCTTAGGCACCAGTTTGTAGGCCCTGCTGGTTTATATCAGAAGAATTTCTAAGTTGATGTTTTTTTCATGTTTTTCATCTTTAGACAAGGGCTCAGATCAGATGGTCAGCTACAGAAACATCTTCCTGTGGGTTTCTTCTCATTAACGCAGGTGGAAAAATATTCACCAACCACTGTCACACTTTTCCATTCTATGTATGGCAGTGGGCTAACCTGTGTTACATTGGATACCTGTATCTACCCCTCACTGGAGTACTGTACATTTGATGGAATTAGAAGCAATTATGTTTATAAAATTACAAAGAGAGGGAAAATATGTGTGTGCTTTTGTGTAACAAAAACTTTTTATATTTGCATTTTTTGGATGCCCAAAAGATGTCTTTAGTTAATCCAGTTGCCATAAATAAAAATTGCCCATAAAACATAAGCTAATAAGAGAACATATAATGGCCAATTTTATGTCACCAACATGATAGACCGCTAAGCATCTGCTTTGGCACAGAAAAACAAATTTACGTTTATGGATATGATTCAGAAAGATTTCTTGCTTTATAGGAACCCTTGGAGAACTGTTTTACTAGCCTTTAAGGGTTGTAATACCATCTGTGAACTAGTTTAAAAAAAAAAAAAACAGGGAGATACATACAACCCAATTAACTTAAGAGATGAATGAGCGTGCATGTTTATTTTAGCCTGTTTGCTCATGCTTACCTTTTTTTTAGTTGAACTAGATTCACCTACTATTTAGCACTCTATTGATGTACATTTTGCAACAGATTTTGCAACAGATTGCAAATTTTGTCCGTAGCACGCTTTTTTTAAATTAGGGAATCAGAGCAGATTCTTCCCCCCTTCACATCCTCATCATCAATGAAGCCGGGGATCTGAGGAGGAAAAGCAACATTGCTTTGTTCACATGGAGATTAATGGCGCCCCCGTCCTGCATCTTCGGCATCATCGATAATGCCTCAGAAAGCGGGGACGCCAACATGGAGGGACACTGTGGGCATCCTTCAGACAGGTAAGTAAACCCAAGTGTAGCTCCGGGTAAGTATTGGTAGTAAACAGATTGACCCTGAGCTACAGTGGGGTAAACACCCAGGTGGTTAATTCCTTTTAGGCATTAAGGTTTCTTTGTAAAATTTACCAAATGGAAATTCCAATGGCACTGGTAACAACAATATTGTTATAAAACCCAGAAACCTTTAAGAATATTAGATCTGATGAAGCTGCTTAGGTGTTCCCAGATTGAAATCGAACTATAGATTTTATTGGAAAAAACGACATCATGAAAACTGCTTAAAATCTTTTTGGGATTCTTCTATACGCCAACGTCTTTAATTGTTAAATTTTCTCTCTGTTATTTTTTACATTGCACATTTAGGCCCTAAAAAATAAAAAGTATTCCTAAATTTATGCAATGTATACTTTCTATTGACATTTAGATAGGGTTAAGGCCAAGTTTATAACTTAAGGCCTCAAGGACCAGATCCTCACACATTGTAGTTTTTAGTATTTCTCCAACAGAAGAAAATAAAGTATGGCCCGGCCTTCAAATAGTCAGAAAAATACCAAAATACCATCTTGACTTACACACTGTATATAATCCAGTATAAACTGATCTGAATATAAGCTGAGGTACATAATTGCAAAAAAATTTTGGGGAGAAAACCTGAATGACTCAAGTATAAGCATAGGGTGGTAAATGCAACAGCTAAGGCACAGAAACACACAACTGTATATGAGTGCAGTATAATCCTCTACAACTATATATGATGTAGAGAATGGTTGCAGAGAATGGTAAAATTTTCAAGAAAATGTTCTGCTCTAGCCTAAGAAGTTTTTGCATTAAGTTCAAAGTTAAAGTGGTTTTCAAGTTGTTTTAAATAACAACAAAACAAACAAATAAACTGTCTTACCTACATAGGGTCTTGATCAGGCAAAGCGCTCCCTAAAGTGGAAAATCCTACACTTACTTTACCCTCTTCCTCGCTCCAGTGCCAACATTCCTGGAGTGTCCTGTGCTCCAGCATGAAGATGGAGGAGCAAGACTCTTCCTGTCTCGCTCTCTCTCCGCCAATCCAGATCTTAATGCAGTGATGCCCCTCCAACATCACTAGATTCAGATCTGGCTGGCTGCAGGATACTGAGGAAGTCAGACGTCAGTAGTGACGTCTACTTTCCCAATACCCACTTGCAGCCGCAGCTGGCCGGACATCACAGGAGGGGCTGGGCGCCACAGCATTTTCCGTAAGGTAAGTATTTTTTTTTAACCTTGGATCTGCTCTATTATCTACACCTCTGGTAAGAAGAAACTGAGGTGGTAGGTCCACTTTAAGTCATGAGAAATGTGCTAGAGCAATACATTTTTCTTTTACATTTACTCACAAACTTTCTCTACATCTACAATTTGGTGATGATACCATGTTCAGGGGCTTTGCAATTAACAAAGAACACCCACTTCATTTTCATCTCTTGACTCCAGTGTAGAACTTCAATTGGACAACTCTGGTTTAATTGGATTTGTAGATACAATTCGAAAGCCCATCAACACAACTTTTCTTAAATAATCAACATTAAAAACATTAAAAAGATTTTCTGAAATATAATCTGAATTAATACAATTTTCATTTAATATTTTTAAAGGGAAAATAATGTTTATATATATATGGGTAAACAAATCAATCTTATAGGCAAAGTCATATGTAACATGTAAATTGCTAATGGAATTTTACATTATTTTTTTTTATCATTTATAGCTTCTGATCAGTTTCTTGTCTAGCAACATGAAAGTCCATCAATTACAGTCCAGGAATTGTCACCTCCATTGACTCCAATGAATAAACAAAGTGTTCTTGGTAATTATTTGCAAATGTTTGTAATTTAAGTGATGTTAAAGGATATTACACTGTCTGTCTTTCCTCTGTACCAGAGAAAGCACTACTGATTGTTAATATATACTTTTCAAAGAAATAGATAAGAATCAATGAACTAAAATAGGCCTCTATATATGAGCAGTATCCTAATAGAAGATATTCAAACCAATGTCACACTTGGTCATTTATCATCTTTCATTTTGCATGAAGATCCATTCACACATCTGCATTATATTGTTCCATATCTGAATTTCAGAGCATGATCTAATTTCAAAGGCTTTGGAAACTGTATTCCCTTAGGTATAGGCCACTGTGCACTAAATTTTCTGCCTTTTGTCTGAGTACGAGACCCTTTACTTCTCCCTTTAACTGAAAGCGATGGTTTGCTTAGAGTTACATTAAGCAGTCATAAATAGTATAGAAAGTCTTTAATAGGAATATTCGCTTAACTTATGCTGTGTATGACAAGAAATATAACTCTAAAATGTATAAATATAAATCCAGAGCAATACTTAGCTAAATCATTATTCTATGGCAGCCCTAAACATTGGGATTGTTTATTAGCTAGTGAAGAACATAAATTCTGAATCAACAAGTACATTAAGTTAACATTTTAGTTTAAATCAAATTTTAACATGCATGCTGGCATTCCAGATATAAAGTGTGATGTTCAGTGAATACCTGCCACTAAAGCTAGTCATACATATTTGATTTTAGCATTCGATGAACCTAAACGATCAAAGTTTACATGGATCACACTTAAATCGTATACTGCACACATGGTTTGATCAACGAAAATTGTTTAATACCGATCAAAACATCAAAAAGTGATCGGACATGTTGAGAATTTAGTCGATTGTACAACAATTGAACGAAAGTCCTAGCATTTTGTTTGTTGATTGGGTTGATTGTATTCGATGAACACATTTATATATGACTCTTTCCTGTGTTTTTTGATCAACATTAAAATCGTCAATTTAGGTCGTATTACAATCATATTAAGATCGAAGAAGATCGATTGTGCTGAAATCGAATTGTGTATGCCTAGCTTAAGGAATTATCATAATAGTCCCACACCCTACAGTTCTTTAAACTATATTTGTCCAGTTCATGTATTAATCCATACATGTACAAGCATGTTTGTTTATCTTCTAAATTTTTGAAACGCTACAGCTACTGGCTGCTTCTATGGCAAAATCTTCTATTTTTAATACCTTCCTTTAGACAACTGTGTGGTTGTGGGGAGAAGGTTTAGCTCCCAAGTATGGCTTGCCTGGGAGGATTGTCAGGAAAAGTCTCTTCTTTAAAAAAAAAAAAAACATTGCAGTGCAGCTTTTGCAAAATTGCATCTGAACAAACCACAAGACATAATGGATGGATGTTGGAGTCGTGGATAAATATTATAGTCAGAAACTGTAAGATTAGATTTGAAAATTGGGTTAAAAGGCCATGGACTTTAATAAGTCTTACTAGAACCAGCACGTGCATGAAAAATTTTAAGAATAGGCAAACCATGGCATGGATAGGAATGGATTCTTAGATTTGGCAAAGGAGGTGTAACTTAAAGTTTTTTTCCCCCTGGTCACTGGAAACTGAAAAGGCCCCCATACACGGGTCGGATTCCCACTGGATTCCCACTGGATTCCTGCACGATCGATTCCGGGTGCGTGCACGCGAAACGATCGTGCTGGAATCGCGTGCAGTCCACCTTGTCCGATCGATCACGTCCGATTGATCAGGGGCCCAGAATCGGATCGGACAGAGAACCAACATGTTGGTCTTTCTGATCCGATTCTGCACACATCAGGGGGAGTTGCCATTTGTGGAGTAAGCGATCGGACACGGAATCGTCCAGGAATCCATGGGACAAGGTGGTATGCAGCGATCGGATACTCTTAATTGGCCGATTGATCGGAGCTCCGATTCCCGCTGAGATCGCCGGAATCGATCGGATGGGTGATCGATCGGCCATGGAATCCGACACGTGTATGGCTAGCTTAAAAACAATTGTTCCCAACTACCAAAAATAACAGAGTGTGCATCAAGCTTTACTTCTGGACAATAATGGGACTTCTTACAACTCAGGTGACATTGCTTGGGAATTACTGTTGACTTCTAGGGATGAACAGCTCATCCTCCTTCATAAGTACCAGACATTTACTTAAATAAATAATAAAGTTTATGGAGAACACTATACTTTCTTTTGCTGTTGGATTTTTTCTTGTGTGGCTCTATTACTGTACAAATCAGTAGAGCAATGACTGGTTCCAAATTCTGGTTTTCCTTGTCTAGTCCTCTTGCATATCAAATTATAGGTGGCTATTACCAGAGCTGAATGAGGTACATATTTGGGGGTATGTAAAATGTGCCTTTTAACAGTCATATTAATTAAACAACTTTAAAATGTCAGATAAAACTTTTTAATAAGTAAATTGTGAAGGGGAAACATGTGCCACTACAAACCAAGTAGGAGAAACCTAGTAAGACTCAAAGAAAATTCCTAAAAAAAAATCAGGGAAGGGGAGCCAGTTTGTTGTGAGGCATGTTTATGGAAAAGGGTTCAAAACATGGGGGATTTCAGAAATACCATCAAATTTAGAATACTTCTCCTTGAGATGTGCGCTAAGTCTCTCCATGCACAGCAAGCTCAGAAGGGCAGCTTGTGGGGATTTAAATAAATTATCCGTAATAGGCGAAAACTCAAAGACTGCATTTCAAAAGGGTTGTAGAATGGGACAGGATCGCCAAACGTGTGACATTGTGCCTGGAGAAGCAGAACAGCACCAACACGTGTCAGGGAGTTCAGGGCAGATCATGTAAAAAGTTGGACAGAGGTATCAACACGTCAGAATTTTAAAACTCTTTTCCTGTGTTAAGGTAACCATACATGGGCAAATTCCTGCCCGATTTTTGGGCGGAAAATGAGGATAGCCCGGGTAAAAACTAGACAAAAAATAGATAAAGCAGGGAAGGTTAGAGCGGACTAGGTAGTATTGGCATTTAAAGAATGAGGAGTAAAAAAACATAGAAAATTCCCCACCCTATGTAATGAGTGACGAGGTCTGTCTGACTTCTTACCCCAAAAATATTATGGGAGGCATCTGGCCAGAAAAGAATACAACTGTGCAGGTAGCTGTGTTGATTGTCCGAATTTAATACAAATATTTTTAAAAGCAGCCTTACTGGTTTATTTCTCAGATTTTAGGCCTTTTAAGCCTTTAGGAAAAGGTATGAGGTTCAGGATATATAAACATTTTTCATTTTTTCAAATAAAAGCTTGGAATTTTAATTCAGTGGCAAAAAAAGTGGTGGTATTCAATGAAAAAAGGTAAATGAAAAAAATAATAAAACAAATAATGGAGCAACAGTGCAAAACTAGAGAGGTCCAGATACTAAAGAGGTAGGTTTTATTTTGCTGTAAGTTGGAGAGGTCACTGGATCTGACTGTTGATGGTCTCAAGGGATCAGAGTAGACAATGTGTAGAACCGCACTAATGGCGGATCAGTCCATTGCTACAAATCCATGACCACTCCACAATATAGCATGTAGCTTAAGTACAGCTTCATGGAGGTAGGAAGAGGTGTCATCCATAGAGTCCAGCCTAGGTTGTTTTGCTTGTTTTTGTGCAGCTTCAAGCCAGGCAAATTAGGACTCGATAACATGTTTAGTGGCATAGGAGGTAGAGGGCGGGTAGACCGGGTCAGCACCATCTTGAAAGGCCCTTAATCTTCTTCTGAAAGATTACTTTGAGGTCCTAGGTGTCTGCTTGGTATTGTGACCCATGCGGTAGAGAGAATAAGTTGAGAACCTGGTGATGTACGGGGAGCGACAGGTCATGCCCTACCCCCACCATGCGTTGACCATGTCCTGCCAAAATATTAGTTGACCTTCTCATAATTGAATGAATTGAGTTTTATAGCTGTCTTTCAAATTTCACTATCAATTTTAAGCTTTATATATAGGGATTTTAGGATCTAGGACTCTTGCTTTCCTTTTAACTCTTCTCATATTTCAGAACACCTTAGAATTTCTGGCACATTTTAGTTTTGTTCAATTTACCATCCTCACATACATATCAAATTAAATGAAAAAAATGACAGCTGTTGACTTGCATGTATTTAGCATTGCGGAAATACCTTCCGTTAAAAAGAAGAAAATACTGGATAGTAGACATGCTAACTTATCCATGGGTAGCAGCATGCGATTCGAGTGACAGAATGGTTTGCCACCTGCTTGCTCAGATCTGCAAACCAGAAAGAGATTGTTTTATTAAATTTAGTGGAACACAGGTGTGTAAACGAACGGAAAGAAGTTCTACTATGTCCTAAAAAAAAGAGGGAGTAGCAGCTCTGACTCTGATGTCATGTCCAATTTCTGCCCAGATTACATTGTTCAGAAGTGTTGCAAAGGTTTCAATTCAAAGACAAACGTATCATAGTTATTGTATTTCTCCTTTCTGTTTCTCCTGTTATATAGCTTTTTCACACACAAGTTTTAATTGATAATAAGGAACAATAATATTGCTTGGTTTAGGTTTTTAATTGAAATGTAACTTTTATACCTTCTATTAAAAATGCCAGGAATCTAGGTTTTCAAATTTTATATAATCATTAGAAGCATGCACACGCCAGGCAGATAGGGTTCTATGTACGACTTTAAGTGACCCTCCTCCATAGTCTAAAACATAAAATCAACTTAATGTTCTGTTTATGTCTTTGCTCTCTGAAAACCTACCCACTGGGCATCGGGATGCCCAACAAATGCTACATTACTATTGATACAGAGGTAATGTGACAAAAACATCCACAAGGAGGATATGTGTTAAACTTGTTCAGGGTAATGTTGAGTCCAGTGCTCAAACTGTAGACATTACACTACTGACATATACTTAACAGGTAATTTAGGATATAAAAACCAAGCAATGTATAATTTCTGTAAGTTCATCTGTACAATTATGAGTGGCAGCTGCCCTGTAACCCCAACTGCAACAGGGAAGTTGTATATTGTGTGTAAACAATTGGTCACCACTTACCCCAACCACTCACATTCTGTTTCTGTTCTATTCTATGGGCAACAACACATTAGATTCAGCATCATGAGCCTGCCCCGTTGGTTACCACCCCTATATTCATTCATTTTTATTATGTTACTATTAATCTTAATTAGCAGCAATTGACCCCTATATTCATTCCTGTTTCTGATCTTAACACATCAAATCTAACATCAATCTAGCATAAATTGATGTATGTATGGCTAGCTTTACTCTATATGTGAATTGCATGCATCCCCACAACACACAGCAGTACCTTGCATATGTATTGATGCATTGTAGCGTAATCTTAAAGCCTTTCCAAATGCACCTTAAGCTACCAATGGGTTGACTTTTCCAAGATCGATCTTAAGGTGGGTTTACACATGTAGATTTTTTCATTCGATCAATGAAGAATGATTTTTTGGTTGATTGAACAAAAATCTAGAATGGCCAATTTGTCCGATGGATACATTTTGTTTGACCTTAACCTCCCTAGCGGTTGAGACGAGCCTAGCTCGTCCGAGCTTTAGGCTCGCCTCAACCTCCCGGGAAGCCGCCGATGGGGAGACTTTATGCCTCCCCGGAAAGCTGCGGCGATTGTTTACATCGCCGTAGCATTTCTGGGTTGGCGGCTCCGCCCCGATCGCGTCACGGTGACGCGGAAGGGGGCGGGGGGGGGCGGGCTTTCTCTCCCGCGCAGCTGTTGTCAGTAATGACAACAGCTGCGCGTAGAGCTCCGGCGGGATGCCGGAAACGGCGGGCAGTGTACTATGTACACTGCCTTGATCGCCCATATCGTGCCGTTGTAAACGGCGCGATATGGGCGGTGCGCTAGGGAGGTTAAACAAAAAATTGTCATCGAACATGTTGGTGAATTTTTATCTGTCATAATTTCTAATGTATTTTCATTTTAATTTCGGCTATGGACAAACAAAAAATCTAATGTCATATTCCATAAATGATGTTCGACAACAACATCGAACAAAAAATTAAATTGGCAGTTTATTGAAGAAAAAATCTACACATGTGAACCCACCTTTAGATTCAATATTGTGTGATTTCAGGATCGTGCGCCAGTCTAACATTGATTGTTCATACAACGTGTTCGATTTAAGATCGTACAATGGAGCACATGCTTAGTACAATGCAATCGTAATTAGGATCTGATCCTAATTAGGATCATAAACAAAAACCTAGAAAAAACAGCAGATATTTGTACAATCAAGAAAAATTTACCAACATGTTCTTTTTCGATCGATTTTTTGTTCGATTTCACTTTTGGTCGATTGTACCAGATGTGCGGGAATCAATTTCTATTCAATCAACTTAAAAATCAATCACTTTAATCGAATGCAAATATTGAACTGTGTATGGCTAGCTTTACCAACGAACCTCAGAGCACAGCATTTCATGATAACACACTACTGTAATTGACAATGTATTTGCTAGGTTAGTTGAGATATATAATGAGGTTAAAAAGAGAAAACAAAGTATATACAAAGCTTAATCTTGTTTTGTCTTATGTTATTTTAAAAGAGAGGCACTTGAATGTTGTTATTGCTTCTTTACCCCAGTGGGAATTTTCACCCTCACTCTATGAGTCCTGGTGACCTAGGTCAATAAGACAGAGAGTAATTTGCCTGTTGCCAACAGAAAAAGACAGGAAGTCTTTTAAAATTATATTTATTATTAGTTTTGCCCTTTTAGCATATTCCCACCCAACAGGGCAAAGACAGCAAAAGAACAGTGTTGATCGCGAATATTCTCAAATTTCTGTGAATGATTGTTAATATCAACACTTCTTGAACATCTTCAATATAGTGCTATAACTTCATAATTGTGAATATTTTATATCTGAGATTTATATTTTATATTTGAGATCAGCACCTAGAACCACCTTGCATTGCATTTGTAATATGCGAATGTACAAGTGCCGATGTATGCAATGAAGGTCATAATGACTGGAGATCACAAATTCTAGAATCTATGAATTGCGAATATTAGGCAAAAAAATCACTATATTTTGCAAATACGAATATTTCCTATGCTGCACATCACTACAAAAGTAAATCCCAAATGAGATTCTAACCTTTCCCATACTCTTACCAAAATGAAAAAAACGATTTATTATACATCTACATCTTTCATACACACGCCATGCATACTTTATATACATAAAGTGGTCAACATTAGAGATTGTTATAAATGCATGTGGTCTGGTACTCCCCTGTCACTACACTTAATTTGTTGATGCCCAGAGCCATCTCTGGATATGGATGGGGCCCGATAGTGAATAGCTACAGCTGCTCCTCGACTGGCTATGCTCAGATATCTATTTTTGTGAGCGGAGGGTGGAAGGGAAACCAGCTGTGCTGTCAAGAACAGCAGGGTCTGTCTGAGAGTAGAAAAAAAGATGCCTCAGTCATTCACAGCTTACATCAAGCTATCACATCTGCACGCTCTTGGATCGATGAAAAGAACGGATAATATTTGTCAGCTGCAGACCTTTTGCCTTTCATTCCCTGCGTACGTGTGGAATAGAGTAAGAGGATACAGGAGGGGTTACATTCACTGCCAGGGGCATTTCCTGCTGCACTCAAGTCAAGCGTATTGCCAGACAAGCAAATCAGACTATGTGTGATACCTATTTTCCTTAGCTGCCAAAGACTTGACAGCGCTGCTGAAGAGATCTACCATTAATACGGTGACCCAGTGTAGCAAATCCTAAGAAACTTCCTATCAGTTGCAGCAGGTACATTGTACAAGAATGTCTAACTTTCAGGACACACTTAAGTCTTGCAGAAGTCAAAATTTCGAGCAAATTAGTTAACCTATTTAATCCATGATTGTCCCAGGTATGTATTGACTTCTTCTCAATATCTTTCAACACAAGCAACAATTATACCATTATGCTTCATAATTGTACTATAAAGGACTCCAAGATACTGGTTACAAATATGCTGCTGTTCTAAATCAGCACAATCAATTGAGACTTCTGTGTACTTCCTATGTAATGGAAGAGAAAACAGCATACAATTCAACTACTCAGCACCGCAGAAACAAAATGTTCCCACATCCTCTCCAATACCAGAAAATTCCATTTCAATTGTGAAAACCATATTTTAAAAGTATTTAAAGTGTGGCTTACTATCCCTTCTGCTGATTTAATAGATTTTTTGTTCATCAATGTGGAAGAATAATTGTATTGGTATTCCCCCCTTTTGGAAGCCTGATCCACTGGCAACAAAAGTTGGACTAAAACAGTTTTTTTCGTTGTCATCAAGCTCCTGAGCGGTAAACCAGAGTGTACCTCGAGGTAGATTTTCTGCTCCGGACAAGCCTGCACTGTCCTCTAGCATCAGTGTCCTGCATGCTTGTCACTGGACCCACCTCCCTGATATCAGTGATGATGCCAGAGAGGTGAGGGCTGCCCTCGCCAAATGACTGTATTGCAAGGCAGGTATAGGCAACCCAGGACCTTACATCTCCAGCATCATTGTTAGCACTGTGGATGTGTGGGGGCTCAGGAAAAACAAAAATTACATTGCAAGCTGTTTATATCTCCCTTGCCGCTTTTGGAAGGCCCATTCTGCCCGGGAGGTTTAAGATGGCCCAATCAGTGCAATTGTTTTATATGGGCAAATAAAGAAAAGTTGAACTCCAGCAAGTTTTAAATAGTTTGGCTCATTTACTATAGTCAGACAACAGTATGATACTTAATGATCTATCATTTTCATTCATTTTTGATGCATTCAAAGTTGAAATATCACATGGACAATACCATAGATCTCTTTATCTCTTTTTAAGGAGCTATGCACAGTGCCCTGCTGTTTCCTCCCATAATGCATGAAAATCTACACCCTGTTCCAAATTATTATACAAATTCTATTTAAGTTACAGAAAGATTAGATTTTTTGGTTTTCAATTAAACTCATGGATGACATTGTGTGTCAGTGGCTCTTTAGATCACTGAAATCAATTTAAGACACTTGTGACAATTAGTTTGCCACTGCCCAGGCAATCACAGTGGAGTACAGTGATTCCCTGCTGTCCTCCCAGCTCTCGACACTCCCTCCTTTAACATGGAGGTCTATGGCGCTGCCCCCCCCCCCGCCCCCTTCGTCATCACTGATGAAGCCAAAGACTTTTCAGAAACGCTGCAGGCTCACTGAGAGCAAGCGATTGCACCCGATCCTGGCACGGACACAGTTTGATCCAACTACTAAAGAAGGACATTCCACATTATTAAGCAGACCACATTTCGCAACCAATATGGGAAAGAAAAGGTATCTCTCTTGAAAGAGTGCAATAGTTCAATGCCTCGGACAAGGGAAACTTAAGCATGATCATCAAACTGTTAAGAGATTTGTGGCTGATTCAGAGCACAGACGGGTTTGTGCAGATAAAGGCACATTGAGAAAGATTTTTGCCAGATGCATGCATCAGATCAAGAGAGCAGCTGCTAAAATGCCATTACATAGCAGCAAACAGATATTTGAAGCTGTTGGTGCCTCTGGAGTCCCATGGACGTCAAGGTGTAGAGTCCTCCAGAGTCTTGCAACTGTGCATAAACCTTCTATTCAGCCACCCGCTAACCAAGGCTTACAAGCAGAAATGGCTGCATTGGGCAGAGAAATACATGAAGACAATGAAGACAGATCATTTTCAAACAGTCCTGTTCACTGATGAGTGCCATGCAACCCTGGATGGTCCAGATGGATGGAGAAGTGGATGATTGGTGGACGTCCACCGTGTTCCAACAAGGCTTTAATGTCTGCAAGAAGGTGGTGGAGTGATGTTATGGGTCGAAATCATGGGAAGAGAGCTGGCCGGCCCCATTACGGTCCCCGAAAGTGTAAAGATGACCTCTGCAAAGTATATAATTTCTGACTGACCACTTTCTTTCCTGGTACAGAACGAAGAACTATACTTTCCTTAATAAAATCATCTTCATGCATGACAATGCACCATCTCATGCTACATGGACTACCTCTGTATCAATGGCTGCTATTGTGATAAGAAGAGATCAGTCCATCCTCCCATGACCTCAATCCTATTGAAAACCTTTGGAGCATCCTCAAGCAAAAGATCTAAGAGTCTGGGAGACAGTTTACATCCAAACTGCTCTGGGAGGCTATTCTGACATCTAGCAAGCAAAGTCAAGCATAAACTCTTCAAAGATTGCAATGTCAATGGATGCAAGACTTGTGAAGCTGGTATTAAATAAGGGGCCTGTCATGTTCCACATGCTTTCATTGTCTGTTGAATTTGCTGTTATCAGTTTTATATGGTATTTACCCCCTTAAGAGAGAATGTTCCTTCCCATCCACCTCAGCTTATTAGCCACTCTCCCTTTTCCCAGTAATGACCTGTTAAAATGTTTTAAAATATTGTTAAACGTTTGATTTCAATAAATATGCTGCAATCACAACAAATGACCATTTTCAGTTCTTTACAACCTATCAAGTGTTTTGAAACTTACTGTGCGTAATAATTTGTAACAGTGCATTTTAAGTTTTTTATTTAAAAAAAAATACTGTTATCATAAGGGGTTTGTTTAATGAAATCTAAATTGTACTTTTAACAGTTGATACACATGAGAATTATGCTGACTGTTATTTACATCAATTACAAAGGTCATCACATTGTACTGTACTTGGTGTGCTGAAAACAAATAAAATATTGAAAAAAAATGTATAAATTTGTTTACATTTTTGGTATTTTTTTAGATTATGGGTTTTTAACCAAATTTGGGTTTTTAGTTAAAATTGTTATGTATTAATTTACATATGTGCATTTAAGATATAAAATGCCCAAAAAAATCTTAAAGGGGTTGTCTGAGTTAAGTTAAAAAAAAACTTCATTTTCATGGTTCAGACATTGTGAAAAGGAGTTCCTTACTTCACCCAGGAAGACAAGTCTGTTTATTGCATCGATGTCGAAGATCTGGGTCAATTTAAATATGAAGACCATGGTTGGTAAGTGTGTAGGGACTTGAAGGTCTTGTGCATGCTGCTCGGGCAACAAGCTGGGTATACCAAATACAGATATGGGACAGCTGAGACTCAAAAAATCACTAGGGATGGTCGAAAAATTCGCAGTGCGAATTTTTAAGTAGAAATTTCGACTTTTTCGCCGAAAATCAGCCTGTTATTTCGACTGAAAAATAACTTTGCTCTTGATTTGCCGTGCGGCTATTTCGCGTGCGAGTATCGCCATTTTAGTTAAAAATTTCACATGCGACCTTATGCGAATTTTAGGCTTTATGCAAATTTTTGGCGTTATGCGAAACTATCGACTTCGACTAGAAAAAAGTCGAAATTTCGCAGTCGAATCAAAATTCGATTGGGAAACTCGAAATTTAAGTAGAATCGAATTTTATTCATTTCGATCATCTCTAAAAATCACTGGACCAAGAAGAGTTGGCAGCCGAGGGTGTAACAGTTGGTGAAAAAAATGTCCTCCGAGAAACTTTGGTACCTTCTTATAAAGTTCTTCTACCACCTCTCCACATGAAATTGGGATTGATTAAGCAATTCGTAAAATCACTTCCAAGAAATGGAGAATGCTTCAAATACTTGGTCACCAAGCTTCCAGGCCTGTCGGAGACAACATTTAAGGAAAGTGTGTTTGTCAGACCAGACATTAGAAGGCTTATAGTTGATAAAGCATTTGTCTGTACTATGACGGATCTTCAAAAAGAAGGGTGGATTGCATTTAAAGAAGTCATTCAGAAATGTTTAGGCAATAACAAAGACCCTCACTACAAAAAGATCGCCAGACAAATGCTGAAAGCATTTCAAGTTTTAGGTTGCCTGATGAGTTTGAATGAGTTTGAATTTCCTCCAGTCCCACCTTGACTACTTTTCTGAAAAGGGGAACGATTCTACCAAGACATTTAAGAGATGGACAGTAGTGATGAGCGGCAAAGGCAATATGTGAATTTGCGGTATTTCGCGAATAATTCTACTAATGTTCAATTCTATATTCGCTAATATTAGCAATTATAATCGCCTTGTAATTACCTTTAAAATGAATGGTCACACGTGCTATCTATTTTCGCATTGCGAATATATATTCGCAATCCATGCCCATAAGCATTCCAATGCAAATATTCGAGATTGCAAATATCCGCCGACATATTCGCGAATTTTGCGAATTCTCAAATAGCTGATATTCGCCAAATATATTCGAAATTCGAATATTCGAGCTCAACACTAATGGACAGGAGATATCAGAGAAAATGGAGCATTACAATGATGACAGACTATTGTTGGCTCTTCAGAGAGACATTCCAGATGCTAATCACAAGCATAAATGCACCAAGTGGAGCCTTACAGGGAAAAGGAATCGAGTTTAGTGTGTGTAGGTGAGCTCATTTCAGTTACAAAAATGGAGGTCATTTTTGGATTCAACACACCAAAAAACATAAAGATTACGTGGAAAGACCAAAACAGCACTCATAATTGTTTTTTTGCAGGCCTGTGTTAGGTAAATAAGAAAAATATAATTTGTATAATATTTTGGAACAGGGTATAATCATGTTAAAAAGAACATTAACCTTCCTAGCGCACCGCCCGTATCGCGCCGTTGTATACGGGCGATCGAAGCAGTGTACACAGTGTCATTTCCGGCATCTCGCCGGAGCTCTTCACGCAGCTGCTGTCATTACTGACAACAGCTGCGTGAGAGGGAAAGCCAGCACTCCTCCATTAACATGGAGGTCTATGGCGCCGCCCCCTTCCACGTCACGTCACCGTGACACGATCGGGGCGGTGCCGCAAACCCGGAAATGCTGCAGCGATGAAGACAATCGATGCCGCTTTCCTGGGAGGCATAGGGTCTCCCCGCCGCCGGCTTCCCCTGTGGTTGAGAGGACCCTGTTCAACGAACGAACAGGGTTCGTCTCAACCGCTAGGGAGGTTAATTTACCAATTATAATCTGGCTTAGAACACCATGATTTAAAACACTGATATGCATATGACTGGAGATTCTAGCATACAAAGAAAGGATGGTAAGCTTATCTTATATTTCATATCATTAAGTGTCTTTGAATTTGGGGTTAAGTTTAAAAGTGGAAATGCCCCAGCAGGCAGCGACAAGACATACTGCGTGTTACTGTTATCCATGCAGGATGACTTACTGGTCCATCACCAAAAATAGGTGATCCACTGTGTTACCTTAGGCTGTTGTCAGCACTTTTTGTTTTGCGTAGCATATATTTTTATTTATAGCAACTGCTGCTTTCTGATGGATGCTGGTGGAATAAAAATATTCAGCGTAGCAGTTTAAAAGAGCATTCCTCACATCCTGTGCTTTATATATGCAAGT
Source organism: Ptychadena robeensis (assembly GCA_036250615.1). Taxonomy (NCBI): domain Eukaryota; kingdom Metazoa; phylum Chordata; class Amphibia; order Anura; family Ptychadenidae; genus Ptychadena; species Ptychadena robeensis. The sequence goes on from CM070033.1 coordinate 137,652,246, forward strand.
CCAGTGGTCCAGTTTAAAATATGCTGTTGAGGAATCCTTATCCCCAAATTAAATGTTTGCATCAATATTAAACAAACATGAAAAGATATGAACAAAAAAAACACATTTTGTTCCTTGTTAAACAAGAGTGGTTTGGGATTTGCTCTTTTTTTGGTGCTGCTTATGGGATGTTTACATAACAAACACTTTTTTCCCTATGGGAAATGAGGTGTCACTTTATACTGACATGTTATAACACACATTGGGGCACGTTGCACTAAGAGTGATGCATTTGCAATGCCCTACCGGTTGTTTAGGGTGTGCCACTTTGGTATAAGTGTAAACTCATAGAATAAAGTTTTGCAAGAGGGGTATGACCACCATTCAAGAAATCATGGGTGGGTGTTTGCCAAAGCATAAGAAGTTGGCACTGCAATGAACCATGGCCTCATCCCATAGCATAATCATTTGTAACTAAAGGATCTAGTGGTGAGCTAGCTCCCAGAAATCGGGGTGGCTAGCCCCCGGGACTTTGATTAGGCCCAAAATGACCAACAAAGATAAAGCTGAAAAAACTTGTATGAGAACCCTTGATAAAAATCACTATACATCAACACTATATATACAGTCGTTAAACAATGCCACACGAGACCCTGGTACCACCAGATTGGAAGATGGATGATAGGGCGCCTTCAATAATGTTGTCAGGAAATCCCCTGACGTGTTTCACCCCCACCAGGGACATCATCAGGGGGGAGTCAGTGGTACCTCCAGGTTCGGTGATCTACAAAACATACATATATGTTAAATTAACAAAATTGTCATATGTCACCTTACTTTACAGTCAAGTTCAAGAGTGACACAGGATGCTACATATGCACAAAATATTACATTGCAGTGCTACACATCGGTTTCCTCCCATATACCCCAGCCTTCCTCATCACTAACTAAAACCTTGTACAAAGAGAGGGACAGAGAAACCTCCTGTCTCCCTTTAAGGCCTCCTGCCAGAGGAAAGCCAGGGAATGCCGTCCTGTTTGGGGTCCCTGATCTGGATCGATCTCATCGGTGGGTTGGTTCCACCAGTGCGACCCACCGGCCACCGATCTCTGTGCTGGTGTGATATATTGATTTTATTTTTTTTAATATTGTTAACTAACTCAAAGAAATGTTAAACTATAAAATATATTGCTATATAATGTATTTGATCAAAAGCAATATATATTGTGCCAACTGCTGTTATACTCTTAGCTTGTATGTATAGTTATTGCTCTTATGTATGTGTAAAGAAGGTTTTTATATGTTTGTTATGTATTGTTAATAAATTCTCAGTGATCTGCTGATGAAGAAAGCATCATGCCTGAGGGACTCTCACATTTGTTATCCCTTTTTCAGATACCCCTTTCTTAGGGGTGTAACACTGGGGGGGGGGGGGTCACTGCATCCACGGCTAGGGGAGAAAACCCACGCCATATTGAACTCTCATCTCACATTTATCATATACTAAAACAACCCTGAAATGTTCAGGGTTAGTCACTAAACTTAAACCTTCAGTCCAAAATTCAAACCCCTGCCTGCAGCCCTTTATTGTCATATAGAAGCAACCATTGCCTGCCTCTGGTAGATTTTGCTACCTTTTCTTGTAACTACTCTCAATCTTCAATAATGAACCCTAGATCACAAACATCCTTAGATTATTAGTAGTACAATAACATTAGTAGTACAAGCCCTGAGAATGTTTACTCTCCAAATTTCATACCCCTAGCTGCAATCTTTTTGATTATATTTCAGCTGTAAGATAATGCTTTCCTTATAGTGTACTCATTCATGTTATATATCAGCTACTAGAAGTGTTCGGATCTAAAGCTTATCTCACCTGGAATATAAGTCCACCATTAATACCTTCTTTTTGCAATAACAAGTCCTGGTTGGGAACTTTATTCACACAGGACAATTAGGTTCCATGCTATGAATTTTTTTTATTAAAAATACATTTCCATCCAGAGACAGTATGGATACATATTAAGTTTAATAGTATAATTACAATTGATTGGAATATTGTTTGTCTTGATATTCTTTTATCTACAAAGCATAATTGCAGTGATACCATAATCTTGCACTGTACTTACAATACAATATGTATTCATAGCTGCATGGCTGATTTAAGTTTTACTGTTTTTTGGACCCCCCCCCCAGAAATCAGGGGAAAAGTGCCTGCCTCTTATGGTACGAAGGCCCCGCCAGCATATTTTGTCTCCTAGCAAGAAGATTAGCCGGGGAGGTGTAGGAGCTGTCAGATGGTAGATCTGCCTATGGGCGGTTTACATCATCTGTACTGCATTGTTTATATCAGTGGAGCCCTGTAGATATAACCAATGAAGAGCAGAGACAGATCCCACCCACATCCTAGTATATATAACAAAGAAAAACAGCACACCTTTATCTGATCCCCTCTTAGAATTAGATTTTTTTAAATGTAGCATGCAATGTCTGTATTGAAACGATGTAAATGTTAAATTATACAAATAATATACAAAAATACTGTGCACCAACAAACTATGTTACATTGATATTTTTGATTCGAGACTATTAAAGTCAGACATTGCATGCTACCCTTAAAAATCCCTTTAATTCCCCCTAAAGCTACAGATAGATGCTGCCAGTCGACATCTCTCCCATCTCTCTCTGCCTGTGTGTGAAAGCTGCACTCACGCTGCAGCTTTCACACAAATACAGACAGAGCCGGGAACTGTTTTATCACAGCACTGCAAGCTTTTTGTGGTTGTGTCCCAAATCACCCACCTTCCTCCTCCCCCTGCCTCTTCCCCGATGTGTGAACAAAAAGATGTGATGTGCCGTGAAGTGCTCATTAGAGGCATCATGTGGCTGAAATTTAGTTTTGCAGTTTTTTTTCCTCAATTGATTTGAACACTTTAAATTTTTTTTACTGCTCTTAAAATTGGGTGCATCTTATGGTCCGAAAAATAAGGTATATTGCTGCAGGGAGACTGACCCTTTTCATTTCTGCTGGTTACCATGAATAGTGGGGATCTTTTTTTTTATAATGAGTTACTCAATTGATGGGAAATTTTCTAATTGGGATACTTGTTCCTATAACAGATTGGGATATTCTTTATATTAAAGAGATATTCCCTCCCTTTCTGCTGTGTCAACAGTATAAAATGTTTTAGCAGAACAAAAAAAATCACCCTTTGCAATGAGGCTAGCTCAGCAACGCAAATACTTGTTTTATTTAGGGGAAAACAAACAGGACTTCTACCTGTAGCTCCCTGTTGTTCACTTTACTTACATGCAATACAAGGCTTTAGTTCCTGCATTGTGAGATATGATATCAAGTCAAGACAAAAGAGAAGAGGAAGCAATTTGCATCGTACAAGAGAAGATGGAAAAAATAAAGGAATAAGGAAATTGATTGTCCATTTTTCCCATAGGCAAAAATGAAAGTTTCCTTTGCAGTTAATTAGTAGACCAATCACAAAAGTTCAGATTGAACCTTCTAAATTGAAAAAAATTGATAAAAAAAAGGAACAGGGTTTGTCCACATCTTTCCCTACTCTAAGCGTATTGCTTGGCGGGAGGTCCCGACGGAGCACATACACTTTACCTGCTCGGCTGATGCTGTGTTCTCACAGCCCTATGAACTCTCTCGGACATAACTACGGCTCTGCATCACCAGATCTTAACTTATCTTTGCAGAGGACCCTTTACAGAAGTCGGCCAATTGCAAAAGCTCCAATCACAGCATCTATATAACCTTGATAAAATTTAAGGCCCTACCTTCCAGTATTCCTTTTCAACAAAGCTGAACCATTTACATAAAAATAAATATTTGTCATATGTGTTATGTAAATGCTTGCTTCCTTTGGTAAAAATATTGGTAATGTAGTTCAAACAGAACCATCAATTACAGATTTAAAGTTTTCTCTTTCTCACAGAACAGTGGAGAGCTGGTAGAAAATTGTCAGCCACTGACTCCCAATAAACCTTCCAGCTGTCACATTCAGAAGCCGAATAATTTATAAGGTATAGAAACTACACTCACAAATATCAATTTGGGAAGAATTCATACTAGGCAACATCAATATTTTGTGAGGAGCGTAACAAGGGGTACAAACAGGGTACAATGAATTGGAAAATAAATAACATTGTATTGGCACACACCCTGCATCACAACATGAGGTTTTGTCTTCATTTGCTGGGCCATTTTATTGTAGCTGCATCTTTCATTATTGTTCCTTCTCAGTAACTGTGCTGCCATTATTAGGCAAAGAGAAATTCACAGTTGGGTGATTGGATTTTTCTAAGGAGGGGCAAAAGGCTGAAAATTACATATTCATGCTCGCTGTGTTGATAAATCTGGTGCCAAATGTTTTATCCTCATCTCCTCCTTCAATGTTGTAATGTTCTTTGTGCTTAACACCACCTTGTAAATTTACAACCTTTTCAAAACTGGGTAACTCCAACAAACAAATGAAAAACACAACAATTGAGGGGCGTGGTCACCGCCAATGAAGATCGACGCTCACTGACAGTGCTCCCGAGCCCAGAGCCGCTGAGCAACGCTGTACAGCATAACCGACAGGTTCTAACTGGCTACACCGATGGCGGAATATCCTCTGATCATTTCTATCATGACCCACAAGCGGAAGACGCGAGGCTCAGTCCAGAAACTTACTCTCTTGGCTGTCGGGGGGGTTTCTAGTCTCCGCCTTCACACACGATGGCGGCGGCGCCCCACCGCACGTTCGATCTCCGGGCACCTCATCAACCGTGAGTAGCCGCGGAATGGAGGGCGCGGGGCGCTCCCCAAGATCGGGAGCTGTGGATCCCAGGGGGAATCTTCACCTCCGGCTGCCCCACTAATCTAGCCCATTTAATCAAAGCTAGCTGCTGCAGGACAGGCCTCTGCTTTCATCAGACCTACCAGGCCAGGGGCGATTTCTGGGGTCCTGACATTGGGAACTTTCCGGCATCTGAGGACAAGCATCTCAGTGTCCACCATGAAAGATATGCTACTCTCACTACTTAAAAATCCCTCTTCACAGACTTTAATAAGGCTTTGACTAAGATAGAGGCTCAGCTCGACGCTTTTCTCAGAGAACTTCTCCAAGAACTGCTCTCCCTGAGTTCGCCAGCTGAGCTTGTCATGACAGAGCCCATCGCTTACCTAAACCTCCCTTTCTGTCGCCAGACACACCATGGGATTACTGGCATGTATGCATTACTATCCACATTAAAGACGCGGCGATGAGGCTGCTAGGAGCGCCCTGAACTGACCACAATTTTCTGATATTGAGCTTTACACCGATCTGTCTCAACGAACCATACAACAGAGGAGGCGATTCTCTTGCCGGTTCCCATCTGCCGACAACGCGATCCCTTACAGTGGGGATTTCCCCCACCCCACCCAATTGCTGTCCGCCTACCAGCGCAAGACCTCCTCGGCATAATCCCGACCAAGGCCTACACCCTCCCCAGATGGGGTATTGATGCCTCCTATCTCTTAAACGGAAGCCTACTCCGATAGAATATCGGCTCTGACCTTCTACGACTGCTCACTGCTGTCTTCATTTTGCCCAACGTGACCCGACCGACGTCTGACTATCCCTGAAGGTTAACTTTTTCTCCTTTTTGTTTTTCCTTGACTACTGGACAATTTCTTTTTTTCTATGCTTCCTTCGGTTTTTAACTAAGTGAACTTCCATGGCTCTGGGACTCCGACACTGTGAGTTTCGGTATCGATCCTTTTTTCTTTCTTTATATATTTTTTTGTGTTATCTGTTGCACTATTACTGTTGATAGTGTTTGACCATATTACCTTTCCTATGACCACTACATATT
>CM070033.1:137658248-137686210 GCA_036250615.1 Ptychadena robeensis
CCCCCCCCCCCCCCCCCCCCTGTGACCAGATTTGCCATTTTTGCGATATATGCTGCTACTTTTTTCTGGATGGATTAGTGGGATCACTGCAGGGTTTCCCTAGGGCCCTTGGGCTCATGGGGTTATCTCCTGTAGGTCTCTGTTTGATTGCAATACTTGCCCTATGTTATGCCTTTTAATGTTTTATCATTAAATGTCAAAGGCCTTAATAGCCCTTATAAGCGTAACCGTGCAGAGTTTCGTGCCTTTCGGGGCGAAATTCTGTTCCTTCAAGAGACGCACCTCCTAGCTGGAGATGCGTCTAGGTTTCAGGATAAAATGTTCTCTCATACATACAAGAAGTGTTTTCTGACCCTATGGGACGTTATCTTATTGTGACTTGCCTTATTAATTCTGCACCCTTTACCTTAGTGAATGTTTATGCACCTAATACAGGACAGATTTGTTTCTTTCACAAATTGATGCGTAATGTGACCGCGCTTCGTAAAGGCGCTCTCCTGATGGGAGGCGACTTTACAGGGGGAGGCCTCGTTGCTCCCTTGACCCGGTCATTCATAAATATGGACTGTTTGATGTTTGGCGTTGCCAACATGGGACTGAAAGAGATTATTCGTTTTTTTCTCCCCCTCATGGGACTTATTCACGTATAGATTTTTTGACGGACAAGTGGCTCCTCCAGCATGTGACTAAATCCACGATCGGCACTATTACCTGGTCCGACCACGCCCCTGCGACTGTGGAGATCTCCCAGTCTTCCCGGCTCTCCCCCCGCAAGCTGTGGAGGATGAACACATATGTGTTACAGACTGTACTGAGGATCCAAGTAATCAGAGACAAACTGATGGAATTTTTTCAGATTAACACGACCCCAGACGTTGGCCCCCTCACTGTGTGGAATGCCCATAAGGCGTATATTAGGGGCATATGCATACAGCTTACAGCGCAACACAAATGAGCGACTGGAGAAGCAATCCAGCAGTTGGTGCAGAAAATTCAGCTAGCTGAGGACCTTAATAAACAGACCTATGACATGCGTAGAGCCACTGACATTGCGAAACTGAGGAATGATCTCCGTGCCCTATTTTTACATGACTATGAGCATGCGCTCAGGAAGCTAAAATTGAATCACTATTCGATGGGAAACAAAGCTGGGGCCTATCTGGCTAGACGGCTGAGAATCATGAATGCCCGCACCGCTATACCCTTTCTTCTCGACCCTAAGACTCAGGCTAAAGTGACGAACCCCTTAGATATTGCAAATCAGTTTAGCAAATTTTATGGGTCCCTCTATAACTGTTATGCTTCTGTACCGCAGATCCCGGGTTGACGCGGGGGTACCAGGAGCAGGGAGTCTATGCCACCCAAGGGTCTTCACCCAGAGCCCCCCTAACGGGAGATAGGCAGGAATCCCTTGAGGGGACCCTGTTGTCTTTTCCCGCACTCGGGTGGCAAGGTCCTGCTTCCCTGGCGAACCCCCCCAGGAAGGTGTGGCCTGAGGTCCCAGGAGGTGTCCCTTTAAGGGGGAAGAGTCTAGAGAGGTTGGTAACCGTAGCGTGTGTCGAGGCAGGCAGAGTTCAATGGATAACCAAGAGACAAGCGAAGGTCGAGGCAGGCGGCAGACAAAACGTAATCCGCGGACAGGCGAAGGTTGAGGCAGGCGGCAGACGATAAGAATAGTCGGGGACAAGCAAGGGTCAGGAAGCCGGAGATCAAGACAAAGTTGAGGACGAAGCAGGGTCGGATACCAGGAGGTCAATTCAAGAAGAGCAAGCTCTGACATTAACAACTAGCAGGAAGCGGTAACTATCCAGCACAGGCCTGAAGGACTGGCAGGCTTTTACGGATGGCGGATGGCGGATGGCTTACCCTGGGAGTATTATAAAAACAATGCGGAAGTACTGCTGCCTCATCTGACACAGGTTTGTAACATCGCAAGAACAACGGGTACATTCCCGAAAGGAATGCTTCAGGCTACCATAGTAACTATTCCAAAACCTGGTAAACCAACCTCGTCTCCCGCAAACTATCGTCCGATTTCCCTGCTGAACACAGATGTTAAGCTTTATGCTAAGGCCCTAGCTAACCGAGGGCAGGGTGGGTCGGCAGTGTTACTATCGTTGGACGCCGAAAAGGCGTTCGACAGGGTGCACTGGGACTTTTTGCGCCTGTCCTTGCAGAAATTTGTTTTTTCCGGGTCCATCCTTACAGCTATCATGGCCCTCTACTCCACGCCATCGGCGTCGGTATTTGTTAATGGAATGGTTTCTAACTCTTTCAATATCATTAACGGGACGCGACAAGGCATCCCCTTGTCGCCACTTATCTTCACGGTGGTGATGGAAATGTTGGCCCAGACTGTCCGTCAACACCCGGGGATCTCGGGGGTGCAGATAGGCCCGCAGGAACACAAGATAGGACTCTTCGCAGACGATGTGGTCCTTTTTTTGACTAAACCTCTGTCCTCTCTGGCGGCAGTAACAGAAGTGTTAGAACACTTTGGGACGGTCTCTTTCTACAAGGTCAACAAGACCAAGTCACTCCTTCTCGGCGTGAATATACTCCCTAAGTTGAAAAAGGTGATTCAAAGCAAATTCCCGTTTCCGTGGGTTGCGAATGGACTGACATATTTGGGGGTTATTGTCCCAGACGACTTGGACAAGCTATATGACCTTAACTATAAACGACTGCTCGACCGACTCCCTGACGACTTGACTAGGTTTTCGGGGCGCCACCTCTCCATTTTAGGACGGGTGGCAGCCTTCCAGAATTTTTTAATTACATCAGACTACGTCACTTTCTGAGCTCACACACTCATGGGGGATATGGATTTATACCCACCAGTATGTACAATGTTTTTTCGAATCCCTCGGCCTCCCTTAGGGGGATATCCGCCTTCTATCGTACCCTAATATTCCCGGTAGGTCTCCATAAATCGGCATCTATGCTGAAGTGGGAAAAGGCCATTGGAACAGCCTTCCCGCCCTTGGAGTGGGAGAAGGCTATAAGAAGTTACTATACTACCTCCAAATGCTCTTCCCACTGGGAGATCTCCCTCAAAATCTTGCACAGATGGTATTTTACCCCCTACCTTATAGCCAAATTTGACGTGCAATGCCCAAGGTACTCTGAGTCATCATCTGTGGTTCTGTGCGGCGCTGCGGCCCTTATGGAACTCTGTGCAAGCCCTCTTGTCTGACTTGATGGGCATGAGAGTGGAATTAACATGCGAACTTGCTCTGCTACATTTGGGTTTGTCCCGCTTCCCCACTCGACGTAGGAGCCTGCTCTCCCACCTCCTACTGGCTGCCAAACTGATTCTGGCCAGGAACTGGAAGTCCCCGATGGCCCCCGGGTTTGGTGAAGTTATTGCTGAATTTAATCTTCAGGGCTCTATGGAGTTGATGGCGTCCAAAAAGAACAATAATGCCTCAGTGTTTCACAATCAGTGGCAGTCTTGGTTGGAACACAATCTATGTACGGTGGCACAATAATTAGGTCCTTCCAGACCACGAATCTTACTTTCAGTTCCTTGGGAATAATGGCAGTCCCTTCTGGTCACATCCACCCTCTCCCCAGTTTTTTTTTCGGTTCCTATATATTTAAAAGTTTCTTTCCCTGTGCTTTGTTTGGTGCAGGTCAGCGACATGTGTTATTCTGTTTATGTATTTAGGCAGTAGAACTACTTTGACTATGTTAATTTTATCTAGCCTCTGAGTATGTATGGCTGGTTCTACTGTATACAACCGACGACTTGTGATATGTGGACTTCTAATATGATGTTATAAGTGAATGTAAGTTTGAGCTGTCGCCACTGTATGTCCACCTGTTGATTTTACCGTGTAATGTGCAAAATGTCTGCTGATGCCCTGTTTCTTTTTTCTTCTTTTCTGAAAACCCAATAAAAATGTATTAAACAAAAAAAAAGAAAAACACAATCATTGCCAAGTGAATGTTTAGTTGTACTGGTACTTGGCCTGCAGTTTTGGTAAAAAATAGGGTTAGGGAAATGTGAGGTGTAGAATTAGTTGGTGGTCATGTTATAGTATATCTAGGTATAGTAAAAGTATATATAAATTCAAACCTGTTTTGTTTTACATTTGAGAAATATTTCCCTCCATTATTCCAATATCATATACATCAACAGGAAAAGTCAGGGCATCCAAAGGACGCAGTTATCTGATATGGGATTTGGATAGTACACGCAGATTCAAGGCACCATATACTATATGTGTTGTATTTATTCATGTGATTAAATGTGACGACAATGCTGTTCAACAATATTGACTTGTGAATATTGTTCTGTACTTAATTTGGTCTGGAAGTCATTAAAGTCCCCCCACCCCTGCTTTTCACAGGGGGAATTTATTTTGTGATGGTACGTTTTCCTAGTATTACGGTATTCAATTTTTATGTTTGATTTGGGATGTTGGCTTCCTAGCTACCATGAAAGTGTAGTGTTTATACTCTTATGCCAGATTTATAATATTTTCCTTCTCAGGAAAGAAATCATAAATTAGATTTTTCCTTTTACCTGAATCAATTGACACTACTTCTGTGAGTTAGTAGACTTCCCTTAAATCAGTGGTTTCCAAACTGGGGGACACACAAATATTTTCCAGGACGGGGCGCAGCTTTGGGGCTGAGGTAGGGACAAGCAGAAAGCTTATAATCTTATGTAGAAAAGGGGGGCCCTGCAGGGAAAGTTTGGGAATCACTTCATTAAACACTGCATGTCTTTAGCTTTTGATGAACTGCCTGCCAGCCAATACCCTTGTAACGGCAGCTGCTGTACGCCGCCGTCGCCTCCTTACTTACCGTTGCAGATCTAGGCGCCCTGTTCAGCAGTGATTCTGATTTTCCTACACACTTCCTTAAACACCAGTGCGTGTCATTTCCTGGGATTTAAGGTATTCGTCATGTGACCTGGCTGACCAATAGTGGACCTCCTGCAGCTATATAAGCAACCCTGCCCTTTCAGCTTTGCCTCAGTATTAAGGTCTCTGTGTTATGCCAAGCACTGACTGCCTTTGCTGTTCCTGTGAGATAGAGACTGCCTGTGTTCTGAGACTGATACCTGTTAACCCTTACCTGCCTGCTGCACTCTCCTGCTACCTGCGCTGCCCCGCCCTGTCACACTGTCTGGCTGACGACACCTGTGTCCCTGGAGTCTTCCGTGCTGTCCCCTGAACCAGCTGCCTGTGTTCCTACATTCCCTCAAGAGGTAGCGACCTGGAGATCCCCTCGGGAAAGTCTATCTCCACCATCAGGAGTATTGTGAAGAATGAGTGGGTTCACTTAGACAACGCCCTTAGAGGAGGTAGGACACGTGGCACAGTGGGTCCACACCTGCTGCTCCGTGACAACCCTAAGCTGTTGTTCTGAACTCCTGTCTTGTAATTTATTGAAATTCCATTTTCTGCCTGTGTGTCAGTTCTTACTGTCTGGACATTGTGCTTCTAGTAGTGCAACAGCCATATTAGTTGCTTTGGTGAAGGTGCTTTGGCACCTTGAGGTCTAGAAAGTGTGACAGTTAGGTTACATAAGGCACACTGTAGCAAAATATTGTGTCTAGATCACTCAAGGGCAAAGAACAGCTTTTTAAGCATTCTTAAGCTTATTAATCTGGCCTGCTCTGTGGTCCTCTTCAAATCTGTGCGAAACCTTGTTAAAATATAATATTGACTACCTTCTAGTCTCCTCCTCCCTGGTGTCCCTGGCTACCTCCCCCGCAATACACGATCTTGTGATATCAGCCTTAGTGAGCGAATCCCAATGGGCACGGATATACTGTGGAGGTTTCCCAACCAGCTGTGCAAGGATCCTGAGTTCGAAATAGCACTTAGTAAGGCTCTTGCAGAGTACTCACATGACAATATGCAACATTGCTCTACACCGATTTTGTTTTGGGAGGCAGCTAAAGCACATTTGAGGGGGGTGGCAATTTCGTATCTGGCAGCAAATGAAAACGTACGAATGCCGAATATGGTAAAGCCCTTTCCTCACTAAAAGAAGCTCAAAGAGAGATGGCCTGCAACCCCGCTGCTGCCCAACAGAAAGTAGTCCTACAGGCAAAACATGATTTTGACCTCTGGTTGGAAAACAAGAAAACCTTGACTCAATCCTATTGGGACTCCCATTTTCATACCCATGGTCATAAAGCGGGCAGACTGCTAGCGAATCTGGTTCGCTCGTCGTTCTCCTCGTCCCACATCACTGCTCTAAAAAATGAGAGTGATGAGGTGGTGACCGACCCCCGGGAGATAAATACTATCCTAGAAAGGTACTACTACACCCTTTACTCGACATCTACCAGAGATGCGAAGGCCCAAACAGATCTTTTAGACGGGATCCCACTCCCTCACGTTTCTGATATACAATATATATATCCCTATAGCCCTATATAACTATAACAGAAATTGACCAGGCCATTTCTTTCTCCGGGACCTGATGGTTTTACCTCAGAGTTCTATAAGCTTTTGAAACCTGACCTTGTAGACCCCCTTTTTAACTTATACCACCACCTGTGGACTGCGGGGGTGTATTTTCCCACAGCGGATGAAGCTTACATAAAGTTGATCCCCAAACCGGGTAAGGACCCCCTGTCACCGGGATCCTACCGCCCAATCTCCCTCATTAATCAAGACGCCAAGATTTTGTCAAAAATCTTGGCCGACCAACTGGCCCACATACTCCCGACGTTTACCCATCCCTCACAGGTGGGTTTCACGAAAGGTAGAAGTGCGGTAACTAATATCAGGAAAACCATTATGGCCTTGGACTATGCTAAACTCCACCCTAAGGAAGATGTAGCCCTACTAGCGGTCGATGCAGAAAAAGCCTTCGACAATATTGACATCCAATGGTTGTTCTTAGTCATGCAAACAGCTGGTATAACCGGGAACTTCCTACAGTTGCTACGGGCCATGTACAGCAAACCCTCAGCCCGTTTTGCTGTTGCCAAACAATTTCTCACATACCTTGGCATCAAAATTGGAAAGACACCGGCATCTTTATACCAGCTTAATTATGTCCCTCTGATTGCCAAGGTAATAGCCAAGCTCCAATCTTGGAGCAAACTCCCCCTCTCCCTATTTGGGAGGATACATTTTTACAAAATGATTCCCTTTGCGCAATTATTGTATCCCCTCCAGACCATACCTTTGCTGCTAAAGCATAAAGATGTGATTCAACTGAATAAGGCGGTGTCCTTTAACCACACTGTATCTTAGCAAGGCAGAGGGGGGCGCTGGTCTTCCCAACATTAGACTGTATAATCTGGCAAGTCTTCTCAGACACTCTATTGATTGGCTCAAACAATCATTTCTCTAACTATTCCCTGGAGACAGGCATGGTCGGGCTGTGGCTCTTTGATGGCATCGTACACTGCCCGATCTCAAAATTACCCCCACATTTGAAAAACAACATTTTAGTGAGAGACACGGTGCTGGCTTTTAGAGAGGTTAGGAAGGTTTTACGCCTCCCCAATTCCATCTCTAAGTTATTGCCGATTGTGGGCAAATCGTTGTTCCCATTGGGAACGCAACAGGCGGTATACCGTGCCTGGAGGGAGAGAGGTCTATCCCATATAAAAGACCTGGTGGACCCCGAATCTTGCGACATGCTCTCCATGCCTCATATTATCTCGAAATTTAATTTGACGACAGCTGATTCCCATCCGATTTATCATCAACAAATTAGAGGCTACCTCCGTACGCTGCCCACGGACCTTTCTTCCCTCTTCACGCACTCCAGGTTTGATACCATCTTGTCTGCACCAGCTCATGGGCTCTCCACATTATGTTTTTATTTGAGACCGTACTTCACAAAGTCCCTTACCGCCACCAGTGTTGCAAATTGGGCCAAGGATTTTCCTTGCGAGGCCATAGAGGACAAAATAAATACAGGATACCAACGCATACGGAAATACATTGTGTCAGAGGTCTGGCACAAGACACAATTTAAATTGATGCATAGGGCATATAAACTGTGTACTAGGGTGCACGAAGGGGCAGATGGCAAACAGGTAACACGCCCTTTCTGTCCGAAGTGCGCTGCGGATAGGCCCACCTTGGCCCATTGTTTGTGGCAATGTGCTACCGTGTCCTCCTTCTGGTCTGAAGTTTTAGCTTTCATAAACGATATGCTTACTATGCACATTCCTCAGGACCCGTTATTGTGTTTATTTAGTTATGTCTCACCTGCTTCAAATCGTATTATACGTCACCATTCAATTTGGGTCCACCTTACAATGCTACCGGCACGACGAGCGATTATGCATGAATGGGTTAAAGAAGAGCCGCCCAGACTATCTCAGGTCCTGTCTCGACTCTCGGAACTCTTTCATATTGAGCTGCTTGGTTTGCCTAAAAATAATCCCAAGCGGGAAACGGCCTTTTATAAGCGTTGGGAGCCCCATATAGAACAGACACTCTCTCCTTCCGCGAGACATAAACTGAAAGCTAGGCTACATGTTGAGTAGACTTCTAAGTTGTTACCCAGGACTGCTCGCTTCCCCAATTTGACGGTTTGGTCCTGTTTTTTGTCACCATTCGATTTGACCCGACAGACCTACCCTTCCCCCGACTTGATTTGATCTGAGTCAACGGGGTGTGTGGTACATTTTGAACCCCTTATCCCTCCACTTTCTCCTTTGTTATCAATTTCTACAGTTTCTATTATCTGTTTATGTTTCTTTTGTGATGTTTTATGATATAGGCCGCACGGTTGCAGGTCTCTTTGTACGCCATTTATATTTCTATTTTATACATTGCTGTAATTTGCTAGTACTTTCTAGCCTTATACTATGTTTTTGAAAATTTTAAAATTCTAATAAAAATTTTAAAAAAATATATATATATAATAAAGTTTATATTTAAATTATATCAGATCACACAAACACTCTATCCATCTGCCTTTGGGTCTGCACAGGCAAATTAAGCTTGCGAGCATTAACCCCAAATGTGTATGTTTGTTTACAACTTACCTGCCCCAGGTGAGCCCGATGCATCGGCATCATCACTAGCCCTTCAGGGTTCCATGTAAATGCAGGCACAGGCGCCAAGTGTCCTCACATCCCCGGTGTCATTGTTGACGCCAGGAATGCGCATCTGCTTTTTAAAAAAAAGGTAAACTCTCAGAACTCTCAGGGGGTTAAGAACCCAATGTTTGCCCACCCTGCTCTAGATTATAAATGCTACTGTCTTTTGCCTGTTGATTTTTCCCTAGCTAGAAGTAAGGTATGAATGGTACCATCAGTACAGGTGATTCCACTGCTGTTAATGAAACACATTCAGGCTTGTTCAATAGTGTAAAGATTTCGGAAAATTTAAATCAGATTGGTCTTTAATAGATTACTCTATTTCATACTTCCATTTTGCTCTTTTTTTAAGTCCTTTAAAAAAAGCCCTTTGAGAATCCCTTCCTGGCAATATCCCAGGCATACATCTTTTATTCTGCCAACAGTAAACCCAACTGGTCCCTTCTAGACACATCTCCTTATTGCTTTAATAGCAGCAGCACGCCAGGTATCAGCCATCGCAGTCATAAGAGGAAGCAGGGAAAGGGTGCCCAAAGCCGTACGAAGGGAGGTGGGAGGGCACCATGACGAAGGATCATGTGGCCTCGGCCCTCCCCCGGAATGGGCGGGGTTTTGGCATGCCATTTTACCTAGAGACCGGAAGGCGATCGCCTTTTTCGTTCGGCCTCACCCACCCCTCCCTCCCAGCATTAATTGTAGTTTTTTTGTTTCTCTGTATTTAATACTTGTTGTTTTGTCCTCCATGTCACAGCAATGGCGGAAGCTCGGCAGTTGCCGCTACTTTGTAAAGTGGTTTTAAGGCGTGAGGTGCCAGTATTTTACAGGGCAGTCACCATTGCCTATTGGTTGTTTTTGAAAATAAGGGGTACCACGGTCCCGTAGCTAAGGGAGGTGGCAGTACACGTGAGGAAGGAGTTGATTGGGAGCTGCGTGGGGCACTGTCGGGGGCCCTAAACATTTGTGATGTTATATTGTTATTTAAAAAGATTTATAAAGTTATGTCATTATTGACAAAAGTTTACAGGCTGGGCAAGTTGTTAGTCTTTGACTCTTCTCTATATAATACAACTATCCAAGAGCCGTGGTTGAGTTTTTTTTATTAGGTTAGTGGGTTATGGGATACGGGTCAGGCATCCGGGGCTCTGGATTCATCATGCTCTACTATACCAATTGACAATAGATGGGCCTGTTAAACAACAAGAACCAGACACGTGAAGGACAGCACGCCAGACAGATTTATTTCCGCTTACTTTGGTGTATTTAAGGGCTGTTAGATGAGGTTCACAGTGCTCTATACATGGTAGGCATGCCCCATGGCAGAAATTTTTGAGGAGGAAGTCAGCTTAGTTCAAATAAAATTTTAAATTTGAGTTGTGCATGGCAAACACGTTTTGGTTTCAACTTAAAGGAAACTTATTATTATCATGTTTTATATAGCGCCACCATCTTACGCAGCACTGTACAATACATGTGTGAGAGATACAAACTCAAGATATCCACAGGTACATGTTAGGACAACGGAGGAAATAACCCTCCTGCCCGTACGGGCTTACGGTTGGAAACAGAATTTACAATAGGTGGGGGATGGGACTGGCACGGTGGTGATGTTGGAATGAGAAGATGGGTAGGCGAGACGGAGAGGTTTTTTAAAAGTGCCAAAAGTAGGAGTAAAGTCTAATTGGGATAGGAGAGAGGTTTCCAGAGAGTAGGAGCGCCCTAGAGAGGTCCGAAGCCTGCGTGCGATGAGTTATGAGTGTGGATGTCATTAGTAGTCATTGGAGGAGTGGAGTGGGGGCTCAGTTGGGGTGTTTTTTTGTAACAGGTTGGAGATGTAAGGAGGACAGGAGGTGTGGAGTTATTTAAAAGCAAGGCACGAACTTTGATTTGTTCTCTGGACAATTGGAAGCCAGTGTAGAGATTGGCAGAGGGGAGCAGCAGATGAGGAGCGGTTAAGAATAAATGAATCTAGCAGCAGCATTCATGATGACTGAACGAGGGACAGTTTAGTTAGAGGGAGACCAAGAGGATGAGTTACGTAGTCCAAACGAGAGATGATGAGAGTGTGTACCCAGGACTTTGGTGGTCTTGGGAGAGGAAGGGTGTTCTTGGAGATGTTGTGGAGATGGAAGTGGCAGGATCTAGCAATGTTTCTGTATGTGGGAAGTAAAGGAGAGTGTGGAGTCGAAGGTGACAACCAGGCAGCGAGCTTGAGGAATGGGGGAGAGTGTGTTATTTACTGTAAGTGAGATGTCGGGGGGAGAAGGCTTGGAGGGTGAAGGGGGAAAGATGATGAGTTCTGTTTTGCTAAGGTTGAGTTTAAGGAATCTGTCAGCCATCCAGAAGAGATGCCCGATAGGCACTGAGAGATGTTGTCCAGGACAGAGGGAGTAAAGGCTGGGGTGGATAGATAGATTTGGGTATCGTCAGCAAATAAATGGTATTGCAGGCCAAAGGATGAGATAAGTTTGCCAAGGGAGGAGGTATTAAGGGAAAAAAGGACCAGGCCAAAGACTGAACCTTGTTGGAGGTCAATGGGGAGAAGGGTGTGAGAAGAAGAGGAGCCATTGAAGGAGGTTTGGAAAGCGGTCAGTCAGGTAGGAGGAGAACCAGGAAAGTGGGGAGTCATGAATACCAATAGAGTGCAATGTCTGTAGAAGAAGAGGGTGGTCAACAGTGTCAAGGGTAGAGGAAAGATCCAGCAGAAGACGTAGGGAAAAGTTGCCTTGGGCCTTGGCAGTGAGCAGGTCGTTAGCAACTTTAGTAATGGCTGTCTCAGTGGAATGAGAAGGTCGGAAGCTTGATTGAAGGGGGTCAAAGAGGGAATTCACAGTCAGATAGTCAGCAAGTCTTTTGTACCCAAGGCCCTCAAGTAGTTTTGAAGCAAAAGGAAGAAGAGAGATAGGTCGGTAGCTAGAGGGAAGAGATAGGGGTCAAGCGATGGCTTCTTCAGTATGGGGAGGATTATGGTATGTTTGAAAGATGATGGGAAGATACCAGAGGAGAGGGATAGGTTGAATAGTTCAGTCAGTGCAGGGGCAAGGGTGGTAGAATGGGTCTTAAGAAGATCAGCGGGTATAGGGTCAAGTGGGCAGGTGGTGGAAGGAGAGGAGCGAAGCCTTCCTCCAGAGGAGAGGTGACTTCCTCCAGACTGACAGAGGAAAATGAGGTGAGGGAAGAGTTACAGGAGAGTGGGATTGGAGGAGGGGGGGTGGTGCGGTTGGCAGAAATAACAATTCGGATGGCTTCAATCTTGTCTTTAAAGTATGTGGCCAGGTCTTGTGCAGAGAAGGTGGCAGTGTGAGGAAGAAGAGGAGTAGGATTGAGGAGAGAGTTGAAGGTGGAGAAGAGTCAGTGAGGGTTGGATGCTTGTGGGGATATGAGTAAGGAGAAGTAGGTTTGTTTGGCAGCAGTAAGGGCAGCATTCAATTGCTGGAGTTTGGCCTTGTAAATGAGAAAGTCGCTGTTCTGACCAGACTTTCTCCATTTGCGCTCTGCCCTGCGAGCGTCTCATTGTAGGCCGCGAGTGTGCTTACCGTGCCAGGGACGGGGGTTGGTGGGGCGGGGAGAGCGAAGGGTGGCAGGGGCAAGTTTATTTAGGACAGATTGAAGGGTGAGATTATACTGAGAGGCAGCTTGGTCAGGGGATGTGAGATTAGAGATAGTGGAAGCAAGTGAAGATATAGAGTCAGAGAATGCAGAGTGGTCCAGGTTGTGCAGGTCTCTGTGCCAATGTCCAGGCCAGGTAGGTGCGGGGTGGACAAAGGGAAAGAAGTGTTCATATCGAAGGAATCTATTTTTTATGTTGATTATTTGAATTATTTGGTTTTCCAGGTACTTTGATCTATCCGAATATACTTTGAAGCATGTACACAGGCCAAGGAAAAGAATCAACCGGTTTTGCATTAATCATACTGTAGTGACCAGTAAATGCAACTAATTGAATATATTATAGCATTATTATTGATACCTATTTATACATGAGTCCTTTACCTAGCCTAGGGTAGTGACAGGGCCTCTTCAGTTACTGTGCATATGTTTTGCTGTAAATTTGCCATGTCCTGTATGCTATTCCAATGCTAGCCATTGTGCATATGTTTATTTTGTGTCTGTCCCCTTAAGGGCCTTGCACCTGTTGTTTACTCTTAGGATGAGTACGTGTCTAGACGGCTGAATCTTTTCCCTGTCTCCACACCTCACAATCCTATTCTGCCCTACTACTGACCCTAAGCCAACCCCTTTGGAGTCTAGAAATACTAACTTCTGAGAATATTCTGTGCTCTTCTGATGATTAATGACCTGATACAAGGTAGATCCTCGAGGCGCGTCCCCGGACGCAGGGGGAATTATCCACTGAATCAGTGTGACTTCCTGGCAAGGACTGCCTATCCTCTTCCTGGTGAGAGAGCTTTCATCCGTCTAAGGTACCCATCCACGAGCAAGGAGCAAGTTGGAACTGTAGATTTCCCAAGATCGATGCCCCACCCCTGCCATTTGGGTGATGGTGATGTGCCTGTAAATATCCATTCCAGCAGTAAACTTGTAAATACCCCCTACTTCGTTCCTGGACCTTCCGTTTCTTGGTGTGTGAGCTTTGCGTCAGTGTGCTGAACAGAAGAGTTCCTTCTAAAGAATCTGGTCATGTAAGTTGCGCACTACAATGCACCTCCACAACACTACAATACTATGTGGTAGTACCATTGATCGATGTTAGACTGACTAGTAGATATTTAAATTGTCTTATAGAAGATTGAACTAGCAAAAGTTTACGTGTGTATGGCCAGCCTTACTTACCTGTGTCAGTGGCAGCAGACAGACGCCCCTAATTAGTTCCAAGAAAAAAATACACATGTACCATTTGGGGCCTTTCTTTCAGAAGCAACTTTTCACACAGCAAACTGATTGTGACTTTAAACCTAATTGAGCATACTAAAGTCTGTTTGCCACTTAGGCTCAGCTATAGGTAATTAGAACCAATGACTGGAGGCCTAGGATTAGAAGTAACATTACTATTGTTTTAAAAATAATTTGGCTAAGGCTGAAACCCCTATCAGTTTTTTAGCGGTGGGGCAGCATTGCTCCATGAACAATAGGCACATTTCATTTAAAAAAAGGGAAGCTGCCTTCTTAGACAGCTGTCATTTAAACATGTGCCTCATTTTAAGATATATACAAATGTAATGTGACTTACCTCTGAACCAGAATGATGATAGTACCCCTCTACAATCCTATAGTAATATACTTACCTGCTGTTCCCTGGAATTATATAAGAAATGTTATATCTATATGCCAGGCTTGTGAGTGGTCACGGGGGCGTCCTATATTGGCATCTCTTTGTAGTATTCAGGCATTTTCCCAGCTATGACTGCTCTCAGAGATGCTTGTGCTTCCTCCCAGGCATGCAGCTGAGTCATCACATAGAAGAAGAGAGGAGAGGCGAGGAGGTACATTTGGGTTTTGCTCAATACAGGCAAGGGTTTTTTGTGCTGTATTCTCCTAGTGCCAATCATAGAAAAGTGGTTAATAGGTCCAGTTTAATATTGATGACCATTGTCAAGACAAATATAGATGGATCTCCATAGCACTAAAGTGTTGACCTTTTATTGATCTAAGATAAAAAAAAACTAATTGCCATTTTATATAATTTAAGCCAGCTGAGATATAACATTGCCATAACACTCTGCAGTCAAGGAATTGAAAAACGCTAGGCCAAATGAAGAGCCAATGTTAAGTAAGATCTGTTAAGCCATAGAGAGCGGCCAAAAGAAATGTTTTCATTTGTGTCTTCTTTCTCTCTGAAGAGCAATAGATTCTGGCAGAGAAGCAGAGTATCTGGAGCAGCGTGTTCTGCACTGCTGCCATGAATGCTAAGTTACGAATGCTATTTGGTCAAGCAGACCCATTTCCAGGTTTTCTCTTGCACTCTCTGTCCTCTGGCATTGAAGAGATTTTTTCTGCTTTGTGATTAAACATTTCCCGCAAGAATCGAGTGATTCTGTTTCATTCAGCAAGCGCAGCTCACAAATTTCTCATCTTCTAGGAAGATCTACATTACCAGCAAGAGAGAGGTTAATGGCATATTATCTTTTTTTAGCTGTATCTCTCCCTCCTAAAAGAATGATCATTTCCTTATCTCCAGAGGCCGCACTCTTATGTGTATTATATATATTATGGATCGTGCTGTGATAAGACCATTACGGAATGCAGTTTATTGCCCGTTATAAGCAGTGCCTGGCAGTGCTTTTTTTGGCCCAAAACCATATCGGCAATGAGTGTGTGAGCCTACAGCTCTTGCATTTTGTTATACTACAGTTGTGTACAGTGATTCTGTTGTGACATGACTGATGGTTAAAAATGGCTCCAAGCCTCTGGTTGTCCATCCTCTAGGCCTTTACTCCCTTGACCTAGTTGAAGTTATTTCCTGTTGTTTAATGAGCCAGCCTTGCCAGGAAGCCATTTAATAGAAACTTGTGAACTACTTTGTATCAGCCTTAAAATGTCTCAGTTCTTCTTATTTAACTTTTCCTTTTCGTGTTATAATTAGAAGCAAAACAGGATGCCCAGTCATGTAGATTTAAATCCTTCTTTGAAGTGGGGTCAAGATTGGAGACATTAGGCTGAAACCCTATATGTCAGAGGGAAGTAGTTGTATCAGTGGTGTTTTTGGAACATTAACTACTTATTTATCGTAGGCTAGTTACAGAACAGGTCCGGAGGTAGTGAACTAGAATGCAGACACCAATATATCTTTACAGTTCAAACTTTATTCACAGAGGTGGTAAACAAAAATCAAGTTACATAAGTAAGGTTGTAGCCAGTCCATATAAAGTGCTTTAGAAATCACACTTGCTGCTGGTTGGTTACAGTCCTGCTCACAATGTGTTCCTGGTTTTCAAGGTGCTCTTCTGGGCAGCCAGTCCCACTGCAGGTGACGTACTGTCAGCCACGGGTCACTCCAATGAACGGTGCTCACATATAGTTGCTGCTCTGTCCCCTCACTGTTGCTCACACAGAACAGGGGCGTTCTACTGCTTTGCAGGTAGTTTTGCCTCAGAGCCACCTGTATGCTCCGCACACTTTTCTTCACAGGCCAGGGGCGCACACTCGCCTCACCTACACCTGTTTTAGGACTCTCCCTCTCCCTAGACTCTCCTCTATCGCCAGCCCCTTCCTGGAGCTCTCTTGCTCCTTATATTACTCTTCATACTTCATAATCTTACTTATCATACTGCTCTTACAGCCCATCACTGATGTAGCTTTTAAAAAAATTGCATGTGAGCTTATAGTGCACCTAAACCCACCAGACAAACATTTCCCCCAAGCTAGCCAACCCTACATTATTGGAGCAATATGTAAATAAAAAATTGCTACCTGTGTGGAAATATCTGTATAGTTCTCCCCTCACCCCTCCCCCTCTGTGGATCATCTACTCATCACCGCGGCGGGCTTCCCACATCTTCAGCAGCTATTGATGTTAATTCTTTTTTTTCCTGCTTTCATTTTGTGTCTATTGACACACATTGTAACTGGCGGCCCCCGGTGGCCATCGGCGTTATTACAGCCTTAACTCATGCAAGCCTGGAAGCGAACACTGAATTTAAAATGGCGGCTCCCACAAAGGGCAGCAGGATAGCTAAATATATATTTTTAGGTTTTTGAGCAACTTTGAGCTATTGGAGCAGTTTAAAGCGAAGTAAAAATGTAATAAAAAGTTTTGGGTGTTTTTGTTTATTTTTGAGTTTAGGTGCTCTTTAGCAGGGAAATCAACCCTTCAGGGATGTTAAAACAGACATAATCTGACACAAGCAACTTCTTCTCGTGTGTATCAAAGGACAAATTATTAACAATGTGCTTGTGTCTCCTAAAACACAAAAAGTTTTTTTTACATTGTTGGTGTAAAATATAATCTATCCACACCCCTGTGTCATATACTGCTGAGGCAATGCCATGACATGAGACTGCTAATGCTTATGGGAGAACATTGGTTTGAGTGTTTTGAAAGTTGTTTTATTATCACATCTATGACATCAGCCCCAACCAATCACAGGGCTGGGGGAGATAACAAGATAGCACCTTTCATATCTACATGTTACAACATGCTACATGTTGTACTGATAGTGCCAAATCAGCAGGGATAACGGACTATCCTGTTCATCGATGCCAAAATCTCAGATACTTTGCTTTAAATCTGCTTTAATCTTATAGTTCACAGTACCACAGTAATCAGTGGTGCCTTCTATTGACAACTGACCTTTATATAATTTTGAAAGACCATAGAAACATTGAAGTCACCAGAAGGTCTTATTTCCACTGCGTCTTTTCTCTGCATGAGTTGGGCATCCAATGTGGGGCAAAACCTACCATTCACAGTGTCCACATTGTTTTCAGTGCAGGGCACCGTTTTGTCCTTGCAGCGATGCAGGGCGGTTGCCAGCAACACATCCATTGATATTCATGCTTTTGCTCAAAGTTTTCCTATTAAAATACAGTTGCAAGTAAAATGTATATGACTCTTTGGGATTACTTTTTGCATGAATTGGTCATAAAAATGTGCTCTGATCTTCATCTAAGTCTAATCAATAGAAAAACACAGTCTGCTTAAAATAATACTACACAAACAATATATGTTTTCATGGTTTTTATTGAAGATAACATATAAACATTCACAATGCAGGGAGGAAAAAGTATGTGAACCCCTAGCCTAATGACTTCTCCAAGAGCCAGGAGTGAGCCAACCTTGAGTCCAATCAGTGTCATGATATTGGATGTGTTGCTAAAAGCTGTCCTGGCCTTTAAAAACACACACCAGTTTTGGGTTTACTGGTTTCAAGAAGATCTGCCTGATGTGAACCATGCCTCGCAGAAAAGAACTCTCAGAAGACCTACAATCAAGAATTGTTGACTTGCCTTGATGTTTATGTGTCCACGGTAAGACAGACTGTCTACAAATAGAGAAATTTTAGCACTGTTGCTACTCTCCCTAGGCATGGTCGTCCTGTAAAGATGACTGTAAGAGCATAGTGCAGAATTCTTAATGAAGTACAGAAGAATTCCAGAGTGTCAGCTAAAGACTCTCCACAGTGTTGTTTGATCCCTCTGGACCCCTGAGTTCAGAGCAGTGCTTGGCGGAGGTCCAGACGGATCACATACACGAAGTTGGCTGGAGGATGCTCTGTTCAGACATCCACCGATGCAGGGGTTAACGTACTGCACAACGCTAACCCCTGCATCAGTGGATCAGCTCAGCGCCGCGATAACACAGCATCTGTCAAACAGGTAAAGTGTATGTGATCCGTCGGGACCCCTGCCAAGCATTGCGCTTAGTGTAGGGGGTCCTGGCGGATCAAACAACGCTGTCGAGACATAGCCTTAAGGTGGGTTTACACGTGTTGGAACAAACAATTTTTGGTTGAACAAAAATCTAGAATGGCCAATTTGTTCAATGGATACATTTTGTTCGACCTTTAACAATAAATCGTTTGAAAGTTCATCGAACATGTTGGTAAATTTTTATCTGTAATTGTAACTTCAAATATATTTTAATTCGATATCCGCAATGAAGGAACAAAAAATCGAATGTTACATTCGATAAATGAACAAACAATGTTCTACAACGACATCCAGCAAAAAATCTAATTGCCAGATGAAGAAGAAATCTAAATGTGTAAACCCACCTTAACAGAAATATCTGGCACAAAACATTTTTGTTGATAGATCTACAATAAGGAAGCATTCAACAAGCATGAAGTACATGGGAGGACACCACCGAAGAGGCCATTGCTCTCCCAAAAAATATTGCAAAAGTTTGCAAAAGAACACCTGGATGTTGCACAGCACTACTGGCAAAATATTCTGTGGACAGATGAAACCTAGATTTAGTTGTTTGGAAAAAACACAAAACATTATATGTGGAGAAAAAAAGACACAGCACACCAACATCAAAAACGCATCCCCACTGTAAAACATGGCAGAGGGAGCTTTATGGTTTGGGGCTGCTTTGCTGCCTCAGGGCCAGGACGGATTGTTGTCATTGATGGAAAAATTAATTCCAGAGTTTATCAAGACATTTTGCATGAAAACGTAAGACCATCTGTCCACCAACTGAAGCTCCACAGAGGATGGGTGATGCAATAGGACAATGACCCAAAGCATACAAGTCATTCAACAAAAGAATGGTTTCAACAGAACAAAATATGCCTTCTGGAGTGGCTCAGTCAGAGTCCTGACCTCATCCGATTGAAATGCTGTGGCATGACCTTAAGAGAGCAATTCACACCAGACATTCCAAGAATATTCCTACACTGAAACAGTTTCATGAAGAGGAGTGATCCAAAATTCCTCCAGATCGTTGTGCAGGTCCGATCTGCAACTACAGGAAATGATTGGTTGAGATTATTGCTGCCAAAGGAGGGTCAACCAGTTATTAAGTCCAAAGGTTCACATACTTTTTTCCACCCTGCACTGTGAATGTTTATATGTTATGTTAAAAAAAACTTGAAAACATATAATGTTTGCGTAGTATTATTTTAAGCAGATTGTGTTTTTCTATTGGTGTGACTTAGATGAAGGTCAGAACACATTTTATGACCAATTCATGCAAAACTCCACGTAATCCCAAAGGCTTCACATACTTTTTCTTGCAACTGTATAGAACTGCGGGGAATCCTCCTGCAAATCGCAGACAGACAGTGGCCCTTTGTCGTGTCTGCATTGTGACGCAGTGAAAACAAGCCAAAAGTACATGGTTCCACCATACCTTTATTACCAGGATTTAGAAGTTGGGTTACATAGGAAGGAAGGGGCATAACTCTTCCACCTAAGTTCCCACACCGGTTGTTTCCGAACAAGTGCCGTGTCCGTCCGCGAACGGGCGGAGCGGACTTTTAAAAAAGTCCGCCGTCCGCCCGTTCGTGGACATATTCAAATTCCCCAAATCTTTCACTGAAGACCGGTTCTCTACCCGGTCTTCAGTGAAATATTCTTCCTGCGGTGGGATCTCGCTGCTAATGATCCCACCGGAGGAAGAATAGAGGGCTCCCTCTCGTCGGCGGACACGGCGGGTCGAACACCCGTACTGTCCGCCGGCGAGAAGGAGGGCGAACATGCTTGTTCGCAGCCGAACTGTCCGCCTTGCGGGCAGTTCGGCCATCACTGGTGGTAAGATATTGCCCAGTATGCATGAAGATAAGTGACTATGGGTGGTTCTATCATGACAAGGAATTAAGTGCCTGCTAAGGAAGCAAGACCAATGACAATGTGTAGGTGCATTGGGACACACATTACCGTGAATAGCTGAGGGGCTTGAGGGGTTCCCTTACCTCACACATGGGAGTCCGAGACTGTGTGAACACCACACATTAAGACAAGCAAGTAAGCATACATTTCATGAAAACAAATCCCAGGTTTTGAGGAAGGTATGGCCCGCAGGGGGAGAATAGGTTTATTTATTTAGTAGCAGCAAAATAATATAGCAAGATATATATATACCTGTAAGGGCAGAGAAATTAACATATATGCATTCAGCATAATTACCTTTCAGTCAACCCATATGGGGACAGTGGTCCCTAGTGGCTAGAGTAAACAGTGAAATAGCATCTTAACTGCAATATACACCTAACCAGGCAGAGGCAATATAACAAAAACTTAAGTTTGTGCAGCAATGGATGTGGGAAGTCACATGACCCAGTTCAAGTGTAGTAATTAGGATTGGGGACAACCCTATACTCTCTCACCGAATGTAACCAGTGTGATGGAGAGGGGCCTGGGGATACATGGGCAGAGGTGACCGGTCTGGATATTCCCAAAAATCAGAAGGGGCATCCAGGGAATGACTTGGCTCTGTAGCACTCTCCTCTCCGAAGGGAGCCTCATCAGCAGGCAGGTGCAGCTGGGCCAGGTTCGGGGTGGCATCGTCATCGACAATTCCGGACACAACTCCTCAGGAGAACCCGAATTCTTGGATTAGGGCACAGACTGGTTCCGGATCTGGACGAGCATTGGGATTGGCAGCAAGACGGGATCGACTGGTGGTTCGGGGCAGGTTGAAGGTCCGGTTGAAGGTCCGTCCTCTGTGGTGGCAGTTTAAGCAGCTTGACCCCTTGCGGGTACAACTGGTGGACAGCAACTCACGGCATGGATGAACACTGCAGGTAACAGGTCCGTTACATTTCTGTGGACATGTGTAGTGTTGTGGGGGGGCCATGTAGTGCATCTACTCACATGACCAGATTCTTTAGAAGGATGTCTTCTTAGCACACTGCCACAAAGCTCTCACGCCAATAAACGGAAAGTCCAGACAGCAGAGATGGGGATATTTACAAGCTTTACAAAATTTACAACTTCATCACCATCATGTGTTGGTTGGTAGGAGCTAACATTTATAGACTCTCAGAGGGGTTGGCTTAAGGCCAGTAGTTGGGCAGAATAGGATTGATACACTTAATTATAGCAAAGTGAGAGTAGGAAAAAGAAGACAGCCTTCTGGACACGTACCCAACCTCATGTAGGCAGCAGGTGCAAAACCCTTAAAGGGACAAGCACCAAACATACATATATATAGTGGACACATAGGTATAGTGTACAGGGCAAAGCATATAAACAGTAAAACATATACACAATAAGTGAATAGGCTGTCACTACCCTAGGCTGGGGAAACCCAGAATGTACAGGCAGTTATAACAATGCATTTAAATGTACAAATAGTGCCATGTACTGGTCACTATAGACACAGATGGGCTGCATCGACATCAACGTGCTGGAGACTCGAACCAATGGATCAGGAGCTCTGACGGGTTGTGGAAACAGTCCTGTCAAAACCCTATTGCCGTCAATAGGCAGCTCATGAACTCCATTAAAACCACTACGTTCAGCGTTGCCAGCTACTTAATAGGATCAATTCTTGTATTTGGAATGTGGAAGTTTCACTCCATCTCAGCACTTCCTTATTCCAAATACCAGAAGTGGAATCCAATTTTGAATATTTTCACTCAACACTATTATTCAATAAGGGAAAACTTGACAGATATGGTTTCCACTCTACATTGGGTGCAAGCATGACACCTCCCAATTAAGTGGATGAAATAGTGCTGACTTTGTCAAAGAAACAAAGTGTCATGCCCACTTTGTTTAAATTATTTTCCAGGATAGGAGTGGTAAAGAGGAGCATGGGCAGCAGGTCTCTTACTTTGAAATGAAACTATGGGCTAACAAATAACTGTATACATAATGGATTATCACAGACATCTTTGTTTATCTCAGTGAGCAGCATACAAACAAATTTTTGATAAAAATGCAATAAAAAGGTTGAGTAGGTTTTTGAAATGCAGAAACAAGCACACAGATGTAACAAAAGTCTGCAACTAGAAAATCTCTGCAAATGATTAGGATTTCTATCCTTTTCCCTGGTGAAAAATAAACTGTTCTTTCACTGCACACATAATGAGAAGCAAAATATAACTTGAATCGTGGAGAAAGTTTGTAGTAGGCTCAAAAGCTGGGAGATTACTAAGGATCTTTTGTCATCTTTTTGGCTTACATTTATTGTGAGGAAAATATGGTTTTGGGTCAAGACCATACAGTACATCCATTTACCGTTTGTAAAAGGACAGTGTAGCTATGGTGGTATAAAAGCTGTTTTTTTTTGTCCCCAAAAATCTCAGCATTTTTGGCATCACTAAGGCCCCCCCCCCCCCCATACACTTTACAAACTTTCCATACAATTTCTGTACAATCAAATTTTTTTTACCAAAACCATGTAATATGAGAAGCTTTCTAACCCTTCCAATCACTATGTATTCTATCAGGGAGGCCACTATACTACACAGTTGTTGGTAGATCTAATGGTCGATCTTAAGGTGTATGGGGGGCTTAAGTTATAGCTTTTAACAGCTTCTGAATAAAGTTGTTAGGATCCCAATTATATGTTCTCCATTATGTTAATGAAGTCATTTGGAGTCATTAAGAGGTAGAGTGCCAAGAATAGGTTCACAAGACAACATGCCAGGTTTCTGATGAAATACACGAGCAGCTACTATACAATGAGATAACTTTATATTTAAGTCAACTTAAGGCATGCATAAAAGGCTAGGTTTCCATTAAATATGTATGATGTGATTCAAAACGGATCCTTTACTTAGCTCTGTGCACAGTACAAACAGTACAAACAAATAAACCCATAAAAAGTTTTCAGACTATAAGACACACCTGACAATATGACGCACCCAGTTTTTGAAGCAGGAAAACCAGAAAAGAAATATTTGAAGTGTTCAAATTAATTGGAGAAAAATCCACTGTAGTATTATTTTTAGTCACAACGGAACTGGTGTCGCTAGAGATCACACTTCATTACACCACATTTTCCTCAAACATGAGGAAGAGGGGAGCACAGGGGAACTACTGCATATGTCTCCCCTCTATGGCTGTGTGTGTGAGGAAGCTGCAAACGTGAGTGCAGCTTTCCCACACTCAGCTCTGCATTGCTCTGCTCTCAGCTTATAGTCCAAAAAATACTGTACCTAGAAAACCCATCAGATACCTGAATGATCAGCTGAAATGTATCAGCATGTTCGATCACTGCTCGATGAATTATGTGCTTGGCTTTGAAAAGAAGGAATTTATTTTCAAATGATTGACTGAATATGATTAGTTGATTGAATAGAAAAATCTAATCATATCACTAAAGTCATAGTCAAGTAAATTAGTCATGATGATGTCATCACAGGTCACAGTTAAAAAAAAACATGTGTCCATTAATAAATAACTTTTAAGTTCTCTGTAACATTAACAGTCAATAATACAATAAAACAAACAAATGCTTATACCTCAAATTTCCTGGTAAATTCAGGCGCAAAACAGAAAGTTGGTACAGCTTAAACTGCAGCAGCAAAGACACATTAAATGAATCAACTGTGGTTCACAACAAATATTGTAAAATATAACTCATTAACTGGCTTGCATGCTTCTCAAAAAAGAGGGATTAACTCCCCGGGTGGTCAGATTTAGTCCGGTTTTCTGTGGCAAAAGTGGTACAAAAAATGTATCCACAAAATGAAATTCCACCATCTCTAAAGAAAAAAAAAATAAGCACACCCACACCAAATGACACCAAAGATGTTCCCTGAGAGAAGCGATCACCAGCTTTTATGGCTGGAGGATGCCAAAGGGGTCACCGGCAGAAGGTAAGCTTACCATCTTTAGCAATGACATTTCTCCCCGAGCAACACTTGGGAATACTGCCACGGAGGTTAAAACAAAAATTTTGATTGGAACTCAAGTGGGTCTTAGAGCTACGCATACAAGGTTACATTTTTGCATTTGTTCAACCTAAAACAAAAGTTTACATTGATTGGTCTTTAATCGTATGCTGCACACATAGCTTCTCTGGCC
This sequence comes from Ptychadena robeensis, assembly GCA_036250615.1. NCBI lineage: Eukaryota > Metazoa > Chordata > Amphibia > Anura > Ptychadenidae > Ptychadena > Ptychadena robeensis. The sequence goes on from CM070033.1 coordinate 137,682,667, forward strand.
TGCCCTATATTGACAGAAAGGGACCCAGCCACTCAGTCAGCAGGCATCAGGTGCACCCGATACACCCACGGAAAGCTGCAGTGATTGTCTAAATTGCCAGGGTTTCAGCACCACCCCGATCGTGTCATGGTGACGCGCGGGGGGGGGGTGCACGCCATAGACCTCCATGGTCCATGGTACACTGTGGTACGCTAGGGGGGTTAAACACTCGAATGTGGGGGGGGGGGGGGGGGGGGAGTGTACAGTCTGCTTTCCAGGCTGCTGACAATGTGAATGTCTTTTTACTACATTTTCTCTGTGGTGTTAGATTGTTCCAGTAGTACTATCAACTTGGATTTCCAAGCTTCACCTTCACAAAAGACTGAATATTAGATTAAAACTAATGCCAGGGTTAAACACCTGGTTTTTATTACTGTGAATGCATTGTGGCCACACCAGACCTCTACATAACCCAGTGATCTCCTCAATGCAGATACATGAGAAAATGTAACTCTGATAGGAAGTCTTGTTAAAGGATGGGTTGTCTGTGCCATGTGTTGTATCTTTCCCTCCTTTTATTTTTATTTTCTTTCATTGGATACCCACTAGGCGCCAGCTGTGCTGTGCAGGAATCCTTCACCTGCTTAGTTCAAGTGCTTCTTGTTGATAGAGTTTATGCAGTAGCAGGCAGCATGGCATTTGGGCATTTGGTTTCCATGGCAACCTGGAAACCTGTTGTAGTGGCATATGAGGCAGCATTTTGGTAATTATTGCTGGTTCCTGCAAGTATAGAGCAGACTCTGAACAACAATCTGCATAATAAAAGTGTGATGGCTTCAGTGTACTTTACTTGATATGGTTTGCCTACAAAGATTTTCAGCTGCCGTTCCATTGTTTCAGAATAGACAAGGGTGGGTACAGTGCCAAAAGGGGGCCGATGGAATATTCTCAAGGACTGTAGATGTGCTGTTCATGTCAGAATTATGCCAGTGTACTGCCCACCATACCCCCCATACACGTTGAGATTTAGTTAAATCGACCTAACCGATTAGTTTGTTTTGTCAATGGAGGGAAATCTATGCCCGTCCACATGGTTCAATCGGCCTAAATCAATCAAAATTGGACAAAAGTTTGATTGAAAAATTATCGGCATGTTGGAAAATTTTGATCAGTCCAGTAGTACATATTGTTTTGTGTTGTACCCAATCAATTTTGGTTTGATTTAAAGTGATTGCTAAGGGGTAGTTGGTGTCAAGTGTAATCATCAGAAAGTAGAAAAATTGCCCTAGCCAAAAAGATTTGTATATTTAAACGAGAAAAAAAACCCTAACACTGGTGAGCTCAAGAGCCCCCCAGGACCCTAGAAAACTAGGGTCACTAAAAACTGGCAATTGCGGGCGTTCAAGTGTGGACATAGATTAGGTAAGACATAGATAGAATAAAAGGTCTTTAATAAAAGAGAATAGGACCAGTAACGTAACAATTAAAATTATATCAGCAGACAAATGATGCCACAACCGGTCTGGTACAGTAATGAACAGACTAAAAGTGCGTGTGTCCTCCGACGCGTTTCGCCCGGACGGGGCTTCCTCAGGGAGGTAATTCCAAGACAATTTAGTCTGGGGATAATAGATATCGTGTAAGATACATATAAGTAATTAACATATTCCATCGTGATAACCCTAATCATCAATAAAATCTGCATAAAAATTACCCAATTGTACATCATACATATTGGCTCAAAGTCCATATGTCAACAGTATAAGTATATAGTTAGGGACAAATATTGTAGAATGTAGTTAAGTAGTAGAGGGTAATATATATAGTTTAATTTACTTTTGTCACGATGTTTAGATCGTTGCCACAAGGTATTGACATTGTAGGTGAGTAATGGATGTTGGCAATACGGAAAGAAATAATTACATAGGATTATAAGATGTGAAGGAAATGTTAGGAAGATATCATAAAAAATGGTGTTGGTGGTACTCACAGTTCATTTTGATAGCGGTTGGGTATAAGGTTGAATATCAATATCGACAGTGTAGACAGGTGATAAAACTGCATAGATCGGATCCCACAGCAGGTAACTCAAAACGGCTCCCTCGGAGAGGGGCTGGAGAGCCTCGTCCGGGATCTATAACTGGGTTGGGAATAGGCTGGAAGGGGCCACAAAGGTGCACATCAGTCAGAACGGAAGGTGACACAAAGCACCCTGATGGAGGGTGTGTACTGACAACCAGGAATGCCTACCTGCGGCAGGGAGTTCCGTGGTGTCCCGTGTAAGCTTTTATAGAGGGGAATTGGACAGATGATCCTCAAGTTTCAAGCGTCACTGGACCGTAAAGAGGGAAGGGAAAAACAAGGGGGGAAGGGAGAGATGGTTTGATTTAACTAGTTAGCATACTTACATCCGGTGTCAGACCAACTGAAATCGATCAAATATCTGTTTCCCAATGTGGGGCTTATTTAATGGCAGTACGATTGATCAAGGTATTTCATATGTGGCTGATGGCAAAAAGACATAAAGGCGCACACCATGAATCTAGATATAGAGTGGTATGCTGCAATGTAAATGGCAATTTAAAATCTATTAGCATGGGTATGGTTTGGGTTCACCATTGTGATACACTGTGGCAAGAGTGCCTATGTGGCAATGTTTGCATATTGATAATTAAAATTTATGTGGTCAGATACTGATGTTGGACAAGAAGGTCTGCCATGTAGTCTTTATTGCAATTTATCCCAAGGGTGTTTGATAGGGTTGTGCTAAGATTCCTTAGTGGGCCAGTTAAGTTCTTTCACACTAATTTCACCCAACATTATTTTTTGTGAGAAGGTTTTTTTGCAAACTGATACCTGACTTCAGGTATACTTGATGTGCCTGGTACACAATAACTGCTAGTAGAACTATAGTTTCTAGTGATGAGCAAGCATGCTCGGCCGAACGAGCACCACATGGGCTCATGCGCCATGCTCGAATCCCTGCCCTACATGTTTTGCGGATTGAAGCCCTTACTGTAATGCCAGTAGCCATGTCAGGTGCTGGCATTGCAGTGATTGGCTGGCGGGAACATGCTATAGGGGGCTAAATAGCACCTGATGCCACATGTTTGGATCAGACAAGGTCAGGGAGAGATGCTGTTAGGCAGGGGGAGCTGCAGCAATTACACAGATCTCATTCATCAAAGACCCAAAAGTATTTTAAGGACTATAGTGTTTGTTTGATAGTCTGTATTTTAGACTACATTCATCTGGGCATAACACACTGTCCATATATATATTTTTTGGGACATCTTAAGCGCGTCATCCTAAACCTTTTCTTTATTTTACATCGCATTTATCTGGGCACAATATACTGTCCATATTGTAGCAATGAGACCGTTTGGTCCTGCTGAGTGTGATGATGGGACTGGGCAGCGGCAATGAAAGTCTTGGAGACAGAAGTGTAGATGCTGTTGACATTTATTGAACTTGGCAAGTCTTCTATGGGAGAGAGGGTAAGGGAGCCCTGATTTCTCACCTTCCCCTGGTAGTAACTCGAACCTCAGGCAGACAGGTCTCCAGA
>CM070033.1:137696008-137723741 GCA_036250615.1 Ptychadena robeensis
CCTCCCCTTGTGGTCGTTATCCGTAATCCATCTAAGTCCCAGGACTGACGGTGACAACCTCTTACATATGGGAACTGGGGCTGGAGTCCCGCTCTGTGTCATTCATTATACCTGTCCTAGTCCACATTCTACACTTCTAGTAATCACCCCAACATTCTCAGGGACCGTGAACTGGCCCCTTGGTTATAAAGTTTGAGGACCCCTGATCAAGATTGTGTCTCTTTATTAGCTATTAACCTTTACCTTGATCATAGTACTGTATATCGGTATGGTGACATACATCAAGTGAATGGAAGATCCAGGAGGCAGAAAGGATCACCAGGAAACAGTAATGGAAAACCATGAAGCAGTAAAGTGGCCATTCTGGTTTATAGATCACAAAAAAAACAGAATAACACTACCAAAGACATATTGCACTAAATTGTATGCCATCATCCCAACAGACTTGTATAGTTTGTAAGTTAAGTGTCTCTCATATAACAAGGCATGAGACCAAGGAATCTATTGTGGCATCACAGATTTCTATATATCTATTCAAACCATCAGCAAGTGCTTAAATGCAAATGAAATCACACATAAATATGTTTTTTATTTCTGATGCCTTTTACCCAAATACTTTTTAGAAGTATTTATTTATTAGGATGCTCTCAATTCATCCAACATTTGCCTTAGGGAAAAGACAGGGCATCCAGCCTAACCCCACAGTCAGACCAAAGAACTAGGCACCAATCAATACCAATACATCGTACATCCTTGCCAGAAATGTTCATCTGCTATAGAGTTTAAAAAGAAAACTCTTATAAAGGTCACTTTTGCTAGGCCTGCCTCTCCTCTGCGTCATTTAACTGATCTTTACATTTTTGTGTGTAGGTATCTACAACATGTGATCCTACTATTTAGCTTTGTATTCAAAAAAAGTACAACGTGTATACAACCATCTGGAAACCTAAACCAACAAGATTTTTATGTAATAATATCGAATAAAAACCCAATAAACAACATATAAAAACTAAAGATACAACATCGCACGGAGGTGCTGGTTCCCAAATCTTTGCGTGAACAGCCACAGGCGATGTAAGGCAATAGAATACATTTGAATCTAACCTTCGAATTTCAAATGTTGCTTTATATATTCGTGAAATTATGCAAACTCGAATATACCATATGCCGCTCAACACTAGTGCAGAAATTTGCTGTAAATTGCCACCCTTGCACCCTCTTGTGTGCTATCTACTAAACTATAGAAAAGGTCCCCTTTAGGTTTATTACTTTTGCCACCTTTGGATTTAAAACTTTTTAACCTTCTTGTTGCCATTTATCAGAATCATCGGAGGTTACATGTAAGCAATGTGAACTCAATCTCAAAGTTCCAATAGGAAATTATATTTAATGTAAATTTTCAAAAATATTGCACAATTCAACATAGTTTCTCAATATATCTTTACAACAAAATACAACAATATAAACAACCTTGCTCAAAGTAAAACAGTGAAATTATGTAAATCAGCTTAGGAATGATGTGTTTTGTTTGAATTGGCTACCTGATAAAGATTGGTATTCCTCTTATAATTAATTAGCATGGCGTGTGGAGGAGACTAGAGATGACTTTGGCACAACATATAGCGGAGCCATTAATAACACGAGCATTGTACAACATCGCATGGAAGTCAACTGTTCTCATTTGTGCCGTGCCCGCAAGCAGCTGTGACAAGTTAAAAGCCATTTGATTTAATAGGAATAAGGGATAATAAAGAGAGGCACTCAATGGCGGCAAAATCCCCTAGCGCCTTGCATGTAAAACCTGGTTGAATTATATATTTTTCCCTCATATTTTTGACACAATGGTGAGACGCGCACAAAGTAGCTAAGCACAGGAGGAAATCATTTGTGTGTTACCAGGGAAAAGCATTTATCTTACTGCGTCTTGCCTTGTTTTTCTCTCAAGGTAAATTGGCAGTTAATCCCCTCACTGCAAGGGAGATTTCTCTGCCAAAGAAACATTTAGGTACCGTAAATTCCTACTTGCCAGAGGATAGCCTATGTATATGGTACAGACCGATGTGTTTATTTGCATCCTATTATGTAATAGGTGTATGCATCTTAAATATGCCATAGATCTTTTGGTGTGAACAATAACTCCAAAAAGTTTGTTGAGTTTTTTTTACCATGATTTTTTTTCCTGCTGATAAGTTTTGGCATCTGGAAGCAGAAAGAATTATGTCTGTAGGTATTGTACTCTTCTGACTCTTCTTATTTAATCTTCAACCAATGCTGTTCACTAGTGACAGCCGAACATCAGCTATGGCTGTTTGCGAACAGGCGAATAGAACTTCTGCAAATACCCAATGTTCGCGCAAAGCTCCATTGACTTTAATGGAGGGCGAACTTCTCAAACCTTCAGGTCATATTTGTAGCCAAATGTGTCAATATAGTGCAACCACCTGGACAGTGTCATGCCAAATGGGAATAAAAAAAATATATAGATATTTTCTTTTAAAATGCTGTTTCATGTCTAATGGCCAGATATCACATCTAGATTAAAGACTTTGCCAAAAGTTAGCTGGAGTGGACTGCCAGCCTTACAGTACCTTCTGCAGCGCATCACATTTAGTTAGATCTCTCTGCAATGTCCTCCTTTAGTTTGTGTTGGTGAACTACAACTACCAGCTCAGCTCAGGATTATAACACAGCGCACAGGTCCCATAATACAGCATACCCAACCCCCAGTAAAGGACTTTTGTGGCTCAGGTATGATGAACTACATGTAACAGGACACCTTATCTATAGCTACAGATCACTGGATGGAGTATAATAGCAAAGTAACTCAGCCTTCCTCAATCAGCAGCAGCTCTCTATCTATCCAGTACTGGAGACACAGGATAAATGGAAAATGGCCGCCGGGCTGCTTCTTTTATAGGGGGGATCCTCCAGTCTGGAAAAATGTGTTATTGGCTGTACTGTCCCACCTGATTGTGGGGTGAGGGGTCAAACTTTGTCTCCATGTTAAGGTAAAGGGGGCAGGTAGAACACCCTGATGTTTACTGGTCTTGCAAACTGCGAACATGCTATGTTCACCACGAAATGTCCGCCAGACGAACTTTTTGCACGTCATTACTGTTAACTTTTATCTAAGCTCCAGACTTTTTTTTATTTCAAATATGTGTGAAGACCCAGGATGCCTTTTCATGTATATACATACAGGCGAATGGCGAGGGCAACACCCAGCCTTGTGGTGTCTTCACTGACGTCAGGAAGAAAAGACACTACATGATGGCTCAGGCTGCACTGAACAAGCAGTTCCAAGTGTGGTTCTGGGTCACAAATTTTTGGCAATTAAAATATATCCCAAGCCATATTGTGATTTACCACTAGGGATGTTAATAGCTGCAGCATGTGTCAGACTCAATTCCTGTTTGATGGGCTAACAGCATTATCAATTTATCCCACTGTCTTTGCTGCCTGTGGCCTTCACCTCTCAGCTTTATGAATTAGTTTCTTTCACCCCTCTAATCCCATATGGAACTTTCTATACTGTTCAGAATAGAAGAAGACTTACCAGGGATGTTTTGGCTTGTGTCGTTTTAGCTTTTCTGAACATAGTACATGCTACATATATATAAACTATTAATCACATTATGATTGTGAAGTATTATCATGTTCATGGCGGTCCATCTGACGCGAAATCGGCTGCTTATCTAAAGCTTAAACCTTTTTATCGCCCACAAAATAGTTTTAAGGCATTACGGATATGTCCGTAATGCTTAGATCGTTTTCATTACTTTGGATGGGCACCTTTACACTCACCCACCTACCCATTTGACCCAATGTTGTAAAATTATAACATAGAAATAACCAGCTCTAAATCTCTTAATATAAGTAAATTTGCATGATCTACACATATCAATTATCACAGAAAAAATTATTTCAAGCTTTATACTTAGTTGAGTTTTGATTCATCCCATTCAAAACAGTAAGATAATGTACTCCAAAGCAGGCACCCAGGTTGTATGACTTCATGGCCAGATAAACAGACCTATTTACACATTCAACCACCCAAAAGTGTTGCAGACCTGAACACTATTAGTAATGTACATGAGGTTTTAAAAAGAAGAAAATGCGGGAGGGTTTATTTTTGGTTAGCCTTATGGTCATCCGGCCCATTGGTCCCTGGTTTAAATATGGGCCATGATTCTATCTACCTTTTGCATGGTCTCCCAATGTCTAACTGGTTTTCCACCAAACATTTGAGTTTTTTCCCACATTCCAAAAACACTGGTAGGTAAAGTAGGAATATGTTATAGGTGATAGATGTGAGCTCCTGAGAGACAGGGATAACTATCTGCTCTCTAAAGTGTTGCATAATATGTTGGAACAATATAAATGGTTAATAAAAATAGGGACCTAGTTATAAAAACGAAAGACTGTCCTTCCCTTAAGGTACCTTTTTTTGGTGGGAATAGCTTTTTTTCTCTGGTGATCTTTTTAAACTGGACAATACTGTAGATAGATGGTGATCATTCACTTGAATTGAGTCATCAAGGCAAGAAAAAAAAAAACAACGTTGATTTTCAAGTCATTAGTTTCCCTAATTTTCAGAGTGAGAAGCCTTTTGTAAATATGGTGATCACCAATTTTCAGCAACAGGTTGTTAAGCAGCACTTCCTGCTTTTTATTGATTGATCAATTTAAATGAAACATTCATATCAAGCAAAGATAGATCAATAATGATCTTATTTTCTATAGATTCACTTTCAATTCAACATTTCTCTAATGGTACACAAAATCTATTGAAATATTTTATAGTGTATAGAAACCTTTAGTCAATGAGCATAGAACAGTCTACTGTAGAATATGCAATCTTCACAATTCCAAAAGATACCCAATAAGGTAGTATTATATATACTCACCTGTGACATCTTATGCAACATTTCTAAGCCACGAAAAGCAATTTTGTTATTGTGCTTGTGAATGCTGCTGATTTCTTTTGAAGTCATACATGCATTGGAAACATTCGGTTCCATTTTAAGTTGCTAATTTAGCCAATCAGATCATTAATTCAGCAATCCAGTCATGCAAACCCTTTTCACTGATGAACTATGTACAAATCAGATTCAATTTCTGCATCAAACAAATCGTTTAATAAAGGTTGGCCTATAAATTGAATTGTTGCTAATATGTTCATCCTCAAAGCTGAAAGATGGTGCAGTACGGTGCGTAGAATGTCAGAAACTAGGCAAATAATTTCATCATGTGCAATTACTCTAGGTTTTACGAGCAGATGTTCATCTTTTAAGATGATAACTTTGGTGGCATTTTGCTTGATAGAAATACTTTCAACTGCAATTTGTAACTTGGATAAGTCAAGCTATTTTCCATGAGGCATCTATTATAAAATTTTACACAAATATATGCAAACAGGCAGCATAAGAGAAGCATTCCTGGTTTAATTTATATTTAGCATACAGATCTGATTGTACCTATGACCAGTTATGGACATGCATTTATTTACATTTCTGTTCGATTTAAAAGGAAATTGATTATTTAAGCCAATCAATAGTAAATTGTAAAGGTTTGTGTAGCAACCAATGACAAAAGGCGTAATGTAACTTATCTTTATTCTACCCGAGGCCCAAGGGGTCTTTCTACAATTAAAATACCAGGTAATCCTACTCTGACTGTGGAGCAATGTCCTGCTAAAAAGCTGTGCCATAAAAATTCCAGGGGCAGTATGGCCACACAGAGCTACAATGGCAGGTCTTCTACGGCAATCAGATCTGCACCACACAAAAATCTTGTCACAAGGATAAGACTGGAGAAGCAGTGGCTCCTCTGACCTGAGTCATTTACAGAATGTGCTATTGCACTCACCGGCTGCCCACATGCTGGACTAGACTGATAAGGGTCCTGGGTCTGGGAATAGCCTAGTTACTCGTATCAAACCTGACCTCACTGAGCAATTTCCTGGTAGGTAGGCACTTGCCTATATACCCTCTGTTCTAAATTATAGGGCGGAGTTTTATGCATTATGAAACTCAGCCCGAGTTAAGTAGTGAGATACTCACCTGTCCGCCAGATTCCTCCGGCTGTCGGCATGTATGCTGATGCTTCCGGGTCTGCCCACGATCGCGTCACCGGTGACGGGATGGGGGCGGGGTAGGCGGGGCCATAGACCTCCATGTAAATAGAGGGGCGTTGCCTTTTTTCAGCATAACTTCCAGTGACGCCGGATTTATGTACTGAACCTCCGGCCGGGCAGGCAATCACGCTGCAATTGCCCTTGGTGCGGTTATAAAAAATGCCCAAAAGGTTAAAGGGCACATAACCTCTGGTTGCCTGAGATTGCATTACCTTACAAAATCAATAAACTTTTAAACTGTATTGATGTATTAACTGTCATGCTGGACAATTTTAGTCATTTCTTACAAGTATTTTTTAGTGTTTTATGGTGTTTTGATCAATTTATGTCCCATGTGATTTTGAAACATGCATACATAGCTTTATCTAACTGGAAAGGAATGGTATTTTACATTGATGACACTGTAGGGTAGTGCCACCCATTTATATTAGACTGACAGTGAAGTACCACCATAGAATTTTAATATTTCTTTATAATTTGAGAGAACTATACCTGTAGCATTTATACCAACATTTTAACCAACAATAATCACATATTTATCTTTTGTGATTTGTATGTCATTGATGCAGGTGAATAGTGTTGAGCTTGAATATTCAAATTGCGAATATATTCGGCAAATATTGGCTATTCGATATTCTGCATTGGGATGCTTATGGCCATGGATTGCAAATATATATTCGCAATGAGAAAATAAATAGCACATGTGACCATTGCGAATATTCGCAAATATAGAATTGAATATTAATAGAATTATTTGCGAATTCGAATATTGCCTATGCCGCTTATCACTACTAGGGATGGGTGCGAATTTTTAAGTAGAAATTTTGATATGGTCATTTCGACTTTTCGTCGAAAATCAGCCTGATATTTCGACTGAAATTGAAATTTCAACTTAAAAAAGAACTTTGGTTTTGATTTGCCGTGCCGCTATTTCGCATGTGAATATCGCCATTTTAAATGTTATGTGCAAATGTTTGCATGCGGCACTGATTGGGAAATTCACATTGGAAAATTCTTTGAAAAATTTGCATTTGAAAAATTAGCATGGTGCTAGCTAACTTTGTCAGCTTATTTCAAAGCCCCTGAAAATGGTAACCTCACAAAAATTGCTAAAGTTGTAGAGAAGGGTTGGGGAAACATTTGAAAACAATACGTTTTGCTATAACATGTCAAGTTTGAGTATAAATTGGGTTAAAATTGAACCCTAAAATGTTTGACTTTTGATATTTTAACTTCACTTTGAACTTAATTTATGAAAAAACTCTTTATGGTAGAGCAACACTTTCTTTTTTGTAGTATACCCCCAACTCTTCTCTACATCTCCAGCAAGTTTGGTAAAGATATCTTGCTCAGGGGCTTTACAATCAACTCACAAATTTGAACTGGTCGAATTTTCAAAAAAAAAATCCACCATCTCTACTCATCATTAGTGATGAGATGCATAGGCAATATTCGAATTTGCAATATTTCACGAATAATTCTACTAATATTCGATTGTACATTCGCAAATATTCGGAATTGTGTGCAGTTGCATAATCGTTTTGCAATTACCTTTAAAATGAATGGTCACATGTGCTATTTATTTTCGCATTCCGAATATATATTTGCATCCATGCCCATAAGCATCCCGATAGCGAATAGCCCTTCCTGTCTCGCTCGTTCTGCTAGAGCTAGGTTTTAACACCTATTTTAATTTTTTTATCCTATGTCCTTGCAGCACCCTCCCTCCCCCCCTGCAGCAGAGCCAGTGAAGTGGACTATTTTGCCCTTCTGTCTCACTGGCTCATCAACCTGGCCCCCAACAATTACCTGTAAGTGCCGTCTGATTGCCATTCCTTTTACCAGTGAGTGACACCATTGCCATCCTCTTTACAGTAAGTGACAACATTGCCATTCCTTCTTACAATGAGTGACAACATTGCCATTCCTTCTTACAGTGAGTGACAAAATTGCCATTTCTTCTAACAGTGAGTGACACCATTGTCATCCTCCTTACAGTGAGTAACAACATTGCCATTCCTTCTTACAGTTAGTGACAACATTGCCATTCCTTCTAACAGTGAGTGACACCATTGTCATCCACCTTACAGTGAGTGACACCATTGCCATTCCTTCTAACAGTGAGTGACAACATTGTCATTCCTTCTAACATTGAGTGACAACATTGCCATTCCTTCTAACATTGAGTGACAACATTGCCATTCCTTCTAACAGTGAGTGACAACATTGCCATTCCTTCTGACAGTGAGTGACACCATTGCCATTCCTTCTGACAATGAGTGACAACATTGCCATTTCTTCTGACAGTGAGTGAATAATTAATATTGTTATTCTACATTTTAACAAATCCCTATTTACTATTAAATTTCTTAATAGTCATAATAGTCATAAAATAGTCATTTTCGACAGCAACCCCCCCAGGCTCTCAACCCATATTTGTTTAGCTTTGCAATGTTGCGATTTGGCTCTTTGGTCACATACGCTTGCCTTCCCCTGACTTTGGTTAGGGAAAAAATATGTCATGGTTTATTAAAACTTAAGCTGGCCATACACGGGTAATTTTTTTGCTTGATTCCCGAACGCTCGATCACTGTGTGCAATTGTGGGGATCGTTCCATGATCAAACAATTGCTTCTTATATTATTTATGATAATATCAATAAATATTATATTATAATTCTCTTCTCATATACAACTGTATATTCTTGTGTAAAGTGCTTCAGCATCACCGCTCCATGTGTAATCTGGTGTCTGGGGATGATTTATGGCGACATACCTGTTTGCATTCTCAGCTCTGATTGTAAAGCTCTTCTACTATGCACACGAATTCTTCTCTTATAGCTGAAGCTCATACAGCAAATCGAAATTTTCCACCTTATGTGAATTTTTTACCCTATGCGAATTTTAGGCCTTGTGCGAATTTGTTTAGTGTTCTATAATCGAAATTCGATTGGGAAACTCAAAATTTAAGTAGAATCAAATTTTATTCATTTCGACCATCTCTAATCACTACAGGTGAAAGGCTTTTAAACTATGAGCTTTAATACATGCTGCTGTGTTTTTCTTTATTATGGGGTAACCCTATAGAGTTTGCTAGATATATGAAGATGTGGTCAGAGCCAAATGCCAACAAGTACACAGAATAAATATAGCCTTTACAATATCTGTAGATATTTTTATATCCACTCATTGATTTTCTTTTAATTTCAACATACCCAATTTTACAGGTTAGGTATGAGGATATGGTGGATATGCCTCTAGTAGATATTATATATGAAAACAAATCATTGATCATGACTAATAAGACATCAAATGCTAAGACATGGACAGAAGGTCAGTGTACATAGTAAAAAAAAATGAACAACTTGTGAACTTCTGGTTTCGGCTTGTGTTCAGCTTTTTGTATCTCCTAAATTAGGAAAAACAAAGTTAGAGTATACTTAATATTCTGTCAAGTACTGCAAACAAACTGATAGAATACATAGTGAATACATAGTGATTGGAAGTTTTAGAAAAATCCTCATATTACATGGTTTTGGTAGATGAAAAGTTGTGAAAGAAAGTGTATTGTAGGATTGAAATGTGTATAGGGGCCTTTAGTATTTAACTGTTTTATATTATTTCTTTTATTTCAAAATACCAATATACCAGGTAAAGTCAAAGGAAATTATCTCATAGTAAATATGTAAAGATAATGTTTAATAATGGGTTTCAACTCTTAAAATGGGTCTGTTACCATTATAAGGGGGCGAGTGCACTTGTCTCTTTTTACTTTTGATTCCTCATTATTCCTACTAACATACTCATGACCCCTGCATTCACTACATTGCATACTCCTTACCCTTAGTGCTCACTACATTACTTATTCTCGACTCAGAGCAAAGGTGGGTCAGGTTATTGAAATGTACTACTATAAGCCCCAAATAATTGAAACATGTAACACATTTTGGTCACACTCACAATTAGCTATATCCCAAATGATTCACAATCCTAGCAAACCCCAATCTTAATAAGCAGCTCTCTTACTTTTTGAAGCATTACATTCATACAATTCAGGAATTCTGAATATGTTCTGGTTTTGTATTGTGCATGGCTGTTCAGGGCTACTGTATTGAACTAGTGGACCCAAGGTATTTCTTGAAGGACTTCAGCAATCCATCTCTCATATTTCTATTCTCACATGTTCCTTTTAAGCTACCCTACTTGATGTAGGAATTTTTTACATCCCTGATAGAAATGTTTAATGTTTGTATAACTGATCGACAGAGAACAGCATACAGAGTACCACTAATCATGGCATTGTGTTTTCTTACAGGTGCCCATGAAAATTGTTAGTAGCTTTGGAGTGTAATTGAACTTGACCGGCTAACTTTTCCTCTCTATGTGCATCAATAGGATTAAGGTGCCAATGACCCTGTTACTTCACATAGTTTGAACCCATTTTGGAAGGTACTTAACACTCTATATTTCATCCATGTCACTAAACATCCTTTAGATAAGTGGTTCCCAAACATTCCCTGCAGGGCCCCCCTTTTCTACATAGGAACATTGTCGAGGGCCATTTCAGACTACCCATGATTCCGTTGCAGTATCGTCTACTAGTGCAAGTGTGCAATGGCCCTCACACTTTGAATTTAAATTTGAAATACATTTCAAACATTTAAAATACAACTACACATCATGGTTCCCAAATGTTCCCTCTTCCACGCCACCCCCCTCTCCAATGCCATGAATGACATAATCAATGACAGGTATTTATACCTAGTGACTCATATTGAATATCCTTTTGTAGGGTTGCTACATTTATTTCAGTGTATCTATGGAGTAAAAGTGCAGCCACCCCTAGACAGCCATATTGTCGCTCTGTAGAGAGAGTTCAGTTAAACAAACTAAAGCTGGGCATAGACGGGTCGTTTTCCCGTCGACTGCCGAGCCGACCTAGCGGGCATGATGACGTCATCACGCACGGCCGCTAGTGCCATGAATCGTCCAGGCACCCTTTGTGTGCCGCCCATTACTTCGGCTGGGGACTGCCGTCCCCATCCGGACTAATGGGATTGGATTGAAATTTACCGTCATGTCGAATCACTGTGCGATCCAACATGTGGCAGATTCTTGGTCAATATACCCAGGGGGGCGCACCCGATTCCCTGCTGACCAGACCGCCGAGCGATCGATTGAGGCAACGCACATGCCGGCCGATCGGCTGTCGAATCAGGCAGGAATCAGCCCGTCTATGCCCAGTTTAATAGATGTAAAATATACTCTTTACAGTGACAACTCCAGCTAAGTACTGAAAAAACTACTTGAAGTATATATAGTGGCCGGATCTATGGTAAATACAACGATATTACAGAAAGAATCATAAAAACGAAATTACTTTGGTAATCATTGTTTTTTATTTTATTGTTTTCTTTAAAGAGGTAAAACAAGTATATGATGATGATGACAACGAACAGAAAAAGCAAAGACAAAAATCATAATTTGATTTTTTTTACCCATTCTCAGGTGGAATATTTTCTCAAGATATGAAGAAAATAAAAAACACTTTCTGTTTCAATGGCCTGGTGAAAATTAAGGATTAAGCATTTATGTATTAAAATAGCATGTTGTATCACTGTACATATAAAAGGACAAAGCAAATATTCAAAGACCACAGAGGCGTATGCACTTGAAATATTGGGCATGAGAATAAATATGCAATTATGACTCAAAAGCACTTAACATAAAAGCTGTAAAAAATAGCTTAGGGTAACCAAAGCAGTGGATAGGATTTATAAAACAGTTGTATTAACCCATAAACAAATGGAATCATGCAGTCCTGTAATAGAGCTGGTAGAGGGTAGCTGCTGATGTTCTTAGCAAAGTGTTATTATTTTCAGATCTTTAATTTAATAGGAAGTTCCATGCAAACCACTAGAGGATGAATATTAGAGATTAGTGGCATAACATAGAAATTAGAGTATGCAGCGCATAAACATTGATGATTTCTTGGTAGAGGCACAATAAAAAAAGTGGTAAATAATACTGCAAATGAAAGTTAGCATTATTTCAATAATAAAGTGTCTATCACAGGTAGTGCATGCTACACAGTGCTGGTGCTGTACTGTTACCATGAATACAGTTGGTAGTGGTTGTTAATCTCAAATCATGAACACACGTTAGTATAAACTGTATTCATTGCAAATACATACTTTCCAGTATTACTACGCTCTTTGTTCTAACTGAAGTTAACAGACAATATGACTCTTAAGATCCCCATACACGGGTCCATTTCTCACTCGATTCTTGCTCGATTGTCGAACGTGTGCACGTTGTTAAACCATTAAAGAATCGTTTACTGTCCACCTTAAGGAATTGATCAAAATGTTGTCGAAACGAAAACGGGAGAATCGATCTTCCAGGAATCTGACATGACATTTTTTTTGGTTTGCCTTCAAAGTACATTGGTGGTGGTCATCGGTCGGCTTTTGCCATTCTAGAACATTCCAGAACATTCTAGAAATTTATCTGGGAAAGTTGGATCGTCCAAAATCCATTGTTCAAGGTGGGGTGTTAATTGAATGCCGGTCGATTGCCAATTTTTCGTCACTGTAAACGAATAAACGGGAAGAAATCAACCAGTATATGGGGACCTCAAGAGTTACTAATTTTCCGGGGGGAGGGATCTAGGGGGCTGATGGAGGGGCAAGCAGGAACCCAACCATGGAGGTGTGTCTGTGTGTGTCTCTATGTGAATGATGAATGTTTCTGTATGAGTTTAGTGTCTGTTTCTGTAAATCATGCATGTTTTTGTATCATTTGTGTGTGTGTATATATATGATGCATGATTGGTGTGAAAACCAAATAAATTTGTATGAGTTGTATTCCAAATAAAGTGTGAGGGCCATTGCACACTTGCACTAGTAGACAATACTGCTACACTTCTCTAAGGCATGTTTAGTGACATGGATGATATAAAGAGTGTTTAGTACTTTCCAAAATGGTTCCAAACTATATGAAGTGACGGGATCATTTGCACCATAAGCTTATTGATGCACATAGAGAGTAAAAGTTAGCCAGTCTAGTTCAATTACACTGCTAAGCTACTAACAATTTTGATGGGCAGGTGTCAGAAAACACCGCAAAGCTGCAGATCATTCACATAAAAGTACCCATGTTAACCTGTATCCACTGACAATAGGACCTCCAATGGACACATGAGCATCAGCACTGGACCAGGGAGGAGTGAAAGATGGTAGTATGGTCAGAAGACCATTTGTCTGGGGATCATATTGATGACTAGGTACATGTGCAACATTTACCTAGAAGAATCCCCTAAGGGAAGCAGCCTGGAGGAGGCATGGTAATGTTTAGGAAAATGTACTGTTGAGTAATCATGGGTCGTGACATTATTGTATACTTTTACGCAATAATAGTTTTCTTGGCTATAATGCACCCTGTCACACTCAGTTAAAGGAACATGGTAAAATGCTGACTTGGTCTCCAAACTCCCCATGTCCCAATCCATCTGAGCACGTGTGGTGGCTGTACAGACATCATGTCACAACTTACAATTAGTGCACAGGCAATATTCGTATTCTCAAAATATTGCAATATTTTTGCCTAATATTCTCAAAAAATGTGTAAATGCGCATATACATGCGCATATTGGGTTTCCAATGCACGGTAGTTCCGGGGACTGATGTAAAAGATCTCGAATATTCACGAGTACAAGGATATAGCATTATATATAGCATATATCAAGATCTTCGCGAATTCTTAAAGTGCCGATATTCGCAAAAAAAAAAAATGGGCTGTGAATATCCGCCATCAACACTACTTACAATAATAAAAGATCTTCTACTAATAACCAAATGCTAGATACAATAGGACACTTTTAAATGTTCCTTCCTAAACAGGCTTGTCTGTTTTGGTAACACAAGAGTGATATGGTTTCCACATTATGGCCAAGCAATAAGGTAAGTATCTCTCACCTGCCTCGTGGATGTAGACAGTTTTCATTTTTTCTTCATGGAATGACTCACATTTGACAGTATAAGCTTTCACTGCACAAAGCCTGGTAGCAGCAATAACAAGGATTGTGACACACACATGCAAATCAGACCTACACAGATTGTTGGCAATAAAATATCTGCAGAGTGACAGACCATTCTGCTCTTCTGCCTCCACAGTCCCAATATTGTGAGATATACCACTTAGGCAATCTGACAATTTCACACAACATTGGCCATATCAACTTGGAGATGACAGACCATAAACTGCTTTGCACATATAACTATTATAAGTGACAGTTTTACACTGCTTTGTTGCTATGGGGGCATGACTTGTAATTCTCAGAAGAAACCAGCTTTTTACAGTACAACATTTCTTGGCAGAAATGCCATTTGTCAACCAATATAGTAACAGCAATAGTAGTCAGTCTTGAATTTGAATCTTTGGCACACCATGGCATTTTGTTGGCCTATGCACTGTCCACTTCCTCTGACAATCCACTTCCTCCGACTGTCCATTATCCCCAGAGCCCAAAGCAAACAGACTTTACACAATGCCTACCACTATATGCCATAAAATAAAGGAGAAATGTTTTCCCCCAGACACTCACTGATACACCAAAGATCCCAAATGGGCATATAATTGTGAATTTCGCTGGAGCTGATTATATTTCTTAGTGCTGCCCAAAGCCTACACCTGTTACAATGCTCTTTCAAGTGTTATTTGAGGGTGGTATCCTACACTTACTTCATTATGATTCTTAAGCAGGGAACACATGCATAGATATGGGATAGATCGATGGCCGATTCGAGCGCCGAGTGCACTCATGGCCGTCTATCTGGCCCATATCTGATGCGCCCATCCCTGTTTTCAAAACAAGGATATCGGACATGACCGCAAACCACGGGCGATGGCCATTGCTTTGCATGGAGACTGTGGGGTCTCCATGCAAAGCATCGGCTGAGTTAGAGACACAGCAGTGCTGTGTCTCCAGCTCCTCCGATATCGGGCAGCAAACCTCGAATAACGTTCCCTGCTTAAGTCTCACTGAATAACAGGGTTCTACAGCATCTGTCACATATTCTTTACCCTTCTCACTTCCATATCCATCAGTTCAAAAAACAGTTATGGCATATTTGATAACTGCCAGCATTGACACAAGTTCCTAGGCTTCATGTGCTTTGGGTTGGTAGCACAGTTTTTGGCACTCAAACAGGTTAGCAAAGTAACCTTGGGTCCATTTAAGGTCCAATGTCAATCAGGGTTACCAAGAAAACTTTAGTATTATACTCTTGCCTTCAAATATATACAGACTATGTTGTGTGTCATTTCATTGGAAATATCCAACAAAGAGCATGAAAATAAAAGTATATTTAAAGATAAACTCTAGTATTGGCAAATACTTTAAATAAAAGAGGTTGGTGTATCCTTGCATATGCCTTGGTGTGCTATGTATATGTATTTCAGATCTGTGTGTTAATCCATGTCACTGATATTAACCTGCAAATGTCATGCATACTGGAACTAAGCCAATCACAGCAGCTGCAGAGTATGATTGGCTCAGCTTTAATCTTAATGAAATTTGTTTGCTTATCTTAATTTTTCAGCATCTCATTAAGTTTTTAGTAATGCTGGGTGACTGGTTTTGTATAAACACCATTGTAAATTATAATGCACTCTGTAGTGGGTTGGCTGGCTGGATTCCTACCATAGCTCTGCATTCGGCAAGGACAAGTTCAGCACAGTGAAGACGTCACCGCTGTTTTTAAAAGATAATACCTGGGTACGTAAGGGACCATTCACACGAGGGTCCAGCTCATAGGTTTGACATAGGTTTTTGAATGCCCCCTGAGTGCTTGCACACTGTGTGCAGGCATCTGCACATATGGACTGTGCTTTCCGAGCTGATGCCAATTGTAAGCAGTCCGGAACCTTAAGCAGTGCATGTGTGAATGCTCCCTTAAGTCTGCATACACAAACCAGCATCATGCAATAAGTTCTGGTTTTCTTGAAAACCTGGTCATGAAAAATGTAATTTGAATCCATGTAAACTTTAAACCAGAAATTCCCCCAAATGAGGTCATCCTGACTTCTCAGTCAGGTCACACTTGTTCCAAACCTTCCTGTTAAGCATTTCTGTAGACCATGGAGCCTGTCTGTATATTAATGTTTAACTTTATTCTATAGTGAAAAAAGTAAAAGTACTGCTATACAGTTTGTTTAGGCACCTGTAGGCAAGACATTGAGTGTTTGAGAAGTAATTACATATTTTCCTAGATTACATTATTAGAACACACTTACTGCCTATACAAAAACAATACTATTTAGATACATATTTTTCACAGACTTTGCAGACATCCTGCATCAGTCTGAATGTTTTACGAACTGTCTGCACATTTCTGGAGGGTTGGCAGCCTTCACTGCACACCTGTAAAAATATCTTTCTATGAATGATCTATATTTTATTTTTAGCCATGCTGTCTATTCCGTGCAAGTCTTTAGTTTTCTCTATATACAGAAATGATGTGTCACATTTGACTTTAAGAAAATCTTAAAAAGCTTCCATGGTTATTTACTGCTAACTGGCCAAACGAATTGTAGTTTAGCCCAAAGCTAATACCAAAACACACATTTGTGTGCTTTCTATAGATGTGGTGAGCAAGG
Organism: Ptychadena robeensis; assembly: GCA_036250615.1. NCBI lineage: Eukaryota > Metazoa > Chordata > Amphibia > Anura > Ptychadenidae > Ptychadena > Ptychadena robeensis. Next base: position 137,712,803 of record CM070033.1, read on the forward strand.
ATGGTACAATATACTCAAATGAGATTTAAAAATGGAGACAAATTTGATAAATAGTTTCAGCCATTTCCAAAACCAATAGTTAAAGCAATTGTCAAGAAGGGCAAAGGTAGCTGGGTGCTGTTAAGGGGGGCATTTAGTAAGGCCACAAAAAACTTTGTCACCTATTTTTGCTAAATAGTATTATTCCTAAAGTGAATAGTAAAAATAACAGCCATAGAACTATTAGCCAAAAAACCAAGCCCTAGTCCTTATCTCTGTACAAACTGTTCAGTGGCAAAACAATATTACAGGATAGTTTTTATAGTGCCACACTTTATTGTAAAGTTCCAAAAAATATCACAACATATTGCACAAAAAGGCGGCTTCAAGAACACAAGACCACATTTTCTTACCCCTCTCATATATTTACCCCTCTCCAGTTGTTTCCGAATATTTTTTACTTAAGGACAGACCACCAAATAAACAGGCTGCAGATGAGAAGAGATCAGATCATTGTTAACTTGCTATAAAAAAACCTGACACACAATATTTTGTTTTTGTAAAGTTTTCATAAGCATTTTTCTGCTTTTTTATTAAGACAAGTTACATTTTGCAGAAAGGGTGGCTAGCTATACAATTAAATAAACAGTTGTGTAATGAGCAGGTATAGGGTGGTGGGCAAAGGAACCCTGCTATTGGAACTTTTTAAATTAACTTTACTGAAAGAACAGAACACAGGCAACAGGTTAACTCTGAAGCAGAAGAAGCATCCCACTTATCAGGTACACTCTCTCAGCTTTAAGGTAGGAGATACATGCTTTTGTCCAGTTGTCCAGTTGTCCAGTTGTCAGTGCAGCCCTTGGGTTTGAAAAGCTTCTCTCTCCTGTCTAGGCACACATGCCCTGAGCCACCAGAGGTAGGATCTTGATTCACCCCATTCATGTGGCTAGAACCATGACAGTCTCAGCTATGAAAACTGGCTTAGTTTATATCAGAGGTTGTGAATACAAATGTGTGCTGTTTTGCTCATAAACTGCCTGGACACTTCCTAACCAGACATTGTTACCTGGCGGGATGGCAACACTCACTATTTTCCTTACAATACTGAGCACAGTGCATTTGAAAGCCTAGAGGATATTTAGCAAACAGCTGGATCTTCTCCTTTGACCCCATCCTCCATCATACCACTCAGATTAGGCTGCCTTACAGTTCCTATCTCTGGAAAGGGTCCCCCATAACACTAGCACCATAGCATGCCCAATGTTCTGTTAGTTATATCCATTAGGTAATTACATTAGGATGATTTGCACCTCTACTACACAGATCAGAAAATCAGATGGTAGATTGAGGGCTTTTTTCATATTTGTCTACAGTAAGTGGCTCATGCAAAGCCAATCTAAAGCTGACCATACACACATCAATTTTTGCTCGATCTATTTTAGATTCGATGGGCTTGTGCAATGGCTAAATCAGCTGTTAGTCTAACATCAATCAAGAGTAATACCACACAGAGTGTCTGATTTCAAACCAATCAATCACCTCCAAAGCCTCAAAACCAAACCAACATGTTTTATTTAAGAAATTAATACATATAAAAATGGATTAACTATAGGCATCCTTTTGACTCCTACTCATTCTGAAAGGGTTAAAACATCCACAGCTAATTAAAAAAAACAATTTTAAAACAAAACTTATATATGTAATTAAATAAATGATTACATATAAAACATATATCACATATTACATAAAAATACGCATGCCCAGCAAGGCAATACACAACAATAAAAAAAACAAATAGAAAGAGAATAAATATTACATAAAAAAACACCAAAATATCTATTAAAATGTTAAACAAAACACATTTTATAATTATATAACATAAAGAACACACTTATGGTACATACATGCCAACTGCCGGATTCCCCTGTAACAATATAATCTACAATATTGCATTCTTTATCTTCCATCTTCACCTCCTTATCTTCTTTATTCCATCTTTCTACAGTTCAACTCTTCTCCGGTGCACTGAGCTGCACTTTCTCATCTGGCCTGGCGCAATAGTGTGGGAAATTTCCATGCTACTTCTCAGGTTTGCCTGTCACCTGAGCCTAATGTTGGTCAATTGATTGAGCCTTTTTGTAGATCAAAACTCGGGTAACCTAGGCTGACATGTCCAGAAGAGAAAACTGGGCTTTTAAGACACTAGAACATAGGACAAATGTCAGGAATTTGAAAGGGTCTTAATTGATATTTGACCAACATCTCCATTAAGTTAAGAAACTAATAAAAAACAGATGTATGGCAATTAAATGGCATACAACATATACATCTCTATCACCACATTAGGCGCATGTGTTAATGGTCTTCTTCAGGAAAGGTACAGGTTATCGGACATATACTAAAACAAAGTAAAATAATTTGTCTAAATGAAATAGTACCAACAAGTGGCCCTAGTATTGCAGAACATAATTCAGCTGGCATCTACATATATATCATATATATCATATCATTAAAGCCAATAGTATCAATATTATATTATGTGTATAATGTGTGTGTATGAGTTCTAATGGTACAAATCCAGTGGTGGCAAAAGAACACATATTGTCTAAAGTCCAAAAATGTACCACAAAGCAAATAAAATAACATGGTGATGTGTGGGGATCTGCACATCGTTGGTTCCTTGACATCTTGATCTAAGGGTTCAGATGGTAACAGGCCATTGGCAGAAGGGCCCAGATGAAGAACGTGGCCAGTGACACAATCAGAGAATGGGGTCCACACAAACACAAGGAGGAACCCGGAGAAGGGGGGGGGGGGGACAAAGGGCACAGGAGGTAAGAAGGTGAGAGATCATGTACCCACTGCTCCCTCACATCCTCCAAAAACCCTCTCTGCTTCCAAACCAATTGGAACACTCACAAGAAAACTGGGGGGAAAAACAAATTAATCGGGGAGCTTACACAGAAAAGACCTATACAGCACTAACTAGAGGATCAGGGCTCCCTTTGCCTAGGACGTTTGCCCTATGTTTAAGTACCCTAAAATCCCTGTTTTCTTTTGGTAATTCATTTTGTTTGTTAACTTTATTTTTATATAGATTACCAAGAAATGTTCTTACATTTTGCACCCACTGTGCCTTGGCATGCCTATGCCTGTTGGATGTCACAGGGCTTCCTGCACTCCTGCCTGTATTTTCTGACGTCAAGTATGAAGCCCACATGTTTTTTTTGGCAGGTACCCATTAAAGTTTTGGAGAGCATTCTCGATGCATTGATACTAGGAAATGTAGAAATGATGCCGTATACAGTATTTCAGCTAAATTAGAGAATAGCTTGTGCAAATAATTGAAGCCTGTGCAATTTCTCTTAAACCCATTGCATAAGCAATTAAATCTCAGCTGAAAAAATGTTCAGATATTATGTAGTGGCTTCCCAGCAGAGATATTCCTGGCAGTACGGCAAATACTGTGATATACTGAAGAGTTTTTCCTTGCCAATCCTTCTGCAGAATGAAAACAGCGCTAACATTTCAGACGCACCAAACGTTTTTTTTTTTAAGTGAGTTTGCAGCCAGGAATTGGAAGTGTTGTACATATCAAACTGTATGTATCTAGTAAAACTTTCTTGGTTGTTTTCTCCTGTACACCAGAGTGCATCTGCATAGGGGCAATATTTATAATATGCAATTTATCACAAAACTAATTGCAGTTTAAAGATGTCCATACAGATGTTTACATGATTACATAGATGGTCAGTATCTCCTGTTAATATTGTTTACCTGGAACACTGCCATGCAAGCCTCAACATTGACCGGAACAATGGCTCTGCTGCCAGTGCCAACTTCCCATCAACCTCCCCTCCCCTCTTGCATTACTAACCAACAAAAGAACCCTCATTTTGAATTAATGATTAAAATATTTTCCAAGTTCTCGGTTTTCAGCGTTTAAGTTACCAATAGATCCAATCCAAACGTTAATCTAAAAAAGTTAACATGAATTAAACAAGACCAGATACCAAAGATTCCATAAAATAGGTATATCAGATATTTTGCCTTGATACTTGAAATGTAGCTCAGGAGCCTTCCATTTTTATTGATTGCTAATGCTGAAAGTTTTTTTACACTAATGTCCATTTATGATTAATTTAATTGCACATGATTTGGAAACATGCATACCTCTCTATAGAGAGTTTTTAAAAAAAAAAAAAAAAACATGGAGGACAAAGGAACTAACAGATCTCAGAGACAGGATTGTTACATTGCACAGATTTTGGGAAGGCTACAAAAATTCTGTTATATGCAGGGGTGCACATATCTGGTCCGCTGGTATATGGCATATGGGTCTAAAAACTCGCTCTACGTACCCAGGGCCACCGTCAGGGGGGGAATGATCAGGGGGCAGTGTGTCTGTGTGTTGGGGGAATGATCATTGGGTAGTGTGTGTGTGTGTGTGTGTGTGTGTGTGTGTGTGTGTGTGTGTGTGTGTGTGTGTGTGTGTGAGAGAATGATTAGGGGGTAGTGTGTCTGTTTGGGGGGTGATTATTGAGGGGCAGAATCTACCATGCAGGAGGGTGACGCAGAGGACAGTGAGTAGACCACGCTACATATGGGGTGCGTACCAAACATTATCTCCTGGTACTCATCTGAGGAACTCACTAAAATAGTTATGTGCACCCCTGGTTATATGTAAGGTTTTTAAGAGCTCATTGGCCTCTGAAATAGATGTTTGCCTGAACCTGAATTTTTCCAATGAATGATTGCCTGGCCAAACTGAGACATTGTGGGAGAAGAGCCTTAATGAGAGGTGACCTAGAACCAATGACCATTCTGACCGAGGTCCAGCATAGAAAAGGGCTACAGAGTGTAGTTTCCTAAATAATAATAAAAAAATTTCCATTAGGCTATAGCATAACAAAATACATTTTAAAGCCACTGTATACCAGTAGATATAATTAACAATATATAATAACGCATAATAAAACAACATCATGAGCCAACAAGACAAAAAATGCTAATTTACGTGTTTTGAAATATGTAAACTTATCTAAATCTAATGTCCTATGTTTTTTTTCTTAACCCAATAATTTTCTAACGCCATAGAGTTGCTTGTAACCTTGCAACCGCTTACGTATGCTTATGAGAGGAACACTTTAGAGACATCAATGCAATGAATCAATGGAGGAAGAGCCAACATAAGTCACTTCTTAGTAACTTCAAGCCGTTCTAATTATTACAAGTTTATCATAGCATGTCATTTGCCAGTGTTGGCTTCTTCAGCACTTAGCATAATAATTCCAGGGCTGCATCATGAAGCTGAGCAATGCCAGAAGGTGCCTTCTGCCCTAGCCAAACAAAATAGATACCCAATAAGGTTCAAGATAAACACATAATTTTAATACTTACCTAACTAATGTAAAAGGCTGACAAGACAGGATGCACACCAACAAGCTGTAAATTATTTATTAAGTATATTAGAATTAAAACCCCCCTGTCAATGTGTTCACTGGCAGCACAGTTCGTGTCTCAGAGCCAATCTGGTTCTTAAAGCTAGCTCTATCTATGTCAGGATCTGGCCCCATCCCCTCCTGCTGGGTCGGCCCTGCCGACGATGGCACCCTCGTTACCTGTGCCTCCTGCTCCTCCGGGCGAGGGGTCCGCTGGCAGGCTTCTTGGGGACATTCAAGGCTCTGCTGGGCCATCCCCTACTCCTTCCACGAGCGAGCCGAGGGACGCGGGCGTGCGCGCTCCCGCGCATGCGCGCGCGCTCGCTCTCGCCGGAGTTTTGAAGGGACAGGAAGGGGAGTGTGCCTGGGGGTCTGCCCCTCCCTCCGGGGCGGCCCCAGAAGTACACTTCCTATAAAAACCTGACACTCCCTGCAGTCAGTGCTGGTGTAAACAGCTTGCTGTGTCCGGTTAATGCTTAGACTTGATCTACTCTGCTTGACTTCCTGGTACCCCCGTGCTAACCCAGGATCTGCAGCATAACAATCTACAAAGAGAAAAGTGGAGACTACTACGGGCAGCCGAAAAATGTATGGGTATGCATTTTTTCAAGAGAAAATTAAATTTAAAAACACCGGATGCTTCAATTAGGCTATGTTCCCACTTAGGCGATTTATCACCAGCAGAATCGCCTGCCAATCGCCTACACTATTTTCAATGGGCTTGTTCCTATTCATAGGATTGTGTGCGATTGGGGCCGTGATCAATCACGCTCCCTGGTGTTCTGACTGCCGGCGGTCAGTGGGCACGATTATTTCCTCCTATCGCGCCCATAGACATGAATGGAGGCGATTTGCGATAGCGCATGGAGGCGATCAAAAATTGCGTCCATTCACCAGTAAAATCACCTGGTCAATCGTCTGGCAATCGCCCGCTGGTCGGGCTGCCATACACACCCCGACGGGTGCAGACAGACCAGTCCCGATATGCACCGGGATGCAAACGTGATGACGTCATCACGTTTGCACCCTGGTGCATTATGGGGCCCCTTCAGTCGGCCGGCACCCTTTGTGTGTCGGCCATTAGTTTCAATGAAGACGCCGGTCTTCATTGAAGCTAATGCTATAGGCTTCCATTGGCCAGAGATTATTGGACATGTCCGTTCTCGCCCGTCGGTCAGGTGAAAAATCAGCCGCTTATCGGCATGTGTATGCCAGGCATTAGGCTTTCTTGACGTATAAGGCAGATGCGTTAAAGTAACGCATCCATTAACGCTATGGAAGCATAGCCTTTAACAGTCCAATAATCTGCAATTACTGCACAGGAGTAGTGATTTCATTTCACATTTTTGGACTGATAATTCATGATCTCCAGTTATTATTACCTTTATTGTAAATATCGGCACTTATACACATGTATATTGTGAACACAATGCATGATACTTTCCCCAGAATTTTGAATATTTGAGATTTCAAAGATATAGATATATATTTCAGATCTGCATGGATTCTCAAAGTGCCGATATTCTAAATAAAAATTTGTGATTAGAATATTCGAGATAAACACTACACATAAGCAGTTTTTTTCTACATTTTAAACATGTCAATTTCAGGGGGTTTTAATGATACAAATATTTATATATAAAAAATGAGACCCACTTGTTAATTTAAAGATGACCAAAAATATTTTCCTAATAAAATTTGCAAACTTAACATTTAATGTCATTAATAATATAATGCAATAAAGAAATGATGGTATATATCTCATTTGTCCTTATGAATTCATCAGATATAATGATAAACACCAGTGACTGACAGTCTTTCTCTAGTTTCTAATCACTGCAGTCCCACAGTTGTGAGCCACACCACATAGGAAATCTTATTATGACAGTTGCGAAGAAGCTGCTTTGAGGAATAGCTATCTTTGTAGTTTCTCAACATATAACTCTTAAATTTGACAGACATTCTCTACTGAGATCACTTGGAGAGAATTGAGCACCCACAACTCAACATCACCCAGGTATCAACTGACTGACTCATACATAACGGTGTCACCAGTTCGCTTAAAGGGAGATCCTCCTCTGGTCTGAGCAATTAGGCTAAATTTACACTGTTCTTATTTGAATAACACATTTAAAGCTTCCGAGGCCCCCTCCACTGACAAAAAGTGTTAATGACGCTTTAAAGCTACAAAATGTCCACTAGTTTTAAAGCCTGGAAAATGACTAGGGGAATGAGCATCCACAGGAGGAGCTACAAAGGCCACCTGGCCCTGCAGGGTACCTGGAAAGGTGGGATAGCCACTACCAGGTCGTTTGAGTGAAAGAAAGCTTTGCAAAGTGCTGCAGTCAGTTTCAGAGCTTCATCATTGAAGTTAATAGGGTAATTTAATAACCCTCTGAATGCGACAGAAGGCATTCCAAAAACGCACTGCTTGATTAACAAGAGCACATTTTATGTTCTTTAAACGACCTCATTGACTTAAATTTTTGACTTAAAGCAAGGTTGTTTTCTGGTTGCTTAAAAGATCAAAAAACATCCTTGCAAATGACAGTGTAAATGAGCCCTAATTCCTCCAAAGATGCAAATAGGATTCTGCTGAGAAGCAGATAAATTACAGCCATACAACCCTTGAGTAGGTAGTATGAGAGTGTTTCTCTGAACTCTATGGATCCTGACAAAATATGGTGTCCTAATAACATCATGGCTACTAGGGATAAGCTGTTTGCTAGAGACAAATTGATTGCAAGTTGATTTTTTTATATTTGATACTAAATACACATATTTTTTATATTTCCAAGAAAAATAATTGCTCAAATTAAACTTTATGTGATAGATCGAGTGACTTATCCAAAGATTATAATGGAAGGTATTAAGTCAGACCCCCATTAGTAATAGATCTTGGTTTGTTTGACCATGTAAATTGTCTACCCTCTTTGAGGATCTGTATGACTGAACCCTTGAATAAACTCATTGGTGGATCTTATAGAGGTTGTTAGCTTTGTGAGGTTCATATGTGGATGTGTGTTTCCTCGTTAAAAAATGGTCCTTCCTTACAAGTTATGGTGAATCTCTATATCCTCAGGCGTTTATGTTTTAAGTACTATCTTGACTGTTATGGCTTATTTTCTTTGAAAAAAAGTTGCAAAAAAACAAAACAAAGGGTAAACTATCTATCCCCAATACAGTTGTTTTGTTCTAGACAAAACACAAACTTGTTATTTTGATTATCTATAATGTGTCTCTTAAATGTACACAGCTATTTTTATATTTCTTAGATTGTATATAAAATTATATATATTGAATTATTGCAATACAATTAAAAAGCTGAGGATTTCTCAAAACAATTATTATAAACAAACAAAAATTCTAACACAAACAGTTAGAAGATTGGACAGGCACCTAAATTAAGCTAGGCACACACAGGTAGATTTGTAAAAAAAAAATTGAGTACAATCGAGCAACATTTGATTGTGCTCTAATCTGTTTACAAATCTACCCGTGTGTGCCTTCCTTCGAGCGGGATCTATTGAACTTGATTGAACATGTTGGAAAACCCCGTTCAATCTCCATTACTTTTACATGGAGACAAGAATCTCCATGCAAAGTATTGGACGTTCTGCTGCTGCTAAAAAAACAGCCTGGACTCCGCTGTCAGTGTGAAGGGGGCAGAACCAGCACTTCTCTCTGAGGCTGAGTTATGGCTGGCTTCCTTTCTCCCCAGCTGGCAGCCTGTGTTGTTATTCACTCACAACACAAGGCTGTGAGCTGGAGAGAACTGTCGTGACATTTATAAGGGGTATAACGTTTTATATATATTCTTATTTCTAATATCTATTGGCATACGTATATAAGCCATTTTGTTTTGTTTTCTCCATTTTTTTAGTTTTGAGGAGACACATCTCCAGGTGTCAAGTTTGAGATCAATAGACGCTCTTATAATATTATCAGGCCTGTCCTTGGAACATTGTAGATTGTTGGGAAAAGGCCTGTGATATCTGTCTAGGTGTATAGTGTTGTATACAGAAAAATTTCTTAGTTACTTTAAAAGGCATGTGATTCATCCTAAAATCAAGCAGGCATTGTTCACTAGTACTAGTACTTATTTTGAAACATTTTAAAAACACCTGTTCTTGAATTACTATGTTAAAAATATAGTTTTACTGTATAGTTTATACCATACTGCCATCCAGCGATCTAATGGTTACATTACATACATTATTTTGGCCTAATAGGGTAAATTCTAATTTAATAAGGAAATTTGTCCAGTGTGATTGGACGATCTTAATGTTTTTGGGGTGTGTCTGTAAAGTTTTCCCTAAAAAGGAAGGCATGGGCATACTCTATAAAAGAGATCCGCTCGTTGTGATTCCAAAGGGAGATCCTGCCACTAATATACCAAAGAAAGTTCCAGTCATCACAACCAGGGGGATCCAGCCATTGAAACGCGAGGTCTCATTGTCCACTATCTTGGTAAAGTATATATTTTATGTTATATTTCTCAACGGGTTGGCGTGATACTTAGAAGATCTCTGCTTGTTTGCAGAGGTTATTGCTAGGATAGTCTACGATAAGACCTCTTGGTGAGATGCATACACCAACCAGACTGCTTCTATAGACTTTTAGTGACACTCTGGCAGTTTTCCATTAGCCTGTATCACAACCATAGCTTGTTTCCTTGGAGAAATAATTGCCTTTATCTGAGATTTTTGGCATAGATCTTGCAGAGTTTAAGTTTCATGCATTCCCTGCGCGTGTGATCTGTTACATAACTGAGAGTTTTTAAATGCCTCGCCTACATTCAGCCATGACACCATATACTGTATGTTGAGTAAATTACATGTTGATGTTGTCATTTTGATATCTGACTTTCTGGTCATATATATCTTGCGGTATTATTATCTTATTATATGTGTATATATCTCCGTGTATGCTAAATAAATTTATATTTTTGTGTGATTATTCCCGCTCTGTTTTGTTGATTGCACAACCTAAATCATATTCACTATAATTGAATTCTGTGAGGTGAAAATATTGTCCATCTCAGGAACTTTTCTTATGGTTCCTAAAGGTTATAAAGCTAACATAGCCCTGACAGAACGGGTCCCCATTGAATGAGAATCGATGTGCCCATGTGGTGCACATTGATTTTCGTTCAATTGATCCCCGATCAATCACAGCATGGTGACGTCACCATGCTGGGGTTGATCGGAGGTCGATTGCACAGCAATCTACCCATGTGTGCCCAGCTTTACTCTGGCTTTGTCCTCAAATCTAATGCTATCTAACAATCTGAGTCTTTTGCATGTTTCTTAATTTAAGCAATCTCTTGAGTAATACTATCAGGCACCTCATAGAAACCTCATGGAAACCACCCAGAACTCTTTCCACTAATAGGATGATGATGTTTTACCATTCAATTCGAACTGTTACCAGGGCCGGGCCGACACAGAGGCTAGACTGGCTCCAGCCTCTGGGCGCTGGTCAGGTCTGGGCGCTGCCTCCTGACTCCTGTCAGCGTG
>CM070033.1:137723841-137739454 GCA_036250615.1 Ptychadena robeensis
AATGTCTTATTACCTCCTCTGCTGCCAGTCCCAGCAATGTCTCCTCTACACTTCACCCACCATTACCTCACAGAGGACACTTCCATGTCAGGAAAGGTTCTCATTCATCCAGATCATGGTATATGGAGGATGAGGACAGACATGACTGGGTTACTGGGTGTAATATAAAATATCTTATTACCTTATTGATATAAATACTGTAGGTACTATTTACAGGCTATAAGTGGTACCTACAGTATTTGACTCAATTTGTTGTTACTTGGTCAAATGCTCAGATTTTGCCTCTGGTCAAGTGATTTAGAGTTTTTATTGATATTAGATAATAGTGTTTTTTTCTTCTACTTGCAAGATCTCAAAGGACTTTTATGAACAGAACCCCTGATTTTGGCAATGATTGTGTGTCTCCAAGGCAATTTTTGGCATGCTCAATATACAAAACAGGTATTCAGATTGACAAGTATCACAAATATTATGATGGTTTTCACTATTCTTCTTTCACTATTCTTATTTTCCGATATTTTGATTATTTTTTTATCGATAGTGATGGCCGAACTGTTCGCATAACATGTTCTTTTCTTCCCCCGGCAATCAGAACCGGATGTTTGACCCACCCTGTTCACCAGCGGGGAGAAGGTAGCTATTTTTCCTCTGGCCAGATCAGGAGCAGAAATATCCGGCGAGTGGAAGGATTCTTTCACTAGAGACTGGGTAGAGAAGCCGGTCTCTAGTGAAAGAAAACTGGCTTAAACCGGAAGTGACATCAGTGAAGTCACGTCTGGATATAGAAACCGGGAACTGTATGTCAGTTTTCGATGCAAATTCCCCGTCCACGAAAAGTCCGATCCGCCTATTCGCTGACAGACCTGGCCGAAGTTTGGCCATCACTATTTATTGTACATTTTGAAAACATTCTCATAAAAAATTCTAATACTTACTTTAGTTAAAAGATAATGTCAGTTTCATCTGCAATCAGGCAAAGATTTTTAAAGAAGCCTTAGGGACAATCAAGACAGTAATATCCTTAACCATACAGTAAAGGGATTATGAAAGTGTACAACATTAGGCAACTATGTACTAAAGATTCAGTTCAGCTGCTCCTAATGCATACCTGTCAACTCTCGGGAGTTGGGAAGCTTGACAGGTATGTCCTAACAACATTTTGGCTCCACTGAAGGCTTCAAGCCTTTTATCATTGAGTCCATTGATGCCAGTCTACACCCTAATGACGAAAAATATATTGGATATATGCCCTCAATACGCTAACCCCCCCATGGCTTGAATGAAGAATTGTACATTAATACCATCATAAAATAATTAGCCCCACCACTAATCTCCACTTTCTCCCCATCCATTACCAAATTGTATTTGCTAAGGTGTTAACCCCCTGGCTCCATTTTTCTTTTTGCCCCCATGTTTGTGGATGTGTGTACATTCATGTTTGTCTCTATCAATGTTTTGTATAGATGTGTGTATGTGGGTGTATATATCCATGCATCTGTGTGTGCTGTGTGTTTTTTTCCCCCCATTTGTTCATTAACATTCTCCATTGTATTCTTAACTTGCATTCATGCTTTTCTTTTGTCTTCACATCCAGGGGTACCAGCTTTATTTTTTTGATCCTTGCTTAGGCATTTGCTCAATAATCCCTCTATAGAGCATCTGTCAGAATCTAAACCCAGGAACACTTCAGTGTCTGGCTGCAGCGCTATCCCCTGAGCCACCGGAATGTCTGCTTCAGTACCTTGTCAGATACCTTGCACTTAGACACTTGTTACCTAGTTCTCATGAACCCTGAACCCTTGGTCCCTCCCATGGACTTCCTATTAAAGCCAGGTCCCAACTTGGATTCAATGCCAGATTATTGTGCTTCCAGCCAGTATCTTGCATCCTGTCCCTGGGTTAAGATCCTGGCAGCTTCCTTGGTCTCTCCAGTCCCCTCCCCCTTCTTACTTGCAGCTGTGCCTAGCTCAGCTCAGGCATGTTAACGAAGGGGAGGGCACTCATGTGTGTGTGTATATATATATATATATATATAGAGAGAGAGAGGGAGAGACTTACTGCCCCACTTCCCCTATGGTTAAAAAAGTCCCATTGTTCCTGTTGAGCCCTTCAGCATCTGTAAGCAGCAAGTGATCTCATCCCTAACTAGGAAGTGAGGTCATCCTGGAAAGCACATGACCCTGAGAGATCAATCCATGTAAACCTTCTTTAATGTGAGCATCTTGTCTTTTGTTTTATTTTATTTCACATTATTTAACCATTTACAGTACCTTATTTTGTTACTAGTTACCTTATTTTGTTACTAGTTACTATTACTAGGTTGTGCACCTTCTGTTCCTTCTGTTCTGTTCCTTTATGCCCTACTTATATATCCTCTTGTCATTTGTATATACTCACTTTTAGTTACAAGAAATTATCATTTCAATTCTGTTCTTAGCCTAAACACCAGGAGTACCCAATTGTCCTGTTGGCCCAGAAAAAAAAAATCTGTTGTCTGTATAAAATTTGTTCCATTCCCTTTAATACTTTCCATAAAAACCTAAATAATAAGGGCATGTCTGGTAAAACAAATTAATGTACACAAGAACATCCGTCATCGAAATCCTTTTGCAAAGCAGCATGGCTACATGAAAGCTTTTTATCATTAACTTTAATTAATCGTATATGTGAACATCAGCTGATACAGACCAAGTCAATTTTACTTCCGCGCACGTTTTCTTTCACAATCAGATGCTGAGTGTTTCTTGTTTCTGTCTGAAAATTATAACTAGCCACATGTAGGCAAGGTAGGGTCAAGGACTGTTGTGCATCATTCATTTCATTTTTTATTTGCTAGACATCTGTATGTTTTTTTAAAAAAAAACTCAATTGTCTATGTAGTGTCGTGATTTGCCATGTAGTGCATCTACTTACATGACCAGGTTCTTTAGAAGGATGTCTTCTGTTCAAACACATGTTTTTAATGGATATTAAATACGTTATGATCTACCACTGTTAACACCACACTGCATTTTGTCATGATATGCCAAGCCTGCATTTGTTTTGACGGTGAAATGGGACAGATTACACCTATCTAGGAGACATTGGAGTACTAGCATTATACTTTCTGACCTTTGACCCTTAAAGTCCCCAGGTCCCTGCTGTTCAGGTAAAAACTTGCGAGGCGGTTGTTTAGGACGAATCTGGGACTGGGATTTAGACCCCAGTTACACCATTCCCCTCCTCCCCCTCCCCCTCTATATATTTGTATTTGTATTTGGTCGAATATTTCAAAGACTAGTTGCATTCTTTGGGTTCGCTGTTTGTGTTGCAATTCATTCCAGGGTAGCAAATACCCATATTTATCAGTTCTCTAGAACCCAGAGCATGCGCTACGAATACTCTGACCAAATATTTACCTATTACTTATATCAATACTAGATATCTACTCCCATGATGTCAAAATACGCGGGAAATCAGTGGGATAACTGTCCAACTTCGAATCGAAGTATGAAGGGAAGAATAAAACTCAAACGGAAACAGAATATATATCCTAGTACCTAATATCCTAATCCTAAGTATCCTAATATCCTTGAACTAAAAAAACTCTTAGAGAAAAAGATTAACATCGTGTGGCATCAAAGATACTTACAAAAGTACATAACGGAGAATATAAACCCATTCGGCCTGAGAATTCAATTGTTCCCACAGCGCCCAATGCCTGACCCGACGTTTCGGGCGAAATGAGAACGAATTCTCAACGACTGTTCATCAAAGCTAATGGCACTGCTGATCGAGGAGTATCAGAAGGATATCAATAACCTGGATGAAGAACTGGAACTTCTAAATACACAGTATGGACACATATTACAACTGGAGACAACAACCACTAAAAAAAAACGGATACAAGAAGACCTCGAATAGCTCAATATGGACCTCATGCACCGCAAGGCAAAAAAATTCACCCGAGACCTGATGACCTTTAAAAAGAACCTAGCATATCGGTGAAAGGCTCCCCAAAATAGACGTCCATTTACAAAAAAACCTATGGAGCCCCAGGAGAACATGGCGACTTGGCCCTTGCAATCCTCATTATCCTCGGCCCCCTCAGGAGGCACGAACCACAACTATAGAAGACGAAACACCAACTCCCAGAAAGCTCACATGGAATCGACCAAATACACAAATAAGAGAGATGATGTAACATCTACCTCACCCGAAAGACAGAGCGATACTGATAATGATGATTCAGAGGACGAAGAAGGAGGAACCTCACAACAAACTAAGCCTTTTTTAGAGAAGCGACCTGATTATGCCGCGGAGAAAATCAAAACAAGGAACATGACGGGCAAAAAGAAAAAATAGACCCCAAGGATCCACAATTGCTAGGATTGAGTTTTTGTCCCAACCAGTCCTTTGAAAAGTTCGAACTAGTTAAAGATTTACATTTATTCGCCAGGAGGATACTGTTAAAATCACTGTACTCCAAAGATGCCACACAACAGAACTCCTTAGACTTCAGCGCCTTTGTAGGCTGGAAGGCACACGAATACCGGGCATTACGCGCATTAATGGAATTTTGGGAAGAGTGCAACATCGGCTCATAAGACACTATGACACCATCGGAAACTCTCCCATCAACCAGTGCCTCCTTCGATCTTCCACAGGTCAGGAATAAATCCGTGAACTTTCCACCTCTCAACCAAAATCCTGCAATACAAATTTTTGTAGATATCGTGTCGAAGGAAATAGAAAGATTAATTGAGATAATCTATCCAGACCACTACGAACTGCCTTGAACAACTTAAAGAATGACCAATCGATCACAATCAAACCGTCCGATAAGGGTAGAAATGTGGTCTTGATGAACAACAACGACTATGAAAGCATGTGTAGGAAGCTACTGAGCAACAAGGACTGGTATCTAAGATCGAGCCTAAATAAAATCCAGACTAGTATAAATACTCTAAAAAACATCATATCGAAGGCATACATGGATAACACCATTGATAGGTCTACGTTTAAATACCTGCAGATCACGAATCACAGAATCCCTACATTCTACAGCCTTCCCAAGATCCATAAGAGTACAGTCGCACCCCCTGGCAGACCTACTGTATCGGGAAACGAGAGTTTCACCGAAAAGGCAAGCGTGCTAGTGGATATTTTCTTACGACCACCTGTTACAGGTTTACTATCTTACATTCAAGTCACTAAAAACATCCTCCAACGGATTGAAAATTTGCAGATACAGGAGAATGCGCTATTAGTGGGTCTCAATGTCGCAAGAGGCCTCACTGAGATCGGAATAGGAGTCTAGAACAGAAAGCGTATAATAACTTTATCTTGGACCTTCTTAACTTTATACTCCACAACAATTTCTTCCTGTTTGGAGAGGAGGTATACCTCCAGGTGCAGGACGCCAATCTGTACCTGGGGGCAATCTGTACCTGGGGGCAATCTGTACCTGGGGGCATGGGAGAGACAGCTTTTTGCTTCGGAGGAAATGGAGCCCTTCACCGAGCTGATCAAAGTGTGGTATTGATACATTGATGACATTTTTGGCATATGGGAGAGATCGGTGGAACAGCTGAAACTGTTCGTTGACAGAAAACTTGCGAGGCGGTTGTTTAGGACGAATCGGTGACTGGGATTTAGACCCCAGTTACACCATTCCCCTCCTCCCCCTCCCCCCTCTATATATTCTGTCCAAACACTAACACACTGTTCAAACACCAATAAAGGAATGTCCACGCAGCTGGTAGGGGGCTATGTGCAATTTACTAAGGGATTATGTACAGACATTCCCCATCTCCCAATGGCAGGGATGGGGTCAAGACTCAAGACTGAAACTGCGTTTCAGTGTTGCTACCAGCTGCCAGAAGTGGATTAGAGGGCTGTGGCTCTCACCAAAATAAGGAGCTTCTATTTAGCTCTCAGAGGGGCTGGCTTCAGGCCTGTTGCTGGGCAGGAAGCCCTTGGCTGCAATTAAGTGGAGAATCGAAACTGCAGGGAAAAATAAATGAGTTTGCCCTCTAGACCCCAGGTGCCCAACCTGCAGCCCTTTGGGTGTTCTTCAGTGACCCCCCTTGGTTCTCCACTTGCGGACCCTGAAACCTAACTCTAATGCATAGGGCATAGGAACTCACCTGTCCGCTCAGAATCTTCTTAGAGCGCAAAGAGGGGGAGAGGAGAGGGAATTGCTCAGGCGCCATCTGGGTCACTGATTGGCTTTAACCTATGCCAATTAGCCTGCTCAGCTGGAGTAGGCTTGAGACAAGTGAGTGCCCATCCTCCCACTATATGACCAGTGAATGAGGGGGGTGATTTATAATATATATTGTGGCACAAAACCTCAGAATAGGGGCACATAACCTTTGTATGAAAGGTAATTTGCCCTATAGATATATCTAAAGGCTTGGATGATATCTATGAGACACATAACCTTTGACGAAGTTATTACTATAGAGTGTTCCCTAATGCTTAAAGTATCATTTAAAACAGTTTGAAACAACCAATTATGTAGAATAAATTTTTTTAAATTTTTTAATAAAATTAATGAAAAAACACAAAATCAGGGAACAAAGCTATGCTGCTATGTACTAAACATCGCCCAAATAAAGTCTCTGGTGCCCCAGATGTGCCCATTTGATGAAATCACACCATGGAAGAGAGGGTTGCTGCAAATGGCCACCAGTGACTTTATTTAGGTGATGTTTAGTACATAGGTGCACATTGAAAGCAGTTTTCTACATAGAAAACTGCTTTCATGCAATTTACTTTTCAAATCTCCCGCCACCCCCCCCCCCCAATGAGATGTCATCACGTCCCTCGGAGGGGGGGGGGGGGAGAGAAGAGAAGAGACAAGCTGGATTTTGCTTAGTATAAATACATCACTACAAGATTAACCTGACATTCAACTCATGTCCCCCCTGTTTGTTACATTTTGCTACATGTTGCTAGTTTTTTCTACAGTGTTTTGGTTTCTGTTTGATGTGGTGAATTTCTGCTCTCTAAACGTGTATATACAAATAGATACATTTGGATCTCTAAGTAACAACATTTAATACAGGAAAGTCTGTCTATTTAGTGTTAATAGGTAGTGCAATAAGTGTTTTTCCGATAGATCCCATACAGTGACTATAGATCATAATATAGAGACTATAACACAGAGAAACAGTCACTCTTGGGATTGGTTGGATCTAGATAGTTTTTCTGCATTTTTGACATTTTTTGTATTTTAGTAATTTGTAATTGTTATTTAAGATTTACTTTACTTTATGTATATGGTAACTGAGATGTCACTAATTATTATATGTTTGTTTATTATGTGGGTTTTTTTTGTAAGGTTTAGATGTAAATTTGGATTGTGCACCTAAATGTATGTATTTAGGAGAGATAGATCAGACAGAGGTCTACTGATGTCTCCCGATCTAGAGGGCAATCTTCACACTTATGTGTAGCCTCTCCCAATACCACATCTTGTCTCCTACCCAGGGATGATACACATAGAAGCCCTCATTTGAGGGTTGATGAAACCAGGTGGGGGTTAATTTGGCCATCTAATTTGAGAGGAAAGGAGGAGCCGGTGCTAGTGATGATGGGTATATATAAGTGTGGATGATATTAGCCCGATATCTCTATGAATAAGTCCCAGATTGGGGGATGAAACGCGTCAGAGAATTTGTTGTGACCCCCTGAGGGTGATTTGATGCATCTTTGTGTATGCATTTGTTCGATTGAATACTTTTGGATTCAATAAAGCTGAAACTAAGATTTTATCTGGCGTGCGGAACTCCAGTGCTTGTGGATATACGTTTGAAGGAGACGGGGTCATTATAGGGAGCTCCTGCACCTGCAAGACTTAGCTGGATTACAAAATTATAAACTCGGCTAGAGAGGGAATTGGTGTATGATCTACACTGCAGAACACGGTGAGTGCGGACCCATACAAACCTGTGTATATATTTGTAACAAGAGGCATAACAGTAGAAACCCATCAATTCACTAAATGCAATAAAAACATACTGTTAACTTATTTTGCATGCTCCAATTCATTTAAATTGGCCACATCTCTGAGTTGTATCATTGAGAATGCAGAGCTCCCGTTGAACATTAATTAGGGCCCACCAAAGACGCGACAGTTGTGTTTGTGGAGATTCGGCCTAAAGATAGGCAACATGGCTATATTTGTTAATAGATTCAACTACAATTGAGCGACATGCTTCTAAAATCCCGGTCGAGAGCGAGACACGGAGGGCTGCAAATGAGGGGGCTTCCCCTCCAGCACAGCACACAGACCGGCTCAGCTCTAAACTATCAGCTGAGAGTAGGGACAAAGAAAAGGGGGCAGACCCGAGCTGGGCTGTGAACACTACACAGGTAGAGTGCGAGGGGTGCCCCCCTCACTGCAGCCATCCTGTGTCCAGCTCCCAGCAGCTCACAGTTGCGAATATAGGAAAGGGTCCCCATCAAACAGCAATCAGTCTACAAAGTGGTGCACATCGATTTCAATTCAACTAACCCACGATCAAGCGCAGCGTGATGATGTCACCACGCTGTGATCGATTGCTGGTCTATGGCACAGGTATCTATCCCTGCATACCTAGCTTTAGGCAGCAAATGGATCTCCTAACAGAACTAACACCAAGACACCACATTGTGTATGCAATGCAGTGATCCAACTTGTACATTTAAGAAAAAAAGCAGATGGGCTAGGACAGATTATTTTACCGACATGAAAAGGTAAAAACACATTTGAGGGTTTAAATGTCAATCTTGACACAGAGGATAACTGGTTCAAAAGAAGTGTAAAAAAACCCTATCAATCCTTGAGATTGGCTAGCAAAACATATATTATGGTTTTCTCGTTTCTAATGTATTGTATCTAATTAATTATAAAATTAAAAAAGTGGTAGTTAAACACATGACTGAAAACTCTTTTCCAATGTTCTTTTAATCGACAATTTGCAAAAAAATCTTAAACTAATATTACTATATTATTTGATGATTTTCTTTCAGCTTTCCATTATTACCAATGCAGGGTCCAGTCCTAAAAAGTCAGATTCAAATACATTTCTTTAATGGATGGCAGTTGATGAAGTGAACTGGTAAAATGGCTTTACCATATCCTAGACTTTATGTGGCCCATTTCAAAGATGGAAATTGAGCAGACTTGGTCATATGAATCATTCTATTATTTGAAAGCTAACTTTGAAGATAGGGTCAACTTTAGAGTGCTTTACGCCATTGCATCCAACACTTTGAATTGTACTTGGTGATGTAAGGCTTGTATGTGAAAGAGGAAGCACCGCCTATCTCTAGGACCCGGGTGCACTGCACGTACTGGGGTAAATCAGGGTACGACAGTGATCTCACCCCTATGTTGCCACGAACTCTCTCCAGGCCTCCACACACAAGTACCTCCCTGTTCCTGACACAGGGGCAGCCAGGCCTCACCTGCAACAGTGGTTGAGCGGGCTTTTTTCCGGTAAGCAGGTCCTTGTGCACATCCCTCAATAAAGGTCCACAACACATCCAGTTGTTGTAAATATGGTGCCCCTCTATTGTAGTCACATCACAGTACCAATTACACTCCACGATAGTTCTAGGAGCCATCTGGGAGCAGTATCTGCCAGTACAGTCTCTCTGCCCTAGCCTTCTTCACCCAAGTGACTTCTCCTAGGCTAGGACTGCCCTTGTCCTCAGCGTGGGGTACAAGGGTGAGGCCTTAGTTACATCTCAGTGCAGGCCTGGTCTTCAGATCCACAGGCCTGGGGCCTGTTCCCCCCTGGATCCAGTACACCTCTGCGTCTCTGCTGCTAGGAAGACCCAATTACTAAGTCCTTAACTTATATTAGCTCCTATACTCCTCCCAGAGGGCTCTCAAGATCACAATATAACATGTTCCAAACATTCACAGTGACATCTCCCACCTTGTTTTGCCCAGCAACAGCACAAACACAATCACTGACACTACTCATGGGGACACAGTTTACCCCTAAATGACGATGGTACAGCACACTACAATCCACCTTTCTACATATGCAGCTGCTTAGCCATGGAAACCCCTTCCATGATGCTCTCTGGTTTTATGTAAATTGTTTTTAGATAATATGGAGTTTCTCCAGCAAGTGAAGCACCATTCATTATCTCTCCTTAAAGTATAAATAAAGGCATACGTGGCTTTGTACTGACCAGTAAAAAGCACTGATGTATATATGGTTGTGCTATTGTAAATTGATGTATTATATTTTAGTGTTCTCTTTAGGTTATGTATATAGCAGCAGCTGGGAACCTTCCAGAGGCCAGGCCAAGATTTTCCCTTTCTTTTTCTCTCTTGTCAGTTGCTTTTCTGGGAAGTGACAGAGACTGGCCACGCCTTGCTAGCTTATAAAAATTAATGTCACAGAATGTTCTGGGCTTTTTGGTAAGATCTGCAGCCACCGATCACTGCCCTAGAGTGTATACCTCATTAGATGGAACCTGTGATGGAGGCGAATTCACTGCTGATCCAGTTGGAGGCGACTTACTGCTGATCTGCACAAGCCCCACCAAGGAATCGCCTGGCCAGGACTATACTTTTGGACTGCTAAATTCTGGGTGAGCACCTCAGCCTCCTTGCACATTCCCAGTAGGTCATAGGGACTTAGTTTGAAACGTAGCTCCTAAACTTCATACTCCATCCTTGCCATGGTGAAGAAGATGTAAATATTCCTTTTAGCATATACTGTAAGTATCCCCCATTCAGCTGTGTGGACATTGTTTTATTTGTGTGTGAGCCTGAAGTGACAGTGATTGAACATAGGACATCCGAAAAGAACCTGGTCGTTTGGTAAGCTGAAAAACCACGACACTGCAGTTTCATTTTCCATTGATCAGGAAAAAAACAGAAATAATTTAAGTAAATTGTTTAAAAAGCGGTTGCTATTTTACTGAATCCATCATGTAATGTGATTGATAATGTACATAAAATTAATAGAACTGCGATCGATCAGATTGCAAAATGTCAGTAATTCATACTAATAACTGATGGGTTTCCAAGGTATTTCAATCAATTTATTTCTGATAGTATTATGGCGCATGCAGACAGGCCTTAGGAAATGTGTATGTATGTATTATATTGTATGGTAGTATGATCGATCAATGTTCAGCTCACAATCAATATTTAAATTAGAGAAGTTAATCAAATTAAAGATCCATAGAGCAAAAGTGGATGTGTGCATGCCTACCTTAAGTGCAGTTTAGGGCTAAATTTACACTGTCATTTCCTGACCGGGCTCTCCTGTGGCAGTCCAGAATCTACTGCAACTGCAAATTTGCGCAGGTCGTCAAGATAAAAACTATGTGGCAGTTCTATCGGGTGATAACCGGTTGCAATTATTGGTAGTTTACCAAATAAAAAAAGCCCTTAACTAAACTTTTCTTATCTAAACTTACTCTGCTTGCCCTGACCTAACATACATACCAATATCTGAAGTACAGCAGTCCCAATTTTCCTACAACTTTTCTGCCCTATCTGCACCATACATGTCCATAGACAACAATACAGCTCCATAGATGTTTATAGTCTGCTTCTCACAAGAGGAGAAACAATGTTAGAGAAGACGCACTATAAGATGCACTTTTTAACCCCAAATTGAGAAGGGGGTGTGGGCATCTTATATGTATTTTTTGTCCATGGGTAAGGGAATTGGTGGGAAGGAAGTCTTAAGCCCCTGCTCCTTCCATTCTTCATTCAGCACAACACTCAACACTGTACAATTGAGGGCTTGCTGATTTATATGAACTGCAGTGGAGCTCCCCCTAGAGGACACTTAGCAAATCAATGGATCCACTCTACCTATCCTACACTATCCTCCATACTGTTTATGAGGACAGGACCACTTACAGCTCCTATATCTGAGAAGGCCCACCCATGACATGTTAAATAAGGGTTTAAAATCTAAACAAGCTTACATACAAGTACAAACCAAGACACAGGAGAAGAAGAGGACCCTGCCCAATCAAGTGTTCAATATAAGATGTTGGGGATCAAAATATACAATATTCACTACAAACACTTGCATATTAATACAGTGGTTGAAAGATGACATATGCAATCTGGCCCCATGCCTAATCACATCAAGACTGTCAGGTCTCAATGAAAATATAAACATTTTCAAGCATTGGCAGTTTTACAAGGTTAGCTCATCCATCAGACTTACCTCTTGCAGTGTGAGCAGGGTCATTTCTATCAATATGCACAATATGCCCGCACATAGGGCCCCAGCACCCACTTCAGAGAGAGAACTGTGCAGACACACCATTCGTGTTAGCGATCACTCTGGTCTGCCGATGAGAGGGGGTATGTTCTCCACCTTACTAATACCACACCACTTGTGTCTCGTCAAAGTTACCGGTGAGGAAGGAGGAACAATGTGCCCGTACAGTACAGAACTGTGCGGGGAACGCCGCTTGTGTCTGCCAAAAGTCTAAATCCCCAAAAGTCTAGAAATGGCACTGAATGTGAGGGAACATTCTATAGTGGGCAGTTTTAAAGTAAAATCTTTTACTTTCTCTGGTTCCTGTTGTACCCCATTAACACAGACCATTAGAAAAGATACTTACCTGTTTTTCTCTTTTGCTGTCGCCGCCATCCTTGGTGCTGGCAGAAGACCTCCAGTTTTCTGCCCCTGTGACACATTGGCTGGAATCCCCTTTATGCAGTAAGATGTGTTGGTTTCCAGTCCATCTTGGGAAACTTTACGTGTTATTTTCAATGATATTACCTTAACAAGTTTCCTTGCACCCAGCAGAGAGAAGATGCCAGTGTTGCGACAGGATAAGACAGAGGCACAACTGGAAATTTTAAATCAAGAAAACCTTTTTTTACTTATTCAACTGTATTTAATCTGCAGTAAGACATTTTAAACACCTACCTAAAAACCTCCATGAAAAGTTAAATATTATACAATCAATGGTTTATGATTGACTTGCTCATACAGAATAACCCAAGAACTACCATTTCCCCAAATAGAATGGGATCTTCCAGTTTGTTTTGGGTCTCATGGGAGAGTGAAATTCTGGTGTGTCTGCTTTCCTTGGTGAAGTGTCTATCTGCTCTGCTGAGTTCTATTGACTTAAAATGGGAACTGACACAGTATTGGGACTGATATAGGCAGGGGTACACATAAATGGTACTCTGGTATTAAAAAGGGGCCAAAAACTAGTAATGTGTACCTGCATTATTGTTACAAATCTCATATGTGTACTAAGAACTTGGAGGCACTTCCTGTCTAAATGTTACATGTATACAAATTATGTCACTTGGATAACTGCAGGGAAACATGACTAACTATGAAAGGTTGCAGTTAGGGGTGTGAAATTTGGAATGTAGATTAATAATCCCCAAAAAAAAAAAGATCGGACTTCTAAGGATTTTGGAGATCTGGTGAATGAAAGTCAGAGTAGGCATATGTATGGGTAAAATCTGACAAGAGATGAATCTGACAAGAAAGAATATGACTGAAAGGTGGACATTTGGACTGCTGGTAGTCTCAGGGGTTAGTTACTAAGCCAGAAAATTTCAGGGTTGTACTACTGAGATATGAGATCTGTGGGTTCAAACGAGTTGTACTGTAAGAGTTACATGTGACCCAAAGCTAACTGGTGACCTGTGGATGGAGACAGCTAATTGGAGGATCAATCCGGAATATGGAGGTCCATCTGCAGCGGAACATACCATGCAGGAAGCTGACGCGGAGGACAGAGACTTCTACTTTTCTACATTTTGTCCTTTTTTTCTATGTTCAGTCCTTGATTCATTTTTCTCTGGTGTGACTTTCAATGGGTATAGATGTATAAATTTACTGTATATAAGAATAATAGATAATTTTGTGACTGTAAATTTGTGCATACTGAAACACGTTGGGGAAGGTCTATTAGGATATTCTATCAGGATATTCACTATATACTATGTGGAATGATATACAGATGAGATGAGCTTCCTGAAAGAGGGTTCGAAGTTCCCTCAGATGAATTGTTGGAATTGGGTTAAAAGGAATAGGCCAACAGTTAATTAAGGATGTACTATATACAGAGGTGCACATAACTTTCTTAACTGTCTCCCTCACTGTCCTCTGCGTCAGCCTCCTGCATGGTAGATTCTGCTGCAGATGGACCCTACCTGTTCCTGATTGATCCTCCGATTAGCGGCCTCCATCCACAGGTCACCAGCTGGCTTTGGGTGACCTTTAACTCTCACAGTACAGCACGTTTGAACCTCCAGATCTCATTCCTCAGTAGTGCAACCCTGAAATTTTCTGGGTAAGTAACTAACCCCTAAAGCTAGCCATACATGTTCCGATTCCATGGCCGATCGATCACCCATCCGATCGATTCCGGCGATGCCAGCGGGAATCGGATGCCCGATCGATCGGCCAATTAAGTCCGTCCGATCGCGCCATACCACCTTGGCCCACGGATTCCTGGACGATTCCTTGTCCGATCGATCAGACTCCCCACCATCAGTCGATCGTCCACGACCTTATCAGGTTGGGTGTATCCATTTCCCAGCACAAGTCCATGAAGAGGGTGTGTGGCATTACCATCACATTTGCTGGACCTTACCAAACCACGCGGACAGCATGCCCCTCAGCCGTGGGTGGAGGAGAACGCACTTTGGGTTCTCTCCCAGTGGTTCAGGGTGTTCCTCACCACCATAAATTTGGCCCCCACAGAGTGGACATGGTTGTGTTGGCGAGCTGTGTTCTCCACAACTTCCTCCGCCGGCACAATTCAGTGTCTTATTGCCCACCCAGCATGGTTGATGTGGAGGACATCAACACCGGTGTGGTAACCCAGGGGCAATGAACCAGGGGCCCTCACTGGCATGCAGCCAGCTCCACCTCAGGGACAATCCCTGCAGGCCCAGACCAACCTTGAAGGCTATGTAGCCTATTTCAATGGCGTGGGGGCTGTCTCCTGGCAGAATGACATGACCACCTGATGTCTCCCATGCACCCCATTTGATTGGACAAAGATCAGCCATTGAGTTAAGTTCAAACCTGTTTATTGTCAGGCAAAATAAATATTTCTGGTAAATAACAGTTGTGCTGTGTTAGTCTAACAAAATAATATATGAACACAATGCCATTACATCATGGCCCAGAAACAAAGCTGCAGGTCACAGTCACAGGGTGCTCACAGCTGCTGGTAACTGTAACCCCCCTCCTCGGTCACTGTGTGTCCATACGTGTATGTGGGCTGCTGCACAGGCTGGCCAGATGATGGGGCAGAGTGGGTCTCCAGGGGCATCCAAGCATGAACCAGAGCCCTCCGGGGCTTAGCAGTGTCCAGTTGCCCCCTGCATGCCCTGCACGCCATCTCAATCATTAAGTCCTGTGCAGCCTCCCGCTGGGCCACTGATGCCCTGCGCAGCTTGGCAGCAATGAACAAACCATAGTTCTCACACTCGTCCGCCCTTGCTGCCAAGATCTGCTGCAGGGTCTGGGTGAGGCTGTTCCTGTGGCCCAGGCTAGCTCTCCTCCTGCGGCCATGTGAGAAACGCGGGGAGGGGACATAGCTGCCGGACGGGACCAGGCTCCTCCTCATACGAGGGACCAGGTCTGTCCTGGAGGGTGAGAAAAATGTT
>CM070033.1:137774670-137787227 GCA_036250615.1 Ptychadena robeensis
ACTCATCCGAGAGGCCACAAAAGACCCCAGGACAACATCTAAAGAAATGCAGGCCTCACTCCACTCCACCATAAGACCACTCCACCATAAGAAAGAGACTGGACAAAAACGGCCTGCATGGCAGATATCCAAGGCGCAAACCACTGTTAAGCAAAAAGAACATTAAGGCTCATCTCAGTTTTGCTAAAAAACATCTCAATGATTGCCAAGAAAATACCTTGTGGACCGACGAGATAAAAGTTGAACTTTTTGGAAGGTGCGTGTCCCGTTACATCTGGCGTAAGAGTAACACAGCATTTCAGCAAAAGAACATCATACCAACAGTAAAATATGGTGGTGGTAGTGTGATGGTCTGGGGTTGTTTTGCTGCTTCAGGACCTGGAAGGCTTGCTGTGATAGATGGAACTATGAATTCTACTGTCTACCAAAAAATCCTGAAGGAGAATGTCCGGCCATCTATTCGTCAACTCAAGCTGAAGCGATCTTGGGTGCTGCAACAGGACAATGACCCAAAACACACCAGCAAATCCACCTCTGTAATCAACAAAATGAAGACTTTGGAGTGGCCTAGTCAAAGTCCTGACCTGAATCCTATTGAGATGTTGTGGCATGACCTTAAAAAGGCGGTTCATGCTAGAAAGCCCTCAAATAAAGCTGAATTACAACAATTCTGCAAAGATGAGTAGGCCAAAATTCCTCCAGAGCGCTGTAAAAGACTCGTTGCAAGTTATCGCAAACGC
This sequence comes from Ptychadena robeensis, assembly GCA_036250615.1. Taxonomy (NCBI): domain Eukaryota; kingdom Metazoa; phylum Chordata; class Amphibia; order Anura; family Ptychadenidae; genus Ptychadena; species Ptychadena robeensis. The sequence continues at coordinate 137,775,411 of CM070033.1, forward strand.
TTGATTGAAGTTATTGCTGCTAAGGGTGGCCCAACCAGTTATTAGGTTCAGGGGGCAATTACTTTTTCACACAGGGCCATGTAGGTTTGGAGTTTTTTTTCTCCCTAAATAATAAAAACCATCATTTAAAAACTGCATTTTGTGTTTACTTGTGTTATCTTTGACTAATCGTTAAATGTGTTTGATGATCAGAAACATTTTGTGTGACAAACATGCAAAAGAATAAGAAATCAGGAAGGGGGCAAATAGTTTTGCACACCACTGTATGTTTGTGGTCCAATCATGCATGGGCTGCCTTAATGCAACAAATGTTGAATACTTATTTCAACATAATACCACCCAAAGCCACCTCTCTCTACAGTTAAGTTAGCCATGCACATATAAATTCTGCGGTTGATTCCCGAACGATTGCCCACCTTGAGCGATCGACACAAAAAAAGTTGAAATCAAACAAAAAACTTATCGAGATCCAACAAGCCTGTATTTTCCTGTTCGATCTGTGCATGGATAGCTTAACTCTGTTGTGAGGTCAGCGGCTAACATAATCTCCAATAGCCCTGCACTGCTGGTGAAGACTGTCCATAGTCCCCCCACAGCCTGAGAAAAAAAGACTGTTGGTTAGCCCCCCCCCCCCCCCCAAAAAAAAACACCATACACGGGTCGATTTTTTGTTGGAGACTCAACCCTAAAAAAGGCATACACAATTATTTGATAAGAAAAAACAACATTTTATTATACTTATAAATCACAGCGGACTTGATTTTCCAGTTAAAGTTGCAAAGTCAAGATGCATTGCATTACCACTTTATTGTCAACATGTTTCCCCTGTTTCTCTGGGCTTCCTCAGGACAATGATAAAGCATCTTTTAGTGAGTGATTTTAGTTCCATGTCATTGTATGCTGAACAATTATAAGCTGACCAGAGCCTTTTGCAACAGGATCGCAGTATAATAGGTTCAATGGAACCCAACTGCCCTTGTGTTGCTTTAAAAGCTGTCTCAGACGGCCAACTAGTCCAGAAGTTAGCATTGGACTGAACACACCATGAGTCAATCGCCATTAAGGTAGCCATAGACACCTTGATTTGTCTGAGATCGACGCGATCATTCCCTGCAGTTGAGAAATCAACGATTGATCGTTTTGCAATCAATGGCACAGCACCTTGGGAAACCGATTTGAGGTCGATTTTGACAGAAACCGATCGCAAAAATGGTAGATTACTCAAAATTTATTGATCAGAATGGCTTCAGCATAGGGAGCTATGGGTCAATCGCACAGGAAGTGATCGATTTTCTCCACCACCGTACTTGACTGACAAACAATCGATTAAATTTTTTTGGTCGATCGTGGGCAGCACTCGATTCGTGGCCAATCAATCGTCACGAACCTGCAACGATTGATCAGACAAAAATCGAATGAAAAATAGACCCGTGTATGGCTACCTTTACTTTGGACGGGGACCCTCTGTCCCCATCCAAAGTATCAGACAGGGAGCGATTGACTGAATGTCAAATGTCAATTTTGGCTAAAGCACAGCGCGGTCGATCGTACAAAGATCTTTTGGGAATTAATGCGTGTATGGTTACCTTTAACCTTTGGATTTTAAGATCTCAAGCCAACCTTATGGTTTACATTTTAAAACTATATGTAATCAAAGCTGTGAAATATGAACATTTATAAAGAGCATCCATAAAGATTAGCTAGGCTGGTTTCTATGTCTTACCGATAAACTGAAACCTTCCTGTTTACTATAAGAAAAACCTTATTAAACTCCACATTTGTACCTGCTTAAAGATTTATATAATTTGTGCACAGCTTAGCTTAGCTGCAGAGCGTAATGATTTCTATTTGTCAGCGTCTGCCATAAATTTGTGTGTGTGCGCTGATAAAGTACAGCAAACACGGTCAGAGACACACTCGGAATCCAGATATTGGATTTATAGATGGGAGCTGCGTGCGTATTATGCTCCTGCTATAGTCAGACCATATGGCAGTGGTTGGAGACATTCGTTAGGGTCTCTAGGCAGACATGAATAGGTTTGTGCTAGTTAAACTACGCTCATTTAATAAGAGCACCTGGCTGGAACACGTTGCCTGCTATCGTCTTTCATGTCTCCAAGCGCTCAATATTGTTATACGGATTTTCCCTTAGTAGACCAAGCTTCTCCTGTGGGTGTTTGCAAGGTGCTAATTATGCCTTTTTTGCCTTAACAATTGAGCATCATATGGCGGAGCTATTTATGCATTCCTCATCCGCCTCGGTGTCATGTGGTTCCTACGCAGCATCTTCCCAGAGATCTGAAAAGCATTATAAGATTTTTACAGCTGCGAAAGTCAAGAGAACGGCTCAATGTGTCTCGGTCTATTGGCGGATGCTGCGGCCCAGAGAAAGAACAAAACTAATAAAATTGACCTGCATGTCTACATTCATTTGGTGTCATGACTTGGGACATCAGGTAAAATTAAGGTGGAGAAAGGGCTAAAGCAGTGGCAGTTTTAGGCATGGGCAACATTGGTGGTTGCCCAGGGCAGCATCTTGCCCAGTCATACCTGTCAACCTTCCCGTTTTGGCCGGGTAAGTCACAATTTTTATGTGGCTTTCCCAGCCAAATTCCGATTCTGGGATTTTGAAATCGGGCAGAGGTAGGAGGGGGGGGGTGCTACTTTCCTCCTAAATTCCCGCCCCACTTGTGCAGATGATATGCAGGGTGGGACATTTCTAGGGAGAGTAACAACCTCTCCCACCTAAGTTAGGCAGAAACTAAATAGGAGGGAGGGGACTTTAACTCCCGATACCAGAATTGACGTCAGTAACGTCACTTCCTGTATCTGGAAGACAGAAGATTCTGACCAAAAATCTTAAGTGACGTCACGTCCCGATTTCCTGTCTGGCGAAGTTGCCAGCTTTCCCCCAGGTGCCTATAAATTATGTGACCGCCCTGATGAGAGAGAGGGTTGTCCAGTGACCAGAGATACTTTTCAGGGAGGGTGAGATAGAGTCTGTTATCATGGTCATGGTTCGATATTTTAGTTGGAAAGAATAAAAACAATAGATTTTGCATTTTAATGAACGGAAAACAAAACAACTTGTTCGATTGAACAAAAGTTCTGAATATCGAACAAAAAATCTACCGTAAGTGATATGTTGGTATGTATATTCATTCGACATCATGTTTGGTCAAATAAAAAATCAAGGGTATACATTCGATATAGGTCCGATCGATATTCGATCAAATTATCGAACATCTTTATCGAATATATTGTCGATTATCCAAAAATCTACACATGTATGGCCAGCTTATAGCAGGGTACAGACATACAGATATGGGCCAGATCAATGGCCGCTTCGAGCGCTGTGCATGCTCAAGGTCATCTATCTGGCCCATATAATATGCGCCCATCGCTGTTTTCAAGCGGGACCAATCAATCCCGCTCGAAAACAGCCATATCGGACATGACCGTAAATACGGCCGATGTCCATTGCTTTGCCTATAGACCGCGGGTCTCCATGCAAAGCATCGTCTGAGCTGGGGAAAGAGCAGAGCTGTCTCCCCAGCTCCGCCGATATCTGACAGCAGCGTGATGACGTCATCATGCTGCTGCAGGGAACATCGGACGGCTCAAATATCGAGCCGTCTGTACCCTGCTTTAATCTCACCAGCAAAAACCCTGACATAGCCCCCCGGAGTGCTCTCTGCTGACGGCTCACCCAAGGAGCCGATCTCCCTGGGACCACCCCAAAGGGTGCTTTGAGAAAAGAAGAAGGAGAGCTTCACAGTCTTTGTCAGTGAAAATCGAATACATTTGAAATGAATGAGGCAAAGAATATTGCCAAGAAAGGGTTAAACATCTCTGCTGAGCAGTCTTTCATAAAGTACTCCTGTCACGTTCTAAATGCAATGCCGTGAGAGTAAACCTCCAGGAAAAATACAGCGCGCTGGAGATCCATTGATTCCTATGTTGTAGCGCGTACGTACAGTAATTAAATAATCAGCACGTAGATGACCGTGATAAAACGCATTTTTTCTGACTGCCGTCTGCCTCCTAAGGAGAGACCTCAAGTGGGTGAGCTCCAAGGGTGATGAGAGGGACAAGGGTTTATGGGCACTTTACAGGGGAGGGTGTAGGGCATTTTTTATATTTTTCACAGATCCTAGAACATAGAAACATTAAATCATTGATAAACCAGATCAAACATGTGGTCTTTGTGAAATCATAATAGCATAAATCTACCGCAGTGCATAGGAAGCATTTTCTTTAGTCTCCTCTCTCACACTAAGCAGGATCCACAACTAGAACTTTGTAACCCATTTCATTCTAGAAAGTAAATGGTAACCCTGGATAATGGCTTTGATGGCGCCATTGTTCCAGAGAGAAAAGCAGATGAAGAAATTGGCCAAGAGGATTACATTGACCTCTGTGAGAGGTAATTAATACACTCACCTTGCACATATGCACTTAACATGCATATATTGATCAAGACCCAATTTATAGGCATTAGAACACGATAAGAAAAATAGCACCTGAACATAAATAGCTCATTATAGATGGTTTTCAGGTTATAACATATTTGTTTTACCTGCAGTATATCATCAGCATAAATCAGATTTTGTCATTTACATCACTTGTGTGTTTCTGGTTGTTATGCTTTCATTTGGGTCATCTATGAGCTTTTCTGTGCATGGTTTTTTTTTTGCAGTCCAGTAAAGGTAATTCTAGTTTTCAGACAATACTTAGGAATAAGTTAGGAGTACGAGTAATGCCCCCTCCATCGGCGGATGTCTGAACACAGCATCCACCGAGCAGGTAAGTTAATGTGCTACATCGGGATCCCCACCAAGCAATGTGCGTCCTGACGGATGTAGAAACATAGCCTAAGTGTAATGTCCCCTCCTTTCTATTGTCCCACCCGGCTTGTGCAAATGTTGTGTAGGGGAGAGTAACATCATAGATTAGGATGCAGAGGTTTAACGTACTCCACTATGTTCAGCCTTGCATCAGCGGAACGGCTCAGCGCTGTGAGAACACAGCATCTACCGAGCAGGTAAGTGAGTGTGTTCTGTCGAAACCTCCCGCCAAGCAATACGCGAGGTTCCCGACGGATGTGGAACCCCCCCCCCTCCTTACCTGATCGTGCCAGAAGTGACATTGCAGAGTGCCAGTTTCGGGTCTTGGAACGCGGAAGTGACACTCCACACTGGCACTTCCCTGTTCCAAATATTTGAGATGGTATTTCCAGGGTCGCTGATCTAAAAAGGTTAAGAACCACTGATCTACTGTACATGGATGCTCTAGGCCAGTGATGCCAGAGGTGGCAATCATAGGCCACTCTGTGGGCACTCAAGCTGTCAGCCAGCACAGAGGAAATAACTGCATCCAATTGGCTCTCAATGCTGTCAGTTCTTTTCCCCTCTCTCCTGATTGCACACAGCTCCCCATACCCTCTCCTATTCTAGAAAGTAGTGTTTTGTTTACATGTTTCGTGTGTGTATATAAGTTGTGTGTGTGTTTCCTTACCCATCTGTAATTCTCCATGATGACATATTCACCCTCCCATATGTCTTCAGATCATTTACTACAGCAAGTCAGGAGAGATGTTGCAGACAACCCCTGCATAAATTCATGATGGTCACTATTTCCCTAGTGGATTTGCTGGACATCTTTTTAATACTGCCTAGACCTTTTATTAGTCGCAAAGCTTTTAGAGCCTCTTACAACATATCATCATCCTTCCATCAGTCAGCCTATATTATTTTATTGCAAGAGCTTCCACTAATTGATGTGATTTTGAATTAGTGCCCTACCATATCACATATTGCCTTTGATTATTGGAAGTGTTCACTATCATCCATCAATTTATGTCAGTGGTCCAGGACTGCTGACCTTACCAGCATCAAAGTGGGGGAAATGTGAGTGACAACATAATAGTGTAGCCCTCCGCAGTAATATAGCAATGCTCTGATGTCAGCAGTGATGTCATTGGCATTTCCTGAGAGAATAACTGCTGCAATAAGTCAAACCAGACTCCTGTTCAGCTGTGCTTTGTATATCCCTGTGGCAACAGATCATAAATCTAGTAGTAGTTGGCTGGCTGATAACAGGAAATAATAGATCAGTAATAGAAGTAAGGTGTTGCTGCAGATGTACATTTATAATTATCATTTATTTATATAGCGCCAACATATTACACAGCACTGTACAATACATTAGAGTAGAGATACAGCACAATATAATACACACAGGTACAGGTTATTACACAGGAGGAGTAGAGGACCCTGCCTGATTGGGCTTACAATCTAATAGGTTGGGACAGGGACAGGCATGGTTATGATGTTAGGAGTGAGAAGATGGGTAGGCGAGACTGAAGAGATGGGGTTTTAGGGCTTTTTTCAAAGTGCCGAAAGTAGGAGAAAGTCTAATGGGGTGAGGGAGATAGTTCCAAAGAGTAGGAGTGGCCCTAGAAAAGTTTTGAAGCCGCAGATGTGATGATGTGATAAGTGGGGATGTCATTATTAGTTCTTTGAAGAAGCGGAGGGGGGGCGGGTATGGGTGTATTTATGTGCCAGGTTGGAGATGTAAGTAGGACGAGAGGTGTGGAGTGATTTGAAAGCAAGACACAGAACTTTATGTTTTAATTCTCTGGACAATTGGAAGCCAGTGTAGAGATTTGCAGAGAGGAGCAGCAGGTGAGGGATGTTGGATCAGGTTATAGGAAACTTTTAAATTAAATCAAATTTAAAAAAGAAAAAATTTATTATTTTCTCATAAATCCCAAAATATACAGGTTGCTCTTGAAGGCTTTGTTTTTACTGTTTGAGCATGACACACATCCATAAGCAAGCCCAATGTCCTTCAGAATTCAAATGCGGTCACCTGTGGAAGTGTTCCCATCTCACTCATATCTGTCCAAATAAACCGAACGTTATGTTAACAATTTACTAAGTTGAATTATTTCCTGGGTTGCAAAATAAACTGTCCTAGATGTCTTCTATATTAGTACAAATAGACTAATTAAAGGCCACAATTGGGGCCTTCTATACATGGACTACAGAATGGACTTGAAGTGTATGAAACAAAAATGTCCTCCTAACGTCAGCAAATTATAAAAGATTTTGTTACTGTTAAGTGCCAACCAATCATAAATGTCTAGGATATTAATTGTATCTTTCCTAGGTCGTTGTAATGTAAATGTTCCCTCAGACTGGTCTAGAATCCAGCAGCTGAGGAGTTAATTTGCTGTAGGGCCGCAATATGTGTAAACATTTGTAGTCAGGTTCAGTTCTCTGAGTATCGATTCACTGATGGCGAAGGATTGTGATCGCTGACAGTGTGGTCCAAAGGAAGTCTGTGGGAATCATTGATCTGTGCAAAAAAAAAAAAAAATTGACAAGCTTGAAATCTAAAGGGGAAGTGGCATGCGGAAACACGAACGGGCTATTTATGTGCATAAATATTTTATATTTGGAAAAATGTAGCTTTCGTATAAGCGGCAGAGGTTATAGGTACGTAATTTATGGCGTCTTTCCTTGTATATGGCTTGCGAGTCTCTCTGACTGCCCATAATCAAGCCCCCAAGGCGATTAGTAGCTGGTAATGAGAAACCCCTCGCCTCCCCCCCTTCTCTCACTTATGTCTGCGACTTCCACATTACAAGGCTGCGAGGAATCTTACGTTTCCAGCTCTCCAATCGCCTATTGTGAAATGAGCTAGCACCGTCGCAATTTTTTCTGCTCATGTGGCAAATGACAATCGGGCTATTGCATTTCCAATCAAGACGGAAGCTCTTTAATAAGGAAGATTATTTTTGCATGCGTAAGTTGTATGTCTCTTCTATATCATGCTCTGGGGCAATGTAAATGTTTAAAAATTTTTTTCCAAGAAACTTGTGATTAGACAGGACTTCTCCTCTTCCTGTTAACTATTTATGTTATAAAGTGGCACCTCGGATAACAAAATAATCTGTCAATTAAAAACTAAAGCCGGGAACAGACGGCTCGATATTTGAGCCGTCCGATGTTCCCTGCAGCAGCGTGATGACATCATCACGCTGCTGTCAGATATCGGCGGAGCTGGGGGCACAGCTCTGCTATTTCTCCAGCTCAGCCTCCGGTCTCCATGCAGAGCAACTGACATCGGCAGTGATTAACGGTCATGTCCGATATCCCAGTTTGGGATGGCCGCATATGATATGGGCATGGCGCTTGAAGTGGCCATTGACCTGGCCCATATCTTCATGTGTGTACCCTGCTTTAGGCTTCCATTTGCCTTTGAATAAATTGAAGATGAGCTCATGATCTAGCAGAAAACTGTACACTGTAAGTTTGCTTAATTTAAGTAGCAATTGCCTGTAAATAGCGCTTTATCTTTCCTTATCCCTTGCTCCCCTGCAGCTTCCTGCAGCCTGCGTCTGTTGCTCACACCCTCTTTGATCCAGCGCTCCAAGCTGACGTCATCTCCATAATGCAAGGTCAATAGCTTTACACTGTAATTGAGGAAGCCAAGGTCCCTCCATCAGCCCAGAAGGCTGGATCAGAGAAGAGCTCAATCTGCTGGGGGAACAAGGGATAAGGTATAAACATGCTACATCCCTTGATATCCCCCACAGAAAGGCAGGTTTTTTTTCTTAGGGTATGTCTCCACTGTGTCTCATGAACACATTAATGCCAAGAGACCATGACATGCAATGGGTGGTGTTTTACCAATGTAAAGTGGCACCTTATGGTAGCATGGCAATAATGCTCCCCCCTTTAAGCCTCTGGGCTGAAGTGTACAATAAAATGAAAAACAATGGATACATAATGTATGCGTCATTCTTCGCTTGTTGGTTTTTGGGCTTTTGCACGATAAACCTGTCATAGGGGTGTTACCTTAACGCCCCTGAAGCGCCAGCAAACTTGTGACAGCAGCCCGGAAAGCAACCTTATAAATTAAGCCCTATTGGATGTTCCTATGAAAAGGCATCATAAGCTGCTTCATAAGGTGTCCATCCACGGCTCGATTTTTAATAGTTAGAGCACAATTAAGCAACGTGCACGTTCAGTGCGTTCGATTCTATTAACAAAATGAGCCATGAATGCCTTTCCAAAGCATTGACCGGTAATCGGGGGCTGAAAGTGGTGCTCCTTGATTCCAGTCCAATCAGCGGGCGCCCAGGCACGACGCCATTGTGACATCACCATCACCACCATCACCTCGAACTGGTCATCTATCACGTACCTGTCGGTAAGTGGTTGGACACCTTAACTCCTGTGGGGGTCCTCAAATGAATGTTTTGTAGAGTATATCAATACTTTGAGTGCAATGTGTAAGGAGATACCAGGACTTCTTTTACTGTGCGAATCAACAGTGAATAACTGGTAAAGCTGAAGGTTTGATATTTCTGATCGATCAACCTAAAACTAACAATTTTTAAGTCGACCGAAAATAAATTCCCACACATCTGGTATGATCGAACATAAAATTGATCAGTGACCAGACATGTCTGATAAGTTGAACAAGTAACTGACGCGTTTTCTAGGTCTTTTGTCCGATTTGTATGTAGTCTATGGAGCAATTGTACTATCGATCGTGATTAAATTGATCACACTGTGTGGTGGTACAAGCGATCGCTGTTAGACTGATGATTGACATTTAAATTGTACGGTGTAAGTCGATTGAATCTAACATGCAATAGTCGAACCCCGTATAGCTTAATCTGCCAGGCATTAAGCACATGGCACGCTTTTTTAAAAGCACGCCACAGGTCGCGACGACGCACATTTAATGCCGCCAAGATTTTTTGTGCCCCATGAGGTACCGAACTCTTGGTGTGCTTGGAAAAAGCAATGCCTCCTCCATTACATGAAGGTCAATGGCACCGCCTAACCCCCGTCCCTTCGGCATCATATCTGAAATTATCGGGGTGGGAATGGAAGCATTGTGGGTATGCCAATGCCTAAAATCGCCAAGGGCATTCGGCGGACAGGTGAGGTTTATTGTAGTTATTTTGGGGTGGCGTTTCCAATCATAATACAGTACACGCTGGAGCTTCAGTTTCACTTCATTTTCAATGTGCCTTGCTTCGTTGCACCATATTAGCATGTCCACTGAGAATGAGTGCATCACTAAACCAGGGGATATGTTTTACTATTGGTCCTCTTTTCACTGCTTCAAAACTGTGTACAAAAAAAATGTGCCAATAACACTAATGTGTTTTCTATGCATTATAGCGTGCAGCTTCACCAAATCTAAAGGAGACATAACCTTAGTAACAACATATTTACAAATCTTAAATTTAAGGGTCCCTTTTGTAACAGATCAAATTGTATGATTGTGAGCCTATGTAGTTGCAAGAGTTAGATACACATATCTCATTATTAAAATGTATTTATTTCTTATGCATATTACAAATTAAATAACAAAAAGTTACTCTTGAATTGCAGTCTCTGCACCTCCAAGCATTAAATGATTGTTAAATCATATTCCTTGTTCCGGCTGACTTTGTTCTTGTCAGACCAGTGTTCTAACCTGCTTTTCATCACTGGAAAGCTGGTCCCCTCTCATGGATATTATCACATACAATGCAAGGCCAGTGGAGGATGACAACCTCCCAGAGAGTAGAGGAGAGCCCCATCTGCTGGAGGAGCAGAGATAAGAATGTATTCAACTTTATTGTTCAATATGCAAGCTGTCCCCAAAAAATAGGTTCACTCTACTTATCTGCTCAGTCATTGATTTATAAAAAGGAGCTTAAAGCCCCCCACACATGCAATGAGTGGCGGCTGGCGATCGGGGGTGCCCACATGGAACGGCAGATCCCTGTTGCCCCAAGGCTTGGTCAGCCAGAGAACAGACAACACGTTTCTGGCCGATGCCATTAGTTTCAATAGGGACTGGCATCCCCATTGAAACTAACGGCTGGCACACAAAGGGTGCCAGCTGATGCTGTAAACGATGGAGAGCAGCGTGATGACGTCATCACGCTGCACTCCACCGCTCATCTGTTGACCCCCACTCAGTACGTGTGGGGGCCTTAAGAGGCACACTTTATGACAATTCAAAAGCTAAAAGATATCAAAGAGCATTCTTTTCATGACATTTAACCTCCTGGGTGTTTAGCCCGAGTTAACTTGGAGTGAGTTTGTTTGCTAATAAAATCCCCCAGCTACTACATGTACTGGGTCTGCCCCAATGACATCATATATGATGCCGGAGGGGGGGGTAGGCAACGCCATTGAACTCTATGTCAACGGAGATGTGTTCGGGGTCCATAGGAGAGCAGAAAAAGCGTACCATGGATGAACCACGCAGGAGGTTAAAAACTTCTTAGCTTGCAGATTTTGACAGGAAAATCCAATCTTCATGAGGCATTAAGGTAGACATACACGCCTCAATACTCCCTCGATAGATGGGTTCGGATGGAAATCTACCAACATGACGGATCACCATGCGATCCAACATGCTGCAGATTCCTGGTCGATCTCGCCAGATGGGAGCACCAGATTCGGGTGAAAATCGCCCCATGTATGGCTACCTTTAGAGTGATGCTAGTCTGAATCTTAGGGCTTGTTAGTCGGCATGGATGCGCCACATTGCCCATACAGTGGATTGCCAAAGTTTTCAGCCAGCTTTCCTGAAGTTTAGGGTGCATTACAAATATTCATTTGAATAGCAAAGACACAAAAAAAATCACATCTGATGTTGTTTTTCACGTCCAACACAGGAAAAAGACACAGTGGAAACAAGCCCATAAGCCTCCCATACATTATATACATTACATACATTATTATTATCATTTATTTATATAGCGCCAACATATTACGCAGCGCTGTACAATAC
>CM070033.1:137793127-137826270 GCA_036250615.1 Ptychadena robeensis
AGGAAACTCCATCCGACTCAATACGTAAAGGGGAGCCCCGATCCTAGCTTCTTGCTACAGGCGTCATGGCTGCCGGAGTACCTGAGTTGTATTGTAACCTGGTTCAGTTGAGGAAGTAAAACCTACCCGCTCTCAGTCGGCGAGACTTGAAGAAGGATCAGCATGAAGACCCCCTTTGCCAGTTGACACTGAAAGCTCTTGAGGCCGGTAATCCACAATTACTCTGGACAGACCAAGTAAGTCAGGCCAAGACTGTACATCGTAATTGGCCCAAGTTACTGCTAAGTGATGGACTGATTTATCGCAAAACCCCTTCAGAAGACTCCCAAGACAAGCTGCAGTTATTCCTCCCTGAGAAACATCGCCATACAGTCCTATCTGCCTTACATGACGACTCCTTCAGAGTTATTCTACTGTTCACATTTATTTGTATGGTAGTCAGTCAGCACACTTACAGAAGATAGGGTAATTGGGATATTGCATTGTTTATTTGCTTGCCTAATCTAATGAACTGTTTAAAGTGCCTGCTTCCCCTTTCTTTCTTGTGATCATACTTGTCTAAGTTGCACGGCTAATATCAGGACTAGTGATGGCCGAACTGCCCGCAAGCATGTTCGCCCTCCTTCTCGCCGGCGGACAGTACGGGTGTTCCACCCGCCGTGTTCGCCGGCGAGAAGGAGCCCTCTATTATTCCTCCGGTGGGATCATTAGCAGCGAGATCCCTCCGCAGGAAGAATATTTCACTGAAGACCGGGTAGAGAACCCGGTCTTTCAGTAAAATACCGGCTTGTAAACCCGGATGTGACGTCAGTGACATCACATCCGGTTAGCACAACCAGGAACTATGCTTTCCAGATTTGTGGAAAGAGCCATGATTAATTAAGCATATTTTAAGGTTTTTCAAACTATTGGCATCGATCGTATTTAGGACCCTAACCGCCCCTCCTCTCTCTCTATGAGGTGTGCTGCGGCACTCCTGGAAGAGCCGACATCTCTGAGCACAGTGACAACCGGGCAAGTCCCTAATCTTAGCTCTGCATTGAAATGTACACAGACAAAACCATTTTATTAGAATTAAGCTAGGCACACATGGGTAGATCTGTAAAAAGATTTGAGTACAATCAAGAAACGTGCGCGGTCACGGTGCTTGATTGTGCTCTAATCTGTTTACAAATCTACCCATGTGTGCCTTCCTCGATTGAACGGGGTTCCAACATGTTGGAAAACCAAGTTTAATCTCCATTACTTTTAATAGAGACATGAGTCTCCATGCAAATTATTGGAGCAGCTGCTGCAGCCTGGACCGGCTGTCAGTGTGAAGGGGGCAGAGCCAGTACTTATCTTTCTGAAGCTGTGAGAGGCAGGCAGTCTTACTCTCTAGCTCGCAGCCCGTATTGTGATTTACACATGCTGTAAGCTGGGGAGAATGGGTCCCCAAGGTCCCCATTGAATGGGAATCGATGTGCCCATGTGGTCTACATTGATTTCCATTCAATTGATCCCCGATCAATCACAGCGTGGTGACGTCACCACGCTGTGATTGATCGGGGGTCGATTGCACGGAAATCTTCCCGTGTGTGCCTAGCTTTACGGTGTAGGAGGCATAAGGTGCAAAAGGAAAGGACATGACAGGTTATTTTACGGCAGCAGTGCAGTAATAACAGAGAATGTGCACCATTAACATACATGGTACCTTCCGTTTAAATTAGCAATGTCTGCATTCATGCTGATTGTAGTATAAATGGCTTTACCTGGGTTTACAGATCTTAAAGAAATAAAACCATTAGCCCCCGTGGATGAATGCAGTACCGTGCTTTTGTAGGCGGCTGTGCCTTTACTATGCAAGGGAGATCTGGCTGTTGGAAATTTAATTTATTATCCGTACTCATATCTCATACCAGCTGGCTCGATGAATGCCATGTCTGCGTACACCACTCCCACTTTGCCTTATTTGCATGTATTAGAGGGAAATGGCACAGTGTCACGCCGTTTGCGAAATGACGTGTGAAAAATGACGAGGGGTAATTGCACTTGACAAATGCGAGGAAAATTTCACGCTGATTATGTGACTTCTGCTGCTAGTGCCCTTTCCTTTCAGTTGATAAGCATTCCCGTATGTCACCAGCTTGTTCTGCAAATTTGGCACATCTCTATCCCGGTCTGAGGAAATAGATCCAATAGAGAAAAAAATGAGTTTTACTGGAATATTTATATATTTTTTTAAGAACAAGCTTTTCGCATCCTTCTTCATCCATATAAAATCAGATTACTGAATCCCCAACCCGTTACGGCAGCCGCTATCTGTGATTTGGGTGACATGTGACATTTTGAGCAGCTCGTAAAAAACATGTGACTGTTGCCGTGGATAATGTGCAAATTGTGCCACAGTGTGGCTCTTAAGGGGTGAAGGGTTAAGTCTGGTTAATGAGGCCCTGGTAAGGCTTGACAATGGTCTTCTTTATAATCTTTGTTTCCTCGCCATGCTGACTGTTTCTTTCTATTCCGAGACACGCATTTTGCATGGAGCAATAGTAGCTTTGTCCAATGGCTTCTGTGAATAGGAAGAAAGACAGGCATTTTTATTTAACCTAAATGTGACAGGCCGATAGGTGCACTGCAGCTTAGCAACATATGGTAGCGTTAAAACTGAACAGAGGCACTCAGCCATATAACAGCTTTCCTAATTATTTTAATGGCCAAATCATAAATCACGATAAACCACTTAAAAAAAAACAAAAGTCCATAACTTTTACGTAAGAAGTTCAGTTCTGAATATAACATATATATTAAATCTAGTGTGTAGGGGTTTAGTGCGGATGTTATGCAAGTGGACAGGAAATCTGAATTTGCCAGCTTTATATGAGTTCCATAGTTAATTAAAGTGAAAGGACACTTGTCTATGGCGTCCAGACGCTCACAAACTCCAGCGGACTCCACTTCGAGGAAGGAAAAACAAAACCTCCTCTGTATTTGTGACCACTCATGCCTGAGAGGGGAAAAACCCTCAAATAAGCAATAAGGTTTGTTCCTAGATCTGAAAGGTTCTTGTTTTCTTGAACTTAAAGCGGATGTATACTCAAAATTAAAAAAGCATGTATGTAAAATTAAAGTTTGACTTCCCTCTGAGCTGGTATGATGGTGGTATAGCGCTCTACAATCCTAAAATAAAAATGTTGCAATATCTATAGTGGCCATTGGGGTGATTATGATGGTTTTCTATGGGAAAATGTGTTTGTGTACATTTCAATGCAGAGTTTAAGGACTTGCCCGGCTGTCACTGCACTAAGAGATGTCAGGCTCTTCCAGGTACCTTATAAGTGCCAGGGAGTGAGGAGGGGCTGCGCAGGACCTTCTGAAATTAACTCATCACAGGTAAGTTTTTTTATGCCATCCTTCCTATTATCGGCAAACATGAACTTCTTGTGGTAGGTCAACTTTAATATGGTAAAATCGTAATAATAGTGTACCTTTAATGTCTGTTATTTATTGTACCATCTTTACTACACATGGTACGGCATTTCGATACCCTAATGAAGGCCTACAGAAGCAGGCAGACCCAACCAATTCTTCCATTCCCTAAATTTGATTCCATTCTTGTTATGAAGATGGTCGATACATATAGTTTGACATGTACTTAACTATGACTAATCATGGCTCTTTCCATTTTATTCTCCATTTCCATGTATTTTGATTGTTTGAACTCAGAAGAATGCAATTTCAAATGATCCAGTTAAATAATTGATTTATTTCTTTATTACCTGATTTTAAAATGATTTTAGAGTTTTACAGTCTCCTCTATAGCAAACCTCATTGAAGGAGTGTGAGAAGCAGCACATGCAGCCAATTAGGTGTCCCACACTTTGTCAAGGGTGTTGGAGCCAAAGAACTAGTTCAGTAAGGTGGTATCTGATTTTATTGTAATTGTCTCCCAGTGGGTGTGGTGCAGCTTTCGTTTTAATTTATAATGTACTTTATGATAAATATATATCATATTTATGGTAATGCTGGGCCATTTAAACTCAAAAAACAGTGTGCGCAAATTGTACAGGTGACCTTTAGAGAGATATAAGCTCACCGATGTGCTGATATGTGTTGATATTTGAATCTCAAATTTTTATTGTGAATCAGCACTTTGAGAATTTGTGAAGATCTCGAATATAGTTCTATATCTTTGTAATCTCCAATATTCGAGATTCTAGGGAAAGTACCATGCATTGCGTTCTCAATATGCATATGTACCAAGTGCCAATTTTCGCAATGAATTACTTCTATGAGTGTTGTCTCATGTGGTGATTACACTGCAGCTTCACATTCTGCCACTAGATGTCGCTGTGACAACACAGATTGCATTCGCAGTATGCACGCGAATAGGTGCAGATTTATGCAATATACATTATCTTTCTGTGAATCTGTGAATTCTGTCAGTTTAGGGCTATGTTACCACTTCTATTCTAATCTCCTATTCTAATAGCGGGGCGGTGATCACTAGTGATTTTTCGTGCAAGCGATCGGGAGTGATCAGGCACATTTTCGCCCGCGATTATAACCGTGCCCCTGATCGCACCCATAGAGAATGGATAGGGATGCGCACACAAATCGTGTTTTTAAACGCGTCCATTCATGTGGCATTTTAGAACACGGGTCGCACCGCAGCCGTGCCCAATCGCAGCTGTGGGAAAGAGCACAATAAAATGCATGGACGCAATCGCAGCGTGGGTAGAATCGTGGGTGATCGCGATGTGGGAACATAGCCTTACACTGATCGATTGTACTATTACACAGTGTGATCAATTCTAAACCAATTGATTCCTTTCCAAAGCCTTGTGCACATGATCCATAGTACAATGTAGAACAAATTTAAATACCAGGAACACCTAAAAGGTACTTTAAGGATCGACTGATATTTACCAAAAGTCCGTTCACTGCTTGATCCATTTAATGCTCCATTTCCAACACTTTTTCGCTTTTAAAAAGGAATTGATTTTCAAGTAATGGTCTTAAATCATTGTTTTTTAAGTCAAATGATAAAAATCTTATTGTGTAAGACCACCTTTAGTCTGGTCCAGAACCCCTCCCTGTAGAAGTGCCAGAGTATGACCTAGTCCAGTGGTCGGCAACTGAGTTGATATGGAGGGCCACAAGTGCGGCCCTTAGCATCAATAAAGAGCTGCACATAACATTTTCAATGTATACTGATATATTTTATAGAGTAAACAAAGCCAGAAGACAGAAGACTTTTACTTTTTAAATAACAAAACTTCAAGCATTATGGAGCACTGTAGTATGGTAATGTACATTTTGGGTCATAAATATAATCAAAGCCATATCTATAGGGCCCCTATTCTGAGGGTATGTGCCGCAATATATATTATATAATTATCCCCCATTTGTTGGGATAGTGGGAGCATAGGCACTCAGCTGTCCACCAATCCCTCGCCAACACATCTTTGCCCAGGATCCTCACAGAGCAGGACGAGTAGGAGAGGCAAGGAACTTGCTCAGATGCCGTCTGGGACAATGATCCTGAGCGAGTCACTAGCCTCTCCTCTTCCCACTCTTAGAAGATCCTAGGCCAGGATGCGCCAGCTGGGGATCAGTGGACAGGTGAGTTCCTATGCCCTATGCATTAACAGTTAGGTTTGGTGGAGGACAGAGGAGGGCCGCTGAAGAATAGCCAGAAGGCCGCAGGTTGGGCACCTAGGAGCTAGTCTGTGGCTTGGGATGTAAAAACAAGCTTTAAAATGTATATATTTTTAAGCAGAACACATATATGATTGGTGAAAGGGATTGTGCCTCCTGTAGATACAATATTTTACTATGGTCTAAATGCGTAAACCAAATATATTCTTTTAACTGCTCCTTTACTATTTTCTGTCTCTTCTGAGTTCAGCATGAATCATTACAGCGTAGAAGGGAAGTAAAAACATTGTGAAAAATCAACAGATTAGAGGAAAAAAGTGAAGAAAAACAATTACATCACCTCAGGAAAAATTCCTTCCTTAGCTCCCTTCCATGAAAAGAATTGATTATGCCAGATTTAAGGTGGCCTAAACTCTTCTTTGGATAAAACGGTGGAAAGTTTTCATACACCACAGAAACAGTTCTGTAAAAAGGAATTCGATGGATTTGAGTCACCTTAGACAGAATATGGAAAGGATTGATGGAAATCATGGAGTGACTTTATTAAAAGCAGAAACTGTCTGAGCCAACATTTCTAGGTAATGCTGAACTTGGGGTTCCATACAAAACTACCATGGTAGTGAACTAGCACTGTACTGCTAGGGGCAAGTGCTCATTTTGTGTCTGGGGAAAAATTAACATGTAAACCTGAACCATTGCACCCTACTGCACATTGGGCCCTTACAATGATGGGCTATTGGCTGTTCTTTGTGTAGGACAGGATTTTTGGACTTCTGGGCCACAATGGGTTCTTACATTTTACAGAGGGGCCAGACCAATAGCAGATGAGAGAGTGAAGAATTCCTTAGGGCTCTGTCAAGTTCTCTTTCTATGCCATCCAGGAGACCAAAGTTTGTTTACCATAGCATCAACATGGGGCACTAAGCACCTGCTAAGCACGCCACAATAGCGAGGGTGTAGTAAGCAGAATTGTTAAGTATACACACTTGCCAGGCACCCCATGCTGACCCAAATATATCGCATTTAGTAATTTATTTCAGTCACTTCCCCTGGTGGGCCTCCCTGCTGAGTGAACAAATGAAGTGTGGCCTGACAGAGGTTGAAACAATACAGACCCTAGACGTTCTGCTCCATCCATCTCCCTAGTGAATGTATCCTAATAAAAAAAAGATTGAAAAGAATAGCATCCAATAGCAACGCCAATGGTATTCTTATATATGTTTACTTTTTACATACTTTTACTTGCTTTATCTTTGAATAATACAGAATTATCCTTTGTTACTAATGCAAGCTAAAGGTTCAAAGCATTCCACGGGAAAAAAACGGGATTTAGATCATTCTGTTGGAGTAATATTGGAGGAGGAAATGGATTTAAAGTACTTTCAGTTGCCCATGTGTGTATGCCTCAGGTGAAGTGCAAATCTATTCTCAGCCCAGCCCAAGATAGTTAGTTGATCCAGAAGCCAGATGCCTTAAAGTGTCAGTAAACCCAGAATGTGTCATTACTGCTTCCAAATATCTTTGTCTATCAGTCTCTTTTAATGCGCACCTAAACTCACCTAATGTACTTGGTGTCCCTCTCTGGCCAACCCCCTATTATTGAGATGCTCTGTAAAAAAAAGTTAAAAATCCCTTACCTGTAAGGAGATATTTGTTTGCCCCATCGCTCCTCCTCCAAACACTGGAAAGAATGTGTCACATAGTGATGAGCGACTAGGCAATATTAAAATTTGCGTAATTTCGCGAATATCCGCCATAATATTCAATTCCATATTCGTAATCTCGAATATCCGCACTTGTGGACATGGATTGCGATCTAAAAATTGCGATCAAATATGCGCACTGCATGCAAGTCAATGGAGCTTGGATATTTGACTGGGAGAATATCCGTCATTTCCGTTTAAAAAAATCGTATTGTGATTATATAATCGCGATCCATTGCAATGAATGGGATCGCGAAAATCGCAACAAAATCGCAATTGCATCAGATATCCAAATATATACTCGCGAATATTCGCGAAATGGCGATATTTAAGCTAAATATTAGAAAATCGGATATTCAAGCTCAACACTTGTGTCAGATGGGGCATTCTTACCCACACACAGGTCGATTTTTCAATTAGTTCCCTGTTTGATCGCCTTTACTTTCCCAATTCATATGTTTCCTTACACTTGTCCATTAAAAAACATTGTATCTGGTGGACCTCATTGGCCATTCACATTACTGCAGCATTAACCAATAGAAGTCTGGAAGCTGCACAGAGATCAATATGGGGACTTCCACAGACGAGAGCAGGGCAGGTAAGTATATATTTTTAGCTTTTTGAACAACTTTGAGCTATTTGGACAGCTCAGAGGTAAGTAAAAAAATTTGCACCTTAATGTGAAGCCCTTTTTGATATAGTGATTGGGATAGATTACTGTGTTAGGCTTCTCAAACGTTATGGTAAGAGGAAGTCAAATAGCAACCAACAAGACTTAAATAAATCAATAAATAAGTGCATATCAATATTGAGGTGGCCATATGAGCTAGTTACGCTAATTTTGTTTGCAGGGCATTTTCCTTGTTGCTCAAACTTTAGAAATTGCAATGGCTGTAAGTGCTTCTCATACACACTGTTGAGACAAAATCAGTCAAGTCATCACGCCCCCTTTTCAAGCCTGTGGAGCTACATATTCATATTCATAAAAAAAGGGACCTGGCCCTAGTGGCCATACATGTTACTGCAGTTCATTAACCCCTGGCAGACTGGCATCTAGGATTAAGTATAGTCACTGCCCCAGACAGAGCACAGCAGGCAATATCTATTTTTAGGATTTTGGTTGGCATCTCTACCTTTGTGACAGCTCAAAGGTAAGTAAATGTTATTTCATCTTTTTTTTACCTTAGGTACACTTTAAAGGTGACCTGTTTGGGTGTGTGTAATTTGGGGAGCACTTGTTTAAAGCCTCTTTTATTCTGGCCATACACATACCGATAAACGGCCAGATTTTAATCTGACCAACGGGCGTGCGCGCTCTCGCCGTCGGTCAGGTTAAAATCCGGCCGTTTATCGGCATGTCCCCACATGGGGCGACAGATCCCTGTCGCCCCACTTCTCGGCCGGCCAGAGATCCGACATGTCGGAAAATCTGAGCCGATGGGAGCCGATTGCCATAAGCAGCAATGAAGACGGCGTCTCCATCGCTGCTTATGGCCGGCACACAAAGGGTGCCTGGCCGATTGTGGGGCCCCAGAATGCAATGGGAGGCTAACGTGATGACGTCATCACGTTAGCCTCCCGGAGCGACATCGGGGGTAGTCTGCCTGCACACATCGGCGTGTGTATGGCAGGCATTACTTCTTTATGGTCTTATTAGCACATAGTAATTACCCAGTCTCCAGCTAGGTCTCCAACTATACATGAAATCAAGCTATCTGTGTATATTTTCTTCCATCTGTCTTTAGGAAAAACTAAATTATTAATATAAAATAATTAATATTAAAAATGTGTGAAAAAGATGCCACAATATTTTCCAAGAAGCAGAAGAATCTTGAAAGAAGGTGTAGAAGAAAGAAGAAGAAACAGAAGTATCTTGAAAGAAGGTGTAAAATTCCATGACAACGGTTTCTCTGGGGACATTGACATTTTGTGACATATTGACACATATTTCGTTGACACAGCCAGACATTTATCTACGGATACACTAAGGCTCTTTACCTTTGAAAACAAGCTGCTAAACAATACAGACGAGTTATTATGTATTCTGTATTTATTCATTCAAGTCAATACACAGTACTGAGGGACATGCATTGACATATTTGTTTTGGTCTCGGACCTCATGTGCCAATATCTTTCTCGCTTCTTGACATCGTCCTGTTGCGTTACATGTTTATAAGGCACAGTTTGTGCACGCTCTGGAAGCTGTGATCACGAAATATATACTCGTAAAAAGATGAGAACATCTTATTTTCTTTGATTCAGTTACAGATTTGGACCATACAGAAGCTTTGTGGCAAGTCCTGTGGTCTTGCACTGGGATTCTGGCTTCAGCTCCCACCAGGGATGTGGCATTCGTATGTTTTTCATGTGTTTTGTTGAGTTTCCTCCCACAATCTAAAACATATGTCAGGGTAATTGGCCCTTAACTAAATTGGCCCCAGTGTGTGTGCATATGTGCCTTTGTAGACTGTGGTAGTGACACAAAATTGCAAGCTCCTTCAGGGCAGAGAGGGAAGTGAGTGGCTGAGAGTTCTTTCTAAAGTGCTATTTTGGTGCTGTTTAAATGAATCAGATAAATAAATCATGTTGTATGTCCTCTACCAATACATTTTCACTATCCCAATAACATAGATTTACTCAATATACAAATGTTTCTGAATCTTGTCACTTCTCTCCAAACTCTGTCTCTAATTTATACAGTTAAAGAGCCTTTCAGTATCACATTACAGTAAAAATATCATACATCCTCTTTAAAAGGCTTTACAGAACACTTTGACTGGTGATCTAGTGCAGGACTGGGATACAGACATATATGTAAAATAAGATCATCATCGGGAATGAAACTCTCTTCAGTTTGCTTATAGTCTACATTAAGTCTTTGAAGCTGATGAACCTGTTTTATATCGTATGTCATTGCTTTGTGGATGTATACTTCTCTGCAGTAGGTAGAAGAAAAGAGATAAAAACACATAACTGAATTTTCAAAGATTTTCTAATGTTAGCATTTTTTTCCAGTAATTTCAATTCAAGACACTAAAACACTAAAACTAAAGGCAAAACTTTTTATTGATTTTTGGGTTGAATGAGGAAAGGTTGCTTTCTTGGTCAACTTGAAAACCTTCATTACTCACTGTCTGGCCTTTGGTTTCCATCAACTAGTAGTAGGATCCCACTAGGTAGTATTACAGTCCATATCTCCATATCTTTTACTTACATAGGCAGATCAAAGGAAATTTATGGACGCATAACAGCTGTCATGGTTGCCTTGAATTTAAAGGCTCTGGCTTTAGGACTGTCAATCTTGATTCTGGTTCCTTTATCTAGTCAATGACCTGGAACAAGAATTCAGAATATAAGTTTAGAATTTTTTGATGCTATTGGTTACTTCTTTTTATTTCCATTTCTCTATAGAAAAGCTTGATTAGAGTGACAGCTCATGAGCCATGTACCTTAAAAAAGAAGTCAGCAATGATAACTGATGAATAAATAAATGTGTGGGAGAGGGGCTCCAGGTATATTCAGCCCATTCTGATGGGGTCAAATGTCTTTTTGACTCTTCTTCACCTGCCCAAGAGCAGATTCGAAATACTGCAGGTAGTGGAGACATGTAGCAACTCTCTTTGTAGTATTTTCTTTTTAGTTCAGGGTGGGAAGTAGACCCCTGATGCCTTGGGTTTACATGACATAAGTGAAATAATGAAAAGAAGTGAGACACTAGAACATATGGCCTATGGGAGACAACACTGGATAGGAGGTAAAAATCACAGTCCTAGCTGCTTTTTCATTTTTGATTATAGATATTTATTTTTCACCCAAGCTGGACTTAAGCTTTAGCATGTCTATATACTGGTGCAAGCAAACCTAGTCTCTGAATTTAAAATAACCACCCAAACCCCCTCTGCTCCTCTTTGGAAAGTCCACTTTTAGACTAAATAAATTCAGCACTGACAGGTTACAAAGCTGGTGTAAGAACAACAGGACTCTTCTATGGTAAATCTCTAATAGTGTTAGATGTGATTTTACAGGCAATAATTTTGCTGTATAAAGTGGACAATAATTTTGCTGTATAAATTGGACAATAATTTTGCTGTATAAAGTGGACAATAATTTTGCTGTATAAGTTTTACTGTATTGGGGAAGTTATACATGGGGACAGGTGGCAATGAGAATAGACTAGGCCTCTTAAAACTGTACTCACTTCTTTTAAATATAGAATACTGCCTATAACAGTGACTACTAAGTTGTCTAACTAAGACTTTGAGAATAGCTGAAATGTCTTTGAATGATAAATAGTAACTGTTTTACGGAATATGAAGCTGATGCAGAGATGGTAAGGATGATGATGACATACAAGATACACATGACAGCAGCACAGCAATGAGAATGGCAACAAAGGTGTTAGAGAGCAGTGATGAAGTAGAAGATGACTGGAGCTGACGGCACTAATGAATAAGGTAGAAGCACAGGTAATCCAACAAGACAACAAGAGCAACTTCAAAGAAGTACTGGAGAGAAGCACAGCTTTAAAATTCACAGCAGATACCCGAAACCTCAGTTGCATAAAGGAGACAAAGAAGAAAGTGAAATAAATGCCAAGGACAAGTCTTTTAATGGTACACACATGTGACTAGGAGAAACAGACAGGTCCGAAAAGAATGTAGATCACTACTGGATTGACTGACAGGCTAGAGATACACTATTGAAAACGTGTTCCTCAATGGGCTGGACATATTATATGATAAGCTATAAATGCCATCAATTCAAAACTTGGGAAGACCTTATACTTTGGGCCTATTTAACAAGAAATAGATGACAGGATGTCTACCGTATTTCACTTTCAGGTAGGTTAGTCGGTTGCTAAGTAAAATCTGGAAGAATTTGATTTATTTATTGATCCAACATAGATATGGAATGTTCATACACCACAACAGGGGATGAGAACCAATGGCTCGCGAGCCAGATGTGGCTCTTTTGATGTCTGCATCTGGTTCGCTTAAAATTTTTTAACCTCCCTAGCATTCATGACGAGCCTAGATGAGATGGGCTTGCATGCACCCTGCATACCCTTGGAAAGCTGCAGTGATCATGTCACAGTGACATGGAAGGGCACGGGAGGGGGGGGGGTGTCGAGCTAAAGGGCCTTAACTTCCCAGCCCACTTTGCCATTAATGACGCCAGCGGGGGGGGGGGGGGGGGGGGGGGGGGAAGAGAGCGCAAACTTTACACATACATACCTGTCAACCTCCCCGCTTTGGCCGGGAAAGTCATGTTTTCTGTGCCTTTCCTGAGAAAATCCAGATTTCAACAAATCCTGGATGGGGGTCATTGAGAAGGGAGAGGGCTTTTAACTCATTGCTAATGTTCCACCCCGCACATTAATTATCAGCACAGCACAAGAGTAATGCCTTCTACCTGCAAAATCAGCCATGAACTAAATTCGATGTCGGCAGTGATGTCACTTCCTGTATTTCACCCCTTTTTTTCAGATTTCTACACTACAAGGTGTAGAAAGCACCAACCAATGCTTCCCGCCATTTAATAGTTCCAAGTGGTTGGTGGTTGCTAGGGAGCACTCCCAACTGTTTTACTGATTATTGTGGTGATTGATGGGTGGGCTGCGGTGGTAAATGATCAGTATCATGGTAATTTAAATAGTTTAACAGGTCTTGCCCTCATAGACTAGTTAATGACCACCTTTACCCTAAACAGCAAATGTTTGGTCAGTGTTTCTGATATATGGTCATGATATGCAGTCACTAAAAAAGGTTCGTACTAATCCATTCAAAATTTGTCAAGTTTTGCCGCATTCTCTTCATCTGCATGTCTGAATACTTTTTTAACAAACACAATTATATAATTGCAGTCAGTAGGAACCCACTGGGTCAATCCTACAGAATATATAGAATTTTCATTCATACCTTTTGTAATCCCATTGGTAATTGGAAAATGTAGGGAGAAGATGATTGGCATTCATCAGTATGTACACTATTCCTAAGACTTACTGTATAGAAACCCCATGGAGGCAACAGCAATATTGCTCATTAACGAAAGAGATGGGTGAAGGGATTCCATCTGCTCAACACAACTGCACATAACTAAACATGAATTTTTTAGCTACATGGCTAACTTTATACACAATAATAGAACACAAACACGAAATCCTCTGTAAAAAATACAATATACAGTGCACTAAATATGGCGTAATAGTACTTTAATCTGAAACCCATGATTTTCCCTTTTAGTCTAGATGCAGATTTCATTTTTTGTGGTACGTGTCACAACATCAAGATGTGTATGCAGAAACGCTGCTTATCATTGAATAATTATTAAATTGTCAGAAAAATAGGCATGCATCTCTACGACTTTAAATAGCTGGCATGACACCCACATTAAAAATGAATGTGCCTTCACAATAAAGTGGCAGTGCACTCAGTTGCGCTGTAGAGAAGGGCTGACATACAGAGACGGAGGGAGAGGTTTCGGGAACTGAGCGGGCAGAAGCTGTTGACATGGGGAACTACGTTATAATGCATGCTAAAAAACCATCACCAGGGCCAAGACTCCTTCTTCTCTGTGCAGAGACGTAGAGAGAAAATAAGGAGAAAAGGCCCGAGAGCCATGAAGAGAATAGGCTGCAAATTGTATTCATTTCAGATGAAGTTTAACCTTTTACAGACAAAAGAGATTTTGTTTAGCACATTCTGTAGCAATCGTTCTCCGCTTAGAAGCAGTTGGCGTGAATATTTCCACTATGCTTCTCAGTCAATGGAAAACTTCATGTCATCACACAAGTACTTGTGAACATTTGCCAGAATAAGACTCATGTAGACCTCATTATTAGAGGTTTAACATATGAATGAAGATCATATAAAAGAAGAGCTAAAATCTCACCATTAATCAAATAATTGTGATATTGTACAATAAGAATCCTTTCCTACTATGTGTGCTGTGCTTACATTAGTATTGCATTAGCTGCTAGTGCTTCCCCAAGCAAGTCAAAAATGCCTTCAGAAGTGCGTAATTCATAAACACCAGTGTGGTTGGTAAAACAGGTTTCGTAAAGAACTTTAATGGCAACAAAGTGGATATAGTGTGAACGAGCCCTAACTTTATTTAAGGAAAGGAATAGAAAAGTTATTATCGCTGCCAGTGGTCTAGCAAGGTAGACTACTCGTCATGATGGCCATTGTTAGTAAACAGACAGAAATGAGTGACCTTGTTTCCCATTGTACTGCCGCAACCGAATCAAAAATCTTACAAACATAAGAGTAAGAAGTAAGAGTAGATAAACTCTTGCTGCTGGGTTTCCCTCTGAGAGGGATAGTAGTACGTCCTAAGTAAAAGTAGCAATACACGGGCCCAATTTTTGCCCGATCGACTGCCATGTACGTTCCCGCCAATATCCCGCAAAATGGCACTCAAAGGGTGCCCGCCGATCCTCTGAGTCACCGGCTGCAGTGTGATGATGTCATCATGCTGCAGTCGGCCCCTTAATAATTGAGGGAAAATCTGCCCATGTAGGACTACCTTAAGCCACTTAAACATATTCTAGTCATGTGGCTCATATTCTTCCTCTATAGCAGCAAGGGCCTGATCTGTGGAGGCCATACTGAAGATCAGAGCATTTGCATTCATTATTGTAAGATACAGACCTGAAAATGCCCAGACTGGTGGGCACCCGGTATTTTGAAAATTTGCTTGCAAACTGTGGTCATGGGCAATAATGGAAACCCAGCCACTGATTTGACCTAGTATTTTCTCTGAACACAAAGGACTTGAGGTAGGAAACTTTTATGTAGTAAAAGACCATTTAATTGGGGATCCTGTAGATTCTTTTTGGATTTACTGACACTGAAAATTCAGTTTTGTCTTGTCTCCTGAAAAGGCTATCTCATTTCTAGTGGTTTTTATAATGAATGTAAGCATGTACAATCTGGACTGAGATAATGGCCCAGAGAACACAAAATCTTCTAAATCCTGGTGTAAAACTGGTCTTTATTTACAGGTGTGGACCAAGCCAATAAAATCACATAAATATCATAAAATACAAATTCTTTTTTTATCAGATTTCCTAGGTATTTGGAAGATTCACCGGTGTGTCCCAAGGGATCGGACACATTTCGCCGTTACGGCTTCCTCAAAGGATTTCTTGGAAAACACTGTATATATAAACATAATAGCAACCCCACCTCTGGCACTGTTTTGGGCTGCCCTCAACGCATAGACTTTGGAAATTCCATAACAAGGGAGACTATGAGTCAGGCTATGTTTGTTTGATTAAAAGTACACTTGGGCAACTATAGGAGATTCTGTAAATGTATTCGAAGCTTATTGCAATTATGTTTATGTATACAGTGTTTCCCTTGAGGAAGCCATAACTACGAAACATGACGGATCCCTTGGGACACGCCACAAAACCTTTGAATGCTTAGGAAATCTGCTTGAAATCTGATATCTATTTTTTATTGAATTTTATTATATTTATGTGATTTTAATGGCTTGGTCCACGCCTGTGTATGTGACTTATTACAAAGTTATAGTGTTGAAGTCTCATGGCTAGGAGAGAGGAGACCCAATAGATATGTCCTGAAGCAAACTTATGGGGTGTATTTTAAATCGGGCAACTATTATGGCTAGAAGTCAACTATGGCTTGAAAAAGAAAAAGGTAGAGTTCTGTTTTTAATTATACTGTGGCTGTGATGTCTAGAATGTCTACCATTTGAAAACAAAGCTATTATTAACTTACAGAATTAGGTATCATAATGTATGTGGGTAAGGCTCCCTTTTGATTTTGTATTGTGTTCAGAACAGACTGAAAAGATTGCAGGATGATGAAGATGAGGATATACAGGAACAAATATATTTTTTTAACTGGGCCATTTTTCATAATTTTTATTTTATTGTTGACAAATTCAAAGAAAGTAGAGGAAGCATGTGATAACAGCAAGGGAAAGGGATAATTCCTAATGTGAATTCCTATCTGATTTGTTTCCGTTTTGTCGCTTTAGCCAATCTTGTCTTGGGGGAAATTGAAAACTGTAATGAAGCACCAGTGTTCAGGCATAGAGTGATGAAATAAACAGAATGTTTATTTTTCTGTGGTGACAAGACAGTAACCCTAGCAGCAGTGATTTCTGTTGCATACATTTAATTTCACAAGAAAGGGTAAAAAAGAATCATAGAATCATATCTTGTCAAAGCCCTTTTAACTCAAAATTATCCCAACCATGGGACATATTCAGTATTGAGTGCATTAGTACACTGTTTCCCCAAAAATAAGGCATCCTCTGAACATAAGGCACCCATAAATTTTTGCCTCACGCTGAAATATAAGACATCCCCCCAAAAATAAGGCACCCCCAAAGATACAGTACTGAAACTCTGAACAGGGGGATCAAATGGGGCAATCAAAGTGACACAGGAGAATAACAAGGGGTTACTAAAATGGTAATCCCCCCTCTGAGTCTCCTGTGCCGTTTTGATTTCCCCCTCTTATCCCCCCGTGTCATTTTAAGCGATCCCCCCACCCTGATACTCCAGTGCCATATTCTTCTTCATGGGAAAATAAGACATCCCTTGAAAATAAGACGTAGGGCATCTTTGGTAGAAAACATTTATATGATTTTTTGGGGGAAACACGGTAGTAGGTTTTCCTCTGCCATCTTGAAGGTATGGCCACACACCCACATCCTGACTTTGTCCTCTAATATTTTAAACAAAGAATGAACAAGGAACAACATTAGCTCAGTTCAAATAGAGCTAATGAAAAAGGAGAGATGGTCATGACAAGATTTAAGCCAAATGGGAAATCACTCCTTCAGTAACATATGATGACTCCTTCTTACTAAGCATAATAGCTAGTGGTACCTAGAGTTTTTAAATATGACATAGGGGCCGGACCAAGAGCCTGCAAGGCCACGCAGCTTAGGGGTCCTAAGTCCTTGTAGCTAGGACAAAATATGTCAAGAAATAATTAATAAAAAGAAGCGTTTGAGCTTTTGATAGAGAAGCTTAAACGTAAAATTTCAAGCAAACTATGGAACTCTAGAAAACAATACAAACAATAATCCTCTGGGTGTTATCTTCCCTTATTACAGGTGAATAAGGGTAGCCAGAGTATCTTGACCAGGTGAAAAGGGCCAAATTAAAAGACTAAAGGTCGCCATACACGGGTCCGATTCCCAAGGGATTCCGGGACGATCGATTCCGGGCGCGTGCACGCTAAACGATCGTCCCGGAATCGCGTGAAGCCCACCTTGCCCGATCGATCACATGCGATCGATCCGGGGCCCAGAATCAGATCTGCAAGAGAACCAACATGTTGGTCTTTCTCATCCGATTCAGCACACATCAGGGGGAGTTGCCATGTGTGAAGTGAACGATCGGGCACGGAATCGTCCAGGAATCGGTGGCCCAAGGTGGTAGGGACAGGCTTAATTGGGCGATCGATCGGACATCCGATTCCCTCTGGCATCGCGGAATCGATCGGCCATGGAATCGGAACATGTATGGCTAGCTTAAAGGTCCGGATTTGGCTACCGGACCTTAACCTCCCCATGTCTGTGTTAGCCTATTAGGACCTGACTAGACTAGCTATACTTAAACCATAACAGAGTCAGTGGGTTATTACCTTGAATCTAATGCACCTTTAGGCTATGTTCCCACTTAGGCGAATAATCGCCTGTGCTCGCGGTTTTCAATCGCCGACGGGATCGTCCGCCATTTGCCTACACTAGTTTAAATGGGCTTGTCCCCATTGATAGGATTGCGGTTGACGATTATTTTCCTCTGATCGCACCCACAGACATGAATGGACACAATTTGTGATCAAAAATTGCGGCCATTCATTCTCTATGGAGGCGATTTTTTTTATAATGGTGCCGTTTTTTTTTCTCAATCATCTGTGAAAATCATCTAGCTATTCGCCCGTCGATTGCCCGCCGAAAATTCTGCAGGCGATTAATCGCCTTAGTGGGAACAAAGCCTTAGACCTGTAGTGTAGAGTCACCAGCTGCTCTTGTGGATTTACACTCCCTTGCCTGTGGGTGCCTCTGAATCTACCAGGTTCTTTAGGCCTTGTTTCCCGTTGCTAATACCGCAACCGAATCATGCACAAAGTTCAGCAATTACAAGAAGGTCATGCTGCTTTTTGAATTTTCCAACCCCGGCAAGATATACCCCTGCTGGAAATCATCATGGGCATACCGTTCTGGGGGTAGACCTATTAGAGTGCCTCAGCTATTGGGATGCAATTTCAGGTGTGTCCATGGGGCTTTGGTCAAGTGCAGCCAGAGCCTGCCTAGGGGCACAATCCGAAATTTCTGTTGGCAAAGTGTCTGCGAGTCCAAGAGGGTTTGGTGCTCCTGACCCAGAGTCATGTGTAGCTGGCTCCAGTGGCGCAGCGGGCACTGCAGCAAGCCAAAATGGCAGATCCGATAAGCTCTCCACTGGTGGGGTAGGTCCTGGCTCAGCGTCTGTTTAAGTGGGGCGATACAACACAAGTTTCAGGAACTTGCATCCCTTTGCTGCGAACATCATAAACTGGTTGACCGGGCTGTCGCAGTACCATAGGCGGGGTTCCTCCCAAGAGGTCTGTAGTTTGCCCTGTTGATAGGACCCTTTCCGGCAGATCAGAACTCTGTTTCCGGGGTACAGCTCCATGTCTGTATGCTCGGTGTTATCTGGGTCCACGGTTCACCCGGGCTCGATCCTTCACAAGCTGCAACAGTTCATCCAGCTGCTTCTTCCACTTCCATACCCAGGTCAGGGGTAAGTGTTATGAGTCCTCGGTGGGAATGGAGGCCCACAGTAGGCGGTGGCTCCTTCCGAACATCACGTGATAAGGAGACCATTCTGTAGACGAGTGGATCGTGTGGTTGTAATTCCAAACCACTTCAGCCAGATAAGGGGTCGTGCAAAATTTCTGGATGCCTGCCAATTGACACCATTATTGAAAAAACTCTTAAAGCACGGCCCTTGATCCAAATGAATCCACTGCGGGCATCCATAGAGAAGGCAGAAGTGCTCCCATACGGCAGTCTTAGCCATTTGATCTTGAGTGGGCACCACTATTGCAAACTTGGAGAAGTGGTCTACCATGACTAGGACATGATGGTAACTGTCCTCCGATGTGTCCAGCGCCATGAATTCAATCCCTACCATCTCAAGGGGGCTGTGGTAGCCCAGGTGTGTGTTGCCTACATTTTCTCCGCTCCTTTAGTTATGTTGCATAGAGCGCAGTGCTTGCACACTTACATGACCATTAAGAAAAAATTCAGACACATGACTCTTCTTTTTAAGGAGGCGTAGATCTTGTGGATTCCCCAATGCCCACCATGAGCATGGATTTTCTCTGTCAAAGCGTGAGTGTGAGCCCAGGACAATACCACCTGGCATGAAATTTGAGACTCACGTGGGAACCGAATTCTGTGGTACAGCACCCCATTCTTTACTATGATGGGGCCATTCTCCTAGTTTCCCACTGGAATGCTGCGGCATCACAACACGCTATTGTCTAGAGGGCCAGATACCATGGTAAACTGCATGACGGACAGATCTCCCCACTCTGCAATTCAGCCCAGTCATACCCCTGCAGGATTTGGTCTAGATTCACTTGGGTCTTATGCTTTGGCCTCATGGCGACTGCTGGCAGCGGCAGGAGGGGGCGTGGCTGTCGTTTCAACATTCTCACACTCCTGGAGTAAGATGGCCAACTCCAGCAGCTCCTGGAAGTCCAAACCCGGGGTGGCACAGCTCTTATTCAGGAGTTCAGTCCGCAGTAATCTAGAGATCTCCAACTTGCACGCTTCTCCCTCTAGGGCATTAATGGCCAGCTCAGCCTGCTGGGCGGGTGGTGTACTCAGGGCAGCCGTCAGAAATTATGGGGCCCCCTAAAGCAAAAATGCCCGGGCCCCATGACAGGACATGTTGAGCCCGGGGGGGTGATAGCATACCCCCCCCCAAGTGGGTTGTTCCCGGACTGTCAGCAGCACATCGTACACAGTGACAGTCCTGGAAGACAGTGAGCAGAAGCTGTTCAGGCAGCACGCCGGGGGCCCCTACGTGCTGACCGTCGGGCCCCCTATGCTCCAATAAACCGTTTATTCAAGCGATAACAGAACTGAGGAAAACGGATGTAACAAGAACTCAGGAGAAGCGTCCTGAAAAAGGGAAATACCTCCACGCCATGGCGGATGATGGAGACCGTAGGGCTTGTCCAGCTCCTGGGAGACACAGACTGCACCATCCTACTTAAATGGGGGTCTTGGCTGTGCGTGCTATTAGGTCCACCGGCTGCCCGCATGCCGGTATAAACAGAGGAGGGCGGTAAACCGGGAGACAGAGGGATAGCCCAGTTGCTGCTATGTCATTATGTCTCAATCCTCTGGACTGCCCCTCCTCTTCCTGTGTGTCAGTTTTATACCCTCCATGCCCCAGAGCCTCATGGGTCATGGGATTAAAGGGGACAGCACCTGAAATGGTCTGTGTAGCTACTCTACAATTCCAGCCATTAAAACTTGGGCTTTGTCACAGTTTCTCACATCCTTAAGGTAACGATACACATATCGAATCTTCCGTTAGATCGACCAGGAATGGCCCGATAGGGTATGGATCTGATCAGTATGTGTTACAAAGTAAGACAAAGTATGTGAACCCTTTGGGATTACGTGAAGTTTTGCATGAATTGGTCATAAAATGTGCTATTATCTTCATCTAAGTCACACCAATAAAAAAAAAAACACAGTGTGATTAAAATAATACTACACAAACTTACAATAAAGATTTTTGTCTCAATCTCAGAGAGTGGGTGGCCGACATTCCAAAATACAAATAATTGCAGAGAGGGCTGGGGATGGGGTCAAAAGATCTCCGTCCAAAACTCGGGGTGTCCTCTGTAGGTACAGAGGCTGGGGTACTTTAAAGGCCAACCACTACACTATCACATCACACTTGGTAAAATAACCGTAAGGGTAATGTTATTTGTTATTTGACCTTAAGACAGCGAAGCACACCAGACACGCCAAGAATATTGCTACACTGAAACATTTTTGTGTAGAGGAGTGGTACAAATTACTCCAGATCATTGTGCAGGTCTGATCTGCAACTATAGGAAACGTTTGGTTGAGGTTATTGCTGTCAAAGGAGGGTCAACCAGTTATTAAGTACAAAGGTTCACATACTTTTTCCACCCTGCACTGTGAATGTTTTCATGTTATGCTCAATAAAAACATGAAAACATTTAATGTTTGTGTAGAATTATTTTAAGCAGACTGTGTTCTTCTATTGGTGTGACCTAGATGAAGATCAGAGTACATTTTATGACCAATTCATGCAAAACTCCACGCAATCCCAAAGGGTTCACATACTTTTTCTTCCAACTGGTGACATTGTTCTGACTCATTTTCTAGATTCCTCTTAAAAACCACTCAGGTTTGTGTAGGTTTATGTACAATGAAGAGAGGCACATATTCTAGTTTACTTCCTTGTTGTATTAAATCCTATAAGCTTAGCCTTGGTGCAACCACAGGACTGAGGAGTAGGTAGAATTTCTGGTGGAAAGGTCTCGGGAAATAATAAAATGATAGGGTTATAGGTAAAGCCCCCAATACACCTTCAGATCACTCCATACAATTACCATTAGATCTGCCAACAACTATGTAGTGCCGGGTCCTCCCTGATAGAATACATAATGATTGGAAGGATTAGAAAAGGTCCTCATATTATATGGTAGAAAAGATGATTGTACAGAAGTTGTATGGTAAGATTGTAAGGTGTATGGGGGCCTTAAGCGATAATGGTATAGATAAGGGTATGCATCTTTGAACAAGCTGTAACTAGTTATTTGAGGTGTGAAAATACAAATTGATTCTCTGAACCACAGCCTGCACAACTAGATTCCTTTTAAGAAATTCAAATTATTTTGTCTACCTGTATTAACAATATGGTAACAAAAGTACCAGTTGGATGCAACAGTAAAGCAGGTCAGTTTACCAGGAATGAGTGGACAAAGATGCAAGACTTCCCTCTAAGCTTCAAGTGGCTAATCTCCTGGCACATATTCACAAGCACTTAAGACCTAATTAAAGAGTGTATTTATTGCTGCAATGAGCCGGGACGCAGAAGCAGTAATAGATATTGCAGTGTATTATTTTTTTATATATAAGGTTGTGTTGTAAAGCCAGGCTTACCATCACCGTTTGAAGCTGCAGCAACTCATCCCACCATATTATCTTACTTATGGATATGCGTTATCATTTAGCTCATTCTTTTCCATGCCCCTACATTTACTGGAATTTAGATCATGAAAGCAATTGCAAATGTAGCAATTACTTAGGGCAGTGGTTCCCAAACTCTCCCTGCAGGGCCACACGTTTCTAGATAGAAACATTATAGAACCCCTCCATACAAACTACACAGGTTCAGAGGAAGGGCTATTTTACGCTAGCAACACTGCAACAGAGTGTAGAATAGTGCCACATACAGGGAGTGCAGAATTATTAGGCAAATGAGTATTTTGACCACATCATCCTCTGCATGTTTGTCCTTACTCCAAGCTGTATAGGCTCGAAAGCTACTACCACATTAAGCATATTAGGTGATGTTGCTCTCTTAATGAGAAGGGTGTGGTCTAATGATCAACACCCTATATTAGGTGTGCATTATTTTAGCCCTTCCTTTCCTTTGCAATGGGTTCAACAGAAGGACTGTAAGTTAGAAAAGTCAAAATAGTGCGATATCTTTGCGAGGGATGCAGCCTCTTTAAAATTGCAAAGCCTTCTGAAGCGTGTATTTCATCGATACAATCAGCTTTTTATTTCAAAATACTAACAGGGTTCTGCAAGAGCGTGTGGAACACAAGGCGCCCCCCAAAATACTGCCCATGAACTGATAAAAGCTCATGCGTGCAGCTGCCAGATGCCACTTGCACAGTTTGCCATATTTCAGAGCTGCCAACATCACTGGAGTGCCCAAAAGCCACAAGGTGTGCAATACTCAGGACAAAAGGCTGAAGACTGACCACCACTGAACAAGACACACAAGCTGACACGTCCCAGACTGGCCAAGAACTATCTCAGGTTTTATTGGATGATGAATGAGAGTGTGTTCTTGATGTGCCAGATGGATGGCATGTGGCTGATTGGTAAGGGCAAGAGCTCCAGTCTGTTACGGCTCACCCCAAGAGCGTGGCAACAACGGGTAGGGCACCCGGCAGCAAGGTGTCCTAAGTGACTGGCGGTCTTCCCCCAATGCCCCCCTAATGGGAGATAGGCAGGACCCCTTGGGGGGCCTGTGGTCTTTTCCCGCAACCAGTCACCAGGTCTCGCAGAACCGGGTGCACCCATTTTGGGGTTATGCCTCTCAGAGGACCAGGTCCCTATTCAGGAGGAGATCCTAGGAAACGAGGTACCAGAGGGTCAGGCAGATAGAATGGTCAAAAACAAGCAGGGTCAGTAGGCAGGCGGCTATCAGGATATCGAGTAACAAAGCAGGGGTTTTGGCAGGCGGCAGTCGGTAGAGTAGTCGGGGACGTAGCAGAGGTCAAGTAGAGACCTGCGTGGCAGACCTAGTGCGCAGGCTTGGACCTGCGCGAGAGCGCAGGCGTGAGGAGACTGGCTGTGACTGGGTGGACCGCGCCGGGTGACCTGCGCTCTGGAGTACAGCGGTAGCCCGTTGCGTGGCACTAGTGGCAGGCCTGGCACAAGGTGGCAGAGCATGGAGAGCAGGTCTCAGGGATGGCTGTGAGTGACGCAAGGCGGCCGTAGGTAAGCCTGCCGAGGTGACACCAGGTACAGCCGGCGACGGAAGGGAAGCCCTGCGAGTAGTGGGGTGACACAGTCCGACTCAGACACCAGCAAGGTGGAGGTGGAGTACTGGTTTGGGCTGGTATCATCAAAGATGAGCTTGTGGGGCCTTTTCGGGTTGAGGATGGAGACAACATGGAAGCTCAACTCCAAGTCCTACTGCCAGTTTCTGGAAGACACCTTCTTCAAGCAGTGGTACAGGAAGAAGTCTGCATCCTTCAAGAAAAACATGATTTTCATGCAGGACAATGCTCCATCACATGCGTCCAAGTACTCCAGGAACATGTCTGATGGAGTAGAGGTAACTGGCATGCTACCCACCCCAAAACTCTACACCTGCCTCAGTTTGGTCCGGCGCTCCGGCAAGCAAAATAGCATGCACTGTTCCTGAAAGAGTGATTTATGTGTTTACCCTGCCGAGTCCAGTCCCTACCCATGCCAAGGTTCCGGTAAGGTGGCTGGAAGCGCACTGCACTGTGGATGGTGCTGGAGAATCCAGCATCAGCGTGTCCCCACAGCATGTTACCACAAACTGCCCTGCGGCATGCACATTTGAGACACTTATATGGAAGTGCAACACAGCAGGTTTTATTATCAGTAATGGACATGGTTGCATTACCACTAGCACGTCCGCTAAAAAAATGCAGCACAGCTAGTGTGAAATGGCCCCTTAAACTTTATATAAAGTGCAACTCTCTTTTTTTCAGGAAGATACACTACACAGGCAAAAGTATTGGTGCATCTGGTCATT
The DNA here is from genome assembly GCA_036250615.1 of Ptychadena robeensis. Lineage (NCBI taxonomy): Eukaryota > Metazoa > Chordata > Amphibia > Anura > Ptychadenidae > Ptychadena > Ptychadena robeensis. The sequence continues at coordinate 137,818,025 of CM070033.1, forward strand.
GCACCTACAGTAAATTTTAATATTGCATTTTTGACATTAACATAAGAGCCTCCACTCTTCTGGATAGGCTTTTCACAAAGCTGTATGCAGTTTGGAATACATGTCTCTTTACCATAAGGCTATATTTGCTCTGTACACCAGTGGTTATCAGGATTCTAACTCAGTGATGCTTCAAAGCCAGTACTCTGGCTTTGTCTGCTGTGCCACCAGCACACATGATTTGATACCTTGTCAGATCTCTTGCACTAAGATAAATAGCTTACCAATTCCTTGTTAAACCATGAACCCCTGGCTTCTCCCATGTACTTGCCTTAAAAAAACATGTCCTTGCTCTGCCTCATTGCCAGAATATTGTGCTCCCTGCCAATATCTTTCTCCTTGCTGCTTTTTGTGTTATCAATTTTATCACCAGTGTACCAACTCTTGGCTTGTTCTTGCTCTATTACTTGCCTGACACCATTGGCTACTGACCTACGCTTGTTGACTACTCTTCTGCTTGCTGCCTCTAACTACCCCTGTTTGTGCATTGATCATGTCTGCATCTGAGTTGCTGTTTTCAGCAACTGGAATCCAAGCTTTAACCTAGATCGTTACAGCGGTTATGAATGTGCATTTGGCTGATGGGGTGTAAAGGAATGATTCACCCACCGTCCTGAAGTGAGGATTTTTCCTTTTAACTTTTGGGATTCATGATGGATTGGAGTGTGTTAATACTTTCTGCTTTAAGAAGGCCTGATGCACTGCTTGAGTTGAGGGCTCTTTGCATTTTTTATTCTCTTCTCATCATAACCTTCATGTTTGTTCCACAAAATTTTAGAAAGTTTGTGGGAATTATTGCTCATTTATCAAAAAAAGCATTTGTTCGGTCGGCACCGATATTGGACAAGTTAGCATTTTTTTTCTAGTTTATACCAAAGGTATTTAATGGGGTTATGATTAGGAGTTAGGCCAACCACTAAATCCACCCAACCATGTATTGAAACACTTTTATTCAATGATTAACTCGAAATGGTCGAATTTTGGGGAAAAAATTAGACCATTTCTAGCTTAGCAATAGTAGAGTGTTGTACCGTGTTAGCCATCAATAAATACAGCAAGTTTGGAGTTCAAGTGATACCATTTATTGGCTAACTGAAGTCATTAGAGAAGCAAGCTTTCGGGATATCGCAGATCCCTTCTTCAGGCTAATACAATTCTGGTCTTTGAAACTTACATTTATACACAAAATAACATGGTCATAAATATTTGAACAAAAGAAACAGTTTTGTCTTGACACACATGACTGATGGAGGTGAGAGTGAAGGGTTAGTTAATGGAGATAGTGATCAGAGTTAGGAAGAGTTATTTGGGGTAATACAGATAAGAGGTTCAGCCGTGACATTCTCCTCCTTCAGCAATTAAAATGTCCATAGACCTGGGAAGCAGAGAAATATGGCAACATAGGTATTTCTGGGAGAAACCTAAATAGCTTCAAATTCTTGCAGATCTACTGGCAGATTGACGGCTCATGGTGACGGCATCATGCACGGTCAGTCATGCCAAGAATTGGCCACACACCCTTTGTGTGCCGGCATTTACTTTGCATGGGGGATGCTGTTCCCCAAAGTAAAGAGATTGATAAAAACATTATGGACTGCAAATCAAAGCGTGTATGGGCATGCTTATGAAAAGGGAAAGAAGGAACCATGGAAGGTAAAACATTATAAGGCAATATTTTAATGTTTAACTTCCCTTTAAGTTCCCTATTAAACCAACATGCTGTAAAGATGGAATGCAGTCCTGGACAGCACTCTAAGTAACACCACTTGAAATGGCCATGTTGATGGTAGCACTGTGCAGGGGGACATTGGTCAACAGCTGTGCCATGTAAAAGAGTATTTTGGATTTCCTAGCAGAAGTATATTGCTTAACTGCAATACTGCAATATAAACAGAGGATGCAGTTGAGCTCAAAATACATTGGCCAATTGGTTAGAAAAAAACATATGCTGCTGTTGGCCTTGGCCGATACTCCATGTGTCAGCAATGATGTGGACCACGGCTCACAGTCACTGGAGAATGGCCAACCTCATTCAAGCTGAAAGGAAATCCACACCTGCTAAATAAACACTATTTTACATGAGCAGTATGCAGAAGATACATCTGAATACACAGAAGCAGAAAACCACACTAGGTTCCAGACTTGTTAGCCAAGAACCGGAAAGTCATGCCACAGCGGTCATGGAATAACCCAAACTTAAGGTGACAGAAAGAAAATGCATTACTTAATCCCAGAAACATCCTTTTACACAGTATAAAGCTTTTGTTGGTGGTGGTTGAGTAGTGATATTGTTGAGCCAGAAGAAATGGCAATGCCAACACCAAATGTAATATCTGAAATTAAGAATTTAGTCGGATCTTAATGTAAAATGAAATGCTACCCAGTATTTAATACGTATACTTACTGAGGATATTGAATTAGTATAATTATACATAATACATTAATATTTTAGCAGTTGTCAAGGTTAGAGGCATCTCCATTCACGTTCTGGCTGGGCACAGAATAGGTCATGCCAATACATCATTTTCTTGAGTTTTACATTTTACATTCCTCTAAATACCATGTCTTTCTGTAGGTTTGATCTATGGCAATTAACTTTGCAGGGACCTGTAAGAGGGCTTTTGGTCAAGACAATTACCTTAAGTTGTCGAAATGCCGATTGAACAGGCATCCGACATGTAAGTAAATTCCTGTTTGATCGCCATTACTTAAGATGGAGACCCTTGATCCCCATTAAAAGTATCGGCCAGGGATCGATCACTCAAAGTGGTGCACATCGTTTTTTGCGTCAGTCGATTGTACAACGATCATTCAGGAGTCAATGCATGTATGGCTAGCTAGTTTTAGTCATTTCATTAAAATGTTTTTCATTAACATTGGCCTGATGCTTTCCATTGTTACACTGATGCTTTTCTTGTAAAGCTTTCCGTAAATCCCAGCCTGTGCTCTTTGTCACTTGTACATTTGGTCCTAGTCTTGCTTGCTTAATGAAATAGTCCTGCTGTTGCTATATATATATATATATATATATATATAGTGACTCCCCAACCCTACAGCCAAATACTGGCCATTTGTAGGGCATTTATTAAGAATTGTATTTACCACTTCATGTTCTAGGCATTCTAGTTAGGATATTTGTTTTTAAAAATACAGCCTAGTATATTTTTTAGCAAAATCAGAAACAATTCTGTCGATCCTTCAAGAAATTTGCCTTTTTAAGGACTATACAGGGTGGGCCATTTATATGGATACACCAATATAAAATGGGAATGGTTGGTGATATTAACTTCCTGTTTGTGGCACATTAGTATATGTGAGGGGGGAAACTTTTTAAGATGGGTGGTGACCATGGCGGCCATTTTGAAGTAGGCCATTTTGAATCCAACTTTCGTTTTTTCAATAGGAAGAGGATCATGTGACACATCAAACTTATTGGGAATTTTACAAGAAAAACAATGGTGTGCTTGGTTTTAACGTAACTTTATTCTTTCATGAGTTATTCACAAGTTTGTGTCCACTTATAAAATGTTTTCAATGTGCTGCCCATTGTGTTGTATTGTCAATGCAACCCTCTTCTCCCACTCTTCACACACTGATAGCAACACCGCAGAAGAAATGCTAGCATAGGCTTCCAGTATTCGTAGTTTCAGGTACTCTAAATTACCTATAAACAAAACTGTCTCTCAAGTAGTAGGCAATCCTACTCATTCAGCAACTGGCAATTAGAGATGGTCGAATTCGTTTTTTTAAAAATTCGACCATTTCAAAGATTTTGAGTAAATTGCAAAGCCCCTGAACATGGTATCAACACCAAACTTGCTGGAGATGTAGAGAAGGGTTGGGGGTATACTACCAAAAAGTATGTCTCTAACACAAATAGTTTTTGCACAAATTAAGTTCAAAGTCAAGTCAAAATTTTGAAAAGCGGAATTTCTACCTTGTTTTTTAACTTAATTTATGCAAAAAATGCTAGAGCAAAACTTTTTTTTTCAAATGTTCCCACAACCCTTCTTTACATCTCCAGAAATTTTGGTGATGATACAATTTTCAGAGGCTTTGCAATCAGCTCACAAAGTTAGCAAGTCGAAAAATTCGACTATCTCTACTGGCAATAAGCATGGTTGTAACAATTTTTTTATATCAGTCATCAGAAATGTGAAGGGTGGCACCATTGCATTAGCAAGGATGTTGGCCTATGGTATTGTAAAATAAAAAGTGGTTTTCAAACATAGTATGTGGGATGTGCTTAAGGTTGTGGATCGCTCTCTAACAGCTATTGACTTAAAACATAAAACATGGTTGCTATAGGCTTCTACATACTAAAAAATAAAACATGCTAAATGTGTTGTGTTGCGTTGCGCCCAGTCTGTGCGCCTTTCACAGGGAATTGGGTGCAGCCCTCTTTAAGAATCTTCAACACAATCCATCGGGGGACTGTCAGTATAAAAACCCAACCCCTCCTTCAGCTGAATCAGCTCAGAAGGGATCCACCTGCTGCAACAAGGGTAGTTTGGCAAGCAAGTAATTTCAAGGCCCTTAACCTCTTGATGTGGTAGGCGGGCAGCCAGGGAGTCAAATAGCTTACACTGGATATGAAAGACCCAACTACAACAATATCCTGGTCTCTAGGTGCTGACCCTATACAATCTTTCCATTGAGGTGGAAAGGCTGTGGTTCCTGCATCATCCCCTGTGTAGAACCTATATTGGTTCTGGAGACTGGTTTGTACAACAATGGACAGGCAAGTAACTGTTTCTAGTTAACCAGTTGTGCCTGGCCTTTGTTTGGATACTTATATTAGTCACTGATTGTTATCCATTGCATGGCCATATAGGTTTCTCTTTATGCCAATTGTTCCTATCTATAGTTTTTGGGAAGTTATTGTTCAGTTAAAACCTCTTGTCATTTGGCTGATCTGAGACCCTGTACACTGGCTAATATGGGCATGGACTTCGTTCAGCTGTAGTGTTTTCTGCTTCAGGATGTTTTTGCCCCCGCATGTACCTCCACTCCAGAAACATGAATAAGATTGTGGATATAAATACAGAGAAAGTTATTAGCGGGCTTAGAATAAACGAAACTATGCAGGAGGAATGCAGCATTTTGAGATATTACAGCTCCCTGAAGATGGGAGGATTCCGCTTGCAAATCCTTCTTGTTACATTTCTGTACTGCCCTTGAACTGATAACCAGCAACTGGCCTTGAGAAAATACTAACTAAATAGATATAAAATGGCAAAGAGACATCTTGATCTCAACATTATGCCTAATACTTGTATTAGGCATAATGTTGAGAATAAATAATCTTTTCATCTTCTGCCATTGCAGAATACTGGCTCATGAAAATATGTCTATACCCCAAAGTAGATCCTTCTTCACATCTAAACTTTTATGTATCAAGACATTTATCTTTTTTTAGCAGGATAATGTTCCTAACAGCACAAGTCTCAAAAAACATCCTTCAAATCATGATCGATCGACTAAAAACTAAAAAATGTCCCATCCCTGCATGATTAATTTTGTGTGTGATCTCTCATCATTGCGATTGATCGCTCAGTTTATGCATCTATTTGTGATTGGGAGATCTCTTAGAAATCGCATGAAAAATTGAGACGTCTATGGCCAGCTTAACACATAACATTTCCTTGTTTACTGGTTTGACATGGCTTCACATATAAAGCAGACATAACACTTCCTCCAAAGGCATAGTCTAGATTTTAGGTGTGCCTAGGGCAGCATGATGTTTATATATAGCTCAGGGTGTAGGAACTGGCATTTTTGCTTCCTGTTGGCAGATACAGCACTTCACATTTCAGCCTCACTGGCCTTGATTCATCGGGCTCGCAAAGCACTCGAGACGCCTAAAGTGTGCTTAAGGCATGCTAAATTGTCTTGTGAAAGTGAATTAAGATATCTATCTTTGGTGTGTATCTGTGGCTATTGGCTTCTGATTGTATAAATAGGTCGCTGTGATCATCTACATTTTCCTCAAAAAATGTTAATCTGAACTGAAAATGCATCTGGTTCATCGGCAATCACCCCTGTTAGGGGCCGTTCATTTATGTGTGCAGTATAACAATAAATAAATATGTATAAAAAGGTACCGTATATACTCAAGTATAAGCCGAGGTACCTAATTTTATCTACCAATTTTTTTTAAATGTATTGACTCGAGTATAAGCCGAGGGTGGTAAAAGCAAAGTCAGATGGTCCAGTTTTCTAAATGATAAAAATATAGAGAAAACACCCCTATGAATAAGTCAAACAGGTGAATCCTAGTGCCACAACCTCAATACAGTTAAGAGAACACATGTTTATTGTTATGACAGGATGGGTTTGTAAACAGTAATAAATGGACCACCCGTAACAGTAACTGGCCACCAGATGGCAGTGTGGTGCTGTTTGCTTACATTACATCAGCTGGTGACGGAAAACACAACGGAGCTTCGCAGAAGCTGCCAGTGCCTGCAATTCAGTGACCTGACAACATTCACATACATTAGAAGTGACACCCAAATTTTACATTTCACAGTGCACACCTTTCCTAGTCATTACCTTTAAATTGAAAGTAATGTATATAGTGTTATTTCTAGAATTAAAGATAACATTTGATACGTAATAGATTTAAAGCAAATAATGTCACTTTGTTACTGCAAATTTAAATGTTTGAAAACATTTCAGTCAAATTTGAATCCAAATAAAGAAACTTAATAAATCATGTTAGGACAGAAAAATAGAAAAAAACTAACTTTGGAGATTAGGGCACAATAAAATTACAAGTAATAAACATTATTTGGTAAGTAAAGCTGGAAATAAACTTTTCACTTATGAGTTTATAGCAGCAGAAATCAGAAGTTGCCAGAACAATCTAGTTATTTCCAGTGACATTTTCACTACAAATGACAACGCTAAAAAAAATATATATGTTTGCAGTTAGTGACAGGCGTTGCTTATAGCACTGATCTTGAAAATATGGCAAATATTCTTCTATAAACACAACTATTAAATCCGCACAAAAACTTATAACAAATGAAATCTGAAAAAGAATATATCTTCAAATTGAAGTATGTACCATACCCCTGCTCCCTATGGAAGTGCAGCTCTAAAACACCGCCCATATAGGAGTATTTGTTATACACAATAAGAACAAATAAAAAAAATTATTTCCATTTTTAAAAAGCATTCTTTTATTATAAAAAAATCATAACATTTCATTTAAAAATACATATAAACAGACATAATTTACACGTATACAAAATCTAGTATATGTACATCACCTACTGAATTGCTGGTTGAGGCATTTCATCCTCTCCAGGCGTTCTTAAGACCTTGCTTTACAGTACATAAGTTAATGGTGTCAGTGACCTATTTACAACAGAAAAAAATATTTTGGTTGGAGATCAACTGACAATTCACCCATACATAAGATATAGTACATTTGAACGAACAGATTGCATACCTTTCATATTTGTGGCCATATGCTTGTAATACAGAGATGTATACCTCCTGCCCAAAGAAGACAGATATACCTCCCCTTGATTTAGGGTTCCACCCAACACCAGGTCATCAAAATAAGTCCACCAGGAAGAAGTAGAGGACCACCTATCATTAAATATAGAAAATAGCTCAAGTCAAAAAGAGATTGGAAAATGACTTTACAAGGTTGTGTAGGTGGTATTGAGTAGGGGCTCCCAAGAAACTAATCCTGATAAGGTTCAGCATGATATCCTGTTTCCCTGATGATAAGGCACACGCCAAAATTTTAAGGGGGATGTCTAATTCTATTCACTCTGTGCCATTCATTGCCCCCTTCTGATCTCTCTATGCCAATCATTGTCCCCTTCCGATAACTCTGTGCCAATCATTTTCCCCTTCACTGACTCACTTTTTTTGGGTCCTACCGGTACGGCCTGGTAACTCCGTTACGGCAGGGAACAGCAGCTTGCTTGTCCTTCCTGCACAGCAGCCAGCCTTGGTGGAGTCACACGGAGGCACACAGTTACCCATAGTACCACCAGAATGGTAGATTCGGGCAGGGGCAGGTATCGGTGGGTGTCTTATTTGCCGGGGGTGGCTTATTTTAACGTTTTGGGCAAAAATGGGGGGCTGGCTTATTTGATGGGGATGGCTTACCATAGGGCAAACAGGGTATGTGAAGCGGTTGTCAGGTGCACAGGTGGGCCAAACAGCCATGGCCTGATGCTAGC
>CM070033.1:137850803-137866826 GCA_036250615.1 Ptychadena robeensis
CCCATAACCCAGACCGGGGACCCCGACGGCGCCGCACTCTCCCCAGGAGGCTGACAGGTAGAGAGGTTAGCTTGACTCTGACTGGACGCTTGGTGCCCTGATTTCTCACCTTGCCCTGGTGGTAACTCGAACCTCAGGGAGACAGATCTCCAGAATCAGTCCTCCGGCACATCTCTAGTCACAGCTCTCAGTAGGCAGAAGGCTGGCTGGGCCTTGTAGTGCGTCCCTCTTGACAGCAGGAGTTCAGCTCTTTGCTCAGGGCAGACTTTACAAAGTCTCTACCCTAGGGATCGCAGAGGCCTCAGAGAGGGAGCTCTGGCCCTTAGGAAACTGGAACACAGGCAATGCTTCAGACCCTACAGGGCCCCTGGAGGGGGGACACCCTGGGTCCCACTGAACACTGACCGGAGAGAGCTGAACCTTTTTATACCTTTTGACACACCCAACATCCCAGAGAGATGACTCATGTTCCCTCCAAAATGTTGCAAAGTAGATGGCAGGTGCTGCTGTTGTCACTAGCTGAAAGGTCATCTCCAGGCAGAACAGACTTGATACATTTCCCGCCTAAATTCTGGAGGGAAAATGTACAGACTGCACCTGCCAAGAGAAAACCAAGTTAACCCTCACCTCACCAAGTTAACCCTTTACCTCACTTAACTCTAGCACCCATAACTCTAGCACCCATAGGGGGGCTACATCTTCAAGTGGGGTGGGACGGACTGTACCCAGTGGTAGCGGCTCCCTGGATCAACAGCGCACACAATCCAGCCTTGGTCAGGCCTTGCGGCTGCAGACACCCAGTGTGGAACCCGGATCTCCCCATGCTCTGCCTCAGAAGAGGACTTGCCCCTGTGTGAAAGGGGACAGGTTGAAGCTTCTTCTCTCAACTCAGAGACTGTTTCCTGTTCTGCCAAAGACTGTTGCAGTGAGTTTACCTTGTGATTTTTTACACATGTGATTTTTTGATTAGAGCAGAGCACAAACTTTCCATGCAGTGCCCCCCCCCCTCTATAAATAGGAACATTTTTAAGCCCCCCCCCCCCAGATTGAGGGGCAATTCACACTAACTGCATGTGTGTTGCAGTGCCACAACACAGCGTGGTACGAGGTACACAGGTTTACATAGGACCTTCCTTGTACCTTTCACACTGGCCCCGCTTTTGTGATAACACAAAAGCAGCATGTTACTGCAAACCTCCCTGCAGCGTAATCATCCCTCATACACTTGTATAAGTGCCAAAACACATAGTGTCATTACTGTTATCTTCGTCCCCATCCCCGTATCCCCTAGTCTCCCAGTTTGGGCCAACACTGTATGAAAGAATAGCAAATCATCTTGTGGATGCTGAACCCAAAACATCCTCATTCCTTAGGGCAGTGGTTTCCAAACTGGGGGGCGGGTCCTCATTCCTAACCTGTGTTTGAATAGGAAGGGGGGCTTGATGATGTTCCTAAATAGAAAAGGGGGGCCCTGCAAGGAAAGTCTGGGAACCACTGCCTTAGGGGATTGACCAGAGCCAGGTCCCCCCCAGTACTAGGCAAATATGTTTCACAGAAGGGGATTAACACTTAAGAGGGAGAAACTAGACTAAGACATAAGCTCTCCCTTACGCTCCTTTGAGGGTTGGTCCAACAGGACTAACGCTCTATTTGCTGTAAATGTGAACACACATTAAAAAGGGGAGAACAGACAAAGAATAAATAAGTGTTGTATGACATCATTTAGCTAGCATTACAGCTGGCACAAAATATCAAAAAACAAGTCAGCTCCATGAAGCAGATGCAAATGTGCCATGACCATGGTGCCAAATCCCACAAGGGCTTTTTAGACCTGACTGCAATGTTATGGCAGATACTGCAGGCTTCTTTTTCCCAGCCGTAAGGCCAGACCATGCAGTTTAATTCTCATTAAGAGTGCTGCTAAATCTGAACCCTCAGGGTTTGGCCCTTCTGGACCCTCTTCATAACAGAAGGTACTGGGCCTGTACATCCAGCCATATTAACCAGGTAACTAGCCTTTTCCTCCTGGACACTGATAAGAACAGAACCTATACTTGATCTTACCCAAATGAAGCTGTATTGGTTGTACAGGACCCAGCCAACAAAAGCAGTTCTTATGGGTTGTGGATGGTATTAAGGTAGAAATTTCAACCATCAGCAACATGTGCCAGGTGGGCAGTGACATTGTTAGGAAGAGATTACTATGTTTGTCCCTACCAATTGAAGGTAACACGGCATTTGGTGGCAGTTCAATTGTACAATGTACAAAATAATTATTTTATTATGTAATTTTTTGTTTAACTATTGCTATTAACCCAATGAGGCAGAGAAAGGCAGACTGCAGGTCTGTGGGGATATATTGTAATGGCTTGGGTAGAAGAAAGGATACCAACTACTAGAATATAAGTAAACCCAGTGATTGAAGACCCCAGATCCCAGTTAGTATATATCTGTGGCGGGGGATGGTGCATTGGAGATTAGGATAGGAAAGGGCAAAGGACAAGTGCACTTTTTTTTAAAGTTCACTTTCGTTTCATGCAATCAACTAAAAACTACTTGACTGATATTGATTTTTTTTCATCAAATAGACATTTTCATAAAAAAGAGTGTCTGCGTAATCCAATTTCACATATACAGTACTCAGGGCTTTCTGGTCTACTGATTAAGGGCTTGTGTCCATTGGTCATTATAGACGCAATTGGGGGGGATGCGTCCATGACAGCCAACCTACAGACTGCAGGGGGAATTTTATTTGAGATGTGTACTTTAATCTTTAATCACAATTACAATGCAGGACCCCATGTCCTATATCTGAATGAATTTAAAATATTCTTATTAAGTACTTTGTTCTTTACAGTTACAGTTTACAGTTGAATGTCCTGACAACACAATCACACAAAAATTATCAATGGAAATAAAATGTATCAACCCATGGAGGTCTGGATTTGGAGTCACAGGCTGATTCAAACTCAGTAGTGTGTGTGGCCTCCACATGCCTGTATGACCTCCCTGGGCATGCTCCTGATGAGGTGGATCTCCTCCCACACCTGGACTTAAGCAAAGAAGGTTTGCTGTGTCTGTCAGACGATACCAGGAGACAGGCCAGTACATTGGGAGATGTAAAGGAGGCTGACGATGTGCTTACATCCCAACACCATGCACCACACAGCCCTCCATGTGCTTGCCAGAGGTAGCCTGACTGCCATAAGGTACCAAGATGAGATCCTCAGATCCCTTGTGAGACCATATGCTGGTGCGGTTGGCCCTGGGTTCCTCCTAATGCAAGACAATGCTAGACCTCATGTGGCTGGAGTGTGTCATCAGTTCCTGCAAGGCAAAGGCATTGATGCTATGGACTGGCCCGTCTGTTCCCCAGACCTGAATCTAATTGAGCACATCTGGGACACCAGTTCTCGCTCCATCCACCAATTACAGACTTCCAGGAGTTGAAGGATGCTTTTGTTTAGGCATGGGAGCCACTAAGCTCATCCACCACCTCATCATGAGCATGCCCAGGCGTTGTATGGAGGATATACAGGTTATTCATGAACCAAATAGACATTTTTTTAATTTACCTATTGATATTACAGCTCTACATATAATAAACCCTGGATGAAGCTAGCATGGTTCTTCTGGGATGGTTGAAGTGATGCATGGTTGTCACATGCAACAAAGGATTAAGTAAAGGCACAGAAGTCAATATATAATTTATGAAAAATAACATTACAAAGATACATCTACTTTATAATTCCAGAAAACTTTATCACAGTGATGACCTTGTGTTAGCCTTATCCAGGTTTGTTATCTCTGTGAATTAAACCTATCATCAATTATAACATGCTGGAGAAGATATATCTGCCAGTTCTTGCTGAGCTATCCCTAAAATAACTGTATTTTTATGCTATCACATTGGGGTACGTCATTTGGCCCTCTAAGATTTATTCTCTTACAAACCTCTTGTGTCACAACTTGCATTATCAACCATATGCAAGAATCACACTGAATTTACCTCCAAGCATTGTAAATGTTAAATCGTAATGTTGATGGAAATTTTCTTCATCTTTTAAAGTATGTTTGAGAGCGTTTTATACAAATCCCACTTGGGATTGTATCTTTAAATATAGCTGCTGGAAGACAATAGTAGACTAGTATTCAGCCGGAGGAATTTCCCTGCTAGGACCAGCCATTTTCAAGGAATTGGTATATATCCAGAGCCCTCAAATTAACAATAGAAGACGCGCTGTGGTGATTGCAGTTTACGATTGGCACATTTCAGCTGACAAACAGCATTTCACAAAAGCAGCCAAGTGTGCAGTAATGAGTGGCTCTGTGAAATGTAGCATGCTATACTGAGCAGTGTATATTTAACCAATCACTGCGTCTATCATTGCTAAAGCCCTGGGTGAGTGGTGCCCTCTCTTCTCTATCATGATGAACCCTTTCAAATATTAACTATTAGATCAAACTTTAACACAAGAAGTCACTTTTTAGGTGTTTTATGACCTGTCATTGTTTAAACAACAAAAGGAGAAAGGGTGGGAGCTGTTCACATCAAGTTACAGTTGTCAGTTCCTAGGAAACTTTAAAAAAACATAATCTGATTGGTTGCTATAGTTGGTCGCAATGATTTGCAGATTAAATCCTTAATATACAATTGAGTGTAAAGTACTTTCATATCACCTCTCATGTAGTGACATTCAATAACCAAATGAGCTCATACGCTTTCAATAATGTGGACAGTATGAGATTCTTCCTAAGAATTGAACTGGACCCCAAAGACAGAAACATTTGTGAGGAAGTAGGCAGGCCGCCATTGCTATCCTCTCCTCTCTGAAAATATATTTTTTCTTTCTATTTTCTGGATTTACAGTGGGTACGGAAAGTAATCAGACCCCCTTAAAATTTTCACTCTGTTATATAGCAGCCATTTGCTACAATCTTTGAAGTTCTTTTATTTTCCCTCATGAATGTACACACAGCACCCCATATTGACAGAAAAACACAGAATTGTAGACATTTTTGCAGATTTAATAAAAAAGAAAAACTTAAATATCACACAGTCCTAAGTATTCAGACCCTTTGCTCAGTATTTAGTAGAAGCACCCTTTTGATCTAATACAGCCATGAGTCTTTCTGGGAAAGAAGCAACAAGTTTTTCACACCTGGATTTGGGGATCCTCTGCCATTCCTCCTTGCAGATCCTCTCCAGTTCTGTCAGGTTGCATGGTAAATGTTGGGGGACAGACATTTTTAGGTCTCTCCAGATATGTTCCATTGGGTCAAGGCTCATGGAGTTGTTATGATCCACTTAGGGTAATTGTCTTGTTGGAAAGTAAACTCTTGGCCCACTCTGAGGTCCTAAGCACTCTGGAGAAGGTACTACATCAAGTGCAGTAAAACCTTCAGTTATTTTTTATACAGACTGGCCTGAAGCAGTGTAATGCAATGCAAAAAGCGGAAGGCCTACATGACTGGGAATTACAGGATTGGCTGACGGACAAGCAAGGTGGGGCTGAAGGATATAGTTGGGGGATTGTGTCAGGTCTTAAATCACTTGTGAGGTGAACAGCTTAATGTCAGACTCCTGCCCACCCGCCCTAATTTGGGTTTTCCAGTTTGGGAGTGTGAAGAAGGGTGAGCTGATCATTACAATTAATTTTGATCAGGGAAATTTTATTTATCATGTAACCATCTATTGTTGTTTAAATAACCTGTTTTTTCTTTCAGATGTCATAGCGTGGTTGGCGGGTTCTGTGTCTTTAAATGTACACAGTTGGAGTTAACGATTTGTGGAACCATCTGGTGGCGGTATGTCATGGGTGTAGGTCAGAGTGAGCTGACCAATTATAGTGAGCGGTCTCAGTGGGCCTGTGGGCAGCCTTAGTTGTCCTCGAGTCGGCGGCTGAGGGCCTATACAAACTAAGGCGGCACGCACTGGTGACCTGTGGTGCTGTGATGGTGGATGGTGACAGGGCCTTTCAAAGACTCAGAACCAGGTGGTGTAAAGTTAATTGGATTATTATTATCAATGTTATGTTTAAATAAAAGGCTCTATGGCCATTTAAATCCATCTTGGTGTACATTGTATTATTATTAGGATTATGAAGGGGGGAAAAGTAAAAGGTAATGGTTGGATAGCATACGCAGGTCCATATGACCTTTCCAAGTCATGCTTTTTCCAATACTTTTAGATCCTAAGGCTAGATTTACACTGTTGTTTCCCTGCTGCAGCCCAGTTGTTTACAGAAGAACAGAGTCCCAGTGTTTACTTTGATTGGTCCAAAAAAAAACTTAATAGGTTATATAATGACAAGGTTGTTCAAATGAGATATTTTATTTAAAATATTGGCATAGAGATGATCCAGGAAAGAAAAAGCATAAGCAGATTAAATTTCAGTTTAAAGGGAAACACATTTCTTTATATACTGCTCTTCTGGGAAGGTGGCCTACTTAGAGCGTCATGCTCTTGCAATTTTACAACTGACAAAACTGAGAAATGCTGTGCTCAGGAAGCTGAAAGATAAGACTTCTTTGTGATTTTAGGATGTTGCTTTATTTATGATTTTATTTAGGAGGTGCAAGGTCATTTGCAGCTGCACATAATAATAAAATATGTGTCATTTAACAAAAGAGGCCATCGATCTAGCCCATATCTATGCATGTATGGCCACCTAAATTGTGTACAATGTTATGATATTGGCAACCTTACCATTGAAAAGCAGATGGAATCCAAAAACGAATACGCCATTTTAGGCTTGCTAAATGTGAATTATGCAGTTTTAAATTTTTTGATGAAAGGAAAACTTCAGTGTCATTTAAAAAAATAATATAACAAATGCAATTGCTACTCAAGCCATTTTGTAATTTAATGTTATTAAAAATAACCTTTTCCTTTCAATCTGCAACCGCTGTAATTTTCTAAAACTGTCAAAAACTTCAATGCAATGTGGTAAGCTGGAGGCGTTCTGAACAGCGTTGGAGTATAGAATGCCCCAAAAAATGTCAGATCCTGCTTGTGTGATTGGCTGACTGATTGATTTCCTCAAAGTCGACACTTTACAGATACAACTGACATTCAAGGCATTCCCTGCAACAGTATCTTCATTTTAGGTTACATACTTCATAAGAGTCAATTAAAGGGCCATCTATAGGCCCTATAATATATATCCTATTTGAGCCTTAATAAGACCATCAAGGAACCAATGTGGACACTGAAATAAATTATTGTTCAGAAACTTGTTCAGGACAATCTACAATTCTCCAAAAAAAATTACAATGTATATAGTTTGCCCACAAGTGGACTGTGGAGTGAAGAGATGGATTGAGTTGCATTTAAAACCCCATTAGTTTGTATGGGCTTAACTCATGTGCCTTCCATGCAGTAGATGTATATTATAAGGCAGTGAAGAATATTATCCTTGTCCAGATAGTCATACAGACATTGCCTGTGGCAGAGTAGGTGAAACACATGAAGCAGAGTGCAGAGGTGTGCGCATGGTGAAGGTCCCTTTAAGACCCCGCCCCAGCATGCTTCTGGGCTCACCTGGAGGATCGAGGAAGAAAGACAGACTTGCCCTGTGCCCCTCTCCTATGCCCAACCTACCTTTGAGGTGCCAGCACCGATGTACGTACAGCCGGGGAGCGAAATAGTACGCGGGGCGGCGCATTGTCCGCAGATGCCCCTTCTGCCGACGAGGAGTGCCCCCCCACGTGTTGCTGGCCCGCACTCGCCTATCCATGGACCGCCGGCTTCTGTCCTTGTGGACCGTGCCCAAGTGCAGGACCGTCTACCGCTCCCTACCCGCCCTGGTGGTCGGTCACGCCGCTGTGGTCTCCGCTGACTTGAGGTATTGTCACAGGATATGGCCGTGCCAACCGGTTCACTATCCGGACTGGGGATAGTCCAACAATGAACAACTTTTATCAGTTCTCTGTAACATTAAAGCCCCCCATACATGCAGACCGGCTCATTCTTCAGCCCAGATGGATCACAGATCTCTCAGAGCTGAGGAGACATACCAATACACTGTGTCCCTGTCTAAAGTATCAGACCGATCTAAAGCCAGCCATACACAGTCGGATTCCATGGCCGCTCGATCACCTATCCGATCGATTCCGGCGATTCTGGCGGGAATCGCAGGTGTGATCGATCGGCCAATTAAGAGAATCCGATCGCTGCATACCACCTTGTCCAACGGATTCCGGGACGATTCCGTGTCCGATTGTCCACCTCACAAATGGCAACTCCCCCTGATGTGTGCAGAATCGGATCAAAAAGACCAACATGTTGGTTCTCTGTCGGATCCGATTCTGGGCCCCTGAACGATCGGACGTGATCGATCGGACAAGGTGGGCTGCACACGATTCCGGCACGATCGTTTCGCGTGCACGCGCCCGGAATCCGGCCGGAATCCGACCCGTGTATGGGGGCCTTAAGAATTACAGACATGTTCGTAATGGCTTAGATTGATTTGGCTACCAATTTAGCTCTTTAAGCTAAAACAGGACCTACCACCTGGGAGGTCACTCAGCATTATCGGCTTCAGCTCAGCCGATATTGCTGACATCCTTAATTGTAAATAAAAAATCTTTATCTTACAGCAGGAGGGGAGCTTGTTATGAGTGCACCCCTCCTACTGCCTTACATCGCACCTAGGTAGCCGAAGTGGTGTCTGGGACATCTCTCCCAGGCAGGAACACGTCAGTAGCTGATTCCCCCCTTCACACATCCACCCACGAAGCTTCTACAGAGAAGAGACAGGAGGAGGGGGAGTGAAGGAGAGGGGGGGGACAGTGAGGGTGGAAGTAGTTGCAGGTCTCCAGGATCTAAGATGCCAGCATGACAACTGCAAGAAAGTAAAGTGAGTATGGTGTAGGGTTTTTGTGTAGCAGTTTTCCAGCATCTGAAATGCTGACAGGTGAGTATTGTGTCTGTTTAATGTATGTCTGTTTTTTTAAATCTGAGTTTAAGACCGCTTTAAGATCGGCACCCAATTTTTTGACTGACCGCCGTGAGCGAAAAATCTAAGTGTGCATGGGGGGCTTAACAGTCAACAGAACAACAGAAAGTAATAGGCGAATACCTTGAATTTTGTGGTAAATTCAAGTAAAAACAGAAAGTGGGTACAGCCTAAACTGCAGCAGCAAAGACACACAGAATGAGTCAACTCAATACACTGTGGTTCACAAGAGCACATTGTGATTATAAAATAAAGATAACTGTAAATCTACACAATGTGCTCTTGACTTCATGACTCATAGCAGTGTTAGCATCACCTGTGTTAGTTTGTGGGTGCTGTTTCAGATGGCCTGCATACTGGAAGTATTTTTATTGGACTTCAACATGGACTTTAAGATTGTGCAGTTCACCAAGCGGTTTGCATGATCTAGAGTAAAGTATTTTCATACTTGTAATCTTGTCTGTCACCTACTGCCTTTGCTGCCATGTCTGTTGTTTTGTGTTTAAATTCCCACCTTTTTTATTAAGAGATTATAGTAATTATAGTAAGTATAATTGATTAAGTCAATGAAAGTGTGACAGTGTAACCCAGAGACAAAGATTGCATTGTGTATACAAGAGCGCATAAAAAACAACAACACAGGACTTGTAGAGTTCTCTTAGGAGTCGTTGACTAATGCTTCTGAAGTTGAATGGTTGACTAGTTGACTTAGTTGATCTATTTTCACCAAGCTGCTTGGCAATTTCCCCGTAGCCATTTCCAGCCTTTGTGCCTCTGGTGTCATTTGACAGCTCTGTGGTCTTTCCCATGGTAGAAGTTGAAGTCTGACTGTGGGGTGGACAGAGCTCAGATGGGTGCTACTAATTTACATTAAACCCCCTGCCATTCCTGGCGGCTTCATCTTGTCCAGCACTGACTTGCTGAGCACTGAGGAGAACGGACCCCTCTCCCCTGTGACGTGATAATGTCACATTGGGGGAGGGGGGGGCGTGAGATTCAAATGGAAATCACACCAGAACAGTCTTCTATGGAGAAGAATGTTCCCAGTGTGATTTCCAGATGTGCTCTTTGCAGTTAACTCTTTCTCCCCTGGTGTGTTCATCACAACAGGGGACAGAGAGTGCCAAAGGGCATTGTATTGGATACAGTGATAACTGTATCCAATACAATTCAAAGTAAAAAAACCACATAAATAGTAATACATACTGTTTTGAAATCTTTCATACAGAATAAGTATTTTAGAGATTTTATCATTCAAATGATACCTTTTATTATATATATTATTTTTTTAAATGTCATTTTTTTGTACATAATTGTTTGTTTCAAATATTATTATAGTCAGAATGTCCACTAGACCCTTGTACAGACATATTTTGGTAAGTTACAGGTCTACAACATAAAAAATATCAGTTTAAGTCTATGGTGCACTTTTGGTACAGAAATCTGGACCTCAGCAGAGCGCTAGGGAGGAAAAATAGTGTAGTAGAGGTGGACTTTTTAAAGGCAGAGTAACAGGTCTTTAAGTGCCAAAATTCTTGCTGATTACCAGTACAAATACTTATATACAACAATGCAATAAGAGATGAGATGACACTGCACTTGTATAGCAATGTCACCCAGGTACCTGTACAACATAGCTAAGACCAATAAAGCAAAGTTCACATTAAAAAAATTTATCAAAATTTAGGTTACCTAATAACATGAAGGATTGTAAGTATTGCCCTTAAAGCAGACCTACCACCAGGAAATGATCTACACATGAATGGCACTAGAGGTGCTGATAATAGGGAGGAATGCATACAAAAAACCTTACCTGTAATGAGTGACTTCCTGGCCCTGCTTACATATAGCCGCTGCGATATGTCATGAGAATGAAGTGTTTGCTGGGTGATTCTGTGATCTCAGCACTTCAATGAAAATACATTCAGGAAAATTCCCATAGAAAACCATTGAACACCCCCCGGGGGCCACCCACAATATTGCACCCAGAGTTAACCCCCGAAAGCCTGGCGAATAAAGATGGAATCGCTCATAGGATCTACAGAACAGCAGGTAAGTATATTATTTTAGGATTGTGAAGCCCTAAGCCATCATCATACCAGCTCAGACTTTAGCTCAAATTTTACATGTTATTTATACATATTGAGTTCACATCCGCTTTAATACCTCTGTTACCCCTTGCATGTTTTCATAGGAACACTATTTATTAACATGACCCTCCATCTATAATCACTCGTCTTCTTTAACCTAAAACCGTTCTATTTTTACTTTCTACTTACATTATACTAATCCATAATTTTAGATTGTCGAGCAAATGAAACTCTCAAACATAGATGAATGGAGGAGCTGGTGAGTTCTTCCTTGGTTTAGAGATTGAGACAGTAACTGTGTCAGATCAGATGAATAAGAGAGCGTTCTTACTGAATGGGAAATCCAGAGAGTAATTGCATTCCGCACTTCTATCTCACTTGCTCGTTACTCATCATTCATTGCCAATAACCTTGGGTTATAGCTGCAGATGCCAGGACTCAAGCGCACAGCTTCTCAAGCCAGATATCGAGTGCCTATTCAATGTGTGAGAAAAGGTTAAAGTACAAGGTCTGGTTTCATTTACAACCTTGCCTGGACATTGGGTGCCACGGAAATCTCTGGTGGAAAACCCAATCGCCTGGATCAGTTGCTGATTTTAAAAGGCATTCCCCCGGCGTGCTATGAAGATTTGCCTGTATAGTGAACATGCAGATCCAAGCTGCGTCATGCTTCTCGGTGACTTAAGAAACCATTAACAGAGAACGCGTTACTTTGCCAAGCGCCGCCGTCCAGTTTTGACGGGGTTAATGAAAATTCCGCTCTCCTGCATTAAGAACAGATTCTCCTATCTAATTTTAATGGCATTTCCCCAGTGAGCACTACTCATTTCTAATGGCGATAGGGAGATTGAGCTTATAATTCAGGACATTATCTAGGACTGAATACTGCTCCACTTTTATTTATTTTTATCCAATTCATTAATTTTTTTACTTGCTACTGCAAACGCATCTTACCAAGTTTAATAAGCATCCATCATATAAAGCAGTGGTTCCCAAACCGGGGGGTGCGGAGGTATTCCAGGGGGGGGGGGGGGCACAGCTAGGTGACTGAGGGAGGGACAGCAGAAGCCAACCATGGAGGAACTAGCTGCAGACAGTAAGTAGAGTGCATGTAATGTGTGTGTTTGTCTCTATGTCTTTTGCATGAGTGTAGTGTCATGCATCTGTTTGCTAACAGGCGGTTTGGACTTGAGGAAAAGGCAGACGCCAGCCTGTTTGCGGCGAAATGATCTCTAACACAGCAAAAATATCAGAAGTGTTGTCCCCACACAGTTCCACATTCCAAATACCAGAAGTGTTGCAAGTGACGTCACTTCCTGTATCGGGGACGTGCACACACAGGTAAACACTCCGCCGTGATGCAGAGTGAGTGGGGGACGGATCTTTTTTAGATCCCTGCGTGGCTGATCTGGCCGACAGAAGAATACTCACACCTCATTTCACTGGCAAAAGGGCCAGGTCCAACACCCATACTGTTTGCCGGCAAGAAGAAAATAGAACATGCAGTGTTCGCTGTTGACTGTCCGCCCTGTGAACACTGCAGCCATCTCTAGTCTCCATATGAATGGTGAATGTTTCTGTATGATGAACCAAATAAAGTTGTAATTGTTGCCATTTCACACTAGTACTAGTAAACGATACTGCAACGCAAACTAGTATGAAATGGCCCTCCATCTGAAAATGTGTAGTTTGAATGGGGATGGGGGGGCTCCATAATGTTCCTATCTATAAAAGGGGGGAAGATTGGGAACCACTGACATAAAGCAACAGCCACCAGTGGCTCAGAGGAGAAGAAACGTGATAATTGGCGCAGTTCAGGGTGTGCCTCCATCAGAATCCACATTTGGTAAAAATGCCATCAATCCAGTCGGATTTCAAATTCCGAGAAAAGAAGGAAGCTTATATTGATAAGATGCAAGCTAGAATGCAGCCAGGGAAACACGCTATTAAAAAACCCTCTGATGCCTCATTTCTCACAAATCTCTAGCTTGTAAGACTGTTAAATATCAGTCAGCACTGAGGAAATTGAGATACATAAGTATTAGATTAGCTCCAAAATACATTTACTTTATATTACTGGAAAGGGAGTCTGTCTCTGTTGAGAAGAGTTGGCCTGGTGGAAAGATAATTCCTGCAAGGAAAAACATTGTCAAATCTAATAAGTTAGGTGGTTCTTTGAGCAGTGACAGAATTTGGCAAATAATCGTTTTATATTGGTAAAGCCAAACTCAACCTTTATATTTGTTTTGCTTTACAGGGTGGAGGGGCTGAAACATTTGATGGGTATGTACTGCTGTTTGTGAACCCACTTTAAGTCTGCCCTGAAGAAATGATGAGAATTCTAGTGACAAGAAGGTGCATACAGCACTAAGAACCTCTGGGAGCTACCTAAACCCCATCTACTACTTTCTACCGGAAGTCTTTGGAATTATACTTAGTTTCCAAGCGCCACCTGTTCCATTTTGGTCGATCATACCAGATGGGCAGGAATTCATTCCCATTCGATCGACCTCAAAAAATAGATTTTTGAGTTGATCACAGTGGCGGTTTTACTAAGGGCAGAATCATGGGGGGCTCTATGTAAAAACCATCTGCTCCGGTCGCCTCTCCGCCGACACAGGGGAAGGAGAAGGGACAAAGCTCGCCACCGCTGTCTACCTCACTTGGGAAAAGGGACTTGGTAGCACCCTTGGAAATGTCTCTCCCTCGGGTGAAAGAGGGGGTGGGCGACTTTGGCTGACCCATTTGAGGAACAGAATCAAGGAAAAAGTCAAGCAGATGACTTGTTGTTTGTCAACATCACTGGGCCATCACACTTGCTGCAAGTTTTATCCTCCACCAGGAGACCATGGAGATATTGTCACAACCTTTCTTCATTTTGTATTAAACTCTGGTAATAAGGATTTGGTTGTTTCTACTAGTTTTAGGAATAGAGGTAGTACTAATAAAAAGGTTTTACTGAGCTAAGTAAAGCTGGCCATACACCTTTAGATCTCTCTGTCAGATATCCTTTAGATCTACCAACAACTATATAGTGCCGGGTCCTCTGCGACTGAACACAGGTAGACTTGATTGTTTAGAAAGTTTCTCATATAAAGGTGACCATACACGTGCCGACCTAACGGATCGGTCGGGAGGGCTAAAAACGGCCGAAAAATCGGCACGTGTATGGTCACCTTTACATGGTTTTGGTAAAACAAAAGGAGATCTAAAGGAAATCTCTATAGGAGCCCTTAGTTATTACACTGTTTAAACTTTCCACTCAGGTAGCAACACTGATTCACAATCAATTTCACATGTAATAGACAACAGGTGGAAATTATAGGTAATTAAAAAGACATCCCCAATAAAGGAGTGGTTGTGCAGGTGGTGACCACAGGTGACTTCTCATTTCCTATGCTTTCTGGCTGATGTTTGGTTACTTTTGAATGTTGGAGGTGTTTTCACTCTAGTGGTAGCATAACAGTACATCAGGAGATGTGGAGAAGGCCGTAGGAGGTTTGTGTATTTGGGTAGACACAGTGTGCAGTGCAGGGTAAATGCTGCCCCCTGCAAAATGATAAGTAAAAATTTCCCAAAGCCCGAGCTGAGCTCAGAGAAGCTGAAAATAAAAGCTTAGACAGAAGTGACTTCTTGTGGCCATTCTATATAATAAATCACACTACTTTATCATGAAACACACTGTACTGATTTAGTACAGAAATTCAGTCTAGGGAGATTAAATTACTTTTTTATGTAATATTTAGGCCTACCCGAAAATAAGACCTAGTACATTTTCCCCCCTAAAATTTATATATGACATCTTATTTCAGGGAAGCACAGTAGTACAGTTTCTTTTATATTGGGGCCTATATGAGCAACATATAATTTCATGAAGACATAGTATCCTACTACCTGTGACATCTTTTGATAATTCCTTCATTTTTACAAAAACATAAGTCTGCCATAAATAATGATCTGTGATGCAGTAGGGCTGAGTCTTTTAAGAGGTTAAGTGGTAAGATGGGTATAAACTCTTGTGACGCCTGGAAGGTCTTACTTTACCGATGTCTATTTATTGCAAGTAGACCTCAGACTGAACTCTGTACAAGCCTGGACTGACCACAACCTCTGCTACAACTCAGCTGTTACTGTGAACGTAATATTGTGATCCAGTTTCATCTCGCTGGCAGAGCTGAGGCCAGGCTTGTAAAACGGTAACGTATAGTAAGGCTCTTTCACACTATGCTCTGTCTGTCTGCATGGAGAATCGCCCAGCAAAGCACTACAGGATGCAATATTTCAGAATTTGCAATGAATAGTAACATACAGATTTTGTGCATTGATGATTTAACATATAACACACATCCAATGCAGAAAAAACATTTGGTAATGGTTGTGTTTCTGCACTGCAACAGGAACACAGAAAAAGTCAATCATTTTCAAAATGTATTCCTTTTTAGCTGACAACCAAAGAGAAATCCAAATCGGAAAAAATCTATCAAAAATACAGACATGTTGGTAAATTGTTCAAGTATTTCGATTGATTAGTATATGAACCTACTGTGGAGCATATGTACAAGGCTAAGTCGAACGGAAGATCGAGCCATGTGTCACCGGTAGTGATGGCGCGAACTGTTCGCCAGAGAACTATCCGCGGCGAACATCGCATGTTTGCGTCCGCCCATGTTCGCGAACATATGGCGAGTTCGATCCGCCCCCTATCTTTTAACATTGCAGAAACTTTGACCCCTGTGAGTCACAGTCAGCAGACATAATCCAGCCAATGAGCACCCCCCACCTCACAGACCCTCACACCCCCTATAACATATATATAAAGTACAGGACGCCATTACACATTCTGCTGAAGAAGGAGAGTTAGAAAAGAGAGCTGCTGCTGCTGCTGCTGCTGCTGCTGCTGCTGCTATAGGAAGACCATTAGCTAGGTTTCTGTGTGATCTACAGTCTTCACTGAATATCCCACCCATCCATCC
>CM070033.1:137866926-137878162 GCA_036250615.1 Ptychadena robeensis
TGTTCGTCTGCCCATTGAAGTCTATGGGGTTCGCCGGGTTCGCGGACATTTGCGAAGGTTCGCATTTGCCGTTCTAGAACAGCAAATTCCATGTTCGCGCCATCACTAGTCACGGGTGAACCACGAGAGCAGTGGCCCCACCGTGCCACTAAACAAGCATAAACTAAGGCGCAGAGTCTAAGGAGCCCACCGGTGTTCACCAGGGCATTCCGCAAGGAGTGATGGAACTTTGCTGTGGGAAGCCCCCAGGTTGCGGTCCCTAGCGACACTTACTTGGCAGCGGCTGACAGCAGAATATCAAAAGCACAGTATCAAGATGGCAGTCAGAGACGTAGTCAGACAGGCGGTAGTCAGGACAGGTGGAAATCGAGGTGGTCGAAGACGGTCCAGGGGTCGGTAACGATAAGGCAATAGAAAGAAGCAGAACCTGTGGATCAGAGACATAAAGCATTCTTTGTTCAGGCAACGCCGTGTTGCCTCGGACTTCCTTATATACAAAGGTCAGGTGATCTGGTTGGACAGCGCTCCAGGTGAGTGATAATAGGTATCAGCCAGGAGAGGAAGCAGGAGTGCATCATGTGCCAGCTTCCTTTCCACCAGCAGAGGGAGCTGATCTCCGAAAGGCCCTGGTCCTCAGAGGTTTGGGATGTGAAGCAGCCGAACTGGTGGATGGCATATCTGCGGTTACAGATCGCTGGGTGATACTGCGTTCTGTGACACTGTATATGCCTAGCTTTACACAGCCTTTAGACAAGAATTGCTATTGCTGGAACTGATATATAGGTGCCAGCCTATAGGTCCTTTTTGCAAGGACAAGGTTAATGTTTTTTCCAGCTGTTTTGGCTCTCTCCTCTAAATGTAACTATTCTGTTCTGCTCAGTTACAGGCCTTAAGCCAGCCCATTTCTGATGTTATAAATATTAATTCCTCAGAACATTCTGGGCTTTCCTGATCTGGCTTCCCTGATGACTGCAGCTTACCTCAGTTGTGTCCTCCGATAAGAATCTTGATCCCAAGTCTGGACCCCATCTCTGCCCTCTGGAGTTGGTGCTTGCATGTAAATATTCCCTAATAAACTGTACATAGCCCCTACGAGCTGCGTGGACTTTTTTTATTCAGAGTGTGAGCCGAGCTTGGTGACTGGACAGAGGACATCCATCCAAAAGGACCTTGTCGCGTAAGTTTAAGGTGCGCATTACACTGCACCTCCACAACACTACATTTGGCGTCACAAACAACAACCGGCTACCCATGCTACTGGACTGCAGAAAGCCTGCCAGTCTTTTTCCCAAGGCTGTGCATAATTCCATTGGCTCAGCAAAAGACTGTCATTGAGCAGCGCATGTGAGGGACGGGTTGCTGCGACGCAGGACTTAAAAAGGCCTGCCCTTGCTGTTCCAGACTCTTGCCTTCCAGACCACATGTCCAGTTCTGGCTCCATACCAGTCATGGCCTACCAGCATGTGGTAGACACCGGCCTCCGGCTTAACAAAGACTGGGCCTCATGGGCCCTGTGTGGGCATTGTGTCCACACATCCAGCCCGTGCCAGCTCCTAAGCTTGGACTGATGTCCTATGTGCCTCCCAGGACCCCAATTCTCCCACTGGGTAAGGGGGAAAAAAGAAACTGTTCCATCTATCGAGACTTCAGAGACGCTTTGATGCATATGTGAAGCTTGAATATGGCCTCATTTTCCCATACCTACCCGAGGACCTCTTTGACGTTTTTTGACCTCTTCGGAGGTCTATTTGGGAGGACGTTTATGCAGATGCCGTGTGGGATTACCTTGCTATCCCAAAGCCTAGCTGAGCTCTAAAAAGTCCCGTTTATCAGGAATTCCAAAAGGTCTATACAGAGCTTGGCTACGGACACACACATCTTTAAGGACCAAGTTGTTATGAGATGCCCGTCAGGTCCCGACTTAATGTTCTCTGTTCGGCACTGGACTCGCTTGGGGAATTAAGAGAGATTCCCGATTCTACAGTTAACAACTCTATGGACACACCGGTTCTCCCCCCTCTTTCCTTTCGGTGAACCTTTGCTGGTTTTGATGTTATCGTAAGTATTTGCATTTATACCTGGTTGTCACTAGAGATCACTGCCTCACCAGTTAATCAGTTATAGTGTATACTGTTCGGGTGTGTAAACCAAGGAAATGTTTTGATATTTTGTTTGTCAAATATTTTAGTAATGTGTTTCCCTTTGCGGGTTAGCAATTAATGCCTTGCCACTAAATAAATGTGTTTTCCCCTTTTGCGGGCCCACTCTTCTACAAACCTGGGATTTATTGTCAAAAAACTGTATGCTGGTTAACCTATTATCTTGCAGGTATTGGTGTTCCATGTTGTTGGGTTGCCCTTCTGGATACCTGCCCCTAGAAGGTGTTGGTGTAGTCCCTGTGGCTTGTGGTGTGGGATTGATTTCCATGGTCTACAACTGCCCTTGTCCGTATGCCCCCTCTTTTAGCATTGTCCTTTTGTTACTCCTTAAAATTAACCATTAGCTTACTGAGGTAAGATATGTTCCTACTCTTAAAGTCAATGCTTTTAGGTGAACTACAAAGAGTGTAAAATAAAATTTTGGGATGTTTGATGAATGTGTGAAATTTGTTTTTCTGTGTGTGATTTGAAGGTCTGAACGTTGGTGGGGCATAGAAAGGGAAAACCTAAGAGAGTAAGGCTTTGTTTCCATTGTACGTCGGGAGCCCTCCGCTAAGCGTATACGCTAAGCAGGGGTCCCGACGTATCCCATAGACTCAGCCTGCCGGCGGATGGTCTGTTTAGACATCCGCCGGTGTACAGGCTGAACGTACTCGGCTACGTTCAGCCTGACACCGGGGGATCGGGTCGGCGCAATGAAGACAGACCCGTCCGCCGAGCAGGTAAGTCTATCGGCTACGTCGGGGACCCCCGCTAAGCGTGTACGCTTAGCGGAGGGCTCCCGACGTAATGGAAACAAGCCCTTAGCCTTTGTTGGCTACAAACTGGTATTCAAAGCTGCTCGTACTCGTGGAATCCCATGGACATCAATATGCAGGAACCTCCAGAGAATTGAAGTTATACATAAACCTTCTGTGTGGTCACCCCCTTAACAGTTGTTGTGGGCCCAGAATTTTATGGAGACTTATTTTTAGTCTAAACAGTCTTGTTTACTGATATAATGCAACCCTTCAGCCGCAGCTACCCTAGACTCCCCCGTAAGGGGCCGAGACGAAATGTGTTCGGAGAGAGACACCGCCGATCCGGCCCATGGAACCCTGGACGGTCCAGATGCACTGAGTGAGTGGTGGATGGAATACTTCATCAATGTCTGCTATCAGCATAAAAGGAGAGAAATTTCAAATACAATTCAAAATGCTAATTCAACAAATTACTATTATTTTCAGTTCTTTAAAACCTATAAAATGTTTTGAAACTCTGTTTTGAGTAATAATTTGGAACAGTGCATTTATTTTTTTTTTAGTTTTTTATTTTGGATCATCAACCGTATACCTTACATCGACACAGCCCATCCATATACATACAGTAAAAAAGCACAGTGGGAAGGATTATATGAGGTTTGTGCCTACTTCCCAGACATAATATGAAAAATAATAATGAACCATGGTTGAGAAATAAACAACCAGGACGTTAAGGTGGCTACTCCCCAGGGACTTTACTGGCACTGAAGTCACACAACATAGTGAGAGTATTAAAAAGAACAATTTTATTAAGATCCAAAGAGGGATAAAAAAGCAAAAAACAAAATACATGTAATGCATGGTCATAAATGCTTCATAGTTCAGTAATCGATTGCAGTCAGTCTACGTGTTTCCCCCCTCAAGGGGGCTTCATCAGGACAGAATCTCAGTCATAAATAATAACAGAAGCTGTATTATGTATTATAACAAGGGTGTCTGAAGTCCATCTATATACATACTTACCTTTCCGCCTGTAGCCACGGCATTGAGCCGGTCCGCCAACAGGAGGTTGACGTAGTGCACTACATTAACCTCTCCATCACTGGACCGGCTAAAAGCTGTGGAAACAGGCTGTGCAGTAGGCATGTATATGGATGGACTTTTTTTCAACAAAAAAAAAGTACCCTTTTACAACAAAGCATTAGTGAGAAAAGTAGAAGCTAGTAGCTTGTTAAGGATTAATATTGAGGTCAGAGCTCTGTGACTTTTATAAAATGAGTATTTATATAGCCCGCCTTGCCTGTTAATCACTGGCTTCATTTCACACAATTATTTGCAAAAAGGGTCACTTTTGATAATGGCCACGTATAAGGACTGTTCCTTAATTTCTTATTCAATCTTGATCCTTTTAGCTATTGTCAGGCAGGTCGACAAATCCAATTGTAGATTAACTGCGTGACACACATGTATGAGTTTTGCTGTATGAGTTCTGTTTTATGTGTCCAAGCTAATATTTTACAAAGGTATGCCGCATGTCTGTTCTAGTATGCACATCTTTACTACACTTGCTAGGTTTTCTTTTTCTCTGCTATTAGGTTTGTCCAATGTTTCACTGCCTTTTGGTCCAGAACAACTATGTGGATTAGAAGTTCTCATTTTCATTGACTTTAGAGAGAACCTTACTGTAATATGACCTAATATTACAAGGCCTCATCTGTATTATGGCTTAGAGCTATACATCTGACCAGAGTTTGGTACTGCAACGACTTCTAGTACCCAAGAATGCACTGGATCCATAGGTCAGTGTCCCCTAATTTTCCTTCTTCTCTGTGGTTGGAATTGTGGGACTTACACAACCAATTTTCCTTCTTCTCTGTGGTTGGAATTGTGGGACTTACACAACCAATTTTCCTTCTTCTCTGTGGTTGCACGTTAGGGCTCCTATGGTTAACAAAATGCTGCCGCCCAAAACCTGTCAGTGATCTCACTGAATGTAACTAAAAAGAGACATCCCTGTCAGTGTCCCTACAGCACCCCTAACCAGCGAAGGAAGTGATGTCATCCTGGTATCCACATGGCTTAAGTGACAATAACATCTTCTATCCCCTGTGACAAACCGGTGGTCTGTCATGGTGAAGGGGTCCGCTGGTGTGTCCTGGAGGGAGTCCAGAGTAGTGTTGAAGAGCCACAGTAGGTTGCTGCCCAGTTTTGATATGATTTTGTTACAGGGATCTGGACTCTGGAGTGGGGATGGAAGGAACTGGGTGGGCCTTCCCACTCCACCAAGATACACCTGCCAAACCCTAATGAGGTTGCTGGGTGTGTCTCCACAAAAGGTACTGAGACCAGTCACTCAGGGCTTCCTGATGAGGTGGTGGGGAGACACTGTGCTGCCTGAGCAGCGGATACCAGGGGGAACACAGGGAATGTGTAGCCCAGGCTGGGGACGTCTAGGTGCCAGGCTGTGATAGCTTTTCCCTGAGTTAAAGGGAAGAGCCTGTGTTGGACCTTGTGCAAGCCAGGAGGCTTGGCATTTCCAAAGACATTTGTGTTGTGGATTAACCCCTGCGAGGGTCATTTTTGTTGGGACTTAATAATAAATAATAAATACGGGCAGGAGCCCTAAAGAGAACCTGTCCTATGGTTTGCTGTGACTGAAAGTGCCCGTTTGAGGCTGATTCCCCACACCCCGTAGAAGCTTATTACATTACTTAACTTTGTTTTAATGCGCTTTGTGTCCTTGTTCCTTACTTCCAATCGTAGAAGAAACGATTCCCTGTGCAAGCAAAGGTATTCCATACAGTAGTCTCTTTTAAGTATTTTAATATATGAACGTTGTGAATGGAGAGTTGAAGGTGAGTAACATATAGGGGGGCAAAGTTGAATTGGCAAAATAATAATGGACATTTTTTCCATCTCATTGAACATTTCTATTTAAAAAAAAATAAAAAAGCATCCTGAGTTCAGGCACAATTAAATGGCAGAATGTTTGCTCTGGCTTAGTAGCTCAGAATACACAGAGGCCATAGACAGACAGAGAATCATAAAATATACGAGGCAGAGCTTTTACAAAAGGTCATTCAGGTGTGCATTCATTTCTGTTCCATGTGGAGTGAAAACCGAGACTTAACCCTTGTCTAAATGCATTGTTTAGTAATACTGGGAGGCATCAGGAACAAAAACCAAATAACCTCTTTTAAAGCATGTGTATATGGATCTTATGAAGGAAAATTAATTACCAGCCAGTGGGATGCAATGTGAAGCTCAGATTTCCTGCCATACTTGATTGGAAGTTCAGATTGCAGTTTAACATTATTCAACAAAAAACAGACCCAACCTGATTTTCTGTTACTTCTATGGCTTCAACCAACTTCTGATGGCTATCTGCAAGGAGTTTGCATGTTCTCCTCATGTCTGCGTGCGGTTTCTCTGAGTACTCCAGTTTCCTCCCATACACCAAAGACATGCTTATAGGTTAATTGGCTTCCCCCAAATATAATCTCCTATGTCGATTTCACATGACTTAATGTAGCCATACACGTTTCGATTTTTG
Source organism: Ptychadena robeensis (assembly GCA_036250615.1). NCBI lineage: Eukaryota > Metazoa > Chordata > Amphibia > Anura > Ptychadenidae > Ptychadena > Ptychadena robeensis. Next base: position 137,873,379 of record CM070033.1, read on the forward strand.
TCACTTGATGGTAAGCAGTGATGGGACATGTTGGTCAATTTCAGTAGACTGTTCAGTATCTGACAGGTTTTCTCTGTAATTCGATTGATCTGTATCTGAACATACTGTAGAGCATGCGTTCTGATTATATGTTCGAACATGATCGATTTAAAAGATCGCTTTAACCTCCCAGGCGATACCGGCTTTACATGCCATTTTTTGTGGTGCGAAAAAACACTGTACAAGCAATTCCCCACCCTCCCCCATCTCTCTACATGTCTAAATGACGTGATGATGCTGATGATCCCAAAGACTTGGTCCAGAAGGAATCCATTTTTTTTTTGTTCAATATTGGTGACACCAGGAATCGATTGACATGTGATAAACTAAAAATTAGCTTAGATTGTGAGTCGTCCCCCCCCCCCCCCAGAGAGTGACAGTGATTTGACTATATATATATATATACTCTATTCATGTGCTGTGTAACATGTTGGTGCAATATAAATACGAGATAATAATAATAGTATGATTATATTGAGGTAAGCATATAATGTGTAACATTCACAGCCAAGAAATTTAGTAGCTCTTTATTCCTCTTTTTTTCAATAGTTTGAGAGCATGCAGAATTTATTATTTAATGGTGAGTGGCAAACTAAGTGCATTCACATACTTTGAGCTTTGAATGTATACAAGTTAGTTGGGAGACATTTTTCTGTAGTTTTTTTTAGCTTGCTGATCCTGCTTCTAATAAATAATAATGAATAAAGAAAGAGAACAGGTGGCAAAAACATGACAAATAGTTTAGCTCTTAACCTCCCGAGTGGTTAGCGCAAGTTGTTTCAGGGTGAGTCCTCCCTAATGGCGAACCTGCTGGTCTTTCTGGGGCTGCCTGTCCAGAGGGAGCTTGTGGCATCCCTCCCTAACATTGAACCTGTTAGTCTTTCTGGTGCTGCCTTTCCGCAGGGAGCCCATGGCATCCCTCCCTAACGGCAAACCTGCTGGTCTTTCTGGGGCTGCCTGTCCGGAGAGAGACCATGGCATCCCTCCCTAACGCCGAACCTGCTGGTCTTTCTGGGGCTGCCTGTGCGGAGGGAGCCTGTGGCATCCCTCCCTAATGGCAAACCTGCTGGTCTTTCTGGGGCTGCCTGTCCGAAGGGAGCCCATGGCATCCCTCCCTAACGGCAAACCTTCTGGTCTTTGTGGGGCTGCCTGTCTGGAGGAAGTTTGTGGCATCCCTCCCTAACGGCGAACCTGCTGGTCTTTCTGGGGCTGCATGTCCAGTGGGAGCCCATGGCATCCCTCCCTAACGGGAAACCTGCTGGTCTTTCTGGGGCAGTGGTAGGCAAACGTATTCGACCACTCTCTGCTCCCTGCTCTCTTTCCTCCTTCCTGTCAATAGACGGCACCCAGGAGGAGCGAGTGCGGGAAGTGATTAGAGCAGAGAGACACACAGCGCCTGCTTACAGCCAATGTCTCTCAGGAATTTACAACAATTTAAATTACATCCTTTTTCTCTAAAACATTCCCTAAAATGTATTAAATAAACTTCATAAGTCTTAGTTAAACTTGAAACTTATGAAACCTGATATAGTAATTAATATTTATTGAAAAGATTGCAACTTACTGTGACAATGACCCACAACCACTAATGTGAACAATGGCATTGCATCTCCTGGGAAAGTTTGGATTAGTCAGGTTTGTATGTTGTTGGTTTTAATTTTATCTATAGCCATAGAGCCCCTCCCTTAATGGTAGACAGAGAGCCCCACACTTATTTGTAGCAACAAAGCCCCCATATAGGTAGACAGAGAGCCCCCTTGTAGGTAGCCAAAAAGCCCCCTGTAGGTAGCCAAAAAGCCCCCTGTAGGTAGCCATAGAGCCCCTAACTTTATGTTAAACAGAGAGCCTCCACATATAAGTAGTCCCATTATTGGCAGCCGCAGACCTCCTCTCACTGTATGTTGCGTCCTTCACAGATCTCTACTGCTCTTCAGGACACATTCCGCTGCACTTGGAACCATAGAATAGAAGGGGGTACAGTACATGACCGGCACTAACAATTCATTATTGAGAACAGAGATCAATTCGCTGGTGACACGGCAGAACAAAATAGTCCCATCTCTGCTGTGTGCCCTTCACCGCTGGTCGGGGGCGGGTTGCCGAGGTGTGTTGATGGTAGTGAGGGGGTTTTGCTGTTGGGGATTGGTGGTAGTGCGGGGGGTTTTGCTTTTGGGGGTTGATGGTAGTGTGGGGATTTGGCTGTTGGGGGTTGCCCAGACATGCATGAAAGAAAAAGACCAGGTAGCCTGGAAGAACAGGTCACTACGCCACTGAGCCAGGTTGAAGGGGCTAAAGAGCCACACTTTGCCTACCCCTGTTCTGGGGCTGCCTGTTGGGAGGGAGCTTGTGGCACCCAGTGCCTTGACCATCAATAAAGATATATCTTTGCATGGGAAGAAGATATTGGGTGTTAGTGAACTGGAAGCCATCTCAGCCTGCACCTGTCTGTAATTGTAAAGTGTGGCCTGGCTGGGCCCCTGAAAGACATCACGTTACTTGTCACAGTCCAAAAAGAGTAACTGCAATTTGCATGCCTGAAAAGCTCTGCTCTAAAAATACCCTCAGATTTGTTTAGACAAAACATCTTGAGCCTAAAAATAACATTCCTAGCCAGTCATTACTACCAGAAAAAAAAAGAAAAAAAGAGAATGGATTGCTAAGTTAGGCCTAGATGCTTGCACGTGTCTTTGCACGCATGTGTGTCCCGTAATTTTCTATAATGGCATAGTCTACTCCCCAGGGCAAATCTCATGTTTCCCTCCATGGTCTACTTGTGTTAGGAAAGGAAAAACCTCTCCAGTTGCATTGTAATTATTGTAAGAGCGCTGGATGCTATCCAGTGCTGGCGGACACTCATTCAGATCACGATGTGACTCTTGTCAAGGAGCGAGACAGCCTGCTTGTCTATCTTGGTGGCCCGGACTCTAACCTGTCTGCCCTTCCTCGTTCACACCTTCACTTATCCTACTCCCAATCTCGCAGAGAAGCAGTTAGCTGCTTGAGTGCAAAGAATGAATGACAGCAGCTGTCTCTGTCTCAGCAGATTGGCCCAAAAGCTTCTTTCGCTTCCTCCATCACAGACATTGTTGTGATTGTGCGTATCAGAGATATTAACCATTCCCTGGCTAAACTTGCTACATAATGATTGCTGTTCAGCTAGCTGATGCCTGCTCAACATCCTTTAGATGATTTTAAAGAGTTCACGCAAACTGCGTTAGATTTATAAAATATGTACAGTTTTAACGAGAGACACTGAATATAAGATTTACTGGATACATGTATATTGAAAGGTGGTTGGGTTGCCTACATATCTGACCTTAGGAGAATGTGTATGTTAAAACGCTTGGCTATTGCAAAAAAATTACTGAATTTAGCCAGCACAGCTTATTGAACAATCTTCCAAGACTAGATGGATAAAAATGTCTAGAGTCTATTAAGCCCCCCATACACATGTAGATCGTGGTGCGATTGGCGAATGGCCGATTGCAGTATGATAACACCATGATGCTGCAGCCGATCATTAAGAGGATGCAAGCACACCATTTGTGTGAGCTATTCGCCAGGCGATTCTTTGGATAGGGACCTTTCGTCAGTGTGCGACCAACTTGTGGTGCGATCTTGGTCAATCGCTCCAGGTGGATGCGTTCATTTTGAGCTTGGTGAATGATCGCAAAATCGCAAGCAGATCTATGTGTGTATGGGGGGCTTTAGATTGAGATTGAGTTGGCAGCTTTTCTTGACCAAATGACCACCATACTAATTGCTTTCCTATTAATTATACTTGACAAAAATCCCTGGAAATCCCATTTTGAATGACCAAACTGATAATATAGCGGTCACCTGGTAATCCTACCAATAGACAGGATGATTGCTTAAACCAGACAAACTGAGGATTATCCTTCACATAGAGTGACTAAATGCCTAGCCTTACAAGTGATGCATGAAATTATCATACAGGTAAAGTGGTTGCACCACCAAGAATGACAGTGCCATTATCAGGATCCAGTAGGTCCAACCATGTTTTCAGCTTTAATATAAAAGATAACCCAGTGCTGATTTAATTGCTTTATAAACTTGACAAAGCTTACCTATGAAGTAACCCCTAGAGGTATGTCCGGATTACTGCCTTGTGTACACACTCAATTATTATTGCCTTAATAGATTGTTACTTATCTCCTCCAACCTGTTCTCTTCTAAGGAAAGGGGGGGGGGGGGATACCATGGATCACTAGAGATCACACATACTCATTAATAGATACTAGACTGGGGGTGGCCAAACGTTTTGACCCGTGTCAATTTGAAAGAGGGACCAGATAAAGAACCTGTAAGAGCCCCCAGGTCCCTTGTAATCCCAGCCTGGGTGGGAAATTTAAACAGGTTACAATAAAGAATTGATATATTCAGATCAGTAAAAAAAAAACATAAACATATTTAAAAAAAGAGGCTTGGGATAGTGAACTTAACCTCCCTAGCGCACTGCTGAGGTACAGATTTCTGTACCAAAAGTGCACCATAGACTTTAACCGAATTTTTTTTTATGTTGTAGGCCTGTAACTAACCAAAATCTGTCCGTACAAGGGTCTAATAGACATCCCGACTATAATAATGTTTTAAAAAAAATGAACAATTATGTAAAAAAATTAAATTTTTTTATGTAATAAAAAAAATTATAATAAAAGGTATCAATTTGTTTATAATAAAAGTTTAATTCAATTGACAGTGTTTTGTGTGTTTTTTCTACTTTT
>CM070033.1:137878262-137903689 GCA_036250615.1 Ptychadena robeensis
GCCCCTGATCAATCGGACGCGATCGATCGGACAAGATGGGCTGCACGCGATTCCGGCACGGTCGTTTCGCGGGCACGCGCCCGGAATCTATCGTCCCGGAATCCGGTGGGAAACTGACCTGTGTATGGGAGCCTTAAATGTGTATGTGGGGCTTAAGCTAGATATAAAACTGCCCCCCTTCAGCCATTCATCATTGAGGAGCATAGTTTTAGATTTTGCTTACCCCCCCATTGTTAACTATGTTTTGACAAACCAGTTATCTTTAATATATATATATATATATATATTACAGTAGTAAAAGTGATATTTCCTATATATAAAATATATTATATATATATATTATATATATGATAAATAACAGACCTGGTGGTCATGTATTGTGTTTCGTGGTTTGCGCTATATCAGAGGTTAGAGTAGAAATGGCACCCTTCTTTTTTACTAAAAAACAAGCAATTTGTTGATATACAGATATAGCCAATCCTTATACATTTTTTTCTTCTTCTTCACCAGAGGAATGGTGGTCAGAGGGGCGAGCCTCAGGGAGGAGGGAGAGGGGAGGACTGCAAGCTTGGAGGGAGGACTGCAAGCTTGGATTACAGCTGCCTCACTGATTTCCTGGAGCGGTCCAGCAGATTGTCTCATTGAAGGAATGAGGGGAAAAACTCCCAGATTAAAAGCCAGATTAAAATGGAATGAAACTTCCTGAATGAGAAGTTGATGCACAGATCATAACAGTGAATGGGTCTTCTTGATAAAGTCCCAAAGGGACGAAACATGTCGAAGATCACTCCTATACACAGCTTGGACATCGCCCCCATTGTTGGGGCTGCTATTTGAAGAAGAAAACAATGTATAAGGATTGGCTATATCTGTATATCAACAAATTGCTTGTTTTTTTTAGTAAAAAAGAATATATGTATTTTTCCCCTAAAAATTTAATGTGAATCTTTTTTAAGTATTTAATTGTGTCATATATTGATTGAAAAGGCAACTTAGGAAACCCCCATCATATTATGTAATATATGATCCTCTATCCAAAGATCCCATTCAGTAGTAGTTTCTGTGGGTTTAATGGTTTATTTTACTATTTATATATTTTCGTATTGTGCTGTTCATACTTTTCTCTGTGACGCTTCATAAATATGGACCAGTTTTTTTGTAAGGAACTATCATAGCATTGACTTTCAGAAAACAATAGAGAACATGTCCCGATGGTCTATTAGATTGTAAGCCCGTCTGGGCAGGGTCCTCTACTCCTCCTGTGTCAAAACCTGCACCTGTGTGTTATATATTGTTGTATCTCCACTCTAATATATTGTACAGCGCTGCATTATATGTTGTCTCTATATAAATAAATGATGATAACAATAATAATGATCCTGCAGTGAGTCCATTCAAATCCAGCCTACTGAATTATGTCTAGAGCAGGCATGGATAAACTAAGGCCCGGGGGCCAAAACCGGCCCTTTAAGCAGGGTAAAGACATAGAGATATGGGTCAAATCGATGGCAGTTTCGAGCGCCGTGCGCGCTCACGGCCATCTATCTGACCCATATATTGTGCCCCCAATCCGACTCAAAAACAGCCTTATCGGACATGACTGTTAATATAGCCGATGTCCGATGCTTTGCCTAAAGACCACGGGTCTCCAGGCAAAGCTCGGCTGAGGAGGTAGAGCCAGGGAGAGACAGTTCTGCTCTCCCCGGCTCCTCCAATATCTGACAGCAGCGTGATGACGTCATCACGCTGCTGCAGGGTACACCGGACGGCTCGAATATCGAGTGCTTTAGTCTTTAAATTTGGCCCTTTGTCATCTAGTGTCAGGACACTCTGGCTCCCCTCATTCCCTGCAATAAGTGAAGATAACACCTAGAGGATAATTGTTTGGATTGTTTCCTAGAGGCCATAGTTTGCTGCATTAGAATGTTTAAGCTTTTCTATCAAAAGCTTCTATTTATTTATTTTTTTTAAATATTTTCTTATTTTAAATATCCTGCCCTAGCTACTAGGACTTAGGACCCCTATCCCGGGCAGTCATTGAAGGCTTTTAGTTTGGCCCCTATGCATTATTCACAATAAATAGCATGAGTGGCCCTTGGTGATTGCCACTTCTTAAGTTGGTCCACAAGGAATACAAGATGAGAGGAAATTATTTGATAATGTTGCCATGAGCAACACAGACACGTTTCTCCTCCGTTGCATATTATTCAAAGTGTGCTTTCTCTACATAGTCACCACATCATTTCACTCCCTCCTTCATTTCACAATCATGGATTTTGTCTGAAGGAACATCAATCTGTGAATCAATTCACACCAGATTTTTTTTCCACACTTCCTCACACCTTATACTCTGGTGAGAGTGGATTAATCCATTTGGTGCCCAAGGAAGCGTGCAGAATAGTTGTACAGCTGGAGACCTGTGGGCTGGATGTGGTCTCCTAGGGGATTAAATCCTTTCCCACAGTATAGCTACGAGCGAGTGAAAACAATCCGGAGAGAGAAGCATGCTTTCTGCCGCACTATTCCCTCTGCAAGCAAAGAAGGCCACAATTGCACTATGGATGACAACCCAGCCATACACCTTTGATATGACTGAATCCTTCTGACACATCTTATAAAGTATGTGGGGATCTGCATCTAGAAAGCAAGTCAGCCTTCATTTGTATAAATAATCCTATTATCCCCTTCCTTTCTCTGCTTTGCAGCAGCAGTGTCAGAATCATGCACTCTGATTGTCACACGGAGGTAACAAAATCAAAATTAAGTAGTTGCTTGGAGGCCCTATTAATGTTCCAGCAACGGAGCTGAATCATTTCCTTAAAGAGACTGATTTTATATGCAGGAAAATAAGAATAAATGAACGTAACATCTTTTTCTTATTAGCGCGAATTAGAAATAATTCTGTTTTCTTACTTTTATAGAGTTATAGAACCCTTATAATAATCCTTAAATGATAAATGTTACTGAGATGTCAACTTGACTTAAGTGGTTTATCCAAGCTTCAAAATATGCCCATGCAATGATCCACCCCAACCAGGGGACCATAAGCACAGGGGTGCCTGACTGGGGTGCGATGGATCGCATAAGGCGGGAACAGAAGCGACGCAAAAGAGGTGGCTCCACGCAGAGGTAATCGGCCATTTCGATTGAAGCAAGCCCTCCCTCCCTGTGTTTAGGTTGTTTGGCTATTGAGTAGCTGGAGTTCTTTCATCCGGATCTATTTGGCAATTGTGATGCTTGTTTTCTGATTTTCTTTTCTTTTGTCACAGCAGGCGAGTCCTTGATAGTGTCCAAAAAGACATGATTGGAGCAACTTTGTGGTGGTGACGTGCTGGTGGTAGGGCAGTCACTCACTAGTTTTAGGAGACATTGAGCTCTGGAAGGGGTCAATGACCCACATGGTGTTTGGAATGGTCCAAGGTTTAAAGTTAATGTGGAATGTGTATTGGAATAGAAGTACCCACTGAGCTGGTATGGTTTATGTCTGGTACAGGCGGTTGTGTATGATGGAACTTGGGGACACGGTGGTGCCTGTAACCAGGTGTGTATGGTTAGCTTTAGTGCAGTGAATCCCAAACTGGGGGGCACGGAAGTATTCAGGGGGGGGGGGGGGCTCAGCTAGGGGGTTGAGCCAATCATGGAGAAAATAGCTGTAGACAGTAAGTAGAGTGCATGTAATGCATGTGTCTCTATGTGACTAATGAATGTTTCTGTATGATTGGTGTGAAAGTGAAATTTTATGAGTTGTATTTCAAATAATGTTTAAGGGCAATTTTACACTAGTACTTGTATATAATACTGCAACGCAAACACGGCTATTGTGAAATGGCCCTCAATCTGAAACTGTGTAGTTTGAATGAGGGGGCTCAAAAATGTTCTTATATAGAAAAGAGGTGCCCTGCAGGGAAAGTTTGGAAACCACTGCTTAAGTGTATGGGGGCTACCTTATTGACAGGGACCCCCTTCATAACATTGTAAAAGTTAGGTGACCTGCAGGATTATGGCAGAAGCTCCACTACTGCGCACAAAAAAACATATGCAGAAAAGCATGTGTTTTCTGTCCGGCTCAGCCACAGTTTCCCCATGGGTTTTGAGCATGTTTTTTTTTTTTTTAGACCATTGCTGTCAATGGACTATAAACAGAAGTAAAACCGTGTCTGATCAGCATGCATTGATTTCAATGGATTGCGGCTCAGAAAACGCGAAAACAGGAACAGTGGAAAAAATGGGAGCTAAGTGGGCACGGCTAAAAAACATGCCGCTCTCAATAGGCCCTATTCGAACTTCAGCCTAAAGGTGGCCATACACAGTTTACGATCAATCGATAGGGAATGATAGATTTTTTTGTTAGATCGAACAAAAATCGAGTACTGAACAACTTGATCGTTATTGAACAAAAAATCCATGTAAAATTATCGGACATGTTGGTAAATATGATCAAATTGGTAACCATCAAGTGCAAATCAAAAATGTCAAATAATTTCATTTTTGTGTAATCTAATACATTAGATACAGCAGTGCTGCGCCTTCAGCTCCTTCGATGTCGGGCAGCAGCATGATGACGTCAACCTCGAACGGCTATATCGAGCCGTGTTTTCCTGGCTTAACAGTTGCGATAATATATCAAACAACCAATCGATAGTTTTACCACAAGGTATTTGGAGACCCTTTCCAATGGTTAGAATAAAGGTTTAGAGAGGGCAGCACCATACTGTCTACTTGGAATATTTATATATATAAATCCAGAAAATGAACGAAAAGTGGTATAATCGACTAAATGGAATCAAAAGGCTCTGTAGTTTAGGCAGCATGCAGAACCACGTCTCCCTTGTTGTGTGGGCTATACAGATGAATAACAGCTCAGCATTTAAAGCACACTGTCTCCATTAGCACATTCTTTTGATTCTATTTATTTTTTGAATATTGTGTGGAGAATGGGTAGAGCCAATAGAAAAGCATTTATTTATGTGCGCCCGCATGATGTCTAAATAGAGTCTTCTATGAGAGTTTATTTTCCTTGGTCTTTGTTCTTTCTTTCTAAAAACTGATCTATAGAACATAGAGGGGGTTAAAGCCAAGAACATTGATTGTAGGGGAAATGGTTTCCGTCCCTGAATGCTTTCATTGCCCGCGACTGATGCTCACTATTGCTTCGTTAAGGGATAAATATAGCACGTATAAAATATAGATAGGGAGCAATCACAAGTGAGGTTGAGCACACAGGCAAGGAAAAAGAATATTTCCACATCGGAACGAGATGGAAAATGGAAAAGAAAAAAACGCCGCTGACATATCGAGCTTGAAGCATGAGCAGGCAACACATTGGGGGAAGGGACGTCACTGTGTTTCTTTCCATGTCAGTGAGGCAGACGGATCGTTGTGGTCTCCTTTTAAACAGTGGAAAATGTGGGCTTAGCAGCCAGACAGGCGGCCAGCCTTACGAGCACAAACCATCTCGCTCCTTTTCAGTGTAATCCTTAACAATCCTCCACCCTCATTTGAGAATAAAAAAAGCCACAGCATGCTTCAAAAACCTCAGCAGCGTGGAGTATTCTGCTCATTCCAATCCAGCCAAGTGCCCAGGGACAGGGCAGGCCCAAAGTGGTCTGGGAGAGGTTAAAGGGGATTTGGCTGCATAGACGTTTCCAAAACAAAAAATATCCCCCCAGTTTACTGTAACAGGAAACACGTCAAGAAATCATGAATAAAATACAGATGAAAAGTTATACTAAAGCCTTTTGTCATCAGTATCCATTGGCCAAAATCTTCATTCATCAATCCTTCCTCAAGGATATTAAGCTGGGTACACATGTGTAGATATGGGCCAGATTGATGGCCGCTTCAAATGCCGTGCATGCTCACGGCCATCTATTTGGCCCATATCTAATGCGGCCATCCTTGTTTTCAAGCTGGACCAATCAATCCTGCTTCAACACAGGGATATTGGGCATGACTGTAAACCATGGTTGATGCCCATTGCTTTGCATGGAGACCGCGGGGTCTCCATGCAAAGCATAGGCTGAGTTGGAGAGAGAGAAGAGCTGTGTCTCCAGGTCCTCCGATATCTGCCGGGGGAGCTGGCGGGGAGCCAAGTTGTGATCAAATTTTGGGGGTGAAAAAGTGAGTCTTATGGTCCAAAAAAATATGGTACATTGTAATCAGTTACTGATACCATACCGCCTTAGGAAGCAAAAAGAAGACTAAATGGTATCTCTAGGGGTTTTTGAAGCAGCCATAATATATGCATAGAGGTGGTCATACACGCATAAAAATTTTGCTCTATCAATTTGATTGGCTTGTGCAATTCAAATATCAACCATCAGTCCAACAAAAATTGATCTTACAGCACATAACAGATCCAATGAATTCCTTCCAAAATCCTGTGCTCCATAATACAATTGGATACAAATTAATTACTTGAACAAATGAAATTTACCAACACAATCTTTAACATCTTTATAGATTTTAGGTTTGATTTCCATCACTTTTGGTTGATTGATTCAGGTTAAAAGGAAACTCTCAATTTAAAAGAATGATTAAGTTGATCAAACAGAAAAATGGAATTGTGTATGTCCACCTTCAATACTACAATATGCATATCAGAAGGAAGCAATCCTTGTTGCCCAAACAGCAAGTTTTGGGTCAACACTGTCACAGGAAGACACAGTATGGAAATAGAATAAAAAAAGTAACAAAAGTTTACAAAATTTTTTGTAAAAAGAAATGGCTTTTATCTTATTATCTAAATATGAAATGTTGTGATGGGTAGATATCACTCCAGGAATGGGATTTCCTAGGGAGGCTGCATTTGCTTCCAGACTGCCCCAGGTAACACTCACATGGTGCTAAGCTTCTATGATTAGAAGAACCTATTTATATTTAATACAAACAGCAGACCAGGGACAGTATGGTTGGGTAGAAAGGGTTAGATGATGCTGGACATCCTTCAGCTGGAAAATGAGATGGGATTTATCTGACCAGCGGAAGCTTCTATGCATTCAGCGTGCAGTGAAATCAAAGTAAGCAGTCAGTAGATGAGAGAATTTAGTACAACGGTGCAAGACTAAAGGTAATGCTGAAGTTCATCTTTATACTTTGACTGCTTGAATCACTTGTTGGAAGTAGTGATCTGCTTTACAGACAGCACTAGAATCTAACTATAAAAAAAACAGAAAAGAGTTGAAATAAAGTAGAGATCGTCATGCGGAATATGCGTGCAGGGACCATCGTATACTGCGCATAGCAGGAGAAAGGGCCCTTGCGATAATGAACTTGGTAGCCCTGCAATGGCCACTAACCACATCAGGTACTGGCAAAAAAAATCATTTTGCAGTCTACTGCAGTCTGCTCCCTGTATGGGAGATGCTTTTGCTGCCCCAACAAAAATACGGGCTGCAGGTCATTTTCGGTAATGCCAAGTGCAGGTCTACTGTGAAAGGTATACAGATTCCTTATGGAAACATGTGTACCATGCATTGACCCTAGTTGCACTGCACTGCAGCTAGTGTGAATGAGCCCTAAAGGTAGCCATATAAGGCCTGATTTGCACCAGATTTTTCAAAAACATCATCCCGTCAGCTGATCGGTGGGCACCCTTTGTGTATTGGGATCAGCCGGGAATTTACTGACATGTTGGATCACCAAGCGATCTGACATGTGGCAGATTCCTGGTCTATCTCACCAGGTGGGGCCGAGCGACCGTCGAGCAGGTATACCCAACCATACCAATCCGACATGCCAATAAATTTCTGGCCGATCTTATTACACAAAGGGTGCCCGCCGATCAGCTGAGGGGCCAGCTGCAGTGGGATGACATCATCCCGCTGAAGTCGATCCCTCATCTATCGAGGCTAATAAGGTATGGCTGCCTTAACACTATGCCTGTATTGTCTGTGCTTGTGTTTTTAATTAACTGTAAAAGCAACTGCAAGCAAAATGAATTCAGCATGAGATTAAAAGAGTCGTAAAGTTATAATGCTGGATTTAGACATTTTTTGCCCTTGCTCAGTATAGCCCTACTGAAAAGAGTGTGTTGAATAGGCTTCCACAAAAAAAGGTATACATACTGTATATTAATAGCTGTCACCTTCTTTTCTTGAATCCCATCTTTCACATGAAACTGACCTCTTTCTTCCTTGATCTGAAACTAAACTTTCTCTGTTATCAAATGCCCATGTATACTATCTTTAAGGATATGCTGGCAGCACATGCAGCTCTGCATTAAGCACTTGGTATACAAAGCCAAAGTCATTTTTCTTAATCCTTGAACACAATAAAAGCTGTACAAAAACTTCACTTTATCATGCATATACTGCTGTAAAATATTTCAGTTTTTACTGTTAAATGTATAACATTTATGTCACTTGGATAACCAAAGGGAAACATTAATAACAAGATTGCAATTAGGATTGTTAAATTGTAAATTACTAATCAAAAAAGTGTTGGCGGTCTGGGGGTTGAAAGTCTGAGTAGGCATATGTAAAGTTAGCCATACATAGGTCGATGCCCGTTCAATCGACCCGCGATCAATCACAGCTTAGTTACGTCACTACGTTGCACTAAGTTGTGGGTCGATCAAATGGGAATTGATGTGCACCCCTTTTCACATCGATTCCTGTTGGATGGGGACCCGGTGTTGTGAGATGAAAATACCTCACAACACGGGCTGGAGTGAGACACACAGGACGCCCACAGTGGAGAGTTGGGGGGGGGGGGCTCTGCAGCCAATCCTGTGTGCCTCTCTAAACTCTGCCTCTACAATTGACAGGGATTTATGGGCAAGTCCGTTCCCAGTTCGATCAACCTTTTTCGAGCAGGATTGATTAATCCTGCTTAAATTAAAGTATTTTTTTCTTGATTTTCCATTCGATTGACAATCGCAAACACGCACGATGATCAATCGCTCATGGATCAAACGGAAAATCGATCCATGTATGGCAATCTTAACCCTCTGGGCGTTACAAGCTTTTTGCGGTATTTTTAATGGCACGAAAATCCGTTTCCCCCGCAATCGCGGCGGAGTACACTGTACTCCGGGGTGATTGCTGGCTCACTGTCCAGCCCTCTACACACCGCCGGTGTCAAATAGATGCTGGCGGTGTGTGGAGAGGAGAGCGGCGCCCCCTCCATTTACATGGAGGTCTATGGTGCCGCTTCCTTCGGCGTCACAGATGACGCCGAAGACACGGGGCCGGAAGGGCTCCGTGTGTCTGCGGCTCTTCTACAGAGCCACAGGCACCCGAAAATGCTCCGTTTGTGCCCGATCTCGGCGCGGGCGCAGTTTGATCAGGGAAACTGCGCCCAAACTGAGTTCAGGCAAACCGCCCAGAACGTTAAGGGTGAAATCTAAGAAAAGCACGGTTTGACTTCTGAGATATCAGATTTGACCCAAAGCCAGCTGTTGGCCTGTGGATGGAGACAGCTGGAGGATCAAATCAAGAACAGGGAGGTCCATCTGCAGCAGAATCTACCATGCAGGAAGCTGAAAAGGACAGCGAGGGAGACAGTGAGGAAGACCCCACTTATTAAAACCACTCTACATTTGGGGGATTACCAAACACCATTTCCTGGTACTCATCTGTGAGGTGAGGGGGGGGGGGGCAGGGGATTAAAGGGGGGGGGGGGGGGGTAGTAGCAATCATCCCTTGGAGCATACAGACTGGGGTTAAGGGGCACCGAAAAAATTACCTAGTATAGGGCCCCGAAATTTCTGATGGTGGTCCAACTTAGGTATGCAGCTATAATAAGTCATATCTACAACGCATATTTGGTGACTTCTACATATTGTGACATTCCTTGTAAATTTTCAGCTTTCTTACAACACACATATCTATACAGCTATCTACAGTTCACATTTGTCTAAAGGTATCTGTAGATGACAGTAACCCAACGTCTTGATCACAATTCTTTCCCCTGATGCACCAGCAACATCTTCTGTGATCCTTCCGGCTCCTTCAGATCAGTAGTTATCTATGCTGACAGCTTGGCACAGGTATCTTGCAGAGCTGTGATACCAGATACTATGTATTGTTCAGAGCTGTAAGGATTCTGTGTCACTGCTTTTGGTGCAGAAAGAAGTATGTTTGAGGGAGAAAGTTAGAGTTAAAGCTACAATAACTAGACAATTGTCACCCAAGTTGATCTATCATTAGGACTGATCCTTTAGTGATCAGTCCTGATGGATCACTTAAAAAAAAACTATGGTGCAGGACACATTGTGTGTGTTTGTTCTCTTGCCATGTCCAATAAAGAATGTGTCCCAACAACAAATATCTAGCATTTTTAGAATACGTTTATCTAAAGCCAAATGTTTTTGGTTAATTTAAAACAGATAGTGGTAGGGATACATGATGTAAAGATGATACATTCAAGTTACCCAGGAAAATGGTTAATTATCATGTTGTATGGAAATCTAAAACTTGCTTGACCCCCCACTGTGTAATTATAGGGTGGGCCCAATAAGGGAACCATTCACTTATCCTCCAGTGTTCATTGAACAGAATAAACACTGTTGTTCCTTTAGCCAGCTATACTTCCATATTGTGAAGACATCATGTATATGTACATGTATATGATATTTTGTGGTAACATACCATGAGAATATTAGGCATTTAAGGTCATTCATTTTAAAAAGAATGCCTTATACATGGCAACACACCTCTAACTCCTTTGCTCTTGTTTGCTCCACAATGAAAGGTTATGTAGTGTGATGGATACTGTTTGGAAATAATAGTTTACATAACCTGCATTAATGCGGGACATATACATATATATTATGTTTATGCCTGGCATTACAAAACCTGATTTAACTGTACAGTTTTTGTAACGACACAGGAAGCAACCAGACAACGGAGCCAGCTGTTGGTTGTGTAAAACTTTTTTATTGAACAAGACCCGAATGGGATTTCAATACAAAGGCAACAGTGGCGTATAATAGTCCTCCACACTAGGCCAACACTGTGTAGCAGCAAGCTACAGTCCCAACTGAGTGTCTAAAAGAGTGGTTAGTTGTGTATACCAGATCGGATTCGGGATCGGCGTCAAGATTGTATCGTGATCGGCGTCAAGATTTGATCGGATAGGAATGCCCTTGCACAGTACCTTAACGGAGAACATCAGCGGTCCCCACGGTGGGTAGATACCGAATGGGAGTCCGAATGGCCGGCCAGGCGCAACGGCAAATGAACCACGAGTAGACAGGCGTGGCCCAACACGTTTTGGGGGGTGCCACCCCACTCCAAGCAGAGAACTCTCTGAAGGCAGGAAGAGAGGCGACTGGCAAGCAGGAGAGCTACGTACATGCTATTGTGCTCACCGGCTGTACGCACGCCGGCACTGGATACCATACCGGCAGGGGAGAGGGCCACAGGGCGAACCTGTCTTTTTTCCTCTATCCCTGGACTGAGCGCCACCCCTTCCTGGTAGCCTTCTCTTATCTCCTAGGGAGGTCCTGTTGCATGTTGGGACACAGGGACCTTAACCCTGTGCACACCACTGCTCTTCGCTACATTTTTTCCCAGGCTCTACTTTAACTTATTGGGCTATATTCAGGTGGGCTTAAAACTACAACCATGCTGCTCTGTTGAGAGGTTGTTAATTTTTAAAGAGCAGCATCTCCCACAATTGCCCCATGTTGTCCATATGGACAAAATCCCACTGAATGTGGTCATGGAAAATAGTCGTTAGCAGCAATACATTTTTTAACAGATGAGGTTTCTGCAGGTACTACACACCTCGATAATAACTTAGCTTAGCTAGCTATACATCACTACAACAAACAAATATGAGAGACCTTCAATTGTCCTGAGAAAATCTGGACCTCTATTGTAATTCTTCATGGTGGGTCAAAGTTGTCTCCATAAAAGTTGGTTCTCCAAGTTGGTTTCTCCAAACCTTTCAGGGTAGTGCCATCATAGCTTACTTCCCTGCAGAGTCATGGTAATTTTTGTAAATATATGCAACAGAAATTTTTGCTTTTATTGACAATTTAGAAGCCGAATTTAATTAGGTCCGCCTTCCTAGTTTAGAATGCTGGGGAATTTGTTTACCGCTCCCACATGTGCCTTGTGCTAGTTATAAATTGATGAGCTCCTTGTCCTTTTCTCTCATTATAGAAACCAAGGCCATTCAATCAATTTACATTTGTTATATTGTAATAAATCTAAGCCTACACACTAGTATGGTTGCAATACACTTTTCATGCACTTATAATGCATGAAAACCACATTACAATTCAGTACATATTTTAGGTCGTGGCCCTGTACAAAACGCTGTAAATATTCCTGTGTTCTATAAAAGCTTCTGTGTGCAGCGGCCTCTGTAAATTTCCTAAAGAAAGACATACTTTACCACATTGAGATCTCTCAGGCACCTAAAGGTTCAGAGGCATAACTTTAAATGACAAGAATACTTAACAAAAAGGCCCCCAGAATATAGCTTCTGCCCTAAAGAGACCCTGTTTTTTCAGACCTAAAGGTTCAGAAATCAACTAACAAGAGGCGGCGTTAACAATGCTGAAAATCTTTATTCAAACACCGATTCCCCAAGAAGGTCTCATGAACTTAGGTAGGCAAAAACAATCTACACCAAACAATAGTCCACCACAGTACAATGCTGCTAAAGTTACCGCCAGTAGATGAGACTAACCCACATGGGGCAGGTGGTAGCAAGGCCAGGAGTGACTGGTAGTTGCATGACTTGCGTACTATTCTTCTCTTTGGCTGCACGCACACACCAGACAAACAGGTGTGGCGGATATGCCTTGGAGTGGATTGCTTGCCCAGTCACACCATCCCCATCAGCCCCTTTCCAACTGAGCACCTGACCAGGGGCATTCCCATTGCTTAAATAGACTCCCACCCCCGAGGCATCATGGGTCGGTGTCTTAAAGGGTATACTAACTCCACTCTGTGTGCCCATGCCACTAAACTCCACCCCACTTAAACTTGCCAACTCCGTAAAGTTAGAATGCCACCGAAACTTTCTTATCCCTGCCGCATGCACCATTCCTTGAAAAGCTCACTCTCAAAGCAGGTTTCCTGGTCAGAGTGGGGTTGCAGTGATGGTTGCGGCCCTGGCCTCCAGTGATGGTGCTGTCTCAGCATCTTCACGCTCCTACAGGGCTATGGCTAGTTCAAGTAGGTCAAAGTAGGGGATTTCCGGGTTCTCCCGAATCTTCTACCATTGGCTTGTCCGCACATG
Source organism: Ptychadena robeensis (assembly GCA_036250615.1). Classification (NCBI taxonomy): domain Eukaryota; kingdom Metazoa; phylum Chordata; class Amphibia; order Anura; family Ptychadenidae; genus Ptychadena; species Ptychadena robeensis. The sequence continues at coordinate 137,891,463 of CM070033.1, forward strand.
CCTGGAGGCAAGCCCTTCGGAAGACTGCTCTTTGAGCTACACCTCATCTTCTACCCATAAAGCCCATCCTGTCTGACTAATCTGCCTCTGGCATATCTGAGTGGCGAGCTTCTTCTACGACACGGCATATTACGAGATGGTCTCACCAGGCCATTGCTTCCGGCCGATAAATTGCTTAACGGGCTCTCCCAAGCTTCCCACATATGTGTATATGGCCTCCAGCCACGCTACTAACCTGGCCAAAGTGTCGATCTCGGTGGAGGGCAACAGTGACATATCCCTATTGGTGTCACCTTCTAAGGCATTGTAGGCTATCTCTGCTTGTTGGGCCAGGGTGAGTCCATATAATTGTGCTAGGGCTTGGACATATTTAGTCCAGTCAATTTAAGTCCTTACCCGGCCTGTTGAACTTGGGTAGCTGTTGCTTGAGGAGGCCACCCATGAGAACTTGCAGTCCAATATTAGCAGAAGGAGGTGGTGGTGCGGTGGAGCTTGCTGTGCCAGCCTCATTGCCGTTTTCTGACATGGTTGATCTTGTTTGTGTCCTGTTGGTTCAGGAATCACCCAATGTCAAGAGGTGGCGTTAACAATGCTGAAGAACTTTATTCAAACACCGAGGCCCAAAGAGTGTCTCTTGAACGTAGGCAGGCAGAAACAATCTATGCAAAACAATAGCCCACCACAGTCCAAAGCTGAAGGCCCCCATACACGCAGCGATGGCTGCAGGATTTCGGACTCTGGTCCCCATCCAAAGTAATGGGATCATCCAGAGAAATATGAACATGTCCATTCTCTGGCCGACCAAGATTTTGGGCAACATGGATCTGACGCTCCATGTGGGCAGAAGCAATACACGTCCACACGCTGCGTGTATGGGGGCAATAACCGCCAGTAGATGAGCGTCCGACAGGCTACTCAGACAGCCTAACCCACTTGGGGCAGGGGGTAGCATGGCCAGGAGTGACAGCTGCTATTCTGCTCTCTGGCTGCTTGCAAGTCAGAACAAACAAGTGTGGGAGCCTGGGCATGGATCGCTTGCCCAGTCACACCATCCCTATCAGGTGCTTACCCACTGAGCACCTAACCAGTGGCCGTCCCTTTGCTTTGACTCCCAGCCACGGGGCATCATGGGTCAGTGTCTTAAAGGGGACACTACCTCCGGTCTTGCCACTACAAGACCATTCTGTTCAACAATCTGTATTTAACCTCCTAGGCGGTTTGCAGAGGGTGCATTTCTTTTCTGCCCTCCTCTGGCACCCTAACACATACCCTGTGCTGTAAAAGAGTAATGCCACATCAATAGCGCCCCCTACAGCCCCCCCCCTCTCCGGTGTCCTATATGAAGTCATAAGAGGACTGTTGTGGGCTTTCAGCAGAAAGGTGAGTATGCCCGCTATTAGCTCAGGTGGGTTTTGTTAGCTAACAAACTCACCCTGAGTAAACTCGTGCTAAACGCCCAGGAGGTTAGTATATTTATACCAATTATTTATTTGTAAAAGTGTTCCCTGTGAAGACATCCAAGCGCTCTGATGCTGGGCCCCTCCATCTTGGACGTCATGGCAGAAGCTCCAGCAGACATAAACGTGTCATTCATTTTACAGACTATTGTATTCTTCTTCCCTCCTGTGCATGTGGAGAGATCCTGGGGAGAAGAATGGAAGTGACTGACAGGGAAAGAAAATCATTTCTGCCTTGTTTATTCACATTGTCAGGGAGGAGAAATGAGTCTCACGGGATGGTAAAACCTAGGCAAAAATTAAGGGACTAAAATAACTATAACTAAAAGTAATAAAATGGCTTCTGAGTTCAGGTACAATAGGTATTGTTTAATTTTCTCAACAGCATGCTTTAAACCTATACTTCAAACCATAAACAAATAAAACACATATGCTATAACACTAACCTCTGACCTGGCATGACCAAATAAAGGTTTTCCAAAAACCCTTAATAAATATACCCACCTGGTCTTTGATTTTGCCCCCGCTACTGCTGACCCTGGTGCTGGAAGTGCGATGCCCTCATGACAGTGAGGGCATCATTGTCAGTGTCTCTGCCAGTCCTTTTTGCAAGTGTCCTCTGGAAATCCTGCACGTGTGTGTCTTTAGCTTGTACAGATTAGATAATAGTCACCGGAGATGAGGATTTTATGTTAGCCTCGGGTAAATATCCAGCATGTTCACAGCTGTCAGATAAGGTCCATCAGGATTGCTGAAGGACCAACCTGCTTGGTGTCCGCTATCCTACTGGGCGAGGACACAGTTGGGAGCCACTGGGGAACTCACTCATACTCACTCTTCTCTGCTCCATAGAACAGAACACGTTTCTGTTTGTACAGTGCTCGTTCTCTGGTCACTGGGAATGTTCATTCCTTATCGTTTTTAGTGACCACAAAACAATGATAACATAAAAAAAAAAATGTTAGGTCCTAGTCTCCAGTGTTAAAACCCCTGTGTTGTACATGCGTAGAACGTGGGGATGTCGGCACATGGCAGACATGGCCCAATGTTTGGACCAATGTGCTTTATCTCCAAAGGTACGTCATTGCCCACAACCAGTTAATAAGAATACGAGTCACAGGAAAGTATGCGTGACAGGTCCATTGAAAACCATTGTGGCATAGTTGCGCATTTCGCCGATAGAAATAAATAGGGCACGAAAAAATAACGCAAAGCTTAACATGTGATAAACAAGGGTAAAACTAGCCCACGCGCACACTAGATGTACAATGCTGATGGAGACATAGCCTTACTCTGGTGCCTGTATTTCTTAGTTAATGAATAATATGTCTATATCAGAAGTGTCAAAATGTACAAGTTTGGTGTTGGTGTAATCATTGGAAAATAGAAGTACAAATTAAAAACAAAATTTGCAAATAGGTATTGAAAAATGGTGTGCACTAAAATAGGCGTTGGTAAACAAATATTGTGTGATACACAGGGCTGTGGAGTCGGAGTCGAGGAGTCGGAGACATTTTTGGGTACCTGGAGTCGGAGTCGGCAAAAAATGGACCAACTCCGACTCCTACTAAATTTAAATGGGAATTAAAATTTTTACATTTATTATTTTTTTTTTTAATAGAAAAAAATTAACTTCAAATGTCGCAATTAACAAACTGTCATAATGAACAACTTCTCTGCTATAAGAATAAATGCATGCCGTGCATAACATTACAGCGCCCACTGTGACCCTAGCCTAAAGGCCCCCACTCGGTACGTGTGATCAGCTCAGGTGAGCTCCAGACTGCAGCGTGATGACGTCATCACCCTTTGTGTGCTGGCCGTTAGCTTCAATGAAGACGCCGGTCTCCACTGACACTAACAGCATCGGCCAGAGATTATCGGACATGTCCGTTCTCTGGCCTGCCGAGCTGTGGGGCGTCAGCGATCTGTCACCCCATGTGGTCACCCCCGATTGGCGAGTGTGCACGCCCATCGGTTGGCGGCAAAATCGGCCACCGTTCGGTGCGTGTATGGCAGCCTGGTATCTCTCGCTGATAATGAAGTAAATGTGTGTTGCTGGACTAGAGACGCTTGTATAAGGGAAGGGAATGGATCGCCAATAGTTCAAGACTGAAGCTGTAAAGCATTTGGAAAACCGCTGTCATTCAGCTGAGGTGACAAATACTTAGATTGTTAGCTTCAACTTTACACATGACTCTGGGATTCAAGGGAAATCATGAATCATGTGTGAAGTGCCCCTTCATTCTGCCTCTTCTTGGAACCTTCCACTGCCCTATCTTCAGCAGAAGATCAGAACACTAAAGCTTGGCACACACGGGTAGATCTGTAAAAAGATTTGAGTACAATCAATTAACTTGCGCACTCACGGTGATTGGTTGTACTCTAATCTGTTTTCAAACCTACCCGTGTGTGCCTTCCTTCCGGCGGGATCAATAGAGCCGGCTAAAAGGAACTTCATTGAACGGGGTTCCAACATGTTGAAAAGACCCAGTTCAATCTCCAATACTTTGTATGGAGACATGAGTCTTCATGGAAAGTATTGAAACAGCTGCGGCTCCTGCCTCCTCCACAGCCGTCGGCTGTCAGTGTGAAGGGGGCGGAGCCAGCACTCCTCACTCGGAAGCTGTGTGAGTGAGGCAGCTGTATGAGACAGGCTGCTTCTCCCAAGCTTGTGGTGTGTTGTAAATCACACACTGCAAGCTGGGGAGAAGGGGTCCCCATTGAACAGGAATCGATGTGCCCATGTGGTGCACATTGATTTCCGTTCAGTTGATCCCCGATCAATCACAGCGGGGTGCCTAGCTTAAGGAAAAAGCAGCAGCATTTTCTACCTAACTTCCTTTCTCTGCTTTAATTGGCCATTACAGTCCAGTGTTGGTTTCCTAGCCAGTAGTTCTGTGGTTAGTGCATGTCACCTTCCTTTCCTTCAATGGATGGATACAATACATTAGCATATTAAATACAGAGGAGTCGGAGTGGAGGAGTCGGAGTCGGAAGAATCTGAAACTGAGGAGTCGGAGTTGGGAAATTTATGGACCAACCCCACAGCCCTAGTGATACAAAACATCAAATGTATGATGTTTAGGGGAGGGGGTTTAAAGGGCATTTTACACAGATTTCTGTGGATTGCAGATCAATGTGGGTGATCGAGTATCTCAAATAAACAAAATGGGCATATTATTATAGCATATAGTGTCAGACCGCAAGAAGAAGGCATATATGTAAATATAAGAAAGCCCTCATTCTCTCTTTATGTAAGAATTGGTTAAAAAATATTGAATTCACAACAAAGTTACAGCTGATACACCATTTAAGTTATACCAGCTACACAATGAAAGGGTTGAGTGCTTGTCTAGGGTGAACCAAAACAGGAGTTTCATTTGTCAGCACCCTGCTCTGTCCTTCTCTATCTGGCACCTGGGACTGTGGGCAGGATGTGAGTGTTCCTTCCTCTAAAATTAAGGGCATTGGAACGAATCTGGACCCCGTAGTTGAAGCATCACCACTTACCTGGATTACACTCTCACACCCCCTCCTCTTTTCTTATCTTTCTATCTCTAGTTTGAGAAGATGTGTGATAAGATTTTTCTTGTATTGGTTTGAATGTTGGACCATGTTGGCCTGTACCATAATATAAAACTTGACAAGAAATATTAAGGGCTTTGGGGCCTTGTTCCAATTTTCTGAGAGCGTATCACTCTCAATATGAGAGACACTGACTGTGCTGACAGTGTGTACCGTCAACAGCCTGACAACAGGCTCTTTGCAATCATCTTGGACTTTAGATGCTTTGAAATTAAGCTGGATTGTTCAGGCTTATCAATTGGACAGCCCTCAGCAATACATTTACAAGGAAATGTCTTTATTAACCAGTGCAGCTATTTCTTTATGCTGGAGCCTTACAGGCGAGACTGTGCACAAACACCATCTGCAAGACGTGTCTCATCGAGCCTGAAAATACAGTGAAAACCTCGCCTACACACAAATCCCTCTTTTCTCAGCTCAACACACACATACACTTTGTAATGTGGGTTCAGACTTCTATACAGCTTGGTGGATTGTTGTTACTCATTCAAAACCCAAACTAAAGGCATTTTGCATTGTTAAACATAGCAAATAGTTGAAAAAAATGTTTTTCTTTTGTGGAATTCCTGTCAGCACACTCTTTAAATTGCCCTTGTATTCTATCAACCTAGCTAACCCTGTTACTTTCTTCCCTTTCTTTTTACCTTATTTGACATTAATTGGTTTTCCAGTGAAGAAGAAACACGGGAAAACTTTTGTAGACATCCTTGATGTGGAATTTGCAAATTTGCAAGGTACAGCTTTTAATGCCTTCACCTTCTACAGCTGTCCTAACAATAAGACAGGCCTGGAGCAATGTAATAAAATGCAATAAGTGTAATGCCTACATGACTGGGATGCAAGGGACCTGAGCTGGGTTCAGTCAGTTATTTCAAGGGGATACAATCTGGGTGTGGTCGCTTTGATCAAGTGTGGTGGCTGGAACCGGTTCTGTACCAGTCGTCTGGAGAGCAGCGAGGTGAAAGTTGACCACTGGCTTTTCTTGACCTTCTTGACAGTTCGCTTGGGTTCATGGCGTCTATGGAAGAAACAATGAGGCTGTTAAGGGATGCTGCTGCCATGCACTAGGTCCAAGCTCAGAAGGCTGCAGCATTGCAGGGGGCTGCCCAGGTCCCACTGTCAGGGTCTGGCGCACTACGTGCTAGGAGGTCCAGGCCTCCTGAGTGCTTCAGGCCGTCTCGTGCCCTCAGGGCTTTGCACAGGGAGCCCTAGCAGGGACCCTCCAGGGCCGCCGGCCAAGCGATTGTCAGCTGGAGCGGGGGCGCGCCCTGGGAGAAATCCCCTTCGTCGGCGGAGCCCACTGGGGAGGGTTTCTACTCATGGATCCCACACTTCCCCCCGACGTGGGTGACCGGAGCAGTGCGGCCTCCGTCCCTACCGGGCTCGGCGGACGGTGTGGCCCGGCATGGTAGTCGTCCTGTTGCGGGTCCCGGCGATGTCCAGGAGGTGGCCGGGGATCCTATTGCAGAGCGGATGGCAAACGGAGCGCAAAGGAGTCCCAGAGTCCTGAAAATGGTCGGCGGGTGGTGGCGGTGGCCGGAAGTCTAGGCCTCCTTCTCGAGGTGGCACAGTAAGTGATGCAGGCGCGGCGCAACAGAGGCCCCTGAATTGTCGCCAGGAAGTAATGTACCCGGCAGGGGAATCGACCGGGCCAGGGAAGCAGAGATGCAGGAGCCAGGGTGCAGGATCGCAGCGCCGTGCGGAATGTGGCGGAAGGATGCGGAGTGCAGTGGTCCCGGCCTGTGGGGGAGAGCGGCGTGGCCGAAGGGATGCTGTGGCTCCTGAGGAACCGGAGTTGGGCGAAGAATCGGCGTCTCCTGGGATAGCCAGTTCAGATGGTGAACTCAGCTTCACAGATGAGGATGAGGATGTGACCGGGTTTGCGGGGGCGACGGGACCTGCTCCTCGCAGCCTGGTGAGTCTAACGCGCTTAATGATCTTTTGGCTGGATTGCGCGGCTTGATGCCTTGATAGGCCTTCTGCTGAGGTGGGGGTCACTAGTGTGGTTACGGCGCTGGTGCAGCTATTGTGGGGTAAAGGTAAAGGGCGTAAACAAGTCAGGTCGCCGGCAGCTGCATTAGGGACCCAAGGCAAGGGCTGTGCCGCCGGTTGTTGTTGAACCGGAGGTGGAGGCCAAGGCTGGTTCAAGTAAGGAAAAAGCTGCAGGATAAGGGTACCGGTGTCGGCAAGAGTAAGTCAGCCGGAGAAGGATGTGGAGTTGGTCCGGTTGGCGGATGTTGGCGGAAGTCGGAGGTTTATGTTTGTTTTGAGGGCCCCCTGGGGGCGCATTTGAAGAAGGAGGTTAGGGAGAAAATTTGGAAGGACGAATATGTCGAAATATTTTTCTTGTTATCTTTGTACAAATTTCATTTGGATAGGGTCAAGCCAGATGAATGTAAGAAGGACGAGGAGGAGAAGCGCAGGTATCGCCTTATACCTTGTACGTTCTCCAATTGGCTTCAAGCGTTTGCTATTTTGGGCAGTGTTATAGGGGTCAAGGCGCCAGAGCATTGTTGGGCTTTGTTTTGTTACATGGATGCGATTATGAGCAGTTTAGGCAGCGTAGGGCGATCCGGCCATCCATACGGTGGGACCACAAGGATATACAGTAGGTTTGTGGGTCCAGCTAATGGCATATGCAAATGGTGGTGCGTTTTTTCAGAAGGGGGCTGGTGGCTCCGGGTCCGCGGGGCCACCGGCCTCCAACAAGAAAGGCGTTTGTTGGCAATTCAACGAAGGGCATTGCAGGTTTTTTGCAAATTGCAAGTACAAGCACGTGTGCTCCGGTTGTGGGGGAGCGCATGCGTTGTCAAAATGTTTCAAGCAAGGGAAAGGAAGGGGGAGAGATACCCAAGGTAAGAAGGAGGACGACAATAATGGTGGCAAGGATGCATCCGTTTCTAGATAGATATCCGGACAGGGAGGCGGCGGTTTTACTCGAGACGGTTTTGATGTAGGTTTTGTTATTCCTTGTTCTTCTTTCCCTGTTCCTCCTATTGCTAAGAATTTGAAGTCTGTGTTTTCCCAGCCTGGGGTGGTTACGGACAAACTTCGTAAGGAGGTGGAGCTGGGTAGGATGTGTGGCCCCTTTTCTGTCATGCCAATTTCTGACATGGTGGTGTCTCCTTTGGGGGTAGTTCCCAAGAAGGAGCCCAACAATTTTCGCCTTATCCATCACCTTTCTTTTCCAAAAGGGGGGTCGGTTAATGACGCGTTGCAGGAGGAAGACTGTACTGTGTCGTATACCCGTTTTGATCAGGCGGTGCGGTGGGTACGGCAGTTGGGTCAAAAGCTGATGTGGAAGCAGCTTTCAGGTTATTGCCAGTACACCCAAGTTGTTTTTGTTTGTAAGGCTGCCATTGGCAAGGGGGTTTCTATGTGGATCGTTGTTTGCCCATGGGTTGCGCATACTCCTGTGCGTTGTTTGAGAAGTTTAGTTGTTTCTTTGAATGGGTTGTTCGTGATGTGTCTGGCCTTGAGTCGGTCATTCATTACCTAGATGATTTCCTGTGCATTGGGCCGCCTCGTTCATCGGTATGTTGTTTGTTGTTAGCTACTTTTGAACGCATGGTGGACAGGTTTGGAGTTCCATTGGTTAGGGATAAGGCAGTTGGTCCAGTTACGGAGATTAGTTTTTTGTGTGCATTGTGATAGATTCAGGGGCAGACTTCCTGAGGATAAGTTGCGTGGGTTACGCCAAGAGATCGGACAGGTTCGTCAGTTGCGTAAGATTCAGCTATGCAAGTAACAGTCTTTATTGGGCAAGCTTAATTTTGCATGTAGGATTATTCCGATGGGGAGAGTTTTTAGTGAGCGGTTGGCGGCGGCCACTGCCGGAGTGGTGGCACGCCATTACATACGGCTGACAAAGGAATTAAGAGCGGATCTGACGGTGTGGGACTGTTTCTTGAGGGACTACAATAGACGGTTGGTTTGGTTGGAGGGTCCGGAGAGTAACTTGGACCTAGAAATTTGTACGGATGCAGCTGGATTAGCTGGTTATGTTGCTTACTTTCAAGAGCAGTGGAGCACGGAGGCTTGGCCGGGGGCTTGGGGGGAGGCCGGGTTTTTAAAAAACCTGGTGCTGTTGGAGCTGTTCCCGGGGGTGGTGGCGTTCGAGCTATGGGGGACGACCTTGGGTAACAAAAGGGTGCGCCTTCATTGTGACAAAATGGGAGTTGTGCAGGCCATTAACAACGTGTCTGCTTCATCTCCGCCTGTGATTCGCTTGTTGAGATGGTTGGTTTTGCACTGTTTATGTTTGAATTCTTTTCTCTATGCTGTTCACATTCCGGGGGTGTCCAATGATTTAGCAGACGCATTATGCCGTTTTCAGTAGCAGGATTTTCGCGCGCTGGCACCGGAGGTGGAGCAGCATGGGATTCCGTGTCTGGCACATCTGTGGCATGTTGCCCGTAAACGGTAGGCGAGCTGATCAGGAGGTCGGTGAGTGACGCTACTTGGGTTGCTTATGAGAGGGTATGGGCCGAGCGGCTGTTGTTTGTGGAGGCACAAGGGGAGATGTTGCTGTTGATTTTTATTTGTGATAAAAATCTATGCTATGTGCGCGGGCTGTCTGCGGCGGCCATTAATAGGAAGATGGCTGGCTTGGCTTTTTTGTGTAGGGAGAGCTGATGTGACCAAGTTGTTTACAGTTCGGCAGGCGTTGAAAGGGTATCGGAGGGTTAATGTTGTGGTAGATAAGCGTAGGCCAGTGTAGTTTCAGTTGCTCGGTTGTTTCTTGGGGGTTCTGAGCGACGTTTATTTTGATGAGTACGAGCTACAGTTGTTTAAGGCGGCATTTACTCTAGCTTTCTTTGAAGCGCTGAGGATTGGGGAGTTGGCCAGCCCTGCTAAGAACAGGTGGGGGGGGGGGGTTGTTTGTTCAGGATGTGACTTCAGATTTGTATCTCTCGGTCAAAGACGGATCAGGTGGGTAGGGGTGTGTGTTTGAAGGTAAAGGAATTGCCTGGTTTTCAGTTGTGCCCGGTGGCCTCTTGTGCGTCATTTATGCGACTGCGTCCGTCTCATGAGGGGCCACTTTTGATGCATCAGGATGGGGGTGTGCTGTCTCGTTTCCAGTTTATATCGGTTTTCAGGCAGTGTTTGAGGGCAGTTGGGGAAGACCCCCATCAATTTGCGTCTCACTCCTTGCACATTGGGGCTGCCACAGAGGCAGCCAGATGGGGTTTATCGGATCGGCAGGTTATGAGAATTGGGAGATGGGAGTCCGCGAGGTTTCGGTCATATGGTTTCAAGGTATGCAGTTCAAAGACAAGGTTGGTGGGAAATCATCTGATGGTGTATCCCCCTGGGTGTAGGTCAGAGGGAGCTGACCAAGTCTGTTAAGCAGTCTCAGTGGGCTTGCGGGCAGCCTTAGTTGTCCTCCAGTCGGCGGTGGCTGAGGGCCAATACAAACTTTGGCGGCAAGCACTGGTGACATGTGTTCATTGGGTTGGTGGATCGTGAATCCTTAAAGGCTCGGAACTAAGAGTTTAAGAGAATCTCAGATATGGTTTTGTTATGGTAAAATAAAAGGCGCTTTGGCCATTTAAATCCACTTTCTGTCTGCAGTGTATTATTTATTGTTAAGTAAGTAATAAGGTTATAGGTAAGTTAAATAGCCTAATAGGCAGGGGTGAAGGTTCTTAGGGCATATTCCAGTCATGTCAAACAAGGAATTTTGCACCAGTTGTTTACTATAAAAAAAACAGCATTAAAGGTACCCATACACGTATCGATTTGTGTTGATCAGAACGCATGTTAGTGGTGATCAATTGTTCCGGAATCTAATGCTGCCCACCTTGACGATCGACCACCCAAAAATTTTTATTGACACAAAAGAGGATTGAACATTGATCTGCCAGGTTGCGGCGTTAAAAAAAAAGCCAGTTGGTGGTCACCTTTGATCCTTTCCCATTCTACCTGCCCATATCTTCCTACACCAGCTCCCTTTCCTGCAACCATCTCCTATACCGAATATACATTTGTAACCACAAAAATAAATAATTACAAATTATAACATAGAAATAGTAATGGGTTGAGTTAACCCCTTACTCCTTCCAAAGCCATTAACCACAGCGTGGCAATAAGCACTAAAACAGATACACACACTTTCCAAATACATTTAACACCTTATATTTATAATTATCACAATTAACAGCAATAGCTGACATTAAAAAATCATCTACACACACTCCATTCCAAGAACCCAACTAGAAAGGTTTAGATTTAATAATTTAATCAATTATCAGATAATAAACCGCAAACCAAACATTTCTACATTTACAACAAAGCAATAAAGTAGAAACATCACATGAGACCACCAACAGCTAATTAAGTACTGACCCTACCAAATCTAAAACAACCAGCACCCCAGCAAAACCATAAACATGAGATACATTCTTGGTGGGCTTTTCATTTTTTTTTTATTGACTTGGATAGAAGACCGTAAATTTTTTTCTATTGTTGCATTTTATTTTTTTCGGATTATCGGATGGAAATTCATTTTTTATGGTGATTTTTTTCATCTTTTTTACAAAAATCGCTTTATTGGATTTTAATTATGAATGGACTACAGTGCTGGATTGGACCTATTAACTGTAATTAATTTTGCATTTATTCAATGCTATTTTCAGGGGGGTTTGTATATTTCAGATATTTTGTTGTATATTTCAGATGTTTTGGTAAACTTATGCAACACATATGTGACATATCTAGATCAGTTACATGTAATAATGAATGTTATTATTACATGTAACCCGTATTGAAATGTATATGTATGTTGTCTTATTTCAAACTAGCGGCTTTGACGCTAAGGAGTTAATGCTTCCTACAGGGGTTAATGTGACCTCTATTTTAATGTAAGTATGGGATATAAATGTGTGTGGGTTGTTTTAATTGCAGAAGTTTGTGGTTACAATTGTCGGCTTTTGTGATTTTCACTTTTTTTTATTGTAAAAATTGTGAAAATTTTTTAATTTTGGGTTTTGTAATTGTGGGAAATAGGAATTGAGCAGGAGGGTGAATATGTGTTATTAATTATGTTTTTAATTTTCCAGTATTGTGAATTGTGTGGTTTATTGAAGGAAATAATGTGTTATTTCTGGATTTGTCTATGGTGCAAAAGTGCACCATAGACTTCAATGGTAAATTTTTCTTTATGTCGTAGGCCTGTAACTT
>CM070033.1:137903789-137923990 GCA_036250615.1 Ptychadena robeensis
TAGAAGCAGTTGGAGCGCTGGACGAGGTGCTGCCGTCCATAACGCTAGGGCGGTTAAAAGTGTTTGTTTTTTAAAGCATTTATTGCCACCGAGGGGTTAATGGATTGCATATGCATAATCCATAGGGCGGGCAACAGGGATAAAGTTATATTTATTTTAAACTGTAACCATTAATTTGGAGTTATAACATGGAAAAATAAATATAATATTTTGGCACTTGATATGCCCTGGGCCAATCGAAGGCATTACAGGAAGTGACCTGTTTTTTTGCCTTCTAACAGTAGGGCTAAAATCAGCTAAAAATCGATAACCAAAGATAGGCTGCATCACTTTGATCCCAACGTACTTATGCACAAATCAACAGTCATTCTAAAATCTTCTGTAATTAGTCTTTAGGGGGCTTATGTTACCATGTTCACCTTTTATTTTATAACCATAATATACAGGGTGGGCCATTTATATGGATACACCTTAATAAAATGGGAATGGTTGGTGATATTAACTTCCTGTTTGTGGCACATTAGTATATGTGAGGGGGGAAACTTTTCAAGATGGGTGTTGACCATGGCGGACATTTTGAAGTTGGCCATTTTTAATCCAATCTTTTGTTTTTTTAATAGAAAGAGGGTCGTGTGACACATCAAACTTATATTCACAAGAAAAACAATGGTGTGCTTGGTTTTAACGTAACTTTATTATTTCATGAGTTATTTACTAGTTTCTTTCCACTTATAAAATGTGTTCATTGTGCTGCCCATTGTGTTGGAATCTCAATGCAACCCTCTTCTCCCACTCTTCACACACTGATAGCAACACCGCAGGAGAAATGCTAGCACAGGCTTCCAGTATCCGTAGTTTCAGGTGCTGCACATCTTGTATCTTCACAGCATAGACAATTGCCTTCAGATGACCCCAAAGATCAAAGTCAAAGGGGGTCAGATCGGGAAACCTTGTGGTCCATTCAACTGGCCCCTGATGACCAATCCACTTTCCAGGAAACTGTTCATCTAGGAATGCTAGGACCTGACACCCATAATGTGGTGGTGCACCATCTTGCTGGAAAAACTCAGGGAACGTGCCAGCTTCAGTGCATAAAGAGGGAACCACATTATCATGTAGCAATTTCAAGGTCTCCTGATCTGACCCCCTTAGACTTTTAGGGATGCCGGTTGAGGTCTCCGCCCCCCCCCCCCCTGGCCAGCTGACGGCACATTTAAGGCTCACATTTGGACCGGAGGGGGAGAGAGGTGGGGATTACACAGATGGAGCTGCCGGAGAGCCTTTCACGTCAATATAACACGGTAGGAACCGAGCCGGTGTGGCTTAAGCTTCAGGGCTGTTGTTATTCTTGGATACCTTGCTAGTTAGCTAGCATTGTTAGCGAGCCCGTATGGGCACACCACCTTTTGACTCACTCCTTGGCTCTCTGGTTCTGTGTTGGTACAATCCCCCTGGTCTCCCCCTCGTTGGGACTCTGGGAGCTTGGTGTCCTGGCTGGGGTGTCCTCGCTCTGACCACACACATCATATTGATATTGTTTTTCTTGCTCTGACTATCTAGATGCTGCTTTAACTAGATACATACTGACTATTACTGGTTTATCCAGACACCAGCCCCGTTTTTGGGGGAAATTGCATAATGTGGAGACAAGATGGGGCTTCTAACCCTCCTGGAAACATCATGCTGCAATTGGTGAGTTCCCTATGACATAGTGGAATGAATGTACTGAATTAGCTGTAACTTATCCTATTGGGAGGGGGACTCTGTTTTGCATCACAACTAGTTTTGACTCTATGACCCCCCCCCCCCATCTCCCTCGTCCCGTCAGGAGGGGGGTTGACTAATTGGTGCTATGTGTATTCTGCAAGAGAGTTGCTTATGATTACATGCCACTAGCTATATATCAATTTCATTTTAGATATCGTGAGTATATATTGAATCAAGCACCAATTCCTGGGGTGTTCTTTCCTACTGATGGGGCCCGTAAGTCAGGCCAAAACGTGTCAAGGATCAACCTACACCCCTCTGGAATGAACCCTATTACTGACCTTGAGCTTGTGGACTTCTGTGTAATATGTGATACTTGCTTTTAACCCACCCTTAACGTATTATCCACATAGAGCTGGATTGTTTTTATGATGGGGACTTGGATTTAATTATTTAATAAAGTGATTTAAATAACAAATTTACCTAGTTGTCCCCGTCACCACCTAAATCTCTTTGGGCTAGCCACCCCTCCACTTATCCAGCTTCACTGAATACTAAAAGATTGGCCAAATAATTAAATTGACCGCAAGCGTGCACGGCGGACAATATGCGGCAAAATCAGCTGCAAATCTAACGGTCTATGCTCAGCTTTAGCCATGTAGCAATTATCACAGCCTATAGAGTGAGAAAGGCAATAATCCCCATCCAGAAATTCACAATCCATCGCTACTAAAGCCTTCCTATGGACTCCAACCATAAGTACAATTGAAAGCCACAGAAAATACGTTTTGGTGCCACGTTGGTGCTGAATATGTCTATCCAACACTCATTGGTGCATAGCCTATAATATATGTCATATTGGTAAGTGTTTGGACAACAATACCTCAAAGGACTAGGTTCTAAATTCATGGCCTGGTATCTCTTCAAATTGCTGGCTTTTCTAAAAATGCTTTAAGCTGAGACATTGCTGTTAAAAGTGAAATATCTACCTGTAGAGTACACAAACGATGAAGAAAAGCCAAGTAAATAAACAGAAGGAGGCCAAAACCAACATTAAATAAATAAACATACGTATAAGTGGGCTCAGCAAAATTCAAGTACAAAGATACTGCACTCTGCAATATGTTTGAAGTTAAATGCCAACGTGCTCGATTGTGCAGAATGGATTCAGCAGTGGTGACCTATGACCGGGACTTGAGACCATCACACAGTCAATGTAGCTTATTTATAGGGCCATATAAAGGATTATGTATAATAAAAAGCACATGGAGGCAAATGTTTTGCAATGCATGTTAAGATGATTTTTTGAGAGCTTCTGCCCTGAAATAAAAACATAGGAAATTGGGAATTAACTGTCATTCTTGCCAAGCAAGGGAGGAACTATTAATAGAAGAGAAAATGTGCATCCTATACTCAACATTCTCATACTCAACAGCCATGTACTACTGTGGGTACTATTTTTCCAATATGTCTTTACACTTATCTGTTCCCCACTGTCTTTTAGAAATGATCAATGACATGACAGATTTCTTGATTAGTATGCAAATATATGCAGACTGAATATGAGCTAGTCAACTAGAGACTGATTGGTTCAGTTGCAGTCTACATACATTTTGTATGCAATTGTAGAAATATGAGCATTGCATTGACCATCTATACTGGCTACTGAGTGTGACCAAGCAAGTGGAGGGAATGCAAACATCAGCACAGGAGTTCTCAATCAAGACCCCAATGGTCCCACGCCAGCAATCTATGTGTAAGTAAAAAAAGTTTTATCCTAATGAAAAGAGTCACCATTCAACATCTCAAGTTGTTTTTTTTCAAATTCTTATAACTATCTACATTTCCTCTTGACTCTTTTTATATATTTAATTGCATAGGTATGCAGGAAAAGCCATATAACACTGCCAGTTATGCAATGCTTGTCACAACCATATAACAAGTGAGAAAATCCATCATCAATTGCCATATCTATTGAACAGCTTGGGCTATATGTAAATTTGGAGCAATCTATACATTCCACTATGTAAATACCAGGTATGTAAATTAAAAATCAAATGCAGGCATTACCTGTATACAGATATCAGAATGCCATCTTTTTAACATGTTGGGAAATATACTGTATTACACAATTGTAGGCAGAAGATATATGTTTTTAAAGATGACATCATCTGTACATCAATACATACAATTTATAAATGACATACATCTAAAATAACATGTAAAATAACATTTACAAAATGAGGTATGTGTAAAAGTTTTTTTTTTTTTAATAATGCATTGCTAAACATACATATTTTTTTAAACAAAATATGTCAAAATGACCTGCCATTGTCTGTACATACTACTGTATGAAAGTACCTCAGGAGATCGGTTTCCTGGGGCAATCTAATATGCACATTTCAAAAACCCTATGTTCAGTGCTGGCTCACCTTCTCTCTAACCTTGCTTTTAGCTATCACAATTACCGACCAATAGAAAGGGTGCAGGAGGTGAAAGATAGACTCTTGACACAGTTATTAGATTAAGAATTTTGCATATGAGAGCATGCAAGAGCTTCAGCAGAAATCTAAAATTGTGCTTTCCCCCATCACCTTCAAACATTATCTTTCCCCCATCATCTTCTAAGCCTCCCCCAACATCTCACTTAGTAAATATCACATGGTCATCTCCCATATTCCACAAACACGCTGCCTTGGTGTCACCTTTGATTCTGCACTCTCCTTTATTCTCAACATATACAGAACATTGCTAGATCCTGCCACTTTCATCTTCACAACGTCTCCAAGATACTTCCCTTCCTCACCCCAAAGACCACCAAAGTCCTGGTACCTGGTATACCCTCATCTTTTCTTGCCTTGACTACTGCTACATCATCCTCTCTGATCTTCCTCTATCTAGACCCTAGGTGCCCAACCTGTGGCTTGGGGGTCGCATGCGGCCCTTTGTGCGTTCTTCGGCGGCCTCCCTCAGTCCTCCACTTGTGGCTGAAACCTTACTGTTCTTGCATAGGAACTCCCCTGCCTGCCAATCACCGGCTGGTCTTCGCCCGGGAATTTATTAGAGTGGGAAGAGGTGATAAACATACATGATAGCAGTACGTAAAAGCCGATCAGCCACCCAGATGGCGTCTGAGCAAGACCCTCACCTCTCATCTTCTCCTCTAGTGTTGGCGGGGGATCAGCAGACAGGTGAGTGCCTATGCTTCCAGTATTCAACCAATGGACAGGGGTGATTATATAATATATATTGCGGCACATAACCTGAGAATAGGGGCATATTACCTAGGGTCATAGGGTTATGTGCCCCAAATATATCATCAAAGGCTTTGATGATATCTATGAGGCACATAAAGCTTGCTATGCCTGCTGCCTTTTTTTGTTAAAAATGCTTATACAAGTTAGAATAAATAAAAAATGCTATGTGCAGCTCTTAAATGATGCTAAGTGCCGCACTTGTGGCCCTCCATATAAACTCAGTTGCCCACCACTGACCTAGACTGTCTCCTCTTCAGTCCATCATGAATGCTGCTGCTGCTGAAGCTCCTTATCTGCTGCATAGTGATGGCCAAACATCGGCCTGGACTGTCCGCGAACGGGCAGGTCGGACTTTTAAAGAAGTCCGCCTGTTCGCGGACAGATTCAAATTCCCCGCCTCTAGGCGGGGAATTTGAATCGGAAAAAACGGATGTGGCGTCAGTGACATCACATTCGGTCCCTGGAACGCATCCTGGAACGCATAGTTCCTGGTCAAGGGAGCCGGATGTGACGTCACTGACGACGGTTTTTTCACTAGGAGACCGGCTTCATGCCCGGTCTTCTAGTGAAAAGATTCTTCCTCCGGCACGATCTCGCAGGTCCTGATCCTGCCGGAGGAAGAATATAGATCTTCTTCTCGCCGGCGAATGGGGCGGGTCGAACACCCGTACTGCTCGGCGGGGAGAAGGAGGGCAGTTCGGCCATCACTGCTGCTGCACCTATCGACACTGGCTTTTACAGTTGTCCAGAGAATAAAATTCAAAACTCTGTGCCTTGCTTTTCAATCATTCCACACCTCTTGTCAAACTTACATTTCCAAACTGGTACTTAACCTCCACTGCTGAGGTACAAAAAAGGGCACCATAGACTTTAATGGAAAAAAAACTTTTTTATTACATTGTAGGCCTGTAACTTCCCAAAGTTTGTCCATACAGGAGTCTGGTAGACATTCTGAATATAATAACATGTGCAGATGCATTGTGAATAACTCATAAAATCAAGTAATGAATATTTCAAAAGAAACTGTATCAGGTAAATTAGCACTGCAACCACTAGATGGCGCTGCAGATGTGCCAGGTTACATAAGACAGCATGTAATTAATTGAAGTCAATGTATTACATTCATTTCTGTACACTTGGTGTTGGTGTTCACATTGAACAGTGTTTTTCATGCAGAAAACACTATTCAATATGATTTTTATTTAAAACTCCCGCCAGCACCGGGATGGGGGGGGGGGTGATCTGTTCTCCTGAAGCTGCCTCTTCATCAGTTAGGAACCACACGGATCAGTGAGTTCACGCTCCTGGGGCTCCAATCTCCACCGGACGAACCCAGCTCGTCCAGTGCAGTACTAACAGGTCAGAGCTGGATGAGCTAGGACTATCAGGAACGGCAGGGGGGTTAAATATACCCCTAAACCCTTCTGCTCCTCCACTGACCTACTAATCACATACCATCCCATATCAGTTCCAATCTAATTCATAAGTATCTAAGCCAATGTCTAAAAAATATTTTATAGATTGTGTTAAGCTTCTTATGCAAGTGCAGTCTGTTATGGTATAGTATGTGCATTTATGAATATTTCCTGCAGGAATAATATGCATATTAAATATGGCAGCAATCATCTTGTTTGGTCATCATAGCTTTTAACAGGAAAGAAGCTGGTGTTATCAACCCTGGCTAACAACCCACATGAGTTTGCTGGCAATTTCCCAATACAAGGTAAACAGAAAGATTAACTACTGTTTGCCATTATCTCTTTTTTAATTAGACTTACTACTGCAAATATAGGACCAACCTATTTCCAAAATAAAAAAATATAAAGTTGGGATGCTGTGTAAAATGAAAAAAAGCAAGAAAAGCTGTGTAATGCTAAACATTAAATATACTCGGAGGAAAAAGATGGAGGGACACTCTGCTATGTAAGATCAGGAAGAAATTAAGGACATCTGTGGAACATGTTATCATCATCATTTACTTATATAGTACCAAAATATTACACATCACATTTCAGAGCACATATTCAGCCAACAGCTTAGGAACTCATTGGATGGCGCTTAATAGTGCAGATGGACAATGACCCAAAGCATACTGCAAAAGCAACTAAAGAGTTTTTTTAAGGGAAAGAAGTGGAATGTTATGCAATGGTCAAGTCAATCACCTGACCTGAATCCAATAGAGCATGCATTTCACTTGCTGAGGACAAAACTGAAGGGAAAATGCCCCAAGAACAGGCAGGAACTGAAGTTGCAGTAGAGGCCTGGCAGAGGGATGAAACCCAGCGTCTGGTGATATCTAGGCGTTCCAGACTTTAGGTTGTAATTGACTGCAAAGGATTTGCAACTATGTATTAAAAAGGGAAAGTTTGATTTATGATTATTATTCTGTCCCATTACTTTTGGTCCCTTAACAAGTGGGTGGGGCATATGCAAACTGTTGTAATTCCTACACCGTTTACCTGATTTGGATGTAAATACCCTCAAATTAAAGCTGTCAGTCTGCAGTTAAAGAACATTGTGTTTGTTTCATTCCAAATCCATCATGGTGGTGTATAGAGCCAAAACATTTAGAATTGTGTCGATGCCCCAATATTTATGGACCTGACTGTAAACTCTCATGCTGTCTTCACCTAAGGGGAATGTAAATAAATGATAATAGGTATTTGTAAGCAAATTGTAAGATAGTAACTAAATCAAAGGGAAACTGTAAAAGTTATAGCAGGGAGGAATATATACTGTATATATTATAGATATATATATATCTGCAGCCTTTTTAAAACAGACCACTGCTGGTGTCCTTGAACTGCCCATACTGCACAGGTCTACGTGTGCACTTCACCCAGCCCAACCAATAACTTCAGATAATAATACTTTTCCACGTGCATAGGCGGTTTGTGGGTCTGTACCCAATAAAGAGCTAATGATGACATCTGCACTACA
This sequence comes from Ptychadena robeensis, assembly GCA_036250615.1. Lineage (NCBI taxonomy): Eukaryota > Metazoa > Chordata > Amphibia > Anura > Ptychadenidae > Ptychadena > Ptychadena robeensis. The sequence continues at coordinate 137,911,694 of CM070033.1, forward strand.
TTAAACTGCTACATTTTATAGCATTCTGGTACCTACAACAAAGTGTACAGCAAAGAACAAAGACATTGTTCTGTGGCTTTGCCCCTCTCCTTGGCAAATCCGGGCATTTCATAGTATTAGTGAACTGATCCAGACAAGGACACAGCCCACCTTAGCATAAGGAAATAGAGCGGGGAATCTGTCAAGAAGGTTCTGATGAACAGCCTATGCACAACATTTAAGCATATGATTATTTTTTTAAAACTGGATAATAGCCATGGCTTATGGTTTTTAAACCTTTACGTATCAGCACTTTTTGGACTGAGAAAAAGGTGGCTGACACCCAAAAGCTTTTCTTTAAAATGAAACAGTTCCTGTGACTAAAAAAAAAGTATGAGACTGTACTCAGCTGTACTGGTCAGTGAATACTATGCTTTAGCCATATACACTCACCGGTCACTTTATTAGGCACACCCAGCTAGTACCGGGTTGGACCCCCTTTTGCCTTCAGAACTGCCTTCATCCCTCGTGGCATCAATTCAACAAGGTACTGGACACATTCCTCAGAGACATTGGTCCATAGTGACAGGATAGCATAGTCGCTGCAGATTTGTCAGCTGCACTTCCATGATGCGAATCTCCCATTCCACCACATCCCAAAGGTTCTCTATTGGATTGAGATCTGGTGACTGTGGAGGCCATTTGAGTACAGTGAACTCATTGTCATGTTCAAGAAACCAGTCTGGTGGAAATGTCAAGGGAAATGACATAGGTGTCTCCCAAAAGATAATAGGACGATGTACAAGAGGCATTTTTTGAAAGAAAAAAATTCTCAGCTTTTATTTACATTTGAGCAAAAAGTGTCATGTCCAAAATTATTCATACCCTTCTTAATAATCAATAGAAAAGCCTTTATTTGCTATTACAGCCAACATTAAACACTTCCTATAATTGCAGACCAGCTTTTTGTATGCCTCCACAGGTATTTTCACCCATTCATCATTAGCAGTGAGCTCCAAATCTTTCAGGTTGGAGGGTCTTCCTGTCATCACCCTGATCTTTAGCTCCCTCCACAGATTCTCAATTGGATTCAAGTCAGGACTCTGGCTGGGCCACTCCCAAACGTTAATGTTGTTGTCTGCTAACCATTTCTTTACCAGTTTTGCTGTATTTTGGGTCATTGTCATGGTGAAATGTCCACTGGTGAACAAGGCCAAGTTTCTCTGCAGGCTGCCTGATGTTGTGGTTGAGAATCCTCATGTATTGCTATTTTTTCATGGCGCCGTTTACTATGATTAGGTTCTCTAGTCCATTGGCTGAAAAACACCCCCAAAGCATTAAGGTCCCTCCACTACGTTTGACAGTGGGGATGGTGTTCTTTAGGTTGAAGGCTTCTCCTTTTTTACATCAAATGGAGGAAACAATTACATTTTTGTTTCATCTGACTATAACCAAGAATAACAGAAGTCTTCTTCTTTGTCCAGATGAGCATTTGCAAAGGCCAAGATTGAAGCCTTAGTTTCACCAGAAACAGCAAGGTTGAAACTTAATTCATAAACCCTGTCACTGGCAGTATCCATTCTCTGAACACTCTGATCAGCTTATGGGGAGACACATTTTGGAATCTGGCACTAGCAAATTACCCAGGAGCACTTATTTACATATGGGAAGAGAGATGTCTGAGTCACATAATTGTTTTTTGCAAAGAAGAAATGTAAATATTTAAATCACTGAATCAAATTCCAGCTACCTGGAATACAGAGCTATTGCTGTCAGGATGTTTGGAACCTCACAAAAAAATTATATATTTAGACTATAGGGAAGCAGGGACATTTTCTCATTGATTTAAATAGTCTGAAAAATAAAGTTAACTGTGAATCTCCCTTGGTTTTCAGTTATAATGATCATGTGAATTACACAAAGCAACCCTAAGGCTATGTTTTTTTCATATTACGTCGCGACCCCTCCACTAAGCGTATTGCTTGGCGGGGATCCCGACGGAGCACATAAACTTACCTGCTCGGCGGATTCTGTGTCTTCACTGCGCCGAGCCGCTCCGTCGATGCAAGACTAAATGTAGTTGAGTACGTTGAGCCTTTGCAGCTGAGCAGGTTAGGTCTATGTGCTCTGTCAGGATCCCCGCCAAGCAATACACTAAGCGGAGGGGGTACCGACATATAATGGAAACAAGCCCTAAACTACATGGGCGGAAGACTTGTCAATGATCTCAGGGCTTCTGAACCATAGTCACCAAGAAAGCAATTGCAAATGCACTACACCATGATGGACAGAAATCTTGCAATCTTTAAGACAGCACACATGTGAATGATACAGAGGAGAACTGTGTGAAAGTGTTGTGTCAGATGAGACCAAAATCAAGCTCTCTAAATTTAGTGCACTGGGTTTGTGAGGGTTTTTTGTTGCTTGTTCAACAAACCTCCCAAACAAAATTTAGACTGGTCATTTCTTTGTCAAAAAGGGCCAACGTTAAAAATCTTCTGGGCTGCATAACAGCCAATTCAATCTAATTCAAAGGTGGCCATACACGGGTCGATTTTTTTAATTGACCCGAGCACAATCGATAGCTGTGCACGTTCAGGGTGATCCAAATGTATCCATCCAAATTTAACAGTGGCTTCCATGCGCCGCTGCCCTCCTACTTACCGCTGCGGTCCTGTGCACCGTGCTGGGATGTGCTCCAAAGTTCCCACTCAGCCCTGGTCACAGCATACTATTGCACTTTCTAAAGAAACAGCGACTGTCATTTCCTGGGATTAACCTTCTGAGCATTGTGCACATGGCATGTTTTTTTATAAAAAAGATTGCCTGCCCAGCTGGAGGTTGTAAACATAAGTCCGGCGTCACTGGAGACGCCGGACATATGCTGAAAAGAGGCGAGGCCCTCCAGTTACACGGAGGTCTATGGCGCCGCCTACCCCCGCCCTCTTTGCCTCACCAGTGACGTGATCGGGGGCGGACCCGGAAGCATCAGCATACATGCCAATAATCCCAACCGCCGTAGAAATCCAGTGGTACCTAGAGCGTCGCTCTAGTTAACTGGGGCTGAGTTTCATGATGCATGAAACTCAGCCCGAGTTAACTCGGGCAAAACGCTCAGAAGGTTATAGTGATTAGTCATGTGTCTTGGCTGACCTATCTTGATCCATTTCCTGTGTGACTACTCCCTATCTTATCCTACAGTCCTGCACTGTTGCTCCTGGTTACAACCCGGCCTGCTGACGACACCTGTGCCTTTGATACCTTTTTCTGATATACCCTGGTTCCCCTGGACCAGCTGCCCTGTGTGCCTATCCTTCCTCAAGAGGTGGCGACCGGGTGTTCCCCTAGGGAAAGTCTATTCCCAACGTTAGGGGTATTGTGAAGAATGAGTGCATTCACTTAGACAACTGGGGGCATAGTGGGTTCTCACCTGCTGGTTCATGACACCAAAGTATTGAACGGAACTAATGGCGCAGAAGTGCTGCACCTCAATTCTCCATTCAATTGTGGAAGCTTGAGCTGCGCTGGAGAATAATTTGTACAAATAACATTTGGCTAATACATTTGGGAAAATTAATGAATATATAATTTGGGATGTGGTTGTTTAGGAACTGTTTTTAAGATGCAGATAAATTGCGGGCCTTCATTATCTTGATGTGATATGTTTCTTAATACTGTTTTGTTGATTTGTGGTAAAACTGCTAATCGATTTAAACTCCAGAATCTGGATCTCTCCTCCTGCCTCTCTATGTAATCACCTTGGCCTCATCTCTTTTAGTAGTGTAATCACTTTTTCATAAATGAAAAAAGAACCTGCCCTGAAGCCGCATCAGCTGCATGTAATATATGTCAAGTTTTTTTCCTGTGTTATTTTTTTTTCTTTTGTTTTCTTTTTTCCAAGATAATTGTATTTCCCTGGCTTCCTTTCCTTTTCATACATCACTAGCGTCTAAGTAGAATATGACTGTCTTTGTAAACCTTCCTCCCACACATACAAACGCTTTCACTAAGAAATACATTTCTGGACAGTTTCCGAGAAGATGATGGGAGCAAGAAATAAGATCGACGAGGGACCGAGGTGCTGTTCATGGAAAACCCTGTGACATATAGAGCTTCTAATTTATATTGCTGGCGATCTACCAGATTGTGTCTGTGTGTGTTCACTGGAAAGCCCTTGTGGTGAAGGCTGTTATCCTACGCCTGTCCCCGTAACCTCTTTACTTCCAGAAGCACATGACATGTCAATGAAGATCTGCCTAGAAACACTACTAAAGACATGCATGTGTGTGCACATAAACCTAGAGACTAGTGCCATGTAATCTGCAGTGCAGGGATTATGTTGAGCTTTCATCATTTCAGGGAATATACAATAGGATGTGTGTGTTTACAGAATACACATGCAGGCTGGAGATCTCATGAAAACAATCATGAGTATTCTATTTCAACACATTTAACACAGGAGACTACTTACTATATCTAGTAAGTAGATAGATCCAGCAGCGCTAGCTGCAGCCAATGTTACCTGCTAGCAGTAGAAGGATAAGAAAGCAATGGGGAGGTTATTCTTTCCCAAGGGAACATTCAGGAAATCAAGCACCCGTGGTGATGACAGCAGCACAGAGTGTTAATTCCAGCACCAGGGCTGGCTAGACATGACAGGTTTCTAGTGCCCCATGCAAATACAGCGAAGAGTAGAAAAGTAACGCATGAGAGTTAAAGTCTATTAACTATTTGAAGGTCAGCAGTAGAATAACAAGGGTCTTGTATCCAGCTTGGACAAAATAAAACACGCTAGGTCCAGAAATGAAGGACCATCTTAAATAGTATGGAAACTGTAGGGTAAATCTAGAAATCAGAAACTTCGAAACATCAATACTGTTATATCTGCCTGAAATTCAGCTGTAAGGGAAACCTGTCAGGAAACTTTTAGAGCTGACACATTGTTAATGGCGAGTCTGTGTTGTCCAGTTCAAGTCCGAAAACAGACCAGATGAGTCCTTATAGACCATGCCTTACCTCATTCACTGCTCTTGTAGTGTTGTGCAAGTGCAAAGTGTGTTGGTACTCACGACACCAGGTTCTTCAAGGTTGGATGTCCTCTGTCCACTTTCCAGGCTGTGCTCACACCCCAATAAGCCAAGGTCAACGCAAGCCAGTAGGTGACTATGTACAGTTTATTAAGGATATTTACATCTGTAGTTCAGACTCCAGAGGGCGTTGTAGAAGGGGTTTATACATGGGGAATGCGTTGCAGCACCGCAACCGTGGGGCTGGAACCATTTGGCTGGCTGTTGGAACGGAGCTGTGGTACTCCAGGGAGATATTGAAATGCAGATGGCAAAAACCAGAGAGCAAAAGAGCCCAGAACATTCTGAGGTTTGCCTATTTATGTCCTCAGACAGGGGCTGGCATAAGGCCTGTTACTGGACAGGACTAACTGTTACTTTTTGGAGGGAAAAGTTTATAGTAAACACCCAGCCATGACGCATGGTAAGAGCAGCACGTACATAGCAAGTGTAACCCTTAGTTGGGCACATCAAGTAATAGGCAAACATTGAGCATATTTTACAGCAATATAAAACACATAAACATATAGTTATGTGGCCCTTTCTTGGGAAATACTGAAAATACCCCACAAACAGGACTTGGATAGTCCTAGACAGCGGCATTTCTCCAGCTATGCAGAATATGTGTGTGCATATAGTCCCGGGGGCACCATCTGGTCCCTGGGAGGCCCCGGCGCCCTGTTCCACACAAATATTCCTTGACACCGTAGTCAGTGAAGATAAGGATGATAATGCTTGAGGCCTAAAGCTTGCAATTTATAAAATACATGTGCCAGAAACTGATCCAGCAGCCTTACAATACTACATGGAACTTGGTAATATAAAATTTGTTGGTTTAAAAAGTTGTTTGCTGACAACCTTTAGCAGATGGATCTAGTACAGTGGTTCTCAACTGTGGGTCAGGACCTCCATGGGGGTCGAACGTTTCACAGGGGTTGACCATTTCACAGGGGTCGTTCACTGAAAGAATCAGAGCTACTACTAACAAGCCCTGATGCCCACCAACTGGGTGGGAAGTTAGGAGGGAAAGTAATGCCCTCTCCCTTCTAACTTAGGAGGGGTGGGGAGTTACTCTCCCTTCTTACTCCCCCCCACACTCACACATCATTTGCACAGCCGGGGTGGGAAAAAAGAAGGTAGGGGACATTACACTTACCTGATCCTGCCGGAAGAAATACAGGAAGTGACACTTTGCGACGTCACTAGCAGGGTCGTGGATCTAAAAAGATTGAGAACCGATTTTTGCTTTTAGGTAACAGTATGTGTTGCATTACTACCTTTATGACATAATATTTGGTCTTGCAAAGGCCTTTGGTGCACACAGTAGATTTATACCTTGAATGGCTTTTAAACATTACTTACTAAATGTTTTCAGGGGTTAGCTATAAAAACATTTAAGCCCCCCAAAAATGTAAAATACAAGGTTTCTGGACCTTAGGTGTGGTTATCTCCTTTCTTTAATACCCCAATACCCATGCTATGGAAATGAGGAAATGACAACCATGGTTTTAACTAGATACACTGGAGCAGGTGTACTCACCCTAGCACAGGAAGTGTTTTCAATCATTTTAAGGGAAAATATTTTTAAGCTTTGGTATATAAAATCTTTGGGTTTCGATGATTTAGGTGTGATAATAAGCTCAATAATGGGGAATTGTAGCTGTAGCAGCAGGGTTACGTTCCACAAGAAAGCACAGCTGCAGGCCATGCATAAGCAAAAGGTCAACTGGCTCGCCCACAGAGACAGAAGCTTCAAATGTAACTGACTGTCTGACCTCAGTGAATGCGGTTCATGGCAAGACCCTGGCAGGAGTTCACCCTTTATTCTCACCATGCACTGCTGATGTAAACTGGAATGCACAATAACTATTAGGATTGTCTTATTCTTGGCTATGGGCGGCAGTGCAGACAAAAATACAGGAAGGATTTCTGGGTGTCAGAAGACATTATCTATTTGTATAAGAAATGCCACAAGTGGGAAAAATAAAAAACTGAGGAGCCTTTCTCACTGCCAGGAGGTACGGAGTATGGAGCGAAGTGAGGAAGCAGGTGGCCACACTGACACACACAATGGGAACTGAAGTCAGTTTCTAAAAGCACCTGACTGGTTACATTTGTACCAGATTTCCATTTGTTTATCTTATGTACAGATGTGGGTGGAAGAAAAACAATTACCAATATACCACATGAAAGGAATATATGAAGAGACTAATTCACAAGTATAAATAACTGTATGTAAATAAATAGCACAGGGCTTATTTTTTTAAGTGAAAAACTGATATTTTTGTGTGTATAAATAAAGTCATTTTCATGGTGAACTGCCCTAATTCAACTAATAACTATATAGGCCCTTATATATTTACAAGATATGTGTCTGCTGCTGACCAGAGGTCTAGAGTACAATGGTACGCTTGTTTTACATTAATTTTTTACACGAAAATTGTCCAATAAGCTTTCGAAAGATTTTTTTGTTCAATATCATTCACTTTTGTTCGATGAAAAATCAATCTTTTTGAATCTATCGAACGAAAAATCGACCAGTGTATTCCCACCTTAAGACAGATAAAAAGTCACAAAAGCTAATAATTTATCATCGATAATGATACTACTAGTTTAATGTGAACCATAGGATTAATATTTGTACTGCTTGCTCATATAATATAATATGTCTCCTTCCTGCAGGTAAAATGATAAAGATAAAAAATGGAAATACAGCATCAATGCTATGATATAAGTGAGCTTGACAATGCTCCTGAACTAAAGTTTATATAAAAAAAAAAGGACTGAACCAGGTAGATAAATATATACAATTCCCACTCTTTGCCATACTATGCCATCCTCTTTTAGCAATGCATGCAGTGTGCAGTCCTCAGGTACTCACAGATTCCAATACCTGTATACCATTCATATTCATATGGTGCACTTTAAGCCCTTTATAAAATGCACTTCTTCATTCATTTTGCCTTTCCATTTACAATTAATTTAATTAAAAGCGCAAGAACAAACAAAAAAATCATAGCAAACCACATCAAATTCTATTAAGTAACATCTACTGATTGATTACATTAGAACCTAGGTGCTTAACCTGCGGCCCTTTGGGCATTCTTCGGTGGCCCCCCTTAGTCCTCTACTTGCAGCCCCTGAAATCTAACTGTTCATGCATAGGGCATAGGAACTCATATTGCATCACATAACCTCTGATTCAAAATGTGCATCACCGAATGCTTGAAGTATAATTTTAAATACATTTTGTTATGTAAAAATGAAAAAAAATGTCTTCTATCTATGCCTGTTGTCATTTCCATTTACTTATACTAGTCAGTATAGATTGAAAAGGTTATGTGCGGTCCTTAAGTGGTGCAGAGGGCTGCACTTGTGGCCCTATATATCAACTCAGTTGCCCACCACTGCATTAGAAGCTGGCAGCCTGTCATATACAGTGGCTTGCAAACGTATTTGGCCCCCGGAACTTTTCCTTATTTTGTCACATTACAGCCACAAACATGAATCAATTTTATTGGAATTCCACGAGAAAGACCAATACAAAGTGGTGTACACGTGAGAAGTGGAACGAAAATCATACATGATTCCAAACATTTTTTACAAATAAATGAAAAATGGAGTGTGCTTAATTATTCAGCCCTCTTTGGTCTGAGAGCCAGTTGCCCATAGACATTGCCTGATGAGTGCCAATGACTAAATAGAGTGCACCTGTGTGTAATCTAATGTCAGTACAAATACAGCTACTCTGTGGCGGCCTCAGAGGTTGTCTAAGAGAATATTGAGAGTAACAACACCATGAAGTCCAAAGAACACACCAGACAGGTCAGGGATAAAGTTATTGAGAAATGTAAAGCAGGCTTAGGCTACAGAAATGGAAGGAGTATGGCACAACTGTAAACCTACCAAGACAAGGCCCTCCACCTAAACTCACAAGCCGAACAAGGAAAGTGCTGATCAGAAATGCAGTCAAGAGGCCCATGGTGACAAATATGGTGGTGGCAACATCATGCTCTGGGGGTGCTTCTCTTCAGCAGGGACAGGGAAGCTGGTCAGAGTTGATGGGAAGATAGATGGAGCCACATACAGGGCAATCTTAAAAGAAAACCTCTTAAGCCCCCCATACACGTTCCGATTATTCTCCCGACCGATTTTTCGTCCGATCCTGTCACCCGATTTTCAGCTAAAATGTTATGGTCGGTCGGTCGGCTGGCACGAAAAATCGGAATTCGAATAATCACCGATCCATCAGCCCGCCCTATTTATTAACAGCAGATCGACCAAAAATTTACGGACAGGTCCGAAGCGGTCCCGAACGATTTTTCGGCCGATTTTGAGAAATCGGGATCGGTCGGGGACATCATTCCGAATCCGATTAATCTCCCGACCGATTAATCTCCCGATCACATTGGTCGGTCGGGCAAAATTCGTACGAAAAATCGGAACGTGTATGGGGGGCTTTAGAGTTTGCAAAAGACTTGAGACTGGGGCGGAGGTTCACCTTCCAGAAGGACAACAACCCTAAACATAAAACACAAAGCCTGTGTAGTACAGTTTGGAAATTAATTTTTCCAAAATGCTTTTAAATACAGAGATGGATATTTGAGCTATACATTAATTGCATGCACATGTTAGAATGCACAGTTTAAAAAAAGATTTGCACTGCTTAAACAAGCTTGATAATGATAATGTTTGTTCAGTTCCTATCACTGTCCTTTAGCTGGACAGTGTTGACTGCATGCAAATATAGATACAAATCCTAATGCATCCTGTGAAGCATTCATGTGATTTTATTGCACGTGATGGCCAAACCTGGCCAAATCAAATATTTTTCACAATACAGGCCCATTAAACCTTTCCGTGGCTTAGCTGTTAGATTCGCTGATTAGAATACTGAGACATAGAAGGGTTAATGTATAAACACCAACCTGAATAAATCATCCTCTCAAGATGAAGCAGACTCGGTGGCGCTGCTGACACATGTCGGTATAAAATACACAAATACGAGATAAGAGACTGCATACTTGCATTGCTTTGTGACTGAGCTGAAATATATTAAAATGCCACATTTTAGAGACTTCCATACTAAGTGCAGGTTAGGGCCATGGGTCTCTCACCCACTACTAGTCTGCCAGGCTGAGACCACCACCAAGTCTAGCAAGAAGAGCCTATTACCAGATCAAAATCATGATTTATAGAGAACTGATATTCTGTGCATAAATGCGCGATCGTCTATAAAAGGCAGGGATTGCTTTGAGGACTCTAATGTATTTGGAGGCATGTTAAAGGATATATTAGTTATTGCTAATTAATATCCCTAGTTAATATGCATCAGTGGGCGTCGGTCACTAGTCGTTGGCTCCGCCCACTTTTGTATATTAACTAGCTATCCTAACTCTTTCTGACCTATGTATAATGATTTGGTGATGACAAAATCTCGTTATAGTAAAAGCAATAAAGTATTTTTTAACAAATAAATCAAGTTACAATAAACATTCAATTACTATTGTCTATGTGTATATATATCCTCATCAATGATCAAACAGGTATATATACACATAGACACACATCAAAACACTCAACAATACACAACTACACTACACTAACACAATATCCCAATAAATCCTCCCCAAATCTTCCATATGTTACTCACATACATACACAATAACAGTGCCCTCCCTTCCTAACGCTAGCCTGACCCTACAGAGTACAATACCATTACACAGATACACAGGGTTATTGCAGGGGATTAACAATAGTTGGTGGCAGTGAGGGAGTTAACAGAGGGTATGGCAATGAAGGGGTTAATGGAGGGGAATGCAGCTGGGAACGGAAGGGGTTAACAGAAGGGAATAAGGCGGGGAACTGAAGGGGTTAAATAATGAGTGGAATAAGGCAGGAAACTGAAGGGGTTAAACAATGAGGAAAGGATTCAATAAAGGGGTTAAGGAGAGGCAGTGATACTTAGCCGGCTTCACAATGGGTCTCTGCTGGGCTGCTGGGGGGGGGGGCCGTCTACTGGAATGCAGGTAACAAAAGAGACCGATGGCAACCAGCCAGCCCTTTAAATATCCCGGGCTCCGTGATGTCATAGAGGCATGGTCATGTTGGCTGGAGCGTGCTCAGTTCCAGTGAGTGTGTATCAGCAAGGAGGAATGTTTAACACATCTGATTAAACCAAGGGTGGAGGGTTTATAGCCCTTCACCCTTTGTCTTACTCAGGCAGCTGCCTGCCCACCCCCTGGTGAATATGACGGGGGAGGGGGACCTACTTCCTTCCACATTCCCCCTGTTGTCCAGAACAGGACATTAAAGTTAAAGGAAGGGTTTGGATGCATTTGCCCCTTCAACCCCCTTTGTTGGCACCAGTTTGGAAAGGACTGCAGTATACTCTGGACTTCTTAGGTATCCAGACATCACCCCTTATGACCATAACCTTTTCTCTGCCGTTCACCGTAACCAAACATCTCCACCCACAGGTCACACGGTCTTCCTGTAACTTTCTTAGCTCTAGAACGGAGCTCTTTCATTTCAGCCATCAGGGTCGGTCTTCAGATGTACGCCGCTCCCATTGTCGTCTTTTGTTCATCAGACTCTGGGACGGGGCCACCCTCACAGTAGCTAGGCCTCGACTTCCATCAGACACGTCTCTTTTCATCCATCAGTGTCGCCTTTAGGTATAAGTCGCTTCCACCATCATCTTACTGGCCCGACTTCACTCTCAGTCTCTGGGTCAATACACATAACATCTCCTTCCTGGAGTACAGTCAACCATGGACTGGCCTCTTTTCTGTAAAGATCCCACACTTCTCCTTTTCATCTTGATTGAAGAATCTATTAAGTGTCTTTCCACGGACAGAGGTCGAAGGTCTTTACAAGGCAGGTCAGAACACTGGAGTAAGAGGTGATGTCTAAGTACCCAAATTCTACCTGCGGGAAAGGACACCGCACTTACCAACACTCAGTCCCTTCCTTATGAACTGTTACCTTTAGGGTCGAAGTGGCAAATAACGTGACAAAGGAGGGATCTGTCCCTAAATTGCCCTAATCTTGTCCCCACTCACACATACAACAAAAAACTTATTCTCACACCCCCACCCCACATTCTAAATCCCATAAATCACAAATATAAAGACAATAAGGTGGGGCTTCAGGACTTGAATGGGGTTACATCCCGAGGCCTACTTCTATTGTTGCTTTTATGAAGCTCTGTCTGGTTCTGTTGTAGCTGGTCAGCAAAATTCTTGACCCT
>CM070033.1:137936504-137948531 GCA_036250615.1 Ptychadena robeensis
AATTGTATGGTAAGATTGAATGGTGTATGGGGGGCTTTGGAGAGATAAGGGGGGGGGGGGTGTAGTTATACATCCCTACAAATAAAAATCATTTATAACACAACATCCGAGATGCTGTAATTCTAGCTAGACCTGACAAACATGACCCAGGCCGTCTTTGGCACTGGCACAGTAGTTCTTGTTTTCCTGAGCCCATTTAGCAAAAATTATAATCCCCGCATCCTGTACCAAACCTGAACGGAACAGAGACATTTCACACTGGCAGGGGGTGCTTACAATGATCCGCTTTTATTCATATAAACTTCAAGAAGAAATGATAATTTTACTGAAAAAGTATTTGTTATTCAGTTATAAAAACTATATTCATGTTTTCCAGGATGACAGTTGGTAAACAAAATGCATCGGGCGCAGTCTTCTTATGGTAAGTATAGGATGCGATACTGCTGACATGGCAAAGACCTTGCCCTAAACTCTCTGAAACAGCGCCCAACCCGTGGGCGGCCGTTATTGACACGTCACCGGTTTCTGGAGCTGACTAGTGTATACCCTGCCTAAGGTTCCACTGGGATGGCTTGGGTGTGTTTTTTTAGATGTGCCCAAACTTCTCCCATTGTACCCAAAGTAGCAGTCTACACAGGCACTGTACAAATGGAAGAAGGAGAGTTTGCAACCTAGGTCCCTCGGTATTGAATCCTCAGCATTGGAGGGCTAGCCCAGGGTGGACTTTGAGGTGGACTATTGTGCAAATACAATAAAAAAATAAAGTTCAAACAGAAGGTGCCTCGCCCCTGCACCCCGGCCTCTCCCACCACTGTCGTTGTCTTTTCCCCCCTCCATTCTCTCCCCCCTCTCTTTTCCAGGCCCCCCTTCTCCCTTCTCCCACATAGGTGGGGCCGGATGTTAGTCCACATATAATCCAGGTAAGACCATAATGATCAGTTATATCTACCACCAATTTACCCAATTACCCATCTAATTTAATACAATCCTACTTATCCTTACCTTACAGTGTACTATTATTGACGCATGCATAGTCCTGATGAAGCGACTGAAGTTGCGAAACGCGTAGACTGTACCATCTGCATGATCTGTCTGTATCACAGCGTGTCTTCATCTATATGAACATTTCCGTGAGACCAAGATTTATTCAAATGTCTCATTATAAATTGTACTTACTGGATTGACCTTAGTGTTCTGTTTGAACTTTATTTTTTTATTGTATTTACACAATAGTCCACCTCAAAGTCCACCCTGGGCTAACCCTCCAATGCTGAGGATTCAATACCGAGGGACCTAGGGTGCAAACTCTCCTTCACACTACACATATATATGGGGTGTGAGAGTCTTTTTCCCTTTTCTACACAGGCACTGTGTGGAAAAACTCGGATTGGGTGCAATTCCAGTGCAGTTTTTAGTCCATTGAAATTAATGGAACAGCGAACAGCACAGAAAACACATTATTTTTGGTGGAGCCTAAAGCTGGTAACACACGCATAGATAGGAGTCAGATCGATGGCTGCTTCAAGCCCAGTGAGCACTCACTGTCGTCTATCTGGGTCATATCTAATGCAGCCATCCCTGTTTGGTTTAATTAATCGAAAACAGGGATATCGGACATGACCGTAAATCTTGGTCAATGTCCATTGCTTTGTATGTGGACTGCGGGATCTCCATGCAAAGCATAATCGGAGCTGGAGACACAGCAGTGCTGCGCCCTCAGCTCCTTCAATGTCGGGCAGCAGCTAGATGACATCATCACGCTGCTGCCGAAACCCTTGAACGTAAGTGTTTGCTTAACCTCCCTGGCGGTTCACTGAGGTGCAGATTTCTGTACCAAAAGTGATAGTGTTTTGCCTTTCTGCCCCCATCGGCATCACCGATGACGCCGATGGGGGTGGAAAGGCTCTGTGTGCCTGCAGCTTTGTAGAAATGCTGCAGGCACACAGAGAGCCAGCGGTTGCGCCTGATTCCGGCACGGGCGCAGTTTGATTCACGTTCAGACTGCGCCAGTACTTGCTCCAGGTGGGCGCGTTCATTTTGCGATTGATCACCAAGCGATTACCCCGAATGCGCATGGTGATCATTTGCAAAATCGGCCACAGAATAAAGCGCTATGGCGGCTTTAGAGGTACAGAAAAAAATAATTTCACTTGCTTTCTTTTCTTTTGATTTGGATTGGATAAAACATTTATAAAACATTTATCCAATCCAATCAAAATAAAAACAAATAGAAAAAACTGGAAAAAAAAAATCTAAGAAAATTTTTTTTTTCTGTACCTTTAAATCTCCCGCCCGCCGGATGACGTCATCGGCACACGAGAGCAGATCGCGGAGATATCCGGAGACCTCGGCTATTTTCGGATGGGCTCGTGTGCAGCCGGACACAGATCCCACTAGCAGAAACGCTCAGCAAAGTCAGTTCGGGCGTATCGATAGTTGCAGCGTCCCTTTGCCCGAACTGACTTCGGGCATATCGCTAGGGAGGTTAAGGCAGGTCTGGATCATGTTGTCTATAAACCAAGGAGAAGCCTATGAAGAGGAAACTAATGCAGGCCCCATATGTAAGGACTTCTTCATATGCATCCCATTCCCTTTTGAATGGGCACATATCTACAATCAGCGAACATCCCACCGTGGTGCAATTTTTGGAATGCAGTTTACCACACATGGGTACGTGCCTGTTTAACCACCTAGCGCTTCTGACAGCTTCATCTCGTCCCCCCACTTTCTTGTCAGGATTGCAGCTGACGAGATGGAGCCGTCCAGCTAAGCTCACGCCCCCTGGCAGCAGCAGATACTCACTGTTCTGTGCTGTACCGGGGGACATGCTGTAAGCTGGCTTCGCCGATGTCACCCCTCTCCCAGCCCAATTTGGGCTATCTTCAAAGACCACATCTGGAAAATCACCCCAGTGTCATTTCCACATGTGCTCTTTGAAGTTAACCCTTTCAGAGGGTGCCAAATGCCATTGTATTGGATACAGTGGTAACTGTATCCAATACAATTCAAAGTAAAACAAAAACAAAACCCATTTCCAATTGTAATAAAAATGTTATTATAAACAAACATAAATACTGTTTTGAAATCTTTCATACCAAATTATTCAAGATATTTTATCATTCAAATGATACATTTTATCTTTTTTTTTTTATGTACTTTTTTATATATAATAATTGTGTGTTTCAAACATTATTATATTCAGGATGTCTACTAGACCCTTGTACGGACATATTTTTGGAAGTTACAGGCCTACAACACAAAAAAAATTCCATTACAGTCTATGGTGCGCTTTTGGTACAGAAATCTGGACCTTGCAAGAGCACTAGGGAGGTTAAAGTAAATTGGGCACTTACAGAAGATGGTCACTACAATATATTGCTTTTTGGCAAATTGTAGTAAAGCCCTGGCCTTAAGTTCCAATATGTCATAGTTTTTGAAGGCATCTATTATCAGAGCGACACACCCGTTGGTAACACTCCCGCATGTCCTGGTACTATCACACTACAAGCATGGAGAGTGAGGCCTGTAGCACACAGCGCCTCATGTATACTCCTGTCCTTCACACCTCACAGTTTCCCGCCTCAGCTACTCTCCGCTATAATTGTAGGGAAAGCAGCTCGCCATATGCCACTATAAAGCAGCATTCATCCGGCCTAAAATAATCCTGAGTGCGCTGCTGCAATTGACGTGCTTAGTAAATTGCTCTCCACACGGCTCTCGTGCCCTTTCCCTGTACGTGCTTCGCTCCCTGAGAGGCCCGCGCGCCCCCCTCCTCCTCCCTGAGCGCCGCACACACTGCTCCGACCCCGGGGTCAGCGCCCAGGGGCTGTGTGAGGGGGGAGGCCGGGCTGACAGACGCTGCAGGCAATCCTATTATGTCCGTGTTCACGCAGCTCCTCAGCCTGATCATCCGTCAACACACTGATGGAGAGGGAACACATGTGGCAGGCAGGGCTGAGCCTGTCAGGAAAATATTCATTGCTGACTGCCGCCTGCTATACGAGTGATGCCTGCTTCAATGCAGGGTGTGCTGTCAGGGTGGCCAGGACTTCATGTGCTGCCCATGCACGCCATTGTTTTCATGGCTGATTGGATGGGAGCACATATACCAAAGCTGGGGTTGCCAGCTGGTGGGTATTTCCCAGCCTGGCTGGTACAAATGGGGCACAGAACCATAAGACCAGTATTTTATCCCATATGAGATGGCACCACTATGCATAGTTTGAGGGAGGGTATAGAAGTAATCAGTTACAGATGAAATATTAGGCAATGATCTCCTCTGTTTAATATACTGCTGGTCTTATATAGATTACAAAAATAAAAAACCCGGCTATTACAAAATCTCCTTCCGGGCTCATTCACATTTATGTGTTTTTAAACTGTATAGTGTTCCTGCAGGTCTGCTTTGCATTTGCTTTGCTTTCGTTTGCATTTTCTATTAAATCAATTGGCAAGCAATGCTCACAGCCCTTTTGGGGCCCTTTCACAGTGCGTTTTACATTACCAGAAACGCAAGAGCTGCTCCTACATACAAGTGCAAAAATGCAGGCTGCAGGGCGTTTTGCGTCAGGTCTAATGTGAAAGGTATGAGAACCTGTGTACTTTGCGTTTACCCTAGCTGCCCTATGCTGCAGTACTATGCCGCAGCTAGTGTCAATGAGCCCTTTAACCTTCCTAGCGGTTTGCCCGAACTCAGTTCGGGCTAAGTTTGATCGCCGATCAAACTGTGCCCGTACTGGGATCGGGCAAAACCGCAATCTCCCTGTGTGCCGGCGGCTCTGTAGAAGAGCTGCCGACACACGGAGCCCTTCCGGCGAGCATAGGCAGGTTTGCCCAATCCCAGCTCCGGGCGAGTTTGTTTAAAAAAATGGGTTCAGGCAAACCACACAGAAGGCTTATAATGTAAATATAAAGGTACACAGATAAATACACGGATTGATTATTTAGGGATTCGATTGTTTTGCACAATTTAAAATAGTCGAACATTGTTCATACCACACACAGTGGGATTGATTAACAACCGATCAGGGTAAGGGGTTGTTTCCATTATACGTCGGAAACCCTCCGCTAAGCGTATACGATCCCGACATAGCACATTGATATTGCCTGCTCGGCGGATGATCTGTTTACACAACCGCCGGTGCAGAGGCTAAACGTACTCGTCTACGGTGAGCCTTACATCGGCTGAGTGGCTCGGCGCCGTGAAGACAGATCCTCCGCCGAGCAGGTAAGTCTATCTGCTACGGCGGGACTTCTCACTAAGCCTTTACGAGGGGAAAGAAGGGGTCCCGACATAATGGAAACATTGCCCCCAATGAGCTGGCCGCAGTGCAGTGTGGACACAGAAAAAAGTATGAGGTTTACGGCCAGGTGGGCAGGAATCGATTCCTATTTGATCGAAGTTAACAAAATATTAAAGCCTGTATGGCTACCTTTACACAGGTTACCTATGGAATATCTGTGTACCTGCGAATGTCATACGTTGCTGAAGGCGGGAGCAACACACAGTGTCAAAGAGAGCTAAGAGTTAATGGCGGACAAAGAATCCTAAGCTTGTGACACCGCTAGGAGTTTTGAATGCGGAGCCCTTTGCTGCACAGCGTGGTGCCAGCCGCTACGTGACTACAGGACACAGCAGTGCCTTATCACCATGACGGGCCTTGATTGCCTTTTCATTAATAGCTTCTCTGGGCGGCCCTGCTGCATCATGTCTCAGGAAGGGAGCCCTGTATACAGCTGAGCTCCCTTATAGATATCACATTCTATTACAATATCCTGAAGGTTGCTACACTAAAGCAGAAAGCCCATTCAATGCTAAGAAACATATGGTACCATGTACATTGCCGCTCATGTACTACCCTGGCACTAAGAGGTGGGCAGGCCATGAAGTTCACATTTGTGGTGTGACGCAGCAAACTGGGATCCCCAAATGAATCACTTGCATACTGTAATGCAGAGTGGTAAAACATCCACCCCCACCTTTGTCACCTGGTGTGTCTCACCCCTATGCAGGGAATGTCCAACCTTGGCAATGGGTTAGGGCACCAATCAGAATATAGTTATATAACTCGTCCCATTTAAATCAATATGCTGATGTATACCTAACGCACTAGAGCACGTTAGTTATGCGTCAGGCTGACACGTTCATTAACTGTGAATGGACATGTGAAACATCAAGCCGCCATCATGTTTATACCGATGCGGAGCCTCACATCAACATAAATGTGACAGAGGCTTGAAGTGGTGGGTTGCGGGCTATGACAGGCTGTGGAAACAGCTGTGTCATAGCCCATTGACTTCCACGGGGGGCTTGTGCACTGTATAGCTCTATATTCAAGATCTTCGCGAATTTTATAAGTGCCGATATTCGCAATCAAATTTCACGATTCGAGAATTTGCACTCAACACTACTGCTAATCAGTTGAAAGTCACAAAACACTGAGCACACATGCACAATGTTCTGGCCTTCTGATAGATCAACTTGGATGTACTCATTCCTTTGTACACAAGCCTTGTATACTTTTTTTTTTTTTTAGATATTTACCAACGTGTCTAAAGCTAGCCATACACGGGTTGACTCTTTGTTCGCGTTGTGCGATTTCAATATCGATCACTAGTTTAACATCGATCAATCATATTACTGCAAAGTGTGATCGATTTAAACCATATTGAATCCACAATTGTATGCATGCTCCATAGTCATACACATACAAATTGATTAAAACATGATCACTTTTTCATCGATTTTATGTTACATTTCGAGCACCTTTGGTGGATCGTACCAGATGTGTGGGAAATTATTTCAGTACAACTGACTTAAAAATTGATTGTTTAAGTCTTTTGAATGGAAATATATAACTTTGTATGGCCACCTTAAGGCACCATTCACACAGGAGTCTGGAATTGCTATGTTTCGCCATTAGGTGTCCCCTGGTCTCTTTTTTCAGGGGTTTGCCCGATGTGGATAACATGGAGGCGTTCAACGACTGCACACTGTATGTATTGTGACAGGATGAGCTCCTGTCACTGGTTAGTTAGGGGTTAAGGCCTGAGTGATATGGGCTCAGCTGCTCTCATCAGAGAGAGAGATCCCAGAGAAGGGGATGCGGGGATAGAGAGAGACTGGGACTGCTGGTTGGTTTTTCCTGCTGAGGAACCAAGGCTGAAATAAGCTACCTGATTTTGTTACATTTATTTGTTTGACTTGGACTGTTTTGTAAATAAACCACTCACTGCTGGAACCGTTAAAGTGCTGGGTCCTACTTGATTCCCCCGATCCCTGACATTTGGTGGATAATGCTATGGGCACTTTGTGACAGGATCCAGCTGAAGAAAAGCGTGGGTCTGTATGTCCTGGGTTAAAGCTGCTACTGCAATGACTTCCCAAGCCGTTCAGATAAAGGAAGTGTTAAAACAATTGATAGCTGCTCAGGCTCAGACACAGATCCAACATCAGGCAGCCATGGCACAGCAACAGGCGACCATGGCACAGCAACAACAAGCCCAGCAGCGACATGAGGAGGCCATGGTACAACAGCAGGCGGCAATGGCCCAGCAACAGCAAGCCCAGCAACAACAGCAGGCGGCCATAGCCCAGATGTATCAACGCCAGGAGCAGCAGATGGCAGCAATCCAGGCGGTTTTAGGGCAGAAAGCAGCAGCAGAACCAAGCACCAATAGTAGCCCACGC
Source organism: Ptychadena robeensis (assembly GCA_036250615.1). Classification (NCBI taxonomy): domain Eukaryota; kingdom Metazoa; phylum Chordata; class Amphibia; order Anura; family Ptychadenidae; genus Ptychadena; species Ptychadena robeensis. The sequence continues at coordinate 137,944,195 of CM070033.1, forward strand.
AAGTGCGTACAGAGGTCCCTACAGAAAATGGTGGTCTCAGATAATGTAGAAGCATACCTGACTCTGTTTGAGAGAGTGGTGGTCAGGGAAAGTTTATTATGCCACTGCAAGTTTATTATGATTTGGATGTTGTACAGGCGCGGAGCTACCAAATGGTGAAAATAGAGATCCTGGCCAGGATGGGGGTCACACTTGCCATACGAGCCCAAACAGTTAGGGACTGGACTTTTGAAGAAGCAAAGCCAGCCCATGCGCAACTACATACTCTACACAGACTGCTGAGGGAGTGGCTACAGCCAGAGGTTCTAACCCCAACCCAGATAGTAGAAAGGGGAGCTCTGGAACGGTTCATGTACAGTTTACCCAAGAAAATCTATCCATGGGTTACACAGGCAGATCCCAAAAACTTGGACGATGCAGCTGCAATGGAGCGGTACACTTGTGCGGCTACATAGCTGGGAGAGTCAAGCAGTCAGAGAAGAGTGCCTCTTAAACCCAAAAGTCTGAGATTTCCAAAAGTGGGTGAGGGGGAAGTCCCTTAACGGCTCCCAGGGTCGTTCTCTGGGTCAGGGAACAGATGCCCGATGGGTGGAGAGAGGACCCAGAGAGGTCCGCTGCTGGACTTGTCACCAGACTGGACATCTAGCAGTGAGCTGCCCGAATAAAGAGGAGCCCATGGAGGGAGGCTGGATCAGACGACGCTCCCTGTATGCTGTTCGCTTAATGTTTGTTGCTACCTCAGCAAAACCCTATGAGTGTGTCGTTAAGGTGAACAGACAACAAGTGTTGGCCCTTTTGGATTCTGGGAGTATGGTGACACTGCTGCGCGCAGACAAGCTGTTGGGGACTGTAACACCCCGGGAAAGAGTGGGTGTCCTCTGTATTCATGACAATGTAAGGGACAATGTAAGGGTGACTATTGCAACTACTGTGGGGGAGACTCTGCTTCAAGTTGGCATTGTGCCAGGATTGCCGCATGAACTCCTAATTGGCAGAGACTGCCCACTATTTTGGGACTTGTATGACTCTAAGTCAAAAACCCCTGCGGCTTCTGATGTAGGGGGCGAACCTGTGATGTAGGGGGCGAACGCCTCAAAAGAAGCTGGGGAACAGACATGATGGACTGCAAGCTAGGGACAAAAGTGTTACAGCTCAGGGTGAGGGTGCACCTATGGTCACACGGGAGGCAAATCCCCTAACAGTGTTTGCAGGACAGGAGGTAGGGGATGCCCTCTGTGAGCAAGACCTCCCTGAGTTAGGGTTGTCCCAGGGGAACTTTGTCACTGAGCAGATAAGGGATCCCACGTTAGTCCCTGCCAGAAGTCAGATAACGGTTCTAGATGGGGTTCCTCAGGAACCTGGGGCAGATGATAGATTTCCTCATTTCGCTGTAACTCAAGACTTGCTGTATAGAGTAACCAGGCAAAATGGTGAGATTGTGGAACAATTGGTGGTACCCCAGCCTTTGAGAAGGCAGGTGTTGAACTTAGCCCATGCCCATGTGCTTGGGGGCCACCTCAGAGCTGCTTTAAATGCAGGAAAGGGTCTTGCAACATTTTTTTTGGCCAGGGGTATACCGTGAAGTTAAGGACTTCTGTGAGTCCTGCCCAACCTGCCAAATAACAGCCCCGACACCCCAATTTCGGAATCCCTTGGTTCCACTCCCCATCATTGAGGTACCTTTTGATCGCATAGCGATGGACCTGGTGGGCCCACTGGTAAAGTCTGTGCAGGAGCACCAGTATATTTTAGTGGTCCTCGACTATGCGACCAGGTATCCTGAGGCGGTCCCTTTAAGGAACGCGTCCTCAAAACGAAAAGCCCGGGAATTATTCCAGATGTTTTCCAGAACAGGGCTCCCATCTGAAATACTGTCTGACCATGGGACCCCCTTTATGTTAAAGGTAATGAAAGAATTGTGAAAGTTGTTTAGGATCAAACCACTACGGACCTTTGTGTACCACCCCCAAACAGATGGTTTGGTGGAAAGGTTCAACAAAACCCTGAAGGGAATGTTAAGAAGGGTGGTAGAAAAAGACGGTCAGGATAGGGATTACCTGTTACCCCATCTGTTGTTCGCCATCCGAGAGGTACCTCAGGCGTCCACAGGATTTTCACAGTTCGAGCTGGTTTATGGTAGATGACCCCATGGGTTGCTTGATGTGGTCAAGGAAACCTGGGAGGGGGAGACTACTCCTCATAGAAGTGTGGTAGACCATGTGGCTCAGATGCAGGATCAGATGGCCCATGTGATGCCCATAGTCCGGGAACATCTGCAAGCGGCACAAGAGGCGCAGAGTAGGCTGTATAACCGTTCGGCTAAGATTCGAGAGTTTCAACCTGGTGACTGAGCCTTAGTGTTGGTACCAACGGTGGAAAGCAAATTTTTGGCCAAGTGGCAAGGACCTTTTGAAATAGTAGAAAAGGTGAGAAAAGTTAACTATAAGGTATACCAGCCCTCAAAGAGGAAGACCCACCAGATCTATCATGTGGATCTAATAAAACCTTGAAAAGAAAGGGAAGCATTAGCTGGGGTTGTGAGGGTCCAGGAACAGCCAGACCCCCAGATAAAGAAAGTAGGGATAGTAGATACTCTGTCCCTTTCCCAAAAACAGGAAACCTGGGAATTCTTACAAAAAAAGAGAAAGATATTCTCAGACTTGCCAGGTGAAACCCGGGTGATTCAGCATGATATTGTCACAGATTTTGAGACAGAGACAGAGTTTGAGTAAATCTAAAACCCTACCGTATTCTGGAGGCTCGCCATACTATTGTGTCATCCGAGGTCAAAAAGATGCTAAAATTTGGGGTAATTCAAGAGCCCACTAGTAATTGGGCGAGTCCCATAGTTCTAGTGCCTAAGCCTAATGGGACGTGGAGGTTTTGTAACAATTTCCGTAACCTCAATGAAGTGTCGAAGTGTGACGCTTACCCGATGCCCCGAGTTAGTGGAAAGATTGGGGCCAGCCCGTTATATCACTACACTAGATTTAACTAAGGGGTATTGGCAGATTCCACTGTCTAGAGCTGCTAGGGAAAAGACAGCTTTTTCTACCCCAGAGGGCCTGTTTTACTACATGAGAATGCCGTTTGCGCTACATGGGGCTCCGGCCACATTTCAAAGAGCAATGGACAAGGTGCTAAAACCCTGCCAGGAATTCTCAGGGGCCTACCTAGATGACATTGTCATTTTCAGTCAGGATTGGGAAAGTCATCTTAGGAAGGTGCAATCGGTACTGGATGCTCTTGGGCAACATGGGTTTACTGTAAATCCCGAGAAAAGTGCCAGTATTTGGGGTATGTGGTGGGTAGAGGGGTTATTAAGCCTCAAGTGGAAGCCATTCAGAAATGGCCTCGCCCCCTTACCAGGAAACAAATCCGGTCCTTTTTGGGAATAATGGGATATTACAGGAGGTTTATCCCTAACTTTGCCACCGTTTCTTCCCCTTTAACAGACCTTTTATAGGGGAAATCATCCACCATAGTTCAGTGGAATGATGCTGCGGAAGAGTCATTTTGCCATTTGAGGCAGGCATTGTGCCAAGAACTGGTGCTCGTAGCGCCTGATTTTAAGGAGTAGTTCTTGGTCCATACAGATGCCTCAAAGGTGGGCTTAGGTGCGGTACTGTTACAAGAGGTGGATTGAGTAGGAAATTGACACCCGCTGAACAGAACTACTCCATAGTGGAGAGGGAATGTCTGGCCATTAAATGGGCTTTGGAAAGCCTCCGGTATTATTTGTTAGGGCGACCCTTCCGCCTTGTTACTGATCATGCCCCTCTCATGACCACAATGCCCGGGTTACCCGGTGGTTCCTGGCTCTACAGGACTTCAAGTATATGGTGGTGAATAGACCCGGACGGGTGCACCACAATGCGGATGCCCTCTCCCGGGTCTTTTGTCATTTCGCGAATATCCCGTCGCCTGACATGGAACCGAGTGGTAGAGAGGGTGGTGCTGGGACCACTGATGGACCCTTGAGGGGGGTTGTGGATGCTGGGAGGTATTATCCCTTTTGCCCTGGTTGGTGACCGGCCTGGGGGCCCAGCTTGGTGTTGGCTGTGTTCCACCCTGGGTCGGAACAGAGGGGGGAATATGTGACAGGGTGAGCTCCTGTCACTGGTTAGTTAGAGGTTAAGGCCTGAGTGATATGGGCTCAGCTGCTCTCATCAGAGAGAGATCCCAGAGAAGGGGATGCTGGGATAGAGAGAGACTGGGACTGCTGCAAGTGTGGTTGGTTTTTCCTGCTGAGGAACTAGTGATGGGAATTCCGTCTTTTTGCAAAGAATCGGCTCTTTTGAATCGGCTCCCTTTAAAGAGCCGGCTCTTTTGGCTCC
>CM070033.1:137951084-137966391 GCA_036250615.1 Ptychadena robeensis
CCACACAGGGGACCCCGAGGGCACCGCAATCCCCCCAGGGCCTACAGAGGGCTGACACTCATGTGTTGAGCTAACATATTCGAATTGCAAATATATTTAACGAATATCGGCTATACGAAAATTTTATAAAATTCGCGAATATGGCAGCGGATATTAACAATTTCAAATATTTGCGATATTATGCACTGGGAAGCTTATGGCCATGCATTGCGAAAATAAATGCCACATGTCACCATTCATTTTGAAGGTTATCGTGATTAGATATATATGTTGGTGCTATATAAATAAATGATGATAATATTAATATAATAGTTTTCGCAATGCATGTCATCGCAAATTCGAATATTGCCTTTGCCGCTCATCACTGGTTATGATGTTGACCCGAGGGCAGCCTGATTTAGGAGATAGTCATTGTCCTTCCGTCTGATTTTTCCAACAATACTTTGCTTGTGCTAATCACATAAGAGCATGCCGGAGCACAGAGTAGCTGTTAATGGCAGTCATTCAACCTTGCAATTGTTGATTCTCCTTTGCCTAAAGGGCAACTCCACTGTATAATTGCACCCAAATTTACAAGACTAGTAATGAGACCAACGATAACAGTTTAAAAAAGATTTGTTTTTAAATTCTCAATGTTTATATTTCTTTTGCCAGTTTTAAAGTGGTTTTACTTACCTGTCAGCAGTTGTAAAGTCTGGTAAAATGGTACACCAAAAAAAACATACTTACCATATCAGAGAGGAGAATTTTTTTCCCCCTCCCTCATCACTGCAACCAATGAGGAATTGCAGTTAATGAGAGATGTGCATCTGATGCTGGGAGAGAAATATTTGTCATATCTGTTCCAGCACTGCGTCCGTCAATCTCCCGATACCATAAGACTATATTTGGACGGCCGCGACGTCATGCAGACGCTTGGGCACTTGGGACAGATGTAGGCAGAATCCCCCCTTCTTCTTTTTTTTTTTCTTTTTATTGTGGGTTCTCCTTACCGCTTTCATTTACCGCATAATCCATTAAATATTGACTATCGTGCAAATAATCTGGTTATGTCGAAGGTGGATGCAGATGAGAAAAGAGGTAGTCGGCTCATATACTTCAAGCCAGAGCCATTCCTCCATGCTGAAGACTGGCAGAAGTACCAAGCTAAACATCCTCAGGGACAACACTGAGCCTGAATAGATTTATAGAAAAGCAGGTGGCAATCTTTGGAGCAAATTTCCCCGCAATAGTCCAAACAAAGCAAAAAACAGAAAAAAAAAAACACAAGGAGGCAAAATATAAATTTCTTTCAAAGATGTAACATATATAATCACAGCCATCTTTAAATTTGTTATCATTTTAAAAACAAAAAATTTTAAGTTTGCTTTTATAGGGCTCTACTGTAAGATCATCTTATGTGATCACTCACACACATACATAGAAATTATGGTCTATTTTCTTCGCCTCTGTTATGCTACATTTACACAAGTGGTTTGTAACCACCCGGTACACAAGCTAAAATTGCAACAATGGTTTTTGGGCTTTAAAAAACAGGTCGCTTCCACACGGCTGCGCGAGCACCTGGTAGTTTTCCAGGCTGCTGCTGACTGAAAGCAGCATGCAAAACGACATGTAAATTTAGCCTTATGCTGGGAATACATGCTTAATTTTTCCATTCCACTTCGTATGCATTTGTATTAAGTTGATCATTTGAAAATCAATTTTGTTTGGATCGAACATTTGAATCGAACATAAAATCAATTGAAAAGGGGTCAGACGTTGTAAATTTCAAGTTGAACGTATAAGTATTTGACATGTATTCTAGGTATTTTGATCGATTTGTATACAATCCGACTTTGGAGCATGCACACAGGGCTAAGTAAAGGAAACTATCTGTTTTAAATCGATCATATTATGTGGTGCTGAAAAGTATCCAAATGTAATACAATTTAGTTTAATACAATTGTATTTTAGGTCAATCGAATGAAATATCGAACCGTGTATGATGTCTGCCCAGCTTTAGGCTGAGACTCCAGTAGTGCGTTAAGGGTGCGTCTTTGTGAAATGCGCTGGCTATTGATTTCCCAGGCCCCACTGGCACATTGTACTCACGTTGTACAGTTGTTGTTGCACTGTGCATTTAGAAATGCGGCTTACTGCATTTTTCAGCGCAAATTAAAACGTGCCGAAAGAGAATGAATGGATGTGACCAAAGAACACGCCCAAATGCATTCAAACGTGTTCAAAATTGTCGAAAAACAAGAATGAATGGATGCACCAAAATAACGCAGCCAGACTCACCCCTTAAAAAGCATGTGTTTTTTAGACTCATAAAGGGAGATATGGCCTTAGACCGATTGGTGGGGTGGTATTGCTGTGCTGCTTTGGAGGAAGGTGTTAAAGTAATTGATAATTGCTTGTAATTATCAGGAATCAGACTCTATACTGATGTAATAAGATAAACCTTTGATGAGCAAATGCACTCATTTCAACCTTAGGAACATTTGTCGCATCCGTTCCTTTGGATCGAAGTGCCATGTGTGCGCAGCTCTTACTCTCAGACAAGTGACACAACTGATGAGTCCTATGAGGACAGACATATATCTTCTCCCATTGCTCTCTGGAGTATATTGGCCCATCTGTGGCCAGCCTGAGATACTTTAGTAGGAAAGAGAAGCATATTACTGGCAAAGAAGATGAACAAAACTAGCTATAGAGTCTCCTGATTGGAATAAGTGCTTGTGATTATGAGGCTGATGCTGATGCGCTTCTAGCAGTATAGAATGCCTTAGGCAGCTAGAGGCTGTATTTATCATACAGGGAGATGGTAAAGGTCTCTCCGTGAGCAGGCCTAAATAAAAAGGCCTTTACTCTTCCAAGGAGAAGTAGCGCATTATTGTTTTATCATTTCCTTTTATTATACATTTCCTTTTATTATACCACTTTCTAAAATACCAAACATTTTCAGGCTGTGGCATACTAGGGGATTGCTGCTTTCTCTTTGTGTATAGAACATCGCCAGGAAACACATTTACTATGGTTAAATATAGGCTCAACACCATTCCTGGTTCTTGCATGAGCAGTGTCTAGGTGGGCGCTAGTGTTTCTGATGCTTTTAGAAATAGTTTGTGAATAGCCTCATTCTAAAGAAATATTATTAGACGAGCAAGCAGTATTTCAAGCCATGAAATCATTTTGAACAAAAAGATTCAAACCCATTTGAGATGCATGAAAATTCCCATGTTTGCGTGCGCCAAGCACAGGAGTTTAGATGCAGTAGAGACTAGGCCTAACAGCCAACACATTTAACATCCTTGCTGAAAGTAGTCAGCCCAAGCTGGACTCACCTTGTGCACATTTCTGCCTCTTCTCAATGATCGAGATGTCAGAGGGTCAACGGGGAGGGCCACTTTTGGTATGGAGCTAACACCTCTTTGGGAGGGAGGTTAAGGCGATTTGGGGAAGCATTCCAAGCAAGGATATTTGAGCCATGTCACCCTAGGGCAATGGGCATACATCAGTTATCAGTGATCAGGAGTAGTAGTTAGAATCAGGAAGAAGACTTTATATTACTGTTCACAAAAACTCAATGTTTACATATCAACATAACCTGATGATCATCATGAATCAACTGACGAAGCACATTGTGTCATCATTTTAGGTGAAAGGAGAGGTTAACTTTAGCATTAAAATAGTGTGTATTTCAGAGAGATGCAAAGAGAGGATGAGTTTAGCTAAAATACACAGAGACAATGGGTTGTGTGAGTGTTACATGAAGTTCTTGTTAAGGATAAACACTTGTTAAAATTGCATCCTGATGTGTTTGGAAATGTATAACAAAGCTTTGCACTTGTATGAAGTATGATTTGGTTATGGATCAGTTGATTTAAAAATGGACAGTTTTGCACTGAACATTTTGTGCATTATATATTGGTACCAAAAAAACCTTAAATTTCTACATTTTTGCTCTTGTGTTATATTATTGTCATAATAATAATGATGGTAGTAGGGGGGGGGGGAGGGGAGCAAGATATGATTTAATTTATTTGTTAGATTAAAATGTTTGGCACACCCCAATGGGCGCGTACCCACGATGTGTGTGTGTCCTATGGCATTGAGGAATTGGGAATGCCCGGAGTGACTATTGTCAATGAAAAGGTGTGACAAAGATATGACCACTATGTTTTGCTGCGTTCAAAAATATAGAAGAGTTAAAATTTAATCTTTTTGAGAAAATGAGGTAACATACTACAAACAGTATCAAACTTGCATAGAAACTATAATAGAATATATATTTTGAATGGACAGGAAAATCTAGATTTGGGTCCATTTACACTGTCGACAGGCAGATACAACATTACATCTTATCTAAATGACCCCCGAGCGCCTGCACAAGTTTGCAGACGCTCGTGTGGTCGGCTTGTTTCAGTTGAGAGGAAATCTACATAAAGTGGAGGTAGCTCAGTGGTACTTACCTTACATATAGTATTCCATGTCCCTTGCAGTCAAAGCACTCATTATATATACTCTTTGTACAAAAAAATTAAATGATGTCGCACTGCTGTACAGGCATTCTACCTTTTGCTGGGTTTTTTGGAAGAAATTTGGGAAGGGAGATGTCACTGCATTAATGACGTTCCATTCTTGAGTCTCTGGAAATCTGCTTTCAGCATTGAAGGCATCGCCATCTAGTAGCTATTTGCAGTACTGCAGGAAGGCTGATACAGGAATACTGGCACAGATGAACAGATGAATCTCAGGACAGTTCTAGAAAAGATAACTGATGAGGCTAAAGGGAGCAGCACACAAGTATATAATCTTTTTAGGATTGTCGAGAACTTCTCCACCATTATGCTGGTTCAGAGAGTAAAGGCCGACACACATGATTTTGCCGCTGACTGATGTGCGTGCTTGCTCGTGGCGTCGGCGAGTGGGGGTGCCCACATGGGGCGACAGATCCCTGTTGCCCCAATGCTCGGTTGGAAAGAGAACATGTCCGATAATCCGATGACGTCATCACGCTGTACTCCATTGCTGATCTGTCGGCCCACACTCGTGTGGTTTTTTTTTCTTTAGGGTAGATCTGCTTTTATGTGGTGGGAAATCCTAGGCAGTTACTAACAAAATACCTTTCTGTGAAAAGAGCCTGTTTTTTTTTTGGATCCCATCAGAAATATATGGCCCATCAGTGTTATCCCTGTACTTTCACAAAAGTTGACACAAGGGAAAAGGTTTAGGGGGAGGGGCTCCCTGGATAACTCAGAATATTGCATTCTTGGTTGTTTTGTGTATCTGTCCAAATGTATGCAGTAATCTATTGTGAAATGCTGCTTTTCTGATGTAGTTTTAAAGACCAGGCTACACTTTTGCCAGGGTAACTGGTCTTATATCCCCCCTGCAACTTTCTTCGTGCAGTCTGTATGGGTGGGCTTACTGGGCCCCTACCACAGCTCTACTGTGGGTAGCACAGTGCAAGTTTATCTGCTCCTTTTACAATGTAATAAACAGGTTTTTAAAGACAAATATGTTCCTTTGTGACTTTCAGGAAATATTTTGAGAAAGATTTTGTTCTTCTTTTATTTTTAGGTGTGATCAAAAATAATTTATAAGTATCTGCCAGAATAACACAGGAATACATCTCCATGCCAGATAAATATTGGAGCTGACAATATACTTGTGTATCACATTACTGCCCAACAGTTGTGTGCTGAAATTTCTGGCGCTGAAATTCTGAGATTCTTATTTGTAGTAAAAGGAAACTGTATTCAGACTGGTTGCTATGGAATCTGACTGGCCACTGAAACTGTTTTTTCCAGGAATGAAAATGAGGTCCATTATTCATTATCTATACAATATATGTATATTGTGTGATGATGAATATAATACAGCTTACGGTGACCAAATTCACAGTAGTATGCAAATGTAAATCATTCCCCTCATTCCGCTCATATCTTAATTCAAACTTGGTGTATGTACTGATATGCCTTCTCCGTGATTGAACACTATTCAGCTGAATTGTATTGGGTCATGCTACTTACAACTAGTGATGGGCAGTGTAGAAAATATTTGTATTTGCAAAACAGAGCAAATTTTTTGCCTAATATTTGCAATAAATTCAAGAATTTATGATCTCCAGTCATTATTTCCTTCAATGCGCAAATTGGCACTTGTACATGCGCAATGCTCAATAGTTCCGGGCACTGATGTAAATAATATTCGTGATAAATTCGCCATATTCGAAATAAAAATTTGCGATTAGAATATTCGTGATCTATACTACTTACCACATATAGGAATCAAGCTCATGGAGATCATATTTGCAGATTTTAAATCAATATTTTTACAACAGTTCTCTAAAGCCTATCCTGAGCCAGCTATTCATTCCATTATTTTTTTCAATTAGACTAAAAGCCACAAATCATTACTTGAATCCATGGTCACCAAGTCCGAAGCTTTTTGGACTGCAGAGTCAAGCTGGCCATGCATGTGTAGCTTTGTGGACAATCGATGATAGATTTGATAAAATGTAAATCGCCTGGTGCTCGCGATTTTCAATCACCTGCGGAATCAGCCGCGTGCGATTGTCCATTCATGTCTATGGGAGCCATCAGGGAAAAAAAATGCATGCGATCTTATCAATGGGGATAGGCCCATTCAAAATAGTGTAGGCGTTTGACAGCGATTCCGCAGGCCAGCGCCAGGCGATTAATTGCCTAAGTGGGAACATAGTCTTAACCTCCCTAGCGCTCTGCTGAGTTACCAAAAGTGCACAATAGACTTAAATGGAAGTTTTTTAAGTTGTAGGCCTGTAAATTCCCAAAATATGTCCATATAAGGGTCTAGTAGACATCCTGGATATAATAATGTTTGAAACCCACAACTATGTAAAAGAAATTGCATAAAAAATAATAAATAAAAAGGTTGTATTTGAATGATAAAATACTTCTTTTGTATGGTAGACTTCAAAACAGTATGTGTTTATATTTATATTTTGTTTTTAATAAAAATTTTATTAAATTGAAAATGTGTTGTTTTTTTTTACTTTGAATTGTATTGGATACAGTTATCACTGCATCCAGTACAAATCCCTTTAGCACCCTCTCTTCCCTGGTGTGATGAACAAAACAAAAAACTGCAAATGGCACATCTGGGGAATCACACTGAGGAAAAAACTGTTCGATTAACTTTTGAATCTTTCGCCGCCTCCCCGATGTGACATCATAACGTCACTAGGGGGGGGGGGGGTCCGCTCACCTCCAGTAGCTTGTTCTCCAGATGGGAGCTGCGGTAGCAGCGTGGAATGGTAAATCTGCACTGCTGGGACTCCGATCTTCGCCGTACGGCTCCATCTCGTCCAGTACAGGACTGACAGGACAGAGCTGGACGAGATGGTGCCGTAAGGAACAGCAGGGGGGTTAAATGAATATATATTTGTTGCTTAACAAATCCATAAAAATTTACCAACATGTCTGATCACTTACAATAGATTTTTTGTTCAATATCGAGAACTTTTGTTTGATGAAACGAAAACTTATTGTGTACAGAACAACTTGTTCGATTGAACAAAAGTTCTCGATACCGAACAAAAAATCTATCGTAAGTGATCTAACATGTTGGTAAATTTCTATAGATTTGTTAAACAGCAAATGTATAATAGTTGGATGTTATGTTCGTTCAAACGAAAAATCATGGCTATATATTTGATATATGCAGAAACGATATTCAATCAAATTATCAGACATCCTTATCAAATCTTTCGTCCATTGTCCAAAAATCTACATGTTTATGGACAGCTTTAGTCTGTGTTTTTACAAGTCAGGAGTGAAGCATTGGCATAAGGTGTCCATGAAGCCCAACCAATGGATTGCCAGCAGCATGCAGGTGGATTGCCCATGGTTTAGAGTGCATTATGGCCGCATTGGCAGTATGCTCCCTATTAATTTTGAAAAGGAAAATCTGTGCCAGATGCGTGCATTTTCCACATCCGGCTAAAACATTCATTGATATTCAATGCTCGTGTCATTTGTCATTGAAAACAAAGTGGCATGACGTTGATGCAGCAGTGGATCCTGTTTCATTCAAATGAATGGGATGGGTTGTGTCCGCATCTTTTTCTCCACAGTCGGCACACACTAGACGTGGGGAAAAACAAGGGATTATTTTTCCAGTACCCACATCAGTAACCAGAAAAGTAGACGGAGGCAGCGTGGTGATGGAGAGACTACATGACTACTAGAAAACAGAAACTGTCCCTCTCTAGATTATCTCTTCTGAACAGCCATCAACAGCACAGCAGGGTTAGATGTTGTTAGTGCATCACTTCTCTGGGTCATTTAATTGTTTATGTACACATTAGTTTGCGCTATTTAGCCTGTAAACAGACATGTAAATAAAGCAGATATTAACCTGAATAGGATAAGAGGAGTCTTCACCTGCCAGATGGACACAAAGGCAGACTTCTCAAAAACAATATAGTGAACCATTGAACTACAGCCAGAATAATTTTCACATTCACATTTCACTTGTGTAGATGCAAACAAGGGCCCAGGATGTCAGGTAAGCACTTGTAAGCCGTACTCTTGATGTTCTTATGAAAGGGACTCTCCTTCCAAACCTTACATTTCATCCTCTCTTCCCACAAGTCAAAGATGTCACCATGAATGGTAATTAAAAAAAGTTTTTTCTGGAAGGCTAGGCTAATTTTTGCTTTTTTGGTGACAAATTTTTTTTTGTTTCTGATAAATTATACATGTAAAGACCGGAGATAGTGTCCCCTTTAAGACACCGACCCAAAATGCCTCAGTGCTGGGAGTCTATTTTAGCAAAGGGACATCCCCCAGTCAGGTGCTCAGTGGGGAAGGACCTGATAGAGATGGTGTGACTGGGCGAGCTCTCCCCTCCCAGGCCTACCTCCCACAACCATTTTTACCTGTGTGCGAGCAGCCAGAGAGCAGAATAGCACGCATTTACCCGCCAAGTCCCCTTCAGGCACAGCTGTACCAGCAACCACATACCTGTACCAGCAAGCCCCCGCTCGCTGAACCATGCCAATGTTGCAGTGGACTGCACGTGTTGTTCCTCAGCACTACCTGGGTCACACAAGTACCGGTCACTACAGGCCTTGCTCCCCCCTGCCCCACATGGGCCTCTCATCTACTGGCAGTTTCTTTATCATGATTGGACTGTTGTGGACTTACGTTTGACATTATATCTGCCTGTTTGCTAGTTTAGTTATATCGGTACCCTTACCAGTTCTTGTTGTTAAATAAAATTACAGTTTAAGCAATAACAGCCACCTCTTGACCTCTGGTTGATTCCTGAACCTTACATGCATATTACACAATGTTTCTTTTTTTTTATTGAAAGGTGAGGTAATGGGTGCTCTTGAAGATTCAGAACACATTTTTGGGGGAACAAATAGTCTTGGCTTACACATAAAAGCTCCCCATCGATTTGCACCTGATTTTCATTTGACTACCATCCACGCTCACGGCGGTTGATCTGCCATGAAATCGAATGCCTAAACTTTTCATTTAGGCAGAAATCGGTCACCAATTTGATCTAGTCCGTTATGGACATATCCTTAATTCAAAAGTCGATTTTATTACTTTGAATGGGGAACTATCCAAGGTAAGTGCCGACACACAAAGGGTGCCCGGATGATTCTGGGCACGACCAGCCATGCGTGATGACATCATCACGCGTGGTCAAGCTGCCGGTAGATCAACGGCTATTCTAAACATATGGGGGGCTATATCCATAATAACATTCCCTTCAATTGACATTTGAGTTATTAATTGTACTGTATATACTCAAGTATAAGTCGAGTTTTTTAGCCCCAAAAATGTGCTGAAAAAGCCCCCCTCAGCTTACACGAGTTAATATGGTATATTCATGTGAATATTGTAAATGTAAGGTCTTACAAACTGCAATTCAAAGACTGACACTTACATATAGAAAGTATATGAACTATATATATATATATATATATATATATATATATATATATATATATATAGGAATTAGCAAATGAAATTTTCTACAGGAACAATGTTTCTATATATTTTTATTGATGTCTTGCTTTTTACTTTAGTAAGATTTTCAGATTTGTATATTTTGTCAGCTTACTTTTACGCATTTTCATACTCAAAAGACGTTCTTGAGATGCTAAGTTTCACTGGCATTTCGTCAAATAATCAGCCGTGTTGCTTTTAATTAGCAAATCGAATTAAGAAAAGCAGCTAGCCACTGTAGAATCTGGAGCACCCATTGGGTCATTTATCTATGTCTGGCAGCTATAGCATTGTAAAGTTGTTGCTCGCTACATTTAAATTTAACAAACCAGCATCTCATAGGTTTTATTCAGCAGCAGTGGGGTTTTGTTAGGGAATCCAGTCCATGGCTTTGCCCCATTCTTTAAACTTTTGATAAATAACCTGAGTTTCTAGACCATGACAGACACTTTAAAAGACACAATGTCCATGCAGCTGCTCAGAGGCTAAGTCATTTGCATAGTCTGGTTATGCCCAAAACCACCTCTAATTTCCTGCACATTTACAGCAGGGTGTTTTGGACTATAAAGAAACATTTTAGAGCCATAATTGTGACTTCAAAGTGGGAAACTCTATTTAATGAGAAACTGGAAGTGAGATGTGACCTGCATATAAAGTTATTGGAACTATACCTAATCACACATCAGGAATCTCTCCTTTGCCTGTATCTGCATAAACCTATGTCATTCATTTCTTCCTTTCTTGCACTGGCATTACCAAAGCATGAAAACCACTTAGAATTCCTGCAATGGAAACCGTGGCTGAACTAGGATTTGTCATCAAAGTAGAAACTTTGCACATTTCAGAACCAGTCTTTAATAAAGCATGCTAACTTAACCTCCTGGGCGTTTAGGCTGAGTTAACTCAGGGTGAGTTTTATTATTAAGGGCTAAGGCTATGTTCCCACATAGGCGGTCAGCCACGGGGCGGACATGTGCAGGTCGGTCACTGGCGGGCGATCGAGCATGATTGCTAACACGATCAGGCGGTATTGACTCGGCGATTTGCACCTGTGATGTGTTTTAAAAAATCTCCCCATTATAAAAAAAATTGCGTCCATTCATGTCTGTTGGCGCGATGAGAATAAAAAATTGCCACCAACCAGGACGAATCTGATTGCAGGTCCAATCACAGGCCGCACGCGATCATGGCCATCAGTTAGGTGGGGACAAACCCATTCAATTGAATGAATGCGATCAACATCGATTACAGCGCGATTAAAATCGTGAGTGCAAGGCGATTAATTGCCTATGTGGGAACATAGTCTTAACCAGTGGTTCCCAAACTGGGGGGCGCGAAGGTATTCCAGGGGGGCGCGGGCCCTCATTCTTAACCTGTGTTTGAATAGGGAGGGGGGGGGGCTTGATAATTTTCCTAAATAGAAAAGGGGGGCCCTGCAAAGAAAATTTGGGAACCACTGGTCTGCTGGTGTGCATACTCACCTGTCCGGTGAAAGCCTGCTTCGGTCCTCTGTAATGGATGCCCTGTGGCTTTTTTACCGAATCTATAGGGGTCCAAATCAGGGCAGAAATTAAGTGTGCCGCAGGCGAACTGTCCAGGAGGTTAAAACATAGTAGACCTCCAAATCTAGGTCCACAATGTACCTGATTTTTGTAACTCATTTAAACCCCCCATACACCTTTAGATCCCTCCATACAATTTCCTTTAGATCTACCAACAACTATGTAGTATAGTGGTCTCCGTGATAGAATATATAGCGATTGGAAGGTTTAGAAAGGTCCTCATATTACATGGTTTTGGTAGAAGAAAAGTTAATTGTATAGAAATTGTATGGTAAGATTGTAAGGTATATGTGGGCCTTTATGTAGTAGCCTGCTGGTGTGTGAAAAGGCTGAGAGCAACACATTACCATGTTAGTCTTGGACTAATTTGACTTGAATTATTTCTTCAGACCAGCAGGTGTTATGTTTGTTTTGTGCGATGCTATACAAACCTTTCCTTCTTTAAAAAAGTGATTGTCGGCTGCCTTGTCGAAAAAAAAAAAGTACTATCCCATATGTATTCCCAAGTTCCTATACAGTGGCTTGCAACAGTATTCAAATTTTTCACATTACAGCCACAAACATGAATCAATTTTAATGGAATTCCACGTGAAATACTAAGTGGTGTACACGTGAGAAGTGGAACGAAAAATCATACATGATTCCAATTTTTTTTTACAAATAATTAACTGCAAAGTGGGGTGTGTGTAATTATTCAGCCCCCTTAGTCAATACTTTGTAAAAGCACCTTTTGCTGCAATTACAGCTGCCAGTCTTTTAGGGTATGCCTCTACCAGCTTTTGCAAGCCACTGTGTGTATATATATATATATATATACTGTATATATATATATATATATATATATATATATATATATGTACCCTGAGTTTTCCTTTATCTGTGTAGAAGAATTTGTAAAAACTGATCAGGACTTTATTAATGTGATCTTCAAACTTTAGCCTGCTCTTTGCCATATGAAACCTCCTTCAATGGGAAAGACCACATGCAGGGAGCTGTTATATGCAAAGAGACAGTGGGTGGCCTGTTCCAGGAACACAAAGCAGATCAGCACCTGGCACTGTCCAGCAAAATGATCTTCTGCCTGAATGTGTCTGTTTAGTTCTGGCCATGACATCACCCAGCCAGTAGAAGAGCAAAGAGGGATGGAATACAATTAAAAGGTGCCGATTGGCATGTTATAGCTCCACTTACATCATTTAAGGGGCACCTTTACTTTTCCTGACGGAGGAATACAAATCATTTGTATTGAAGTCTCTAAGGAGCCAATACAAGTAAAAGAGGTCTACTATGCAAATGAGAGATGGACCTGGCCCTGGAATGGAAAGAAATGGAGTGATAGAAGACACAGGGTCTCTGTAACTATGCTCTGTGGAAGGGAATAGTAGGTTATGGTAGAGAGCAGAAAGGATCAGTTCATTTCAGTCTGTTTTACATTGACAGCACACTTAATTCATTATGTTTTGAGGCATTGAGATAAAAAGACAGGCGATTATGCAGCTTCTAGAAGCATCTTATATGTTTCTGTGTAATGCAATATTTTCTTTTTGGAGTTTGATGGAAATGATAATATTATCTTATATTTATATAGGCTAGGCATACACGGCTCGATTTTCTGTTCGATTGATTTAAAAAAATCTTTAATTGATTTAAATCTTTAAATTATTGTTTGAAAAACTATCCTTTTGGAAGTCATAATGTGATTAATTCCCAACCTATCGATTCTTTTCTTTAGCCTTGTATGCATGCTCCACAGTATGAACAGATATAAATCAATAAAAAAAATCAAGAAAACCTGTCAGATTCTTGAACGACTGACTGAAATTTACCTACTTGTTCGATCACTTTTTGAGATTTTTTTTTCAATTTGGGTGACTTTTGGTCGATTGATTCAGCTAAAAAGGAATCAATTTTAAAATGAACTACTTAAAACGATTGTTTTGAAGTCGAATAGAAAAATCGAACCATGTTTGGCCACCTTAACTATCTCTCAGGGGAGCTCAAAATCCCTGTTATAGTCCTGTATATGTAACTAGCGAAGCTTGAACGGATCATCTGTCGAGTGCCCGTCACGCCGTGTATGGGCACCTTAAGTCATGTGTAACATAGGAGATACTTTGGGGGAATCCAATTAACATCAGCATTTCTTCAATGTGGGAGGGATCCGGAATACTCTGTAAAAGTTGGGCGCAATAAGTAAAGTGTTTTCTATGTGCTAGTGAGTTAAAACCACCAACTATATATTAGAAATTCTATAAAAAATTATGTTTCGAAAGCTTTGAAACCTATCAATATAAATTGAAATCCATAAAATAAATGTAGCATCAGCAACCGCTACTATTTTTTACAGTAAATGTTTGGAAACAAGTGACTGAGAAGCACCAAGTATGCTGATGGAGGACTTCTGATATCCTTGTTACTTTCTTAAAAAATACTGCACACAGACAGCTAGTATTTTTAGAAAACGTTTAGAAGTGGGCTAACATATATGCTTATAGCTGGGAACACAAGGCTCGATAAAGGAGCCTTTCAAGGTCTCCATGCAAAGCAACGGACATGGACCAAGATTTATGGTCATATCCGATATCCCTCTTTTCAAGAAGGATTGATTGGTCCCGATTGAAAACAGGGATGGCTGCATATGATATGGGCAAGATAGATGGCCATGAGCGCGCAAGGCCCTTAAATTGGCCATCGATCTTGCCAATATCTACACGTGTTTTCCCTGCTTTTCTCAGAACATGCTTGCCCAAAAAGAAAGTTTTTTTTATATATATAAAAAAAATTAGAAATAAATTAATTACGTTTTAAAGCTCAAATTTGTTGTAACTTGGTATTCTTTGGTCTCCTAAAAGTTTTTCACCATAAGATGTTCTTATTGTGTATTAGAATGTAGCTCAGTATCAGTGAAGAACTAAAGGCATTTTGTGAAGTGCAGGGAATGTATGGAGCGTATGGAGCGGGCATTCCTGAGGAGGATGTACCCGGGCATCTTATACTCACAGTCCTGCTCTCTGCATTACATATTAGACCCCCCACCACCATAATGAGATTATCCAAAAGGAAATCAGGCAAACTCATCATATGTATGGCTTGAAGACATCTGTAATATGTGATACAAGAAAATAGTAAACTTTGAATGCATGCATTCTGGTTGGTGGGTTGGAGGAATCCTAGGATGCCAGAGAGGATTCTTAAACTGTCATGCCTCACATAATATTCTAGGCTAAATACATCAGCCTTGAATATTCCATAATGATTGAATTGCATACATGGCTAAAGCTGCTGAAGCACATTCAAGACACCCATTGGACATTAGGATTTGCTTGGATAAGAAGCTCACCTTTACAGGTGAAGTTCAAATGAATGTGATATACTAACTATGCCATAACCTGGATACAGACATACAACAAGTGTTCTAAAAAAGTGCATGTATAGTCATCTGATGACACAAGAACACAAACAATATGAAAGAACTGAATCATTCACAAGACAACCCTGTAAGGGACCATTCACCCAGTCTTAAAACGCATCGCTTCTAGCGTCCGGACACCCGAAACGTAATGCAGCCAAGAAGACACAACATTAGGTGTCCCCTGGACGTTTTCTGGCCATCCGACCGATAGGGATTATATAGAGGCGTTGCTGAATGTGCAAGAACACTGTGTTAAGATGCTCAAACACTGGGGCAGGCAGGTGCTTTCCTGGCTGTCAGCAGTCCGGAAATCGCCCATCTGAAGGTCGCCTAAGGAC
>CM070033.1:138008216-138018766 GCA_036250615.1 Ptychadena robeensis
TGTGGGGTGCACTTCCTTTGAAATCCCTATATGTATTGCTGAATTGAAACGGAAGGATTTTGGTGAGGACAAGCAGCCACATGAGCTCCGGTCCCTCCATAGTTTTGGGGTGCACAGCCTCTGACCTGTGATCACCCCTAGGTGTATAGTGAACGTGAAGGGGCTGCTTTGCTGTCAGGCATGACAGCCGCTGCCTTCTCCCCGCGGCCTAATCGCCGGCTGAGCTGTGATTAATTGCGGATGAATGAGACGGCGATGCCGGTAATTAGGCGGGAAGGTGCGCGCTGATCTCCTGTAGCCCGCCGGTGGCACACGTGCGTCTGAAGGGCAGGATGTGTGTGCGCTCACCTCGCTCTGATCCCCCCGGTGTGATGCAATCGGGGGATTAGAATGCTGCCGGAGCAGCCTGGTGACGGAGATAAGCGGCCTATGCGCGGAGGGTGGCCGGAGATGACAGCATTGTCACCGATCAATTGGCACGCAGGCTGCGTTAACCCTTCGGTGCCCTGATCGGCGCTCCCGCTGTATATGGAGTTATACGAGGGAAGATGGCCACGCCGTGCCAGTAATAGATGGCATTTAGCCTCCCACGCCGGTGCCTGTCACGTCATGCCACCAGATTGTGACGGGGTTAATGTCCGTGTGGTGGGAAGGGGGTGCGAGCCGCGATCACAGCGCCTGTCACAAATAGGTGACTGAGAGTTAATTAGGAAGTATTCTCCGGATCAATGACTCACACAGCCCATTAGCTATTCTGCTGCCTAATTGCAGGATTGCACTGCCATCTCCTCAGCGGAGCCGTGCAATCAGCAGCTGGGGATTAGGGCTGGGAGATTACAGGGCGTTTAACCCATTCTGGCCCGATGGCGTCATAAGACGGAAAGAGCGCAGACTGCTGCGATGGGGATAATGTGATTTCCTATGCGCCAGACCTCGCTCTCCAGTCACGACCTTTCCACAACTGCGCTAGAGCCCAATGAGCTGGTGACAGCGCTCTCGGGAAGGCTTTTATTGGCAGCCATTTATATTCATATATCCGAAACGCGTTACCCATTAGTATTCCAAGAGAGTGTAAAGGATTGGTATATTGTGAGCTGCAAATCGCTTTTACAGTATATATAGAGCCAATCACTGAGATGCCATACAGACTTTAATATGTTAATTTGGTTTCAAAAGTCATTTGTAGTATTTTTTAATCTTTTTTTTATAAGATAAGCGGTGGTCATGGATTTCAGGAAAATGAAATGCATTCAGAAGGGAGATCTCGCTTCGTATACTTCCTTGTGCAGCGTTAGCATGATGTTTTGTAGGCCACATAGCTGCAAAGCATTCCGACCTATTAACGGGCAATTTATTCTTTGGCAATAAACCAAGTCCATAGTACGACTGGTCAGGTCACATGATAGAATATTTACAGCGCACATTTGGGTAGAAGTCTGCCCCTTTGTAACCACCATCAACTTCAAGCGGCCCAGATACGAGAAATACAGTATGAGGCTGCTTTGTACTAGAATAGTAGGAGTACGGCACTTTCATACTCCACCGGGAATATCAAAGAAATAAAGAATTCGTTGAAAAGTGCAACAAAAATCGAAGAAAGCTCGATTGAACAGGGAACCAAAGTATGGAACAGGAATCGGTTGGGCACAGGGGTGTGCATCGATTCACTGTTCAATTGACGAACGCTTGAACGGGTATCAACCCATGTATGGGAACTTTAAGGGTATGTTTCCACAGCGTTACGTAGCCCATCAATATTACATGCCTATCGCACCGTCTGTTTCCACAGTATTGAGCAGCCAGCGGACCGGCTCAACTCCGTGGAAATGGCCGGTGCTTATGGAGGGGAGTCAGTCTTCCAGCCCATGTCTCTGGTCATTAATTATGCCGGTGACATGGACAGAGGGGGGAGGGCGGTAGTTTCAATCAGAGTACATTGTGCACATCGAGCAGGCATCTGAAAAGCAACCGGGAGAAGCCTCATGCTGTGTCATCACGCTGCTCTCCATCGCTCACAGCATGGGCAGGCACCCTTTAAGTGCCAGCCATTAGTTTTAATGGGGACGCCTGTCCCCCTTTGAAACTAATGGCATCGGCCAGAGATTTACAGACATGTCTGTTCTCTTTCCGACCAAGCTTTGGGGCAACAGGGATCCAATTTTGCCGACAGCTGCGAGCAAGCACATCGGTCGGCGGCAAAAATCGGCTGCCGCTCGTTGCGCGTGTGGGGACCTTAAGGTCTGTTGTTATAGGGAAACAGCTAAAGGCTTTTACAATCCCAAAATAATTTCACATGATCTTTTTTTTCTTCTTATCTAGCATTATACAGGTGTGACACACTGTTGTTTTGTTATGTCATGTGAGAGGGCTAAACGACCACTAATGAGGCCGGTTGGCGTCCCTGAGGTAAGTAGCCTCTGATCACACTCTCCTGTAGCTGAACATACGTATGTCTGTATGGTATACGCTCTATCCTAGCATTTTCTCCTGTCACCCAGTGAATACGTGGTTAACTGAGGCACAGATGATAGGAAGAGACAGGCCAAAATGTCGACTTCCTAGCTGACGCAGGTTTTGCCGAAAGCATTTGGGTGGAAACGCTGATGTCTTCCCACACCTGGGCTAACGTTTTGCCAAATAAACGTAAGGCTATATGCTCACCGTTGTGTTAGGATACATGGCTTTCTTCCAGTCTCTTTGTCAAAAAAATGGTGAGACATGCATAGAAGAACTCTAATTTCTCTGCGGTATCCCATTACCTGGCCAAGTTGCCCATCACAAATAGACATCAGGGAGGGCGCAGCATGCTGCTGGCTTTCTCATGTTTTCCTGAAATCCATTTATGACAGCCTGTGTATGAATAGAAAGAATAGTTCTCTGTGCTGTACTAAAACTGCCCATACACTGGTCTGTACTTGTGCGATCAATTGCAGCATAGTGACGCAAAAAATAAATGTGCACCACCTTGTTCAATAGATTCCTGGCCAATACCCTCAGTCCCCATCAAAAGTAATGGTGATCCAATAAAGATTTACCCTGTTTAATCAAATTTTCCTATGGAGTGGGATTGATTGCTACAGGTGGGCAGCATTTGTTTTCCGAGGGAATCTGGATCAGAATTGAAAAACTGATCTGTGTGAAGCAGGGTACAGACATGCAGATATGGGCTAGATCGATGGGTGCTTTGAGCGCCGTGCACGCTCACGGCCATCTATCCTGCCCATATAATATGCGGCCATTGCTGTTTTCAAGCGGGATTGATTTAATCCCGCTCGAAAACAGCCATATTGGACATGACCGTAAATACGGCCGATGTCTGTTACTTTGCATAGAGACCGGGTGTCTCCAGGCGAAACATCGGCTGAGCTGGGGAGAGAGCAGATTGCTGTCTCTCCCCAGCTCCTCAGATATCTGACAGCAGAAGTGATGATGTCATCACTGCTGCAGGGTACATCGGACGGCTCAAATATCAAGCAGTCTGTACATCCTTCATGTTCTCTGCCAAGCAATGAGCACATAGACTTTACCTGCTTGGCAAGTGCTGTGTTCAGACAGAGGTTCAACTTACTCCACTATGTTCAGCCCTGCATCAGCGGAATGGCTGAGCGTGGTGAGAACACAGCATCTGCCGAGCAGGTAAGTGAATGTGCTCTGTCGGGACCTCCCGCCAAGCAATACTAGAGGGGGTCCCGACGGTTGTGGAAACCCCCCCTAAGGGCACCTTAGATCGGTTGTAAACTCAAAAAAAAAATCCCCCACATACATTACATGGACATATTACACACCCATATACATCTGTGAAAACTGCTACACAGAGAGAAAAAAAAGGTACTACGTACAATCTTACTTCCTCAGTCCTAAGGCCCCATCTAAGTACTGGCACAAAGCTGATCTACTTCCCCCATTCTTGTTCAGACATATCCTAAAGGTGCCCCATCCCTCATGCAGACATATTTACCATCCAAGGTTTGGTATGGGAGGAACAGTTCTGGTCCCTTCCAGAGGATCTATGTGCTGCAGTTTGCATAGAGACAGAGTAAAGCTTGAACTGAGGACACTGGAGGAGACAGGAGAGATTGAGACTGAAGTGTAGGTGAAGGGGTTCAGTGTGCAGGAGTGATAGAGGGGTTACTGGATTTCTGGGGTCGCACACCAACAGAGGTCTGCTGCGGTTATAAAAATTAGCTTATTACCTCCTCTGCTGCCAGTCCCAGCAAGTCTCCTACACTTCGTCCCACTCCACATATCACCACTACTCACAGATGAACACGACTATAGTCCATGTCAGGTCAAGGTTCTCCTTCACTTGCAATCATGTTATAGTGGAGGATGAGGACACAGACATGAAATGGGGTTCTACTGGTCACATGTAATATAAAATATCTTATTACTACGCCTCTGCTGCCAGTCCCAAACGCGCCACCTAATGTCTCGTCTCTACCTTCCCCCCCATCACACCCCAACAAATGACACTATCTCATAGTTGTGTAAGTTCGTTCCTTCAATCCAGATCATGAACTCCAAGACAGAAGAGGGGGGGGATTATATGCTGACAGAAGAGAGCACACAGGACACAGGGACAGTTCTCATTCATGCAGATCATGAACTCCGAGACAAAAAAGGGGAGGGAGGGGGTATTTTCTGCTGACAGACAGAGCAGAGAGGACACAGGGCTGCACGGTGAATCGCTGTGACAGTGATGTCACAGAGCAGCGGCAGAGCAGTGCATTATGGGGACTCACACACAGCTGATGTTTTCCCGGCAGCCCTTTCAGCTCTAACAAGCGACCTCGGCGCCTAGGGGCAACGTCATAGCATGGGAGGTGCTACCTCGGAAAATCTCGTCTTTCCTGCTTTAAGATTTATTTATTTTTCCTTTTTGAACAGTGATTGCCCTATCTATTGGCAGCCTGATGCTGATAGTGCAAAGTGACCTACAACGTGGTAGGTCCACTTTAAGTTCCTCAGCTCTCTTTCTCAAGGACAGCTCAAACCGGTATACAAAGAGACCCCCTTGGCTTCACAACTGTTTTTATGGGCCACAGAGATTTATAGGATTTTTAATTTTTTTGCACGTTGTCATTTGTTGCAATGATCTTGGTATTTGCATAACTGGTATTGTTGTGCTACACGGAATAGAAGGAACAGATCGTCTTATACAAATGGCTCAGCAGGCTTTTAGAACACTTAAATAGAAGACATGAAATGCATTGCAGCCCCAACGGACATACATCCATGTGAACTCGTATATTTCAAACAAGCAAATGATTGTGTCTTTTTCATTAAAAAAATGCAAATCAGATGCAAACAGAAATAGTAGAGTGCACAACCCCTGTGTAAGGCCTTGTACACACATTTCCAGGTGCTCTGTACATTGCATCGCTTTAAATCTCATCTGTTAGCTTCCCATTGTTCCCTCTCCGGAGGGGGTCCCTAAATAAAGAACTGGTGGCACAGTCTTAATGCCTGGCAGTCTTTGCAGGCACTCTTCTATTTAATCGAAAGCAGTGCACAACAAAGAGGTTGCTTTGCCTAGTGTGCATGTACATTGAACAAGTTAACCCTTTGGTCCTGGGCCCTGGGGGTGTGCTTATTGAGGGCATAAGGTATGGACACGGAACAATCTCTAACTGTGCATGGAGCCTTATGGAGTTAAAAACACATGAAATGGTCTCAGAGGTCATATGTTTGTGGTAAGGGCAGACTAATGTGTATGGGGCATTTGCATACACGTCCGCTATGGCACACCAGGGGGATGCAGAGTTCAAACAAAAGCAAATCATTTTTGTTTTCCTGTTGACCAACTACTAATATAACTAAATATGGAAGTTTTAGGTAAAGGGGCATTTCACACTACACGCGCTGTGGCACTTTTTTTGCCAGTAATGGACATGCTCACCGTGATTCTGCTGCATCTGTTTTCCATAAAAACCCTGTGTTTTGCTCTGCGCTGCCCTTCGTCTCCTATACAAGTGAATGAGAGACGATTGCACTGCATCTGCAAAAATGCATGTAGCAGGGAGTGGTAACGGGTGGCATTGTGCAGTACAGTAAACACTGGGTCACTGATAAAGGTACAAAATATTTCCCATGAACCGTGTACCTTTGCGTCAACAGTATCCATGCTACATTGTGGTACTGTACTGCGCAGCAGTGTGGCAAGGGTAAAATGGCCCAAGTCTCCATTGGATGTTTTTCATGTTCTAAGGCCGTATTAACCGGTAACGTGCCCCTGTAAACCTATGAGCATGACGCACCTGTTGTACATGTCATCTTATGTGCCCAATGATTTTCAATGGATGTGTCATGCGCTGCAACATATAAATAGGAAAACTCGGTGTGCTAAAAACATAGGGATTGTGGCCTCAGTGGAGACAAGGCCATAAGGTAACCATACACAGGCAGATCCTGACGTCATCACGCTGCTGAGGATCAGCAGGCACCCTTTGTGTGACGTCCATTACTTTTCTGAAATACGGACATGTCCGTTCTCTGAGCAATCAAGTTTTTTGCCGACATGGATCGGCTGCTCCATGTGGGCCCCCGCGATCCGCGGATTGCAGCGTGTAGCTTTAGGCTATGCTCCCACATGTGTAGCTTTAGGCTATACTCCCTGATCGCAACCCGGGGAATAGCCCCATTCAACAACATGGGCGCGATCACAATCGCGCCGCGGGTGGCTACACATGTGGGAACATAGCTTTGATTGTATTGCTTAACCCCCATCTCAGAGACGAACCCATCTCATACAGAGTTTGTTTACAAAGAAAACTCTGCCGAGCTGGGATCGTCAAAGCTTACATGTGGTCCTGAAAGCGGTGGTCGCACCCTCCAATCGACTCTGGCACCGCCCCTTATGCGTCATGACGCCCACAATGTGTAAAAAACAGAGTATCAGCACGTTACCGGCTGAGCGCTAGGTAGGTTAAACCTGCCACCACTTGGTAAGGGACACTAATAGACCAAATACTTAGCAGAGTGAAATCATTGTTCATAGGGCCATATTATGTGTATGTAGAGCTAAAGCATTGTTTTTAATTTTGTTTAGAGTAGGGAACAAAGAAAAACACTCTTAAGCTGGGTTTATACCGCTTGATTATTGCACCGACCGAGTAAGGCCAGCAGCAGCACAATATTGTCATCCGCCTGCTTCTGAGCTGCCCCAATATCGGCAAGAAGCTGGGCAGATACTTTGGATGGGGACCCTTGGTAAAGGTAATTGAACAAGGTTTTCCAACATGTTGGAACACTGTTTGGACTAGCAAAATCAATTGATGAAGCTCTGGGTAGCTAAAATTTTAATAGATTAGAGAACAATCAAGCGCCCTGGGCACGCATGGTGCTCAATTGTGCTCTAATCTATGAAAAAATCGAGCCGTGTATACCCAGCTTTAGTTGCCTTTTTCTGCTGTCTCATTTGGGAGATTTCCCTAGATTTCTGTCCTGGTTATGCAGAAGGAAGTTACAGAAAGCGTTACAGAGTAGTGATTGTGCCCAAGAGTAAAAACCTGATGGGTTCTAAACAATATAGAAAAGTAAAAACAAAACATGTGAAATCTTATCTACATCTTCAGCAGTGGTTCCCAAACTGGGGGTGCGCGAAGGTATTCCAGGGGGGCGCAGGCCCTCAATCTTAACCTGTGTTTGAATAGGGAGGGGAGCTCGATAATGTTCCTAAATAGAAAAGAGGAGCCCTGCAAGAAAATTTTAGGAACCACTGATCTACAATAAAATAAAAAGTGCAACATGTCATCTCCGAGACATTAAAAAATTTTGTAAGCTGCAGAATGATGTAAAAAAAGTGTCGCCATTATCATCCAGGGAACAGCTGGGGCCTTGTACAATTCTTAAACCCCCAAGTGCTGTGAGAGGCCACATGTGGCCCAATAAAACACCAGTGTGACACGGCTGCCCCGGGGAATTCTGGGTTCAGGGAGTATCTGCTTGTGACGTGGGGTTTTTTGTGTGTTTGCTATGCACACACGAACGCCGCGGGCCTGTTACCCTGAGCAGCAGACATCTAAGAGATTAGGAGGCCTGGCTCCCGCTACACAAAACTATCTCGCATAGCAGCTCACATTCCTTCTTCTGTTTGTTTTCATAATATCAACTCGTGTTTGTACTTTTCCCATCGACTTGTATTCACCGGAGTGCGTATGTATATATGTGTGTATGAGAGGGAGACATGGGAGGGAAGATTTACGGACTACTGAAATAATTAAGGCACATTAAAGGCTCGATTTATATTAAACCTAATTGCGTTCCTGCTAGCAAGAGAGCCATCTGAGTCTTGTGCGCGGAAATGCGAATGCAGAGATGAGATCTAAAATGAACGGATATTTTCCAGTAACTTGTGCTCGAGATTTTCCCCATCATTGCAGCGCTGGAGAGGTTAATTGAATGCGGATGTGCAGCGATACAGAAAAGCTGATCGCGTTCCTCTCATGCCTCTTTGTGTGTGCTCCGTGCCTTTGAAGCATCGCGCAGCCACAATCATTCATCTTTAGCGCAGGGCCTTCATATTTCAGTTTATACATGCACATGTGCCCTTGGAGTGACCCCCTTAATTTTAAACGCATACAGTACCCTGAAAAAAATAAAGTATTATGCTAAAAAGCTGACTCACATTAAATGCTATACTGGGCTATTATGGCCTAATGCAAATAGACCATATAGCCAGTTATCTGGATCAGCGCTGGGCAGATCTTTACCAGTGGTCACTTGGGACCATTAGAACCTTTTACAGCTTTTGGAAATAATTTCAATAAATCTTTATAAATCAACAACATGATAAACATCACCTCACTGTTCTCCATCTAATCCAGTACCAAGTTGTGTAAAGCACCAGGTAATCCTGGAGCTATGCCTATCCTTGGCGTCTGGGCCATCGACATAGACCATTAACCTCCTTGGCGGTCTGCCCGAACCCATTTCGGGCAAAGTTTGTTAACAAAACAAGCTCTGCTCACGCAGGAATTGGACACAGTCGCCTATTCCCAGCAAGCCTGCAGTGATTCTCTTCACTTCCAGCGCCACGTCTTCGTAATCATCAAGAGACTCTGAAGAGGCGGGGGAGGGCGGTGCCATAGACCTCCATGTTGGTCGAAGGGTGTCGCTTTCTTTGCCTTCAATGTGTACAGGGGAGGAGTGAGAGGAACACCCCAACAGAGTACTTATGCGATTGCCCCTTTTGTCCCGTTTCAAACCACTAGGGAGGTTAAGTTAAGGTAGCCATGTATGCATCGGTTTTCCATTCAATTTCTAAATGATCAACCGCAATGATCGATAGCTGCGGTCAATCGTTCAGGAATTGATTCTTGCCCACCTAAAGCGATCTACCAATAAAGAAGTTTTGGTAATTGAAGAAGGAATAGAAGGAAAGGCGATCAGACATGTCGTTTTTTGGGGTCGATCGCTGTTACTTTGGAAGGGGACCCTGGATCAGTCAGAGCAGGAATCTGTTTCCTAAGATGGTGTGCAGTGCGATCATTGTACGATAGACTGTCGATTTTGCGATTGCATATTACGATTGCATCGTAAAACAATCTCAGTGGAATAGTAGTGTGTATGGCTAGCTTTAAAGAGAAGCTTCACTAAAAGCTGTACACAGATGTCTGGTGTCAGATATCTACACCAGAATGCTCATGCATAGGCATTACGTCTTTCATCAAAAATGGCTTAAGATCCTAACCCCTGAAGCATGGTGACAGTACCAGTGTGGGGGAGTGGCAATGCCAGTTAAAGGAGTGAGTTTGTGCCCCATTGTATTAGAGATGATTCACAATACGAGGGGCCTAAACCCTAAACGTTTCCCAAAATAATGAGCTGAACCATTACTTACCTACAATGCCAGGTTCTGCACTGTGTGAAGGGGGGGATCCTTCAGGGGTTTTCTTCCTGTTATGCCTCCAGCAAGTAGTAAAATGAACAGCACCATAGTGACATCTCCTCCAAATCTACACTTCTTCTGTAACTAGCCTTACCTTGGATCCCACACTGCAAATATATACCATCAAGGCTCAGGAGTATCTAGGTACCATTACATACTAGAAAGTGAACTGCTTTATTCTTCTTTGGCACAGTTTATTATTTTCTAATATATGAATCTTCAGTCTTTCTTTTTTAAGTTCAGTTCATCTATAGTTTGAGCATCTTAAAAACAAAGGTCTCTTATCTTTTCATAACAGATTTGCCATATCTGTTTACAATGAATGTGAACGACCCTTTAGCAGGGCCATGCTGTCAAACATCTGAAAAGAAAAGTTCATGATGGTTGTATAAATGGGCCCATGAGGTCATCATGTAGCCGCATTTTCCATCCTCTTGAACTATTACATCCGTTCTTGAGCAGCTCTGGAACTACAGTCTGACAGGCCAGGCTGGGCTTAAAGTAAACGTGTCACAACAAATACATGACCAGACCCACTGGAACAATGCTATAGCAGATAGTCTGAAGTCAGACTGAGTGAGATACTTGGGTATAAAGAATCGTCCACAGCGGTAGGCTAGAATGGTCCACAGTGGTAGGCTAGAATGGTCCACAGTGGTAG
>CM070033.1:138018866-138034594 GCA_036250615.1 Ptychadena robeensis
TTAGCACATTTGAGGAGCGCAAGCCCCCCTATTCACTCTGTTAGGAACACGTCATTGGCTACGCTATAATGCGGCCCCTTAAAATCAATGGGCTGACATATAACTAATGTGCCTGGGCACCGTCAAGACTCCTTTGCATCCATGTCGTCCCAGAGCTGAGCTAATGAAATGGAGGCTCAGACCGATGGATTGGGGGCTGACAGCCCTGTCAGTGCTCCATTGGCGTTAATGGCCGGCTTGTGCTCTGTGCTAGAATCCCTGCGTTCAACACAGGGATTTTATCGCAAGTAGAGCCCAAGCCTGAAGCAGGTAACACACAGCTTGATATTCGAGCCGTTCTAGGTTCACTGCAGCAGCGTGATGACGTCATGTCCGATATCCCTGTTTTCGAGCGGGATTGATTGTCTCGCTCAAAAACAGGGTTGGCCACATATGATATGGGCCAGATAGATGGCCGTGAGTGCTTGAAGTGGCCATCCGTGCATGGCGCTTGAAGTGGCCATGCATTTGCTTTAGGCTTTGTTTCCATTGCGTTGGGACCCCTCCGCTAAGCGTAAACGGGGGTCCCAACGTAACAGATAGACTTACCTGCTCGGCGGACGGGTCTGTCTTAATTGCATTGAGCCGATCCGCCGGTGTCAGGCTGAACGTAGTCGAGTACACCGGCAGATGGTCTGTTTACACATCACTGGCTGAGTCTGTGGGATATGTCGGGACCCTGCTAAGCGTATATGCTTAGCGTAGGGGTCCCGACGTACAATGGAAACAAGCCCTTAGTGTTTCTATTCTTCAATATTTACCAACATATCCGATCTTGTCATTATTTCGTCTCATTGTAAACAAAACAAATCAGTATTTTGTGTCCTGCTGAACTTCCTCCAGATTCACTTCATTTGTAGTTGTTTTCTGGGATAGAAAAGTGAATCAGAAGTGAATATCAAACCATATGTACCCTGCCTTACATTCTTATGTGCTGGTACTGCAATGACTGGGGCACACATCTCACCAAATCACAAGAGCACACCTCACTGTTCACACACCCACACTCTCACACTATTACTTCACACCCTTGTCCAGCCTCTGCACCTTGTAGCATTTCCGATCTGCGAGCTATCACACCCTGTAATCGTCTGTGACTTGGCCTTGCGAGGAATCGGCCCCTCCGCCCCATCTTACGGCTCTTACAGAGGCAGATGATTGAAATTCCCGATGATGCCTCGCAGTGCAGACGTCTAATAGAGAGCTTTTTTCATCCCTAAACAGCAGGGCGATTCTGCGAGGACTGCAAGAGCAGAACATTTGGTAACCATTTCTGGGAAGCAGGCATGTGTACAGACAGGAGGAAAGTAGCAATGCACTTCCTAAACCCAATCTCGCCACAAGCCAGAGGCAGATGGGGTCACATTTAATATGCAAGGGCAGGAAAGAGTAGGCCTCCTCCAGACATCATGCACTGCCTTAACCCTGTCCTTGCTCAGGGAAAGAAACATGGCTAATGGTGTGTTCTTGTACAAAGGAATCAAACTCTCCAAGTAGGTGGATATCAGGTAATTTGCTCTATCCCTTAAGGAATCAAGGCAAGACCTTGGATTTTGGTGGTTTGCTCTCACTGGGTAATGCTATTGCAAGTTGGGTTCACTATTTTCATGTTTTATTTTCCAATGAATTGCTTCCCAGCACAATGTGCCCCTATTGAACAAAAAGTGACATTTGGGGAGCAGTGTCTTAATAAAGACCAGGTCACTGGTGCAGACCTGGTGAGGTTTGTTTGAGAAACAGAGGCATGGCTTTAACCTCTTGTGCAAGTCGTCAGCCTTACACCAATGACCTGGTCTTTATTAAGGCACTGCTCCCCAGATTGCAATTTGTTTGGATAAAATGGGGCACATTGTTTTGGGCATCAGTGACCGTGGGGATGTTATTAAAAACATCCCCTGACATTTGGAGAGCAATGCTGATGTCTCCCCCCATTGATAATTTGTCTCAGCGTCATCGATAATTTCAGGGGGTGGACCCGGAAAGATCGGCAGGGTTCCCCCTGGTCAGGTAAGTATGCCGGGATGTAGCTCGTAGTATTGTTAGTAAACAAACTCACCTCAAACTAACTTAAGATGACAGAAGGTTAAAGGACAAAGAAACCCCGGAACCCTATGTATTGTTCTGACCAATGAATGAAACAGAAAAAGCTCTGTGTTGGAGGTGAGCACAGTCATGTGACCTGCCAATGTCTCAGAGCGATATCTTCCCATTTATGACCAGCCTTAAGCAGGGTACAGACCTGCAGATATGGGCAGATCGATGGCCACTTTGAGAGCCATGCACGCTCACTGCCATCTATCTGGCCCATATAATATGCGGCCATTGCTGTTTTCGAGCGGGACCAATCACCCCCTCCCCCCACCGGATGTGAGAACTTGGGATACCAGTGACATAATATGGGCATAAGTGTGGGCTGTCCACACTAATGCCTGTATTCTCCAACAGGCATAGTCATCACAGACAGTACCTAGAGAGGATCAAACCATTGACGGCAGTGCCTGGAGCAGGTAAGTGACCCTTAGCGTAGCTCAGGGTTTCCACCTTTTGCATTGGAATTTTATCCAGAGCTGCCAAGGAGGTTACTAATACAATGGAACATATTCACATACAAACTCAAACAAATGTATTTAAATGATGACAAGCATAGATCATTTTAAGGTATTTAGTAAAAGGTATACAGATACATTCTATGTTCCAAATTTTCAGTACAGAGATCTTGGTTGATCTCTGGCCGCCAACACGGTTTTACCTAAACATCAATGGCTGTTATAATTTACTGTATTTATTTACTTGCTAAATTTTTTTTATTTTTGTGGGGCCATTGCTGGGAATTACACAATCCTACCGGACACCACCGCCAGGTTAGTTGTCTGTCTGTAACTAAGCACTGCAGTTGGCCACCTTCTGCTTTCTCTCCTGGAGCAGCAGGAGACTGATTAGGTTATCCATCTATTCACTCTGACCCCTCCTGAAATTTATTTTCAGCACTTGCGCATGTATTGCTCATTAGCTGCAGGAGCGCCTGTGTGTGATGCGATCTGGTTCTGCCCCCATCTCAATAAGAAGGGCCACAACAAGAGGTCCATCAGCTGAGCAGCCAGGGAAACAATAGCTTGTTTGTGTCTTCACAACATTCTGCCTTTTATGACTAGCAAGGACTCTGTGCCCTCCTCAGTAAGAATTCTACCCATGAGCTGTGCTCTTCCCTGTATATATAGCAAGTTTTTGACAGACCCTGAAACTAAAAAGCAGCATTCAGCTTCCTCAGCATCCTGCAAGGCTGGAGTGTGAAAAACCCCATCAGCTTATTTCTGCGCGAGATGCGGAGAATAATTGGTACCTCAGTCACATTTTTCAGTCTATGGGAAGTGGTTACCTCTGCAGTTGTTTTTCCTCCACACATTTCAAGATCCTCTCATAATAGGAAAGGTGATGATGGAATTAAGCACCCACAAACGAAATTCCAACCGAGTCATTATTAATCACTGGGCTAGATGTACTTTCCTATTGGCTAGTTAGGCTTCTCAACTCATTCTCCTGCCAATAGGAAGATATTGGTATGAAGGGATGGACAACAGAGAAGTTTCAACGTCTTTCAATGTCTCAACGTTGCTATTGGGTCCTTTGGCACCCCCTAAACTAAGCGCATTCCTTGGCGGGCATACTGATTGACTTGATCCACAGTTTCTGCCTACAGCACTGGCTATTGCCACAGTGTTCTGCCGATCCGCAGTGGGACAGGACTGTATTTTTTGTAGTTGCGTACTATGCATGGGTTTGTGAAAAAATTAATTTGACAAGCGTTGATAAGACTGTTTACATGTAGCTTATCCATTTCAAATGTATGTCCAAAACAAATGTCCAGTTTGTTCAGCTTTGATTGTTATTGCATATTATATTGGGGCGTGATCAGGATGGTAAATATCAGGAAATGGGTAAGGACCATACTTGTGGGTGTGGAAATATATGCACATGTGGTTCTTTAATTTGTTTGTTAGTGTTCACTAATGCTCTAATCATATATTTTTATTGCGAATATGGACACTTTGAGGATATAGTGCTATATCTTTGTAATCAGGAATTTTACAGATTTTGTACATCAGTACCTGGAACTATGGTGCATTGCGTTCGCAATATGCACATGCACAAGTGTCAATATGTGCAATAAAGGTAATCTGTGGAAAGTACCATGCTTTGTGTTCGCAATGTGAGCATGTACAAGTCTTGATTTGCGCAATGATGTAATAATGACTGAAGATCAAAAATTCTTGAATGTACGAATTTAATGCAAAAAATGTGCGATATTTTGTGAATACGTATATAGCCTAAGCTGCTCATCACTATTGTTTGTTTGTGTAATCAGCTGTCCCTATTGAACGTAGATGAGATCTGTCCATAGTGGTTTCCTTGCACTGTGTTGCCTTTAGCATTTTCTTCTTCCTGCAGAAACGGTTTGCTGCTATTTGTTGCAGAATTTTCTTTCCCCGTGATTTCATTTTTCCCTTCCATATCCCAGTAAGTAGAGTTTCCTACCCCAGATGAGTGATGGGATTAGTGCTTTACGTGGCACAAATAGGCCTCTCTTCTCTGCAGTACAGAGCAGCCTCTTCCTGACAATCAGAGCCGCGCAGACTGATTCCTGAGCAATTATGTGGTGCCTGCACAGAATGATTTGTGTAGTCGTATTAGAAGTCGGCTTGTTTCCGTGCAATTTTTATCAGGCCAGGGAAAAAAAGACGAGATAGATCTGCGCTCTGTAATTATGTCTTAAGCATGTAATTGCCAAAGCACGTATTACAATAAACATATCTAGACGCAGCACACACCAAACCTGAAGGTTGCAGTAATCTGGTTTTTTTTTTCTGTTTTGTGCGCATTTTATTTTATTTGTTTTCTGTTTATTTTATAGCAATTTTTGACAAATATTGGTCACTGCTCAAGTGATGTATAAACGCTTATTTTAGCTGTATCTTTTCTCTGCTGTTTAGTTCTAGATGTTTTATAGAGAAATAAGGATTGTCCACATTTATAAAAAGGGAAAAGATTTGTTTACCAGCCTCTGTGTAAATGATTACTTATGAGTCCTTATTGATCTATTATAATTTATACATTGACTCTTAAGCAGGGTATACACATGAAGATATGGGCCAGATCAATGGCCGCTTTGAGCGCCGTGTGCGCTCACGGCCATGTATCTGGCCCATATTGTATGTGTACATCTGATGCTAGGAGAGAAATACTTGTCATATCTATCCCAGCACTGCGTCTGGCAATCTGGCGATACCGCAGGACTATATCTGGGCAGCCAGGACATCATACAGCAGCGAGGGCACTTGGGATAGGTGTCCCAGGTGCCCTTGTGGCTGCATGATGTCACACCTCAGCTCTACATCACACAGTGGGAAGGGCGATCTCAGAAGAAGTGCCCCTCCTGCTCTCATAATTTTTTTTTTATTACGGATTCCCCTTATTATCGAGGTGGTCCGCTTTAATACAATACTAATTGAAACTTATTTATGGGCAGTTCCAGCTTGTGATGGTGGCATCATGTTATGATGTAGAGCTAGTATGAGAGCATGCATATATTTACTTTCCTAAAGAGCAAAATGAGGGTAACAGAATCACTCTTCAGCTCCTTTAAGTACCCAACCTGGTTCTCATAAGCAGTAATAATTAGCAGATGTCTCTGGGTAATGTCATATATAATACATCTCAGTCGTGTTTTCAGGCAGAGACTGTAACTGTAATAGACCATATATGGTGGTTGGCCAATCTGGCTGATTTCTATGGGAGACAGCAGAGCACCCCAGACCCCTCAAACTGACTGGTAAAATGTAATCTGCTTGTTCTGCCCTCTCTGGCTTACTAATTCACCATTATACAAATAGCATTTAAAATGTGACCTCATCATTGTGTGCTTCACGATGGTCAGAATTGGCCAGCAGAGTGATGTACATAGCTTGATTAAACAGGAATCTGTTGTTATATCCACCTGAGATGCTAAGCCTCTATGAAAAAACTGAAAACCTATAAAAGAAAGAGGTGGTCCAGGCATAGTCTGGGTATGGAAGGGATAGATCTGGGGGGTGTGTGACACCCCTTTTACACTATCCATATTGATTTACAGTTACTGCAAAGCAGCGCTTTTTTTTAAATTTGTTGTTTTTTTTATTCTCACTGCATGGGGGCTGCTATCTTGCTTCATGAATATTCTTAAATTTCTTTCATTTTCCATTAATACATTATTTTTCTGACTGTAATGTGATATTTTTTCCCTTTAAGCTCCTCTGAGATAAAAAAAAAGTTTATTTAGTGACATTTCAATATAATGCTTCAGCACTACTATTGACTGAACTCTGTTTACAATGAGAGAACAATCATTATATTCTGAAAACAGCTTGAGATGTCTACTCACAATAGTATGCTTGAAATTGTCTTTAAAGATGAGTTGGTTAGCAAAACTGTCCCTGAGTTCAAGTACACATTAAAGCATACTTTAAGTAAAAAATAAAATATGTTTTTCTTACCTCTGAGCTGGCAACTTCTAAAAAATAAACTTACCTGCTGTATTCTCGTCTTCAGTAGTCACCATGTTAAATCCTTAGTAGATACCAGTGTTTCTAGGGGTTAATGAACTGCAGTAATTTGTATGCCCAATAGATGGTGCTAGATAATGTTTTTTAAATAGTGAAATGTAACTCCATAAGCTTGTAAAGGGGACATTATGACCTGACTAGTTTGTAGTTTCCGACAGTATGACGTTAACGTTGGGGGTTTGAAGACCGAGGACACCTCTGCCTGCATTAACCTCCCTGGTGTTATGCCTTAACTCTGTATAGTCACAGTTTGATCTAACTGTGGCCATGCTGGGATCAGGCATAATTGCTGGTGCTTTCTGAACCTGCAGCACTGCAGGCTCACGGATGCCCTCTGGCCACAAGTCTTTGATGACCCCCAAGGGGGCGGCCCCGCTTTTGCTAGCCCACATGGCCGGCTTCTAATTGACACTGGAGTTTTGTAGAGAGGCAGGGGGAGGGCGGGGGATCACTGCTGAGTACAGTGTACACCGCAGCGATTGCCTGTACAGCGTCTTTTCGCACCACAAAAAATTGTGCGAAAACTGTGTAACACCAGGGAGGTTATCATACCAGTAAATGGCGAGGGCATCCCCACCTCTTAGTGGCATGACTGATGTCAATAAGGTGACTTCAGTGTGGGCATGGCTGGATAAGGTAAACTAACCCGAGCTCAGGTTTACCACTTTTGGTAATACAAATCTACCCCAAACTACTTTCTGTAAAGTAAACAGTGGTCTCTATAACCTATTTTTATTACCTTGTGTTGTTCTGTCCAGGATATACCTCCAGGCCAATCATAAGGTTGGTATAAACTTGTCCTTCTGTACAGTTTTTGGATGTGATATTTTTAGAAGGGATCAGTGACAGACCAAGCTACTTGACGCCCTCTTTTTCCACTGGGGGTGGATGCAGTGTGGGGTGCTGCACATTCTGTCCCCCCCCCCCCCCCCCCCCCCCCCCCCCCCCCCCCCCCCCCCCACAGTCCCTTTCCATAGAACAGGAGAAGCTGTCAAAAATCAAATCATTGTTCTCAACAACTGCCGGTCCCAGGAGACATACATAGGTAGATCTGACCCTGGAATACAGCTAAATGAAGCTGAAGAACATTTTATATTTATTGAGTTTTTCAGACCCTCAATACCTATATCTATGGAGCTAACATGGCCGTGTACAAGCAGCTCCCTCTTCAAAAGTGACGTGGGTTCCCTCCTTCTTAGACCATGGCTACACAATTTATGAGATTGTTACATGACTATGGACTATGTAGGGCATTGACTACTATGTTGGTGGTATAAGTAATTCTTGATAATAATCAAACTATGAAGGGAGCAGTGATGGAGCGACATATTGCTGATGCTGTGAGGGTTGGACTCTGACGGATAATACACGTACAGTTTGATGTGGTTTTGTTGCAGGCAAAGAGCAGCTTGGGACAGGGTGGCTTGCCTACAAAACACCTTTTAGTGTGCTCTGTACTTTTGATCTTTTGCTTTTCTTTATGGCACACGAAGATTTCCCAGCATGTTGGGAAATGCCCCTCCCTATGTAATAACAAGTTGCTTTAACAGCCTGAGATGCTCATTATCACTTTTAAAGCAATTGTCACTGCATCAAGTAAGCTTTGCAGCAGGGAATTGACAGCCCAACGAGTATCTCCTAACTCCTATAATTTCACGTCAAGGTAAAAGAGTAAATGGGCATCTTATACTCCATCTCCCAAGGGCCACAAGAGACCTCTCAGTGGGCCCAGTTATTGCAATTTGAGGGGTATCAGACAAAAGGCCCCCATACACCTTCATACACCCGACATAGATGTCTCGATGCTGGGCTAATCAACCGTGAGTGATGACATCATCGCGCATGGCCAGTTGTGCTGGGAATCGGCCATGCACCCTTTGTGTGCCAGCATTTACTTTAGACACTGGTCCGCATCCAAAGTAATGAGATCGACATCTCTGTACTTTGTTAGATCGATTTATGGCTTTAAGGTGGGCGCGTTAGATTTCCGGCAGATTCCATGGTAAATTGATTGCCGCAAGTGCGTCTATGGCCACCTTACCAATCTTTCCATACAATTACTGTAAAATTTAAGCTAGCCACACACGGCTCGATGTAGTAACAGATTAGAGGAATCTCGGGCCCCGTGCGCGCTCACGGCTCCCGATTCTCCTCTAATCTGTTTCTTCATCTGAGCCATCCACGGTTCAATGGATCCTGCTTGAAGGAACTCGACCTAACAGGTTTCCAACATGTTGGAAAACCTTGGTCAAAATCCATTACATTGAATAGGGGACAGCACTGTCCCCATCCAATGTATTGGACAGGCTGAGAGCTGAGCCGCACACACAGAGCAGCTGAGTCGCACACACAAAGCTGTGTGTTCAGCTAGCTGCTCTGTGTGTAGGGGGCGTGGCCAGCACGGACCCAGCCAGCCCCCTCCTCTTCTGGCAAAGCTGGCTGGGTGCTTGACACAGCCGGAGAAGCTGTCTGCTTCTGAGGCGGTGGATAGACCTGGTGGACCAGGAAACCAGGTCTCCATCGTACATGTGCCCATGTGGTGCACATTGATTACTGTCCGATTGACCGGCGCTGTAATTGATTGCCGATCGATTGCACGGGAATCTACCCGTGTGTGGGCCAGCATAACTTTTGTTCTACCAAGGCAGCCCTGTGAATATTTTCAGTTTGAACTGACTCATTTGGGTTGATTCCGACTTTTCAATTTGAAAGCTAACAAATGAATGTTTGAAACTTAATCAAGAAAAAGTTGTGTTTATTTTAAATAACATACCCCTGCTTTTCCTAGGAATGATATTGAAGTAATCGACCAGATGTACGTGCCTGTGCCCATCTACCAGTGCCCACAGATTTCAGAGGGCAGTGATAATAAACCATGGCAGCGCCACTCTCATAAAAAGGTACACTCGGCCTAGCTTAGAGTTTATGTTTATTGCTAAAGAGAGAGGGATAGCGGCAAAAGCAGATGCTGCAGCACAACTTATCACAAAGGGGAACAATAGCAATCAGAACTGTTTTTCTAACCATTTCTATTGCCTCCCCCCCTCACAGTGCGGCCATGTGCGCGCTTCATACACAAGAGAGCAATGCGTGATCCAGCTGAAAATGGACGGATCAGCCAGCAGTTCTATGTGGGTAGTATTAATCAGAGATAACAACCGTGCAAATCTAGCGCCTATTATTCAGCGTTACTCTGTTAGGTACACTCTTTCTCCCACTAATATATGCACCGATTTCCACACTGGCTGATAAAGCAAGAGCTTTGTCACTGCGGAGGCCTCCAGGCAGCACAGATCCGGCACGACTAGTCATTTCCTGATATTTTTTTTTCTGAGGATGCAGCAGGCAGCTGCTGGTTAATATTCCTGGAAGACGCCATAAAGGCGTTCGTGCCTGTAGCGCCAGCCAGGGCCGTCTCTGCGTACAATGGGGGCTGGGAAGAGGGTCGGAACCCCTCTGGATATTGTAGCATGTAGAGGGGTCAGCTCCTGATCACAACACTCAGCGGCCCCAGTGGCAGATGAAGGATTATGTCCCCCACCAGCCTATAAACTAATGAGCTTTGGAGCCTCGTGATTAGACATGCAAGGGAGTCCACGAGGAGAAGATCCTGACAGCATGAAATATAATTTGTGATCTAGAAGACAGTTTCCAGGATAATCTCATTACGCTCCACAGACTCCCGGTGTTATTCTGTAGAAGGCGGACAATGATCAATTTACATTGACCTAGGGCCGGCAGAGCTTTTAGATGGTAATTGCCACATTGATTTGCATTGCAAAAGGGAAAAATGGGGGGGGGGGGGGTAAAATTAAAGACGGAAGCAAATAAAATTGGAAATATTACTTTGGGTGAGAAGAGAAAGGCTTAAATGAAGCATCAGTGCTTTTTGTTCCTCTTGCCATCATCCCCTTGAAGGATGTGGAAGGTGTTGCCCGTGGCAACCTACACAATCTGTATTGGGGACCAAGGCGTGGAGTATGGGCTTCCATTCTCTAGTAAATGTCCCCATCCTATTCAGATTTGTTTTTATTTTGGTAGAAGTGCCTCACAGCACGCACGTTCTGGCAAATCATTTTCTGGCAAATCAGACCCATTTTTTTCCGCTTATCTCTTTCTCCTATCAGCATGTCCTGTGCTCTGCCACACAAATGACAGGTTGGGGAGCTTCTCCCTCTCACACTATAAGCTCTGCTGTACATGTCTGTCAAAGATGCTGATTTGAGGTAAACATTATTTTAAAGCAACGTTCATTAAAATAATTTGGATGTCCCGGCATGAAGCCCTACCCTGTTGTATTAATCTGTATGCCAGCCTCTCCCTATGACATACATTGCCCAGGCACATCCCACTGATATCTTTATAGAAATACCCTTTCACACTATATATGCATTGCGTTTTAAAAACGCACAATTTTTTCACGCATGCATTTTTGTTTTTTTAGACAACCAATGTTACCATTCACACCGCATGTGTTGCGTTTTTAAAAACACTGTGTTTTGTATTATTATTATCATCTTGTATTTATGTAGCGCTGACATATTACGCAGCGCTTTACAGAGATAATATAGTCATTTTATTTGTTCAGAAACGCAAATGCAAAACGCAAACGCAGATGTAATGTGAAAACCACATGTGTTTATGTATATATACAGAAACGCATGTCTATAAAAAATGCATGCTTTACAAAAACGCATATAGTGTGAAAGGGCCGTGCGACCTTTAGAAGTGGCAGAAGTTTATTCTTTTAGAATAGAGGGGGTCTGTAAATAGTAGGATTGGAATACAGTAAAGTTGCTTTATCAGTCCAAATGCCAATTAGTATATATTTATGAATATGTCAAAATACGCCTGCAGAAGTAAGAGGTGTGAGGACAATGTCTGGAATTGTATGGATAACTGTAAATCCTTTGTCGTGTTTATCCAGCCTATAAAATAACACCAGGACCCCAAATGTCCAGAGAGAAGAGAAATCATTGTGCATGGCCAGTGTTCGGCAGCTGTGCGATCATATTATATGGGGCAGTGATCGGCCATGTGTCTATGGAGCAATAATGTACACAGATGGGGGGGTATGAGTAATGTGCAGGGTCTTGCTCCACTAGGCTTTCCAGGCTGCGCAGAAAGATGAATCTTTTGTTATACGAGCTCTTATTGGAGTTCCATGAAAATAAATCAAGGCTTTACATGGAGGAAGCAGGCTGCTAGTCCCCTGACAGTATGCTGGCTAGAATATTATCATCGCTGATCTGTTCTAGTGGTCACTCCTGGGAGAGCCACAGTACTTACTACAAGGTCAGTGAACTCTGACATCAGGCCAAAGTGAGCCTTATATATTGGGGTGCATTTTCAGGCATCTGTGCAATAGGGGTGCATTGATGGCAATAGAAGGAAGCCTTCTCACATACTGAATACTTAAGCTGGGCATAGACAGGACGATTTCCCCGTTGACTGTCGTGTCGACCTAGGCTAGCGGGCATGATGACGTCATCACACACAACTGCTAGTGCAGAGAATCGGCCGGGCACCCTTTGTGTGCCGGCCATTACTTCAGATGGGGACTGCCGTCCCCATACAAACTAATGGGACTTCTAAATGGTGTTGGAGATCTGGGGGATGAAAGTCAGAGTAGGCATATGTAAGGGTAAAATCTGACAAGAGAAAAGCACTGTGTGACAGCTGTAATATGACTATGAAAGGTTGACATTTGGACTGCAGGTAATCTCGGGTTAGTTACTAAGACAAAAAATTTCAGGCTTGCACTACTGAGGTATTAGATCTGGGGATCAAACGTGTTGTACTGTGGGAGTTACATTTGACCCAGCTGGTGACCTGTGGATGGAAACAGCTAATTGGAGGCTAAATAAGGAACAGGGAGGTCCATCTGCAGCAGAACCTACCAGGCAGGAAGCTGATGCAGAGGACAGCGAGGGAGACATTGAGGAATACCACATACATATGGAGTGAGAACCAAACACCATCTCCTGGTACTCATCTGAGGAGCTCACTAAAAACTTATGTGCACCCCTGTTCACATAACCCAAAGCATTACCCAAATTGGAAAACTCAGTTGTGTCTTTTGTTTTAATGTTATTGTGGGGGATGGAGAGATTTTACTGCTGGCTTATATCGGGTAAATACTATTTACAGTGCCGTTTGTAAACTTTTGGGACCCAATTTAGATGGGATCCCCTGCTGACTGGGCCAGGGGGGGGGGGTGATATTGGCAGCTACTCCTATCCTCTGTACTGTACAGGCACACTGCTCCCCCTTCCTCACTGATAACACATGCTCAGCTGCTCTTCCTTCCTCCCCCCTCGGCAGACCAGAGTGATTGTGAACTGTACGGGCACGTCACTTGTGTCGGGGAGGGAGGACATCTGGGGCCCCTAGGTTCCGCGTGGTCCTATTACTTACGTAAGTTACTGAAGTATAAACTTTTACCTGGATCTCCTTATTCACGGCTGAATTGATTGCTGTGTGCGGGAATCAAACCACCTTGAGGGATCCTGCATGTTGGTAAATTCCTGTTTCATCACCATTATTTTGGATGTTGACCCTTTATCCTCATCCAAAGTATCAGCCAGGGATCGAGCACTCAAAGTGGTGCGCATTGACTCGCTGAATGATTCACCCCATTGTGATTGATTGCTGGGGAAGGGAGTCATGTGTGGCAGGCTTAAAGCTAGCCATACATGTGTCGACTTGTGAGCGATCGATCGCCTATCCGATCGATTCCGGTGAAGCCACAGGCGTCGATCGATCGCCCAATCAAGTCTGTGCCTACCACCTCAGGCCACCGATTCCTGGACGATTCCGTGCCCGATCGATCGCTTCACGAATGTCAACTCCCCTTGATGTG
This sequence comes from Ptychadena robeensis, assembly GCA_036250615.1. Taxonomy (NCBI): domain Eukaryota; kingdom Metazoa; phylum Chordata; class Amphibia; order Anura; family Ptychadenidae; genus Ptychadena; species Ptychadena robeensis. Next base: position 138,032,364 of record CM070033.1, read on the forward strand.
TGCCGGATCGATCAGAAAAGACCAACAGGTTGGTTCTCTGGCCGATCCGATTTGGGGGCCATGTCGATCGGGCGGGGTCGATCGGTCAAGGTGGGCTGCACTCAATTCCTCGCCGATTGATCGGCGTGCACGTGCCCGGTGATCGATCGGCCAGGAATCGTGTGGGAAATCGACCCATGTATGGCTACCTTAAGACCTACAACTGGTTTCTATAATAGAAAGTTGTATACTAGGCAGCGATCAAGTGTTGGCCATGAACCAACTTTCCTTTGACTAGCTTGAAGTAAATGTTGATTGTACACGCACCCATTGTACAATGGATTCTTTAATGATAATGGTGTATTGGGAGTTATTTTCCAGTTGCAGACATTTCATAGCCGATCTAAGCCTAAGCACTGGAACAGAGGAAGTGTTGTGAATGTCTAGCTAAGGTCTTCAGCATTACTAAACAAGTCCAGATGACCTGGATGAATGAGAAGCTTCACACACAGATCGATCATTAGATTTCCACTCCAAAGATCACTAGATTTCTCTCTAACCCGGGGGTCATCCTCAGCCCAGCTCTCAGTGGCGTGTCATGGTTCTCCGGTGCTGTCACTTCCGTGGTAATCAGTGCTTTAACCTCGTATTACCCGGACACAGAACACTGCGGCGCCCAGGGGGTTAATTAGCAGTTGAATTGGAAACATGCTGCGTAGCCCCTCCGCGGGCCTTTGTCTGCCTCCGGGAGCATTCCCTTCTGTAATTGTATTCTCAGAGAGGAAAGAGGGGTGCATGCCTGTGCCCGGCACCCCCAGATTCATCTATTATGTGTGTGATAGGGGAGGCAGCGCTTTATTACATAGTATAGTGTGCGGTACAGCGCGGGGCGAGACCGGGAACCTCCGATCACATCTTTATACAAAGCAGCAAACCTCGCAATACACCGTGTGTACGAAATCAGATGTCTAGGATCGTGTATGAGATAGGGAATACATCGCGATGTATCTGAGATCTGTATACCTGAGACTACATCGCCATGTGTCCAAGATCTGTATATTTATCGAGATCGCGATGTATCGGAGTTCTGTATATGTGATAGAGAGTACATCGAGAGTACACATTTGTATGAGTATCGAGTGTAACATTTGTATATGTGACCAGGATGTACCTGAGATCTGTGTATGTGTCCGGGATGTATGTGAGATCTGTGTATGTGACCGGAATGTATGTGAGATCGGTGTATGTGTCCGGGATGTATCTGAGATCTGTGTATGTGTCCGGGATGTATGTGAGATCTGTGTATGTGACCGGGATGTATGTGAGATCGGTGTATGTGACCGGAATGTATGTGAGATCGGTGTATGTGTCCGGGATGTATCTGAGATCGGTGTATGTGACCGGGATGTATGTGAGATCGGTGTATGTGACCGGGATGTATGTGAGATCGGTGTATGTGACCGGGATGTATCGGAGGTCAGTATATGTGTCCGGGATGTATCTGAGATCTTTATATGTGTCCGGGATGTATCTGAGATCGGTGTATGTGAACGGAATGTAATTGAGATCTTTGTGTCGGGGATGTATATGACATCGGTGTGTGTGACCAGGATGTATATGAAATCTGTATATATAACCGGGATGTATCTGAGATCAGTATATGTGACCAGGATGTATCTGAGATCTTTATATGTATCTGAGATCGGTTTATGTGTCCGGGATGTATCTGACATCGGTGTGAGTGACCGGGATGTATCTGAGATCTGTATATGTAACCGGGATGTATCTGAGATCTGTATATGTAACCGGGATGTATCTAAAATCTGTAAATGTAACCAGAATGTATCTGAGATCAGTATATGTGACCAGGATGTATCTGAGATCTTTATATGTGTCTGTGATGTATCTGAGATCGATGTATGTGTCCGGGATGTATCTGAGATCTGTATACATCGCCATGTGTCACATCTGTATATGTGCTTGGGTGTATCTTAGATCTGTATGGAAGGACATATGTAAATATGAATAGATCGTGATTTATGGGAACTCTATATGTGATAGAGAATAGATCGTGATGTATCAGAACTCTATATGTGATAGAGAATAGATCGCGATGTATGGGAACTCTATATGTGATAGAGAATAGATCGTGATGTATGGAAACTCTATATGTGATAGAGAATAGATTATGAGAACTCTATATGTGATAGAGAATAGATCGCGATGTATGGGAACTCCTATATGTGATAGAG
>CM070033.1:138034694-138070542 GCA_036250615.1 Ptychadena robeensis
TATGTGATAGAGAATAGATCGCGATGTATCAGAACTCTATATGTGATAGAGAATAGATCGTGATGTATGAGAACTCTATATGTGGTAGAGAATAGATCGCGATGTATGAGAACTTTATGTGTGATAGAGACTATTATACATGGCGATGTACCTGATCTGTATGTGTGATCGGGTGTATCTGGGATCTGTGAGTGTGATAAAGAATAGATCCGATGTATGTGAAATAGAGGAAACATCGCGATGTATGTGAGCTCGGTTATGAATCAGGAAACGTCGGACTCGCACGATCCTGGTGTGATAGCGAAGGCAGCGCTTCGTTAGCGGTGTATGATACATCGGCGTAGTCGGGTGATAGATCGCGATGTGTCTGGGATTCGTGTGCAGTCAGGAAACCTCGGAATCCTCCGGTGTTCGTGTGTAAGGAAGGCAGCGCGGCGCCTCATTAGATGGGGATAATAGATCGTTTAGTCAGGAAATCTCCGCTTTATACGATGGCGGCACGTACCGAGCGCTCGGCATCACACCACCATGGTCTATATCTACATTGTACATTGTTCGGAAATAAGTGGAATTATACGGCCCTGGTAGATCTCTATGTCAGGAAATCTGTAAAAACTATTTTAGTAGATCTGCGGTGACATCTCTGAATGACACGATTCTAGTAGATCTGGTATACATGAATACATCCGGGAAACACGATCCCTACAAACCTGGGATATATGAATAGATCTCTGAATGATACGATATTATTAGGACACTCTAGTAGATCTGGTATATATCCGGGAAACAGGCGATCGCTGTAGATCTGTGATATATGAATAGATCTGTGGATTATACTATATATTAGTATACATCCGGGAAACACATGATCGCTGTAATATAAAAATAGATCTGTGAAATATACGATATCCTAGTAGATCTGGTATACATCCGGGAAACACGCGATCACTGTAAATCTGTGATCTATGAATAGATCTGTGCATTATACTATATATTAGTAGATCTGGTTTATATCCGGGAAACACACGATAGCTGTAATATAAGAGTAGATCTGTGAAGTATACGATATCCTAGTAGATCTGGTATACTGCCAGGAAACTCACGATCGCTGTAGATCTGTGATATATGAATAGATCTGTGGATTATATTATATATTAGTAGATCTGGTATACATCTCGTAAACACGCGATCACTGTAGATCTGTGAATTATACTATATATTAGATGTGTTAAGCATCCAGGAAGCACAGGATGGCTGTAGATCTGTGAATAGATCTGTGGATGATACGATCTCCCGGCAGATGTGTATGTATGACAGAGGATCGCAGGCAGGAGATGCGGTACGATGGCGGAGCGGAGGCAGGTTGTCGGCCCCCTCCCCCATCAGGAGATTACTGGTGTGTAGAGAGCCAAGCCCGGGGATTGAGGCAGCCCAGGCACTAAGCTTGTGAGATCAGATTTCCTGCTGAGCACCCGCAGGAGAAGTCAGCGTTTGATTGAAGTTGCACTTGGTTGTGAGCTCCCAGGGGACCCCCGAGCTCTCCGCAGCCCCCCCCCCTCCTCCCTCCTCCTCCCCCCTTTGTGCAGTACGAGGCACGGATCGCTGAGCCGCTGTCTGCTGACACGGTGCGCTTGTCTTTCCCGAGGCTCCTGCCGGCTCCCCATTACTATAACCGGGTGACCCTCTCATTCCTTCCATACTGCGACCACACAGCCGGGATCAGCGCTGCCACACGGTGCCCATAGGTGCCCCCGTTCTGTGGGCATCTCTCCTTTGTTTCGCTGCCAGTGGCCGTATGACCCAGCAGATGAAGGTGGTGCGCGACGGCACAGGTTGTCAGCATGATGAATGGCCGGGAGCGCTTTCCCAGCCGGGGATATCCTCATCTGGGTGGCCTTGGTATCTCTATTTCCCGGTGCTAGAGTTATTACTGGCGGCCCGGGTAATGATCGTCGTGTCTATCGATCCTAGAAGATGGATTGCTGGGCACCGGGTGTGTCAGTGCCAGCCCATCAGAAACATGAGATGTTTAGGGGCTCCTTCACCCCCTGTGAATGTAAATAAAACCACATGCATACTATACCACATCACATTGTCACAAATATTGCCATTGGTTTAGGTCAGTGAGTTCAGAGCTCATTCAAAAAACATGGCCTGCTTTAAAGAGTCACTGCCCATGCAGGGAAAAGTGACAGCATCTCTATAAAAGGTCACCATTGACCCCCACATCCTCACCTTGCCCTTTCTTCATGGTCACTGGCCAGTGCTAACACTGGTGTGTGGTGACACAGAGGAGGGTGAACTACATGTCATTGTCCTGATGTATCACCTCATGCCCAGGGAGTGCCTGATTCAGTGTTCCTTCACCTTTCACAAAGCCCCTTATAGATGCATGATTAATAGAAAGCTGCCTTCCATGGTGCTGGCAATGTCATAGGACCCCAGACAGACAGAAGGATTGTTGTATATACACCCCTATCAGGTCCATGACTTGTAGGACTGCCACTCCCAGCCGTCACTACCAATGCAGATTACAGGGCGACATTCTACACATTCCTCTCCACCCAAGGGCAATCTTCATCTCGGAGAGATTTCACCCTTATCCTGGCACCTCCTTAGCCGAGAACTAGTTATGCTGCCGAAATCTATAACAATGAATAGCAGGAAGTAGCAATCTATCATAAAATAGACATGGAGTAAGCAAGCAATCAGCCGCATATAATTAGAACATCGTGTGATCATAAGAGATTGATCACTATTACCGCCATTTGTTGGGCTAACTTCATCGGAGGCCTTGGGTCCATTTGTTTAGAAATCAATTGCTACTTCCAGCGATGAAAGGATCAGAAAATCATGATTTATTATGAATTAGGCTTCATTCACAGTCAGTTGGTAATGCGTCGTTCTCACCACCCATCATGTTCGCTGGTCCCCCACCCACCGCACAGTGTGTGCAATCTGTACACAGAAATGCGAATGTGGTTCAAGGGAGGATGCTGAGCACAACTAAGCACATTCTCCCATCTTTCTCTTGTGTTTTATGATGTGCACATCCCAGCTCCTGCATCTAATCATTTCTGGGTCCGTATGAATGCCCTGTACACATGATGTGAGAATTATTGACAATAATATGAGGCCATGAATGAATCCCCCAGGCAGTATGACTCCACACACCTAGCATATGTTATGTAGTCTCAATCGAAACATGACCGCATGGGGGCAACGCTGAACTTGCATCGTCCTAAGGTGGGGAGCATTGTCACTCTTTGACAGGAAGTAGGAATGTAGGAAAGCGCACCGCATGACAACTATTGGCCACTTTCCCATGGTCTTACCCCTGGGTCACTGCAGACTCTCAGCTGGGCTTTTTTTCTTTGCATGCACTCCCCTTCCATCCAAGGGAGCAGCTTAAAGGCTTGTCCCCACTGGCGAAGCTGGCCGGACAAAAATCATGAGTGGTCCCAACATGTCAATGCAGCCGCTAGCCAAAAACGCGGCGGTGTGGTTCTGAGCCGTGGGCATCTGCGCAAGTGGGGACAAGCCCATTGAAATAAATGGAAGCAGCTGCCTGCGACCGCCGCCCACGGCTAAGAACCGCGCGGATGCACGGCCAGCTTCGCCAGTGGGGACAAGCTGTAAGTCTGGAGCAGCTCTACTTGCACAGTCTCTCACGGTTCCAGGGGCGGTTTTCCCATTGCAGGTCCTTACATCCCAATAAAGGTCCAAACACACGGTGGTTTTGGTGTAAGGTACGGTACCATTTTATTGATGTCACACAGTACACTTCATAGTCCATGTCTTTCCATGCCAACCATCTGGGAGCAGCTGCTGCCGGTAAATCAGTCTCTGGCCTAGCCCTTCTCCAATCCGGTGACACACTTCAAGCTAGGACAGCCTGGGGGCAAGGGAGATGTCTGTAATCGCATCTCTGCTGACTTAGGGTCTCCGGATCCACAGGCCTGCATGGCCTACCTCCCACAGGATCCAACAGAGCTCTCTCACTGCTCTCTGCCTGTGACAAAGACCTAGCTTTTCCCTGGTTTGTGACTTATAATACCTCTGTCCACCGGCTGGTCACTCCCACATGTCACCGTTACATCAGATGGAAAATCCAGTCATGTCTTGACCTTCAGTAACAGTGACTCTTTTTGTACCTGTCTTACCCTGCAACAGATCATATTACATCTCTACAGTTTCTCAGTGGAGCACAGTTAACCCTTCACATTGCCCATATACTGTACCATATAATGTATACTGCATTTATTCTTGTTTATAGATCTGTCTTAATGCCTGCGCAAGGAACTTCCTGTGTTGTGGCGGCCACTTGGCTATTGGGACTCTATAGAGACCTGTATGTAGCCAGGGCTGTGTGCGAATCCCTAGAAACACTGTTTTACATATACAGCAAGAAACTGACATAAGTGCTCCTGGGACCTGTAGTCCCCCCAGGAAGGACTTGTTAACACAGGATGGTGCCCTACACATACAGGAAATATGGAGCAGCACTGGCACAGGAAGACAGAGGAAGGGACATAGAGTAAATGCCATAATGGGGTATAAAGCTGTTTTGTTGTGAGTATTGCTTGTAAGCATGAAAAGTTCTTTTTGACATTAAGGTTCAATAATCCATTAACATTACCTGTATAGCTGAGCATTGTTTTATTATCATCTTTAATGTTAAATTTACACTGTCGTTTGCAGCTGGGGAAAGATTGTGCGCTCCGACAGCCATGTGGGGAACAACTGCGCCTGTTAAAATTTAATAACATTTTAACAGGCGCTCGCAGGTCGTCTTGATAAGGACCATGATGTCCAACCGTCACGTCTGGTTTATGTTAGTTTACCTGGCGTTAAAAAAACACCAGTGTACATGAGCCCTAAACTAGAAGTATTAGTTCATAAAATAATCACTTGAATGAATTTATAGGAAGACGCACCATCAGTCATACATTGGCGGCGTTTTTCCATCCTTAATAATAATCAATGTCATTTTTGGCACAGGTATGTTCATGTGGGCGGCAGGCTTCGGGGTAATTAGTCGTGTTTGTCAAACAGCCATTAAAATTGTTAATAATGTATAAAACGAATGGGGAATGCATGACAATAACGTGGGCATTTTAAAATGTATTCTCGAGGCGAAACAATGAAACGTTTAAATTAGACGCCAGCCGCGAGTGCTCGTAAAGCTGACAGTAGCTGCTTTCTCCGCGCCGCTCTCTTTCTAATAAAGGCTGCCCATTGTCGCCGACCTTCTTATCATCCGAGCTGTGCACGCTGGCGCTCCAGTTGGAGCTGTCAGTCATGCGGAGCCATGCCGCCCCTGTTCCCCGCGTGAAGCGTCTCTGTAGCATTGAGAGCAAACAACGTCTGTAGGCTCAATTCACAAAGCTAACATACCAGGATAAGGATCCTTATATTAAAAAAAAAGGGACAGTAATTTTCAGCTGAGTCCGATAGGATTGTAAAATGACAGTGACATGGCTAAAATAATGATCTTTATCCTTGTGAATTGAGTTTTGTGTCTCCTCCGCACAAAGCTCGCGCCAAGGCCTCCGCAGTGTGAGGGATAGGAGGGAGCCTTCCGCTGATTATTAGTGAAGGTGAAGGAGAGCCAGTATCCAAAGGAGAGTGTCCGAGACGTCAGCGCCTACTTATTCATCGTTTCTGCATTTATTTCATCCGGTCGCTCTATGTTTTCCATTAACCATTTCTTACGCCACATAAACATAACAATCTACAACATACTGACATTCATTACAGCAGTGGTTCTCAAACTGGGGGTCCAAAGGTATTCCAGGGGAGCGCGGGCCCTCATTCATAACATGTGTTTGAATAGGAAGGGGGGCTCGATAATGTTCCTAAATAGAAAAGGGGGGCCCTGCATGGAAGGCTTGGGAACCACTGCATTACAGTAACTCTTTCCATCTATTCCACAAGAATGTGACCACATTGAAGTATACTCTGTCTAATGCTAGTCTTATACAGTGCGATATTTCTGTTCGATCAGCTTAAAAAAATGGTTCAAATGGAACATAAAATCGATCGAGCAGTGATCTGACTTGTCTGTAAATTTAAGTTGATCATACAAGTATCTGATGGGTTGTCAAGATATTTCATTTAGATTTGTATCGCACTATGGAGCATGCTCGCTCATCTAAGTAAAGGAATTGATCGTGTTTAAATCTATCACACTGTGCTGGTCCAATCTATCGATGTTAAACTATCCATACACGGGTAGATTCCCGGGTTTTCCTTCAGTGACGTCACCACGCTGTTTTCAGTTCCCCACCGAACTTGCAGGATATGTGTTCTCACACATAGATTCCTGTAAGATACCAGGGACCCCATCCAAAGTATAGCAATAGACCCCAAAAAAAGAACTGTCAAGGCCGATTGCCGTGCGACCTACTTGCGGTGCTATTCTGGTCAATCCCTCCAGGTGAGCACCAAAGAGTAAGCGGAAAAATCATCTGCAAAATCACCCGCGGATGGACACATGTATGGGGGCCCTTAGACTGACATTCGTTATTTAAACCACAGAAGTCGATCAAATCTAAGATCGATTGTCGAACCGTGTGCGGCTAGACCATGCGCAATTGAGGCAGATAACCAAGAGGCTGGTGTGCTATTTCTAACTTTGTGTCGAGTTCTATCATTATCCCGGTGACTTCTTATGTCTGCCGGGAGCAGTGACGCAACACTTCCTTAGGTGAAGGCCGCCGTGCGTGCTCTCACCAATGTACTTGCACCGTGAGTGTTCTCACTATACTTTGTACCCGCGTCCAGCATCGAATATGTACCCGATGTACCCTGCAGCAGCATGATGACGTCATCACGCTGCTGTCAGATATCGGAGAAGCCGGTATAGCAGAACTGTCTCTACCCGGCTCCTCCTCCTCTGTCGTGCTTTGCCTGGAGACCCACGGTCTTTAGACAAAGCATCGTACATGGCATCGTACAAAGCATCGTACCGTATTAACGGTCATGTCCGATAAGGCTGTTTTCGAGCGGGATTGGTCTCACTCGAAAACAGCTATAGGGGCATATTATATGGGCCAGATAGATGGCTGTGAGCGCGCACAGCGCTCGAAACGGCCATCGATTTGACCCATATCTCCGCGTCTGTACCCTGCTTTAAGCTTATCGCACGCAAGGCTTGAGGACTTCTCTAGGGCCGCTCCTACTCTCTGGAACTCTCTCCCTCGCCCCATTAGACTTGCTCCTACTTTTGGAATTTTTTTAAAAAGCCCTAAAAACCCACCTCTTCAGTCTCTACTACCCATCTTCTCATTCCTAACATCACCACCATACCAGTCCCATCCCCCCACCTATTGTACACTCTGTTCCCCAACCTATTAGATTGTAAGCCCGACCGGGCAGGGTCCTCTATTCCTACTGTGTCATAACCTGTACCTGTGGGTTATCTTGTTTTTGTATCTCCACTCTAATGTATTGTTCAGCGCTGTAGAAGATGTTGGCGCTATATAAAAAAATGATGATAATAATAATAACAGTTAACTTTTAAACCTATTGGCCTATTTTCGTTGCAGCACACCCCTAGAGCCCCCCAAAACCGAAATCTCTGGATATGGAGAAAATCAGCACAGCAACTCTCAGAAGGCAATGTTGTATGTCTGAGCATCCAATCGCCAGCCACAATTACTCTCTGGGGTGGGTGCATGACTAAGCCTATGCAAATACCAGCTTTCAGTAAGCCCACATTTGCATTGGATTTGCAGAGGTATTCTAAAACATATTATAGCCCCGTCTATTACATGACGTCCTTTTCTAGCTCATGGATCTGGTGAAGTCAGAACTCTACCCATTCCCAATTAGTGATGCCCAGTATTGAAGCCACTGGACCAACATGACACCCAAGCAAGCAGCATTTTTAGAAGGAGAGAGTCACAGTGGCAGCGTGTGTTTACAATATGACGTTTTCTGTTTTTCAGTCAGCCCAGCTCCATTTTCACGCTCCATTTGCGAACATGCATTTGGGTCCCAGTACAAATTGTTCTATCAATGTGTGACCTTTGAGTTAATATTTTAAGAATTTACTACATCCATTTACGCTCTTTTGCCAGAGGACCGGATTAAAAATCCTTAAAGGGATTGTTCTCCCAGGCAGCGAGAGTGTTAATAACTGCCTATGCAAATCCGGGCACTTGCTTCACATCCCATTGTAATTAAAATGAAGGCACAGGGCAAGGACTGAGCACTTTGCAAAGTGTGGAAGCCCCAGAGCTCAGGCAGGATGGGATAAAAGCCCAGAGAAATGCTGATAACACCAGATCCAGCCTTGTCACTGCTATAATGGGAGCGCTCACTGCATCTCAATCACCTCCTATGTATCATGTCTTCTGCCACCTCACCCTGTGACACAGTGATGGTGACATCCAGACAGTGTCACCACGATCCTCTCTAGAGATGTGATGGATGGCCTCACGCTCTTTATTCATACAGAGAGGGAGGAGGAGTGGGGAGCATTATACCAGCACAGCGAAGGGAAGAATCGCGCTGGAACATTGCTGCTTGAGGGTCCATTGCAGACGGATTTTCCAGATAACACTGCTTTTTTAGTTTGCATTTCAGAAGTAGAACAATAAAGACGTAGCGCGTGGAGGCAAGGTCAGCATTTTATTCCAGGCCGATGAAATATACAGTCGCTGTACACCACATAAAGCAGAATATTTGCTGCATACAAATTAGTTTCTGGATTGGAAGAATTAAAGGGCACAAATGTGTGACCTTCTATACCAACCAATCTATTCGGATGGGGGTGTTAGCAAATCGATATGTAACGTTTTTGGAACCATTTTATCAACTGAAAGCTATGTGCACTCTGTTGTTGTTAACAATTTCCTTTTTATGAACAAATGAGTGTTGTACACATAGCGCTCATTCTGTTTTCTGGAGAGGTGAGGATGAGTGAACAGCACCCACTGCACATCATAGAAGACAACTGGCATTTGGGCAGGACAGCAGATCAATCAATCACCTCACTCACATAAGATATTCCACCTAGACAATCTATCGCTGTATTATTCCAGTCTTATCAATCAAATGGAAAAATCAAACTGTATATGATCAGCTTAAGGCCTTAACTCCACGGCGCATGAAAGACACTGTTAACATTTATCAATGGGCAAGCCCGTGGCTATTATCACAGGCGTGCCCTAGCCTGCGCCATAAAAAAAAAAAAATGTATGTGTGACGCTATTCCATTTAAAAGAAGTGGGCACATCCCAGTAACATGGTAACATGTACAAGACGGGCTTATATGTGTCGCAACCATTTTTTAATGTATGCGTTATTACTACATTTAGAGATTCTGCCCCCTAAAATTTGCCCAAGCACTTCATTAGGAGCGATGGACATGGAATGCTTATGTGTCCATAACCCCAAATAGAGTCTAGGCCTAAATTATCAGTTGTTGAGCCCTGCAGATTTGTGATCTCCTGAGGTGCACACTAGTACACCCTTGGCAAACAATCCCTCGGTCTCCATCCAAAGTTATGTCGATCGAACAGAGATTAAAGGCTTCATACAGCGATTTTTAGTTCGATTCCCGATGGCCACCCTTTCTTTGACCGGGATCAATCGCGAAGAAAGCTTGATCAAACAGGGAACCAACACATAAATCCCTGTTCGATTGCCCCATCCAAAGTATCAAACAAGAATTGATTGCACAAAGTGGCAAGCATTGATTCACCTCCAATCAACGCTCAAGAGCAGCGTGGTGACGTCTTCACGCTGTGCTCAAGTATTCATTGATAGAGTGGGTATGGGGACCCTTACCAACTTGTTGGATCCCTGTTCAATAAAAATTTTTATGGAGCGAGATTAATTGCTCAAGGCCGACTGTGCTTGATTCCGGACGCAAGCGGCGATCGATCATTTGGGAATCCAGCGCTAAATCGACCCATCTATGATCAGCTTAACAAAAAATAAAAAAAAACAGCTGGATTGCATTGCAGCGACATAATCCATTGGAAACATATTGTACTTTTCACACATGGCTGCGTTGCGCCATACCTTATTGCATTAACACAAATGTCCTAATTTTATTGATGCAGTGCAAGCATCTCCCGTATACTATGGCAGTGCAGCAGCATGTATTAACGCCATGGCTTATTAACTTATAACGGTCACGTGTGTTATAATGCAAACTTTTTCACTGCCTGGAAATACAGCGCTGCAAGAACTGGAATATAACCAAGGGGGCAGGAACTCTGCATGTTAGACGTGGAGCTGGAGAATTCCGGATTTTTTATGGGTTAGTTTGATGTTTGTGACTGGTATGTGTTAAAGGTTTAATAAAAAAATGTGCTTGGGGGGGTGAGGGAGCTGCTGTTCAAACGACAATTGTGATAATTGTCAGGCAATTTGTGACCATCAGCTTTTGTGAAAATACCACCATGTCCCTTCCAGCGATGGAGTACAGATAAATAGCTTTGCTGGGACCAAAGATTTCACCAGTGATGGAGACGTTATCATAATTACTTTACTGCCGTCACTGCAAAAACACTGCAAAACGCCCAGAACATTTACATGTGTTTCAGAAGAAATCTCTATAGGGCTTGAGGTTGGTCAAGGAAGAGAGACACCTACCAAATGTTGTACGTATGTTAAAATTAATATGTATTGCAAAACCATTTCCATATAATATACCGACATTTGCTTTGTCAATGCTGAAAAGTATTTTAATAAGAAATAAATGACTTTATGCCCTTGTGCACGAGGCTTAGGACTATGTTCTTCAGTTGACTGTTGTCATACAACACATTTTAAGCTACAGCAAGCTTTCAATCCATCAATATGTGGTCCTGCTAAGTTCATCGTGACCACCACAGAGAGGCAGTAATCTGATCCTTAGTAAGTCTTAAAGAGTCCCCATGCTGGGTTCCAAGTATTCATTGCCTACTTTAGCCATCAGAGGTTATTATTGCCAGCACACTAGAGGGTCTGTCATCATATGATCAGGTGTCTACTAGAGCACATCCTCCATTCAATGGGAAAAAGACATATCTCTGATATCTAATTTGTGTATGGTTTGAATTCCCGTCATTTACCGTGACAATAAAATGAAGAACCTTTTCATTACCTTGACATCACTAGGTCTCTTGGCTTCTCTATATAATGTAGACAGATCATGGGGGGGGGGGGGGGGGGGGGGTAGGAGGAGTCAGCAGCATTCATACATACCTTCCTCAAAACGTATCAGCAACCTGGCTCAATAACCTTCTCAATACTCCTCATCCATGGTACAAACTGCCTATAAGAAGGGAATATGCAAATATCAAAAAGCCTTAACGGGTGAATGTGTGTTTGGGGAAGTGAGTATTCTTAGGAAGTCTGCAGACAGCTGGAGGTTCAAAGAAGGCTTAGCAAGGAATAGTGATCTCCTACAGGGACAGGAGGTGCATGTGTATGTCACTCCTGCAGTGTGAATACCAGGAAAACATCAACCAACCACCTATTCTATTAGGTCAAAAGTAAAAAAAAATACTTGGTAAAACTTTCAGAAAAGCGCAACGCTCCACCCCCCGTGCCATTCCACAGCGGTGGGTGCAAGGGCCCATGGGAGCTTAGATGTCACTTCTGACGTCTACTTTCCCATGTCCCCATGCGGTCACTGCCAGCCAGATCTGAATTGGGTGACAGGGAGGGGCAGAGCGTCACCGGAATCAGATCCAGATTGGTGGAGAAAGCGAGACCGGAAGAGTCTTGCTCCTCCATCTTGCAGCCTGGAGGACCGGACACTCCAGGCATGGCAGCACGGCCATACTGACTCATTAACCATTTTATTACCTGTATTTTACCCTGTAAGTCTCACCTGGTTCCATACACTACCTAATGGTCTTTATGGCAGCAGCTATTTATTAATTGTTTATTCTGTTTCTCTATATTAGATCATCTAAACAAACCTGTTGAGATGTCTTCTACTCTTTAGTACTTTTGATGTTCTCCTTCATTACCTATTTCACTTGGTACATACTGCGCTGCTAACATCCTTTACCCTTATTTGCCATTAGTGCTATTTCCTACTGGGTTATTTTATTTATTTATTTCTATAATTAATTCAGCACAAGTTCGTTCGATTGGAAAATGAGTTGGAGGAACGGGAGTGGGGTCAGATGACTCACGACGGAAAGAATGCCTTGTGGGGAATAGAGAAAGCCAATACACAAGGATCACTAGCGTATGGGCACAACGTTATATAATCTGCTTCATATATTTAACACATACGCAGAGCCCTATTTACCATAGATTGTGTCTCATTGCCAGAATGTATTTGTGAGTATAAAGGTGACACGAGCGATGAGAAAAGTAGAGGGAAATGTGTGTTCTGTCCTGTCTCTCCCTGTCACTTTTTTTAGAAAACAAAATTAGGACAAGGTGAGACAAAGATGCAGGGAAGAATATATTTTCATTCCCTACTGAGCCTACATTGAACATACAACAGACAGGAATATTAAGGGAAGGTACATCGTGGCTCATTGGGGACTGTAAATACAACTTTGTCCTTACAGCCTCCCCCCATACCTTACCTTTATTTTACCAAAACTAGATAAACGGGGAATGGATACAGCCTAATTGAATTCAGTGTTTCCTTTTTCTTCCCACTGTTCCTCTCTCTGCAGACTGTTTCCTTTAGCATCCCCAGCAGGCAAATGGTTAACAAGCTGTTGGCTAGTGCCCCTTGTCTCATACACCCCCTCCTCCTCTTGTTTCTCTGAGGGGAAAGGAAAGGTATTTTCTTAAATCCACAGTACTGAGCCTGGAATGGTTCTTTAATTAAAATCCATTTAAGGACTGATTAGCCGTGTAATTTGCCCTAATACTGACGATTATGGAAATGTTCAACCTGACACAAATTCATAAAAAGCTGCCATTCTAGACCACAGGACAAGTGGGGCTATCAAATTCACGGGGTGTGAGGGATACATTCATAGGAAGGAATCTATGGAGACATCTGGGGGTAGAGCAGAGAGTTTGGCCGAGGGGTCACCGGAATATTGTATGTGGCTCAGAGTCAGACTGGGTGAATATAAGAGGCACTTGTAGCTGAGGTGGTCATCATGGTTTCAAAAGAATCCTGGCAGAGCTGTCTTAGATGGTCAGTGTATGTCCTGCCAGAAGCCAGTGAGATTCTTCCTTCACAAGATGGCGGAGTAAAAGAATGAATATCATTGTTTGCTTCAAGGTAGATCTGACTATTCCCTGGCACTTTTTCATAAATGAGGTCCATAAGAAAAGGCTTTATAAAAAAAAAACAGCTTTGTTGAGCTTACTAGAAAATTTCTCATTTTGTGTCTTTGACAGATTTCACTGCGCACAAAAAAATAGATACTAAGAACTGCATTTACTGAAAAACCATTACTGTTTAATAATGGTTGTCTATCATTATTTGAGATATGGGCAGATATTAGGTCATTATTAAGGGCATAGGCACATAGGCATGAGATAAGAGAAGGTTTGCCCGATCCAGTCATATATGATCATATGGGGGAGCCAAACCCATCCTTGGTTATTACTATTGGTGCCCTTGAGTAGCCGCCAGTGTTTGTCTCCATAATCACCAATATGTTAATTCAGCTAATGCGACCATGCATGGTTTGCTGTGCAATGATTGTGTATGTTTGACTGGCCATGGTCTAGTCATCAACCAGAATGATGGATAGGTAGACATCTGCCTGTCTGGATACATCACAGCTTTAACAGGCTGCAGTTATTTCTATGATTTGATGCCCCACTGGTACCACAATTTTTATACCATCACCAACTCCTCAGCATAATCCTGAGCCAGTCATATGACAGGGGCTGAAATTGGGCAAATTTCCTGAATGTAGGCCATGCAGGGACACCAAACGTGGTGTTGCAGGGTTGTTTTTCATCCAAAGTTTTAAAAGCTCCTGGCACGCTCCTGTCTTTTTGCTCATTTGGTTCCCTGAATATTCAGTAAGGGGTGGCACACAAACTACAGAATGGCTTCAACGTCTGCTGCAACGCTCTTAGTAGCAATTTTGTCTAGCGGATAATCAGCGCCTGACAATAGCTATAAAATGATAAACAATCGAGCACTTCTTTAGTAGTCTGGGAATTTTCCACCATTGACTATTGTGCTTTTTGCTGGAGAATTTCCCTATGTTTATCGAACAAATGTGGTCTGTATATAGTACTCAGCATGTCGATTGCCATGTATTCCACTGGTAATGAAAAGGAGTATATAGCGAGCTTGTGTATCTTACTTTCTTTGTTCATTATTGTAAGCAGTAAATGTACTTGAAATTAAAGATTGCATATTATATACGAAAAAGCTTTAAAACATTGTTTTCTATTTAAACAGCCAAAGCTGTTGGAATGCTTTTCACATTGTTAACACTGAACTGATAAAACAGCATTAAGGTTTCATTTATACGGTCACTTTCCGGGCTGCTGTCCGTCAGTCGCAGCCTGGAATACGACTGGGCGCTCCTGGAGGCGGGCAGAGTCGCTTTTGTACAAAGCAAACTACCTAAAATCTCGTTCATTTACTGATCGGTTATAAACCTCTGCACTTCATTGATGCTCTTATCACTTGCTTTTTCTTCTAATGCTAGGCATACACATGCCGATAAGCGGCCGATTTTTAATCTGACCGACAGGTATGCGCACTCGCGCCGTCGGTCAGGTTAAAAATCGGCCGCTAATCGGCATGTGCCCACATGGGGCGACAGATCCCTGTCGCCCCACAGCTCGGCCGGCCAGAGAACAGACATGTCCGATAATCTCTGGCCGGTGCGAGCCGATGGAAGCCGATGCCATAAGCTGCAATGAAGACAGCGTCTTCGTTGCAGCTTATGGCCGGCACACAAAGGGTGCCCGGCCGATTGAAGGGGCCCCATAATGCAACGGGATGCTAACGTGATGACGTGATCTGTCTGACCTGCTCGGTATGTGTATGCCCAGCATTAGGGTTCAATAAGACAAAGAAGACTTAAAGCAAGCTGATCTGCTGTCTTGTATCTTTAGGGCTCATTTACACCCAGTAAACAAGCGTTTACTGCAACCGCCAGTTGGTTTTTGGGCTTCAAGTCCAGTCATGGGGGCATAATACTTGGTAGGTTGGTCATTTCTGGCACTCAGGCAGACTGACCACAACCCAATAAACAACCATGTAAATGTAGCCTTAGCCCTAGATTTCAATGTCCGTTAAAATCCCTGCGTTAAAGCAGGGGTTTCAACGTAATGCATGAGCCGGCCATTTACGGCAATGGGGCTTTGAAAGGGCTGGTTCCACAGTCCATCAGAGCCCTAGATCCGCTCGCCCCGCCTCCGTCAGGCTAATATCGATGCAGCCCTTAGTAACGTGACAGAGGCTTGCATGGGCATCGATGGAGCCTGGGGCTTTGGCTGAGGCTCCACTTGGTTTGGGATCAGCTTTTTTTTCCACAGCAGAACTGCACAGTGAGTGTGGAGACTGACCCATTGGGGACAGTGGGCGTGTGGTTCAGTCGCAACTAAGAAGCATGCCCAAACCATGCCCCCATTGTCCCCAATTGGTCAGTCTCCATATGGTTTTTAGTCCAATTAAATTAATTGACTAAAAATAAAAAGAATAACCCCCTCCCCCTTTTGTTTTTTTTGTCAAAGCCCAGTAAAGCCTAAGCCTAGTTTAAGTTTGGGTACTCTCATAAAACATTATCATGTTCTGTACAATATGAGAATGAGTGAACATATAATAAAACAGTAGTTTACAAGAACAAAGACTGAATAAAAAAAAAGATCCTGTCACACTGGGCAGTTACCAACCTGATATATGTGGCCCAATCTATTATTCTCTCTTCTGCCCAGACAAAACTGGGGAAGTTATGGTGAAAACTTCTGAGTGGTATAAAGCACTGAGCAGATTCACCTATGTACATCGTTCAAAGTACAAAATAAAACTATATGTTATGATGTTATAAAAAAATGCACTAACCTATAGCCATCCTAAAGTTAGTTTTTTCCTTTTTTGTTCTTCTAGCTTAGCGTTTCACCGCATGTTTAACAGATATACAGTGAGATCATTATTGGGGCTTTAATGGACACTTCAACAGCCTCTACAGACATAACAGAACAAGCTATTGGAAAAGCAAGGTAAGGACTGCTGTTTGGTTGATTATTGTACATTCTTGTGTTATTTTAGAATTATGCTTAAATGTATAATTAGAGAAAATGGCTGTCCCAACTAAACTTTTATTCCTCTTTGTAGAGGGTTTCTGTCTTCTAGACAAAAAAGGAAGTTAGTGTAAATCTCACCAAAGTGAGGGAAATGTTACCTTTTGTTGTGAGAGAGGATGTTAACATTTATTTATGTTTTTGGATTTTTTTTTACTCTGGCTCACTCTTATAGTGTAACAGCAGGAAATAACCATGTATTGGCACATGGGTAATGTAGATGATTAAAGGGAAGTTGGCACAGCCTGGCTGCCATGCCAGGTGGGTAAGAGGGGATCCCTTGTAAAGGAGGTCGCCAGCTGCAACTCAAGCACCAGAAGCAGACACAGGACTGGTGCTGTTGCTGAGCTCTCGCTGTGAATTGTTAGCCTGGATTTAACTATGCGGTAAGAAGAGAATGTGAAGGCTGTTTACAGCTAGTGCAAATAATGTGACAGCTGTTAGATTGCGGGCAGCCCTCGCCATTCTCCTGCGCTTACACAAAGCTCTGATTATGGAAGACACACAAGCAGGACTTACAAGTGCCTGGAAAAAGATAGATGATTTCTCGGACACTGGGACTACACAGCAACAACCAGACTGAACCAAAGCACTGTTTTATCTTGTGTTCCTTGTATGTCTATTAATATGCTTTAAGCTAGGCATACACGGTTCGATTTTAGCGTTCAATCGATCTAAAACTATCAAAGTTTACATCGATCGAACATCTAAAATTGTTCAATACTGATCAAAACATCGAACCTTTCATGTGGTACTACTTTAGATTCGATTATGATCGGTGTCTGATGAAAAGATCAAGATCTAAAATTTAAGTTTGTCTTTAAATATAAAATACAAGGTATACTCAGACATGATATCTGGTTCAGAAGCCAGGCCTCCACTTAAAGATCCAACATACTAGAGTCTTCAAAGACTAGTGATGATAATGCCATGCAAAGTATAAGAACATGGAGCACTCCAGATCTGCGTGTAAATGGAGCCATGTTGACCACAAATTATGTTATGATGTTAGCTTTCGGTAACCATAGACATCTTAATTTGTCTGCGATCGATTTTCAATTCGATCATTCCCAGCGATCAAGGAATAGGCGATTGATCATTTTGCAATCAATGGCACACCATTTTGGGAAGCTGATTTGGGGTCGATATTGACAGAAGCTGGTCACCTAAAAGGTCAGTTCCTCAAAATCAATAAATCAGAGTGGCTGCAGCATAGGGAGCTATTGGTCAATCTCACGGGAAGTGATCGAGGGTCTCCACCAACGTACTTCGATTGACAATTGATCGACCAAAAAAAACAGACATGTCGGATCAAGGTTCGATCTGATTTTTGTTCGATTTTTTCTTTTTTTGGGTTGATCGTTCATGATGGGCAGCACTCCATCCGTGGTCGATTGATCGGGCAAAAATTTACCTGTATGGCTACCTTTAGATTGGCAAGGCTATGTATAGCTTGTTGGGAATGTAGAGGGGTTCTACCAGGAGGAACAGTAGAAATGGGCATATCAAGTTAGATGTTCAAGCCTTTGCACGCCCTAACCACCTATTTGTCTTGCTAAAGATAAAGATATGGGCCTTGTCCACTGGTTGCCAAGACACACAATGATTTGTTTGTCATTTGTAAGAAAGTAACATCCTAATTTGTAATTCCTTGTCACTTGTGTTTATGTGATGGGGGACAGGATCAAATAAAGTGAGTGCGTTTCAAAACAAATCTTGCCAGGCCTGGTGTCATTTGTAATGGCTTTAAAACAGGGCCACCTACTACTAACTTAGCTTGCATTTGGGTGACCTCATTCTGGATTTGGCTATACATCATAATGGATTTGGCTATACATCATAATGGTTCAACTTTTTCTAAAATTCTGAATTAAGTGGACAACAAAGATTACTGTTCAGTCACTGAAGACCAAGATGGCAAGGATCAAAACTGTAACCCTACAGTCTTAAACTAATTAAGCCAAGGTTGGACATATCATTGTAACGTAAACCTTTCCTGCCATTGATGAACTATATTTAAAAATGCTAGTCACATTTGCAAGTTCTTCTAAACCACCAGATTGGGTGCATTCTGGGCCACTTAACTGGATTAGACTTGCCAATGAAGAAGGTCAATGCAAAGTGAGTAGTCCTGAGATTTATTTTAGTTATTGTATTAAGTATTGAAGGCTGAGAGCAAGGCAGCCAGGTAACTATCATTTGGAAACTGAAAAGTGAACAATGGCAGTCATGATGTTTTCCTATATTCTTCCTTTTAAGTGAGCAGTGTAAGACTTCCATAGACAAAGTCCACTGAAGTCCTCATATAAAATAGCTCCAGCATTCTCTTCTACACAGTCTAGACTCTGTGGCAGAGCAGAGCAGACACTGTGTACTAGGCAAGTCTCCAGTGAGTGGGTGAAAGTTGCCGCAATAAACATTTGTGCAAACATTGCTGTTTCATTTGCATGCCAAATGGTTTTAGATTCTGCAGTGATTTGTTACTGTTTGTGTTTTACGCATAAAGTCAGGAATGACCAGGTACGCACCATGAGCATTAAGCACCTGCATAACAACACACCGTCATGCACTGCTGTCTATTATAGTAAGGAGCATAATGACATAAGAAATGAAATAAGCTATAGTCCAGTGATGGCGAACATATGGCATGCATGCCAGAGGTGGCACTCTGAGCCCTCTCTGTGGGCACATGAGCTGTCAGCCAGCACAGAGGAAAGAACTGCATCCTATTGGCTCTCAATGCTGTCAGTTCTCTTCCACTATCTTCTGATTGAACACATCAGCTCATACCCTCCCCTTTTCTATCTTATAGGAAAGTAGAGTGTGTCTGTATAGGAATTGTGTGTGTCATTCAGGTTATATTGCCATGTCGGCAAAAGTGGGGTTCTGGGTCTCAGTTTGGGCACTCGGACTCTTAAGCAGGAAACACACGCATAGATATGGGCCAGATCGATGGCCGCTTCGAGCTCCATCCCTATTTCCGAGCGGGATCAATCAAAACCCGGGATATCGGACATGACCATAAACCATGTCTTGCATGGGGACCGCGGTTCTCCATGCAAAGCATCGTCTTCCTTCAATATTGAGCAGCAGCGAGATGACGTAATTGCGCTGCTGCCGGGAACCTCGAATGGCTTCTATATTGAGCGGTGTGTTCCCAGCTGAAAAGGTTCGCCAACACTGCTATAGTCCCTTGGACATTTTTTATTCTTGGTTGATTTAGCTTTTTAGTGAAATTCATAGGCATTTTAGTTTTTGTGAGCAGATAATTGCCAAATGTGTCCCGGAACATACAACAAACAGATATCAGCCCTGTTTTTTAATGTGACATAACATACGCTGGAACATGCAAGCCAGAGGTGTGCTGTCTTAGTGTATCATTGGCACCATGACATGCCACACAACTAAGCTAAATAGCCCATACAGCCCATCATTTTTCCTTCATAAGGGGTGAGCACTTATGATAACCATTCTTTCCAATCTGGGTAGGCTGATCTCCAGGTAACACAACATGTTTCCACTCAATCTGACATTCAGGATTTCAAAGTGCAAAACAATTATATTAGGTTCGGATCACCATTCTTGATTTATACATCAAATATTGTATGGTAAAATATAAGAATAGCACTAGGCACCCCACATGGCCTCCTGGTATAGTGGTCACCACTCTGTGAAATTTGGGGAGAAATGGAAAAGTAGGTAATGTGTCATTATTTACACATCAGCGATGTTATTGATGGGGCTCTCCGTCCTGTCCCCAATAGTGGTTGTGTGTCACGCGTGAGTGCCGCCAGTCTATTTCTATTTTCCCTGGAGGAGAGGTGTGGAGCGCTGAGCTGTCCACACATAATGCAGATTCGCGTGCCTGTGTGTACGGAGTGTGAGGAGACGTGAGGAGAGCCGTTCCCTCTCATATCGTCAGCAGAACATTGGGAGACAGACACACCCATGTAAATAGGAAGCAGGAGCGTACTTAACCCTGTGTACACATTCTGCTTCCTACTCACACGTATGTATGCCAGGATCCCTTACTTAGTACGAAATAGAACCAAACTGCAGGTGATTTTCAATCTACATTCACTGTCTTGATCTATTTACATTTGATCTGAATATACACTATATCTAGTCATTTTATTTGATAAGAAATTGCGTAAGAAGTCAATAAGTGCTTATGTTTACCTATTCTAAGTGCTTATTCATACCAGGCCACCCGTTGTCAGATTGTTGACTTTAAGTATAACGTTTGTCATTGACCGCCTCCCAAATGCCCACAATGTGTATAACTGTTGCCTACAGGGCACAGCCGACTGTGTGAATTCAGCCTTAAGGCGGCCATACACGCAGCAATCCCTGCGAGATCCTCAAATGGCTGATTGCAGCGTGATGACGTCATCACGCAGCGGCCGGTCTTTCATTGACTTGAAGCACACCCTTTGTGCCAGCCCATACTTTGGATGAAAACACACATGGATTTTGAGCCATGGATGCGGTCGATGGATTGCCACAAATGCGCACACCGATCAAGTGGCCGCTGAATCGCCCGCGGATCTATGCATGTATGTCCGTCTTAACTCATGTCAGGATCCTGGGCCATCCGGGCTCGGGCACCCCACGCCACCTACCGTAGCTCCCCCTGATCCTTTACCTGTGGTTGTGGTTCCTGGGGTCCCTCAAGGTGTTGCTGGGGTTTCTCCTGCCACCGCCATGCTGGAGCCGCCGTCGCGCGCCGAGCGCGTGCGCGCGCCAGTGCGCGTGCGCGAGCCTTCACCTGAGTTTTAAGGGCTGGCTGGGGGGTGTGTTCCTCCGTCCTCCTACCTGGGCGGACCTTGGAGCACAACTTAATATAAAACCTGACCAGTCCTTGCACTCAGTGCTTTTGTATTACATTCCTAAAAAGAGTAGATGTGCTGAGAGTTCTTGTCTGAACTAACCGGCTTTGACCACAAGCTTCTACCCGACCATTCTCTGACCTGGCTTCCTGACCCCTGCGTTTTCCGATTACCTACTTGCCGCCCTGCCCCGACCTCCCTTGGTTACCGATACCGATGTTTGCCCAGCCGCCTCACCCTACACAGCCTGTTAATACCAGACGATCCTGTTTGCCGACTGCCTCGACCTTTGCTCTGGAACTAGACTGCTCTACCTAGCGAGTGAAATGTTGGTCACTAGGATTCCCCCCCTGAAGGTCCTCCTCAAACTCGCAACCAGCAACCTCCTGGGGTCACCAGGAGAACAGGACCTGGACCACCTGGGTGCGGGAAAAATCCACAGGTCACTCAAAGGGATCCCTCCTAACTCCCATTAAGGGGCATCTGAGAAAGACCCTCAGGGCTTAGATTGCCCTGGTCCCTGGTGCCCCAGCGCTAATCCGGGTGCTGCGGGCACAACAACTCATGATATAATTGAATGCCTTTGTGGTTGACTGCAGAAAGTAAAAATAATCCCAACTTTTATTTACAGAAATATCAATAAGCTTTAAGAACAAATTTTCATATTTGAAGGTAAAACCACATTTTACTGCTGTTCTCATTATAACAATATAGTTCCAGGCTTCCTGTCACTGTGAAAGGGAATGAGTAGGAGAGCTTTTAAGTTCTACATTGACAATAAGAGAGAGTAAAGCTAGGCATTCACGGTTCGATTTTAGCGTTCCACGTTCAAAGTTTACATCGATCGAACTTAAATTTGTTTGATATCGATTGAAAAGAGATTGGACTAAAATCATAGCATTTGGTTTGTTGGTCGGGGCAATTGTATTCGATGAACACTTTATATATGACTCTTTCCTGTGTTTTTTGATCAAAACCAAAATCACAGATTTGGGTCGTTTTACGATCGACCCCTTCATGTGGTACTTCTTTGGATTCCATTACGATAGGTGTCCAAAGAAAAGATCAAGATCAAAAATCGAATCGAAAAAATCTAACCACGTATGCCTAACTTTAAGGTTAAAATTATTTACAGAATGCCAGGTTTTTCAGCGCTTTGGGACATAACCTCCTTCATTGTTTATGGCAGTGGTTCCCAAACTTTCCTTGCAGAGCCCCCCTTTTCTATCTAGGAACATTATCAAGCCCTCCTCATTCCAACACAGGTTAAGAATGAGGGCCAGTGCCCCCTGGAATACCTTCACGCCCCCCAATTTTGGAACCACTGGTTTATGGTATGTCTATTGTGTATTTGTAAACCTGGGACAGAGATAAGGAATGGCTTGTACTGCACTATACACAGAGCTGACTTATGACTTATCTCTTAGACACACATGGTGCAACCTCCTTGTCTGTGGGAAGACATCAGTTCATTGTTGCTTGGAACACCACAAAAGAATGAACTAGTGCTGTACAAACAGAGGAGAAGGGAGTTCAAGTGGGTGGCACCCCACTGCATCCTCCTCCATAGGACATTCCGCAATCGTTTAGAACACATCTTTTCTATCCCAAGGAGGCAAGCAATCGTTTCTCTCTCCTTCTAGTGTTGAAGATATAAGTTGGGTGTGGATTGACGCTTTGAGCCATTATCACTGGAATTAAAACACATTCCTTCCTACAAAGTTATCTTCAATTATTTCACTTTTACCCCAGCCTAAATCACTCAGCAAACCCCTTACAGAAGAGACTAATTAAGGTTTATTTCACATTAAACCATCATGAATTGTGTGAAGCTGGCCACACACTGGTCGATTTTTTGTTCGATTCCATGGCCACCCTTTCGATCGATCGATCACGCTCAAAGAAACGACAATCGAACAGGGAACCATCCAAAGAATTAAACAGAAATGGATTGTGCAAAGTGGTGGGCATCAAATCGCTGAAAGATCATTTGGCGATCATTGGCATCGCCATGCTTCAATTGATCGAACAGGTATCAACCGGTGTGTCGCCAGCTTTAGGCATACGCAAAACTTGGGGCAGTTGTCGGTGATTAAAAATCGCCCACCAAAACTATTTTTTCCCGTCGACTGCCCAGCCAACTGACTGGGCGCTATGACGTCATCACTCACGGCCGAATCGGCCGGGCACCCATTCGAACTAATGGGATTGGCTCTGAATTTACCGGCATGTCGGATTACTGTGCGATCCGACATGCGGCACATTCTTCGTCAATATGACCAGGGGGCGCACCCTATTCTCTGCGGACCCAACCTCCGATTGATTGAATTTCTGTTGCCTAACCAGAGCCAAGCTGCCAAAGCAAAAGACCCTCATACACCTTACAATCCTACCATAAAATTTCTGTACAATCAACTTTGTTGGTAGATCTAAAGGACATTGTATGGAGTGATCTAAAGGTGTATGGGGGGCTATGGACTACATTTGGGCTAAGGATGTTCTTTCTTACGCCTAGATCCCAACAATATGGATCACATGAAGAGAGTTGAGATGTCTAGTGTTGTCTCCAAGTGCCTTTGATTTTAACATGGAATTCCAACATGGTAAAGTGATCGAGTCTATCATGGTCTAAAATGATAGAGTGAAAAAATAACTGTGGCCCTTATTTATCCTGTCACAAATATAGAGCCGTTGCTATTGCTTCACCAAATTAAACATTCGGGTCCTTTCCTTTTATTGACGCACACAGCCAGGAAGTTCTTTGATAACAGAAGTTAATGGCTCACGCAGAGGTACTAGAGAAAGGAAAGTTCTGCCATTGTGTGAAAATGTTTATATTGGTTAGTCTCAGCAGCTATGGCAATGATTGGCCAATAATTAGGAGAGGCCAGAGCAGAGCCTTCAACCACTAATGTTAGTAAGGGTTTGCATAATAAAGCACTTCAGGGTTTGGGAGTTCCTGTGTGCTTGATAAGATAGCTAAGACAAGTGCTTGTGCCTGGAGGTGGCTGATATGACATAACATTGTTATATTAGGAAACAAACATACTATTGCCACAGGTTTACTTAAGTGTAGTACAATTAAAAAATGTCACCATGGGGGCAGGGGTGTTTCCCTTCACTTCCTGTCTTACTGACAATGTTATCGCTGGAACAGGAAGTGATGGTAAAGCTTCACTGGGGACAGACAAAATCAACGAAAAGCTGGTGTGAATCTGTGTCCTTGTTGGATAATTTACTAGAGTAGACTGCACAAAAGCAGCAAGGCAGTAATACTACTAGAGTAGACAGCAGGACAGCAGAGACAGCAACACTACTAGAGAAGAAAGAAAGGGGACAGCAACACTACTAGAGAAGAAAACAAGGGGACAGCAACACTACTAGAGAAGAAAACAAGGGGACAGCAATACTACTAGAGTAGGCAGCAAGAAAGCATGGAGACAGCAACACTACTAAAGTAGGCAGCAAGAAAGCATGGAGACAGCAACACTACTAGAGTAGGCAGCAAGAAAGCATGGAGACAGCAACACTGCTAGAGTAGACAGCAAGAAAGCATGGAGACAGCAACACTACTAGAGTAGAGAGCAAGAAAGCATGGAGACAGCAACACTACTAGAGTAGACAGCAAGAAAGCAAGGAGACAGCAACACTACTAGAGTAGGCAGCAGGAAAGCATGAAGACAACAACACTACTAGAGTAGGCAGCAGGAAAGCATAAAGACAGCAACACTACTAGAGTAGACAGCAAGAAAGCAAGGAGACAGCAACACTACTAGAGTAGACAGCAAGAAAGCATGGAGACAGCAACACTACAAGAGTAGGCAGCTGGAAAGCAAGGAGACAGCAACACTACTAGAGTAGGCAGCTAGGCAGCAGGAAAGCAAGGAGACAGCAACACTACTAGAGTAGGCAGCAGGAAAGCATGAAACACTAACTAGATTAACACAAAAACATGAACACACAGCTACAAGATAGCAGCTAAACAAGATACACAACACTACTAGAGTAGGCAGCAGGAAATGCAAGGATACAGCAACACTACTAGAGTAGAACAGCAAGGGGACAACAAGAACAACACTACTAGAGTAGCAGCAGGAAGCAAGGAGACAGTCAACCTCTACTAGATAGACCAGCAGGAAAGCACGACAGACAGCAACACTAAACTAAAGTCAGGCAGCAGGAAAGCAAGGAGACAAGCAACACTACTAGAGTAGGTCAGCAGGAAAGCATGAAGACAGCAACACTACCTAAGACATCATACAAGCATGGGACATCACACACTACTAGAGTAGACAACCAGGAAAGCAAGGAGACAGCACCCTACTAGAGTCAGGACAGCAGGAAAGCATGAAGACAAGCACCACTACTAGAGCAGACAGCAGGAAAGCAAGGAGACAGCAACACTACTAGAGTAGGCAGCAGGTCATTTTCCCATGGACTGCTCAGCTGACATCACGCAGGGCCACTAGTGCCGAGAACCCGGGCACCCTTTGTGTAAAACTAAAACTGTGCGCTCTGACATGCGGCAGATTCCTGATCAATCTGACCAGGTGGGCGCACCGGATTTCCTGCCGACCCACCGATTGCAGGAACACGCACGGCAGCCGTTCGGCTGTCAAATCGGGCAGGAATGCCCAGCTTAAGAGGGAAGAGGTGATGCACAAGAAAGCAGGAGACAGTGCAAGAGAACTGACTCTTACTGCCTAAAGGACATTGCATGGTCCCCATATCAGCTCCATACTGGCCAATCCCAGTTTGACAATATGTGCATACTGTGGGGCTGCACTACTAAGCCAACCATGTCCTTGGTAAAGGCCTCTGCTAGGAACTTAGGTTCATTTCCAGTCAACACACAGAGTTATTCTATCCCTATAATATTGTCACACTATATGCGCATGCATTTTTCACATAACATATGTGTTTGTGTTTTTGAACATATCAATGAAAAATGCAGGAAAAGTGCATACAACAGTAAGTTTGTAAAATCACATGCGGCAACACTGTGTTTATAAATACACAACGCATGCAGTGTGAATTATAACATTGGTTGTCTGTGTAAAAATGCATGCGGTTTTTTTAACGCATTTCGTGTGAAATCTTCTGCTTGAAATGCTTTTCTCCTCTAAACGGTAATAGAAGAGTTAATCATGCGTCTCCTTCCCTCGTTCTATTTTTTTTTTTACCGTCTCTTTAATCCTCCCACTGAACAGATCTCGGAATAGCTAATCTATGTGCACTCCTGCCGGAAGCCTCTGGGTTATAACTTTCCTTCCTTGCCTTTGAGCTTTCTTTTCAACATCGATTCCTTTCACATCTCCTGTATGATTTTTTGGCTCACATGTGGCTTTCTTCACGATCCTCAAATCATTGTGCTCCATTGTGGTCATGTTTGAGTTAGTGTGATACTAATTAAACAAACAAAGATCTCAGGGTCCTGTAGACCAAACTGAGAGAGCTTTTAATTGGTCTTTAATAGCTGGCAGCAACCATTACACTGTAATTGCTCGTGACAGGCTCCACTATTAATTTCAGCTGTATAGTTTTCAGACATTGCAGCATGTGTGGCTTCAACTAGTGTAGTCCGAACCAAATCATCACATCTCATCACACACACATCACCTGGCCTAAAATGGAGTTTTTTCGGTGTGTTTCAATGATGAGGATACCTTTTTGTTTTCAGGCTGATAAATCTATCGTTAGAACATGGAGCAGATAACACCATGGATGCTTCTGATCCCAGGTGCAAGTCTTTGGCTGGTAGTCCACCATACTGATTCATCTTTCCGGAAACTACAGGACCCAGAGAGGCC
This sequence comes from Ptychadena robeensis, assembly GCA_036250615.1. Lineage (NCBI taxonomy): Eukaryota > Metazoa > Chordata > Amphibia > Anura > Ptychadenidae > Ptychadena > Ptychadena robeensis. The sequence goes on from CM070033.1 coordinate 138,061,537, forward strand.
TGCCCGCCATGTTTGATTTGCTGCATCACCAGAATTTGGTTGGCGCCCTGAGTGCATGGAGTCAAAAGTCTGTTCCTTTTCCTTCTGAGGAGGAACGGGAACTCTCCCCGAGTGATCACAGAGATGTTTGCAGTAATGAGCACTTCAGACGCCTGGCGATGCTTGTTATTTCTTGAACGTTAACCCATGAATGGCCCAAGCATCATGTCATGCCCAAAACCGCTGAGCATCTCAAATTGCTTATTTCGCAGAGTGAACTGTTAAAGAAAAACTATTGAGAGTTAAAATTCTATGTGCACATATCACAACCATGTCAAATCGAAATTCTGTTTAGTGTTATGAACTTCCAATCAACAGCAAGTAATAATGCAGAAAAAAGCTAAGCACATCTAGGTCTCACATCAGAAAAGTTTGCACATTATGGCTATTTGCTTTTTAATTTGAGGCTTCCTTATATTCTTTCTACTAGTGTGACAGCAACAGATCTCGGGTTGTGACACGTATTTGTCCTGTTTTTGAAGGCTGGTCCAATGCAGAAAACCAGTGTATTCACCCATAAGTGAACAATATAGGAAACGATGTGGCTTATGGCCCCTCCACACTAGTCACACTGAGCTTGTCGTTTTTGATGATAACGGAAACGCTACTGTGGCTGCTAACAAAAAAACGCATTTTGCAATGCACTGCACTTGTGTCTCCCATACCAGTGTTTGGTAGATGCTTGCGCTGTGCCTGCAAAAAAGTGAGCCGCAGGGTGTTTTTGGTAACGCATGGCATTGTATTACCAGAAATGTAATATCAGGTCTAGTTTGAAAGGTACACAGGCTTCCTATGGAAACCTATATACCTCATGTTAACCCTAGCCGCCCTACACTGCGGTACTATAGCGCACCGCAGCTGCATATAGCTAGTGGAAATGAGTCCTTAGATTTGAGACTTTTCCGGAAGGGGCCTAAGCTGTTTTGCTGCCAGTGTGCCAGGTTCAGTATCCTTTGTGATCTCTTGGTTACAGATCTACTGAACAGCCCACAAGCTTTTGCACATCCTTACCTCTCTTAGCGCATCATAAGGATCTTATATAAACATAATAGACCATCTTTGTACTGACCAGTGTAGTTCTTTATAAGCCTAACCTGCATTCACCCTTCTCATGTCTTGTAGTTAAGGAAATAAATAGTTGCGCACAACTGTCAGTGATGGTTACACAGTTACAATGATGTCAGTGACTGAAAGGGCCCTTAGTAGGTGAATTGGGTCTGGGCAACGATTACAGAGAAAAAAATGGGTCAGTATGAGTGGTGGGTGTTTAATCTCCTGGGCGGTACGGACTTTTCGCACCATGACACGAAAAGCCACTGCCCGGGCAATCGCAGCGGAGTACACTGTACGTCTCTCCCCCCGGATTTCTACACACTGCTGGTGTCAAAAAGACGCCGGCAGTGTGTCGGGAGAAAAGCAGCACCCCCTCCATTAACATGGAGGTCTATGGCGCTGCCCCCTCCTGCCCCTTTCGGCATCATGTATGACGCTGAATACATGGGGCCGGAAAAGCTCCGTGAGCTAGCGGTTGCGATCAAACTGCGCCTGTACTGGCTTCGGGCATAACGCCCAGGAGGTTAAGTTGCATGCAGGTGTGCAGCTCCCGAAATGAAGGAGGAGTGTGGCCCCCCTGTAACAGACAGATAAGAACAAGGACATGAACAAAAGACAAAAGAAGCTAATGTCATCCCCAAGGGGCTTTGATGGCCCAGCTTGTTTCACGGGTGTCACAGAATCAGTGGTCCTCTACAAGGGACCTATTTTTATTTTTACATGGTCACAAAAAAATGGTTTAGGTCAGTGGTTCCCAAACTTCCCTTGCAGGGCCCCCTTTTCTATTTAGGAACATAATTGCCCCCCCCCCATTCAAACACAGGTTAAGAATGAGGGCCTGCACCCCCCTGGAATACCTTGGCCCCCCAGCCTCCAGCTTGGGAACCACTAGTTTAGGAGAAGGAAAAGGTTAGATGGGGGGGGGGGGGGTCAGAAGGAGGAGTGTCCGGAAATGAGCTTTAAAAGATAAAGGATTAGGAGAGGAAAGGTTTAAGGTGAGGATGGAACTGCCCTATTGCAATCTCAGTTCTTGGCAAGAATAAATAATACTTCCTACAGAGAACTTCCTGTGAGAGAATAATTACTTTCATCAGAGAGTACTAACACCTTCATCACCTCCCGCTAATACTGATGAGCAGGCTCTACAAGATGGCATCTGCATAAATATGAAATAGGAAGTGTAAGCGGTAACCTAGATTATATGTCGAGCTATTCAGCATTCTCACAATATACCTCTGCTTTATGTCTGCACAAGGCCTGAAATAATACCGAGATGTGAGATTAAGCCTGTTCGCTCTCATGCATTAGGGACCAGCCATTTAAATTTATGCTTCACTTATAAATCTATGCTTCACAACCGATCCTCCCTTACCAATAAATTTGTTTTGGTGCATGGCCTGCCAGACATACAGAGTTTAAAGGCATTAGGTTTAAAGATGAGATAATGGTAAGTCTCTCTTGCATTGATAACAGCATTTACCCTCACATATAAAGCTAGACATACATAGCAAAATTTTTTTATATATTGGAGCACAATCAAGCGCCATGCGCTTTCACGGAGCTCGATTGTCCCCAAAACTATAAAAAAAATTTGAGGTCTCCAGCCTTCCTTTGAGCGGGATCAACCGATCCTGCTCGAAGGAGCTCGGTCGAATAGGGTTCCAAAATGCTGGAAACCCCTGTTCAATTTCCATTACTTTGGGGCCAGAGGGTCCTCATCCAAGGTATAGGACGGGCTGGCAGCTGTGTCATCGTGCCACAGTCGGGCTTCCTCAACCTGGAGGAAACTGTGTGCCCTTCTATGTCGAGGTAGAAATATGTCAATCTCTTTCTTCTATTCCCTCGCTGATTAAATTTTTTTATGCGATTGCAATTCGAACAGCGGTTGTTTGTCCGACTCAGTGATCGATTCCTAACCGGGTAGATTCCCAAATGATTCAGAACCGTTTGCTGTGCGCATGTTCCATAGTACCATCACCTGAAAAACTGTCATATAACTGACCACAAAAAACACATGGCCTTTCAATGGATTTCTATTTTTTGGGGCCATTCCCCGATCGAAAGGAAAAATCTACCTTTAGAGCCATTTAACACAGCTTAGGCCGAACAAGAAAATATAATTGAAATGCTGTGATCTGGCTCAGAAGCATATACCAGCATAGCACCCTCAGTATACACAAACATCTTGGGCCTGGTTGCCATGCATGCTGAGCCTATCCAAGAAGCACTCATTATATCCATCGGGCCTATTTACATGAAAACGCATGCAAGGCCTTATACTTTATGAGAGACGTGACCTGTAGGTTCCAGAGTGGACCTTGAGAGATTTGGCAATGAAGACTTTACCCAACACACTGTAAAAGGAAACAGTTAAATGCCAAGGTCATCCTCCAGCAAGCTGTGCCTCATTCATACCCAGCGGCTCTCTCAATAATGGGACCACAGCGGCACGAACAGACACAGATCTTGGCGTCCCTGGTACAGAGAGCAAGGTTTCTGTGATTTATAAAGGCCGTGAAAGATGTGTGTGCGAGATTTCACTATGCATCTTCTCTGTCTGTTACAGAGCGATCAGCGCCACGTGTCTCAGCCAGGCTGCGAGAGGAGCGTGACAATGATTTTGCTGTTTGGGAGGGAAGCGATGTAGCTAGAAGGAATAATTCTGTGTGCGCTTATTCGAGAGGGGAATGGAGGGGGAAGGAAATGTAAATGATGAGGGGACCGATTCTTTCACCAAAACGTATTAGTCATTGGTTCTTCAGCTCAGAGGCAGACCTCATTTGTACATCTGCCAGCTTCTTCGCATCTGTTCAGCTCTGCCACTCTGCGCATTTTAACCTTGGCTTACAATAACTTGTGGTTTGTGCATATGTGACTGTCTATCATATATTAATTAGAGGGAGCACACTTATGGGGCCTTTACATGGAAGTAAATTATTCCATTTTACATTGGCTGCTTCATGAAAAAAGAGACCTTATGTTGATAGGAGAGTTAGATTATCTCTGGATACCATTAGTGCAACTTGGGGGATAGCAGAAAATTACCCATTATAAGGCTTTGTTCCCACATGTGCGGCTGCCCTCCGCGTGATTCTTATCACCCATGTAATTGAATGGGGCTCTTCCCTGGGCTGTGATCAAGGGACGATCAAGAGGGGCCGCGGCGTGACCCGCGACCTAAAAACTCGTCTCACCATGCTTTTGATTGTGGGTCATGGCCACCCCCCTGACTGCCGTTAATGGCCACGGTTAAAGACCGCGTCTCAAAAATTGAGACACATTTCTTAACCACGGCCATTCGATCGCGTGGCGGCGGCCGCACATGTGGGAACTGGAATGACGGAACTGGTTTTCCGAGGCTGAGTGCAGGCTTTTCTACAGGTGAAGAGTTTGGAGGAGATAGGGGGATTGCCATCTGGGCTTCTGTGTCTAAAAAGGCCATTTTCAAGGGTTAACCTAAGTTCACAATCCTACCAATATCAGGGGCCCTTTGTTGGTAAGGGGTTGTTGCATTATGCCAATGATCATTTGACAGTGAATAATCACAGTAAACTGAGAGCAGGATCCAGTCTGCATATTAGTTGGGTTTCATTGAGTTTTCATTTCTGCATGGCTTAACCACGTAAGCGGAGACAGTCAGTCACCTAGAATAGAATGGAATGCGTCTCAACATGAACAGGTTCCTTTATGGAACATCTTTCCTTTGGGCAGGTAGTTCACAAACGTTTTATAAACATGTGAATTGTCTGTGCAGCTGTCTGAACCACCGACACTGAGCTTGGGGGTTGGGGCTTAGAAGGAAGAGGTGAAGAAAGCTTTTAACTATTAAAGTAGGTCCCCCCATCTCACTGTAGCTAGCTACACATGCGTCAACCTTTGCTCGATCGATTGCTGATTCCATTGCCTTCTACCATTTGAACGTGGACCAATAGCTGAACATCAAAACATTTGTTTACAATCGTACTATGGAGTGCATGCAACTGTAACACGTTCATTTTACGTTATACACATGTGCTCCATAGTACGATCATAACTCAATCGACATACCTAGAAAACTCGTCACATACTTGTAAGATCAACTAAAAAGTGTCAGAATGTTTTTCGATAAATTTTACAATTTTGATTACGTTTGGTCAATTGTACCAGGTGGCCAGAAACCCATTTTCATTTGAAAATTTCATGCTCTGTTCAGGCGTCCACCGATCCAGGGGTTAATTTACTGCACAACTTTAACCTCTGCATCGGCGGATCGGCTCAGTGCTGTGAGAACAGAGCATCCGCCCAACAGGTAATGTGTATGTGATCCGTCAAGACACCACGCCAAGCACTGCACTTAACATAGGGGTCCCGACGGTTCACACAACGAAGTGGAAACATGCCCTAAAGCTCTTTTAGCCACTGGGTGGGGATTTAAGGTAGTAACATCATCCTCTCAAGGAAGGACCACAAAGACTCGTCCACACACTGAAGCAAGGGAATACAGGATAGGGCCAGGGTCAGGTAATCAAATCTTTCCTGCACCCCCTAGACATCACAAGCATTTTACCACTGCACGGCTACAAAAACCCCTGGTATACCAATCACCTGTAAAGCCCCCCATAGACGGGCCGATTCCTGGCCATAGTTGTAGGCTGACCGAATGCCGTGCGCGCTCCTGCCGAGCACATAAAAGTCAGTCGGCCGCAACTATATGGGAGCTTACCTTGAGGATCCGGCCAAAAGAGCCGGCAGGTCCCATCGCACACGGATCCATCCTGCTGGTTCTTTTTCTGCCCGATCCTGCGCTGCAGTCTGTTAATTCCGAGGGGGAGTCTCCTCCCCCTTCGAGTTAATTGGCTTCAATCTGATAGGAATCGCATGTGTAAGTAGAACACACCGGATTCCTGTCCGTTCTATAGTCGTCTCTAAATAGCTTAATGCTATTTATGCTGGGATATATAGTTCCACTGCACAAGTTGTATAGTAGAAGTGGGGGGACATCTAAGCTCAATGATGCTTGCTCAGTGTCCTTGTCTCTTTCCATGAGCTGAACGGAAGGAACAGATATTTTATCTGCCTTTCAAGCTGTCTTTTCTGAAATGACTTATTCTCTTCCTCCTGTAGTATATTACGACGCAGTAAATTACATTTTTGGTTTTGGATTTAGACACCTTTTATGTTGTTGCTTTGGAAATATTATACATGTGTGTGTGCCTGCAGAAGCCAATTGTATGGGAGAGGATACAATATCACTTATGGGGCATACATACAGGATATGCAGAGGGAGCATCTGCTTGATGATTGGGGACACAAGCAATCGGTGACATATTGGGGGTGTTTGCCCATATCTTACTACGGGGACCATGCAGGCAATCTTTTTTGTATTTTAGTTGGTTAGTGGAGAACCATAAACAAGATACTATTACCTATATGGGGTATTGAAATCTTATTTTGCCTTTGGAGGCAATCACAGCTTTGAGCACCATTCTATGACATTAAACTGTTTTTTACTTGCTATAGCCTGCATCATCTTGGTGCTTTCCCAGCATATGTTCATGAAATCCCAACAAGCCTGCACACTAAAAATATCTGAGCAGCATACAGAAACCATATTTGAATGTATTTTTTTCTTGTGTGGATGCTAATTAATTGATATACCTAAAATGCAATCTGTTATCTTTCCAGGCTGTGCGTTGGTTTGCTTGCCTGCAAATGCCCTAAAACCACTTCTTGATGGAGCGCATGACTTGAAAGCATCAGTGATGCCAGATTTTAGTGGCCACAGGCAAATGATTTTAACATTCTATGCCACATCCTTCATCCTAAAATCTTGTAGTTTGGCCGTTTTTGTTTATGCATTGTTATGTTTACCAGTAAAGTAAGAATATCGCCTCTTTAAGATACTGGCCTAAAATACAAATGTTAAGCTATAGTTCTTCCTTACCTTTTTTACCAAAGCTAAGGCTTCACTGTCACGTGGGGTTATAACTTGAAACCTACACAGGCCTTCATCTACTTGTTCTAGTTGGCCAATGGCTGCCACGTAATAATCGATGGGTATGCAAACAGATAAACAATATGAGAGTTACCAGGATTGTCCACCTTCCATACACCATTTTATGCTGCCATGAAGATGTCCAGGAAAGGAATATTACCGGTAGGTAAGTATCAATTTTGGCATTGGTGGTCTGGGTCGTCCATATGCAGGGGTGCATATAAGTGGTACTCTGGTACTCACAAAAACTAGCTATGCGTACCCGCATTATTGTTGCAAAACTCATATGCGTACTAACAACTTGGATGCCGCAGCTGTCAGGTGCACCCGAGGAGTCTTGCGGTCAGCCATATAGGGGAGAGATCGGCAGCACAATCGGCATCCCTCCCACATTAAATAGCTGTACAAATGACTTCACTTTATCATAAAGAGTCCACTTACCAAATTTCCATTCAGTCTGTGGTCCGAAGTTTGGAATTTTACCGCGCACTGCCGGCGGATCGGCAGTTTTCACTGCGCTGACCCGGTCTGCCGGACAGAAGCATGACGTAGTCGAGTACATTTATATAAATATTCTCCCTATAGTCTATACAGGACACAGTCTCAAACATATGTAATTATTTACTAGACAAGGGGCACCTCAAAAGTATATATTGAGGGGTCAGTGGAGGGTGAAAGGGGTAGGAGGACCTGAGGAGCCCTGGGATGGCCATTTTCTCTGCTCACAAAGCTTCCTTTAGGAAATATTGTTATAAAAATTTTTAACCTTCCTGTGCAGGGGCCCCCTACCACTAGCACTCCGTTTCCCCCCGGCCTGAGGCCTCCAGAGAATGCCTATGCATGAGTATCAGGAGATGGTGTTTGGTATTAACCCCATATGTAGGGTGGTCTCCCTCACTGTCCTCTGCGTCAGCCTCCTGCATGGTAGATTCTGCTGCAGATGAACCTCCCTGTTCCGAATTGAGCCTCCGATTAGCTGTCTTCATCCACAGGTCACCAGCTGGCTTTGGGTCAAATATAACCCCCAGTAATGTTTGAACCCCCAGATCTCATCGCCATTGAGCATTGCAACAAAATCTCTGTGTTCAACACAGGGATTTTAGTGGACATGGAGCTAGGGCTTTACATATGCCTACTGCCTGACTTTCAACCCCCAGATGCTCCAACACCCTTTTTTGGATTAATAATTTACAATGTGACACCCCTATCTGCAACCTTTCATAGCTATTAATGTCTCCCTGCGGTTATCCAAGGGACAGAAATTTTATGCGTTTAACAATAACAACTGAAAAAAATTGGCAATCTAAAAAATCTATCCAAGCAATATATAATAGGGGGCTTTTTAGTAGGAAGAATTGTGCACAGGGACCTGAAAATTTGCATGAATGTAGTCTCAGGGGTTAACTGGTAACCCCTAAAATGTCAAGGTTCTACCATGCAGGGGTTCAAAGATCTATGAGTACAAAATAGGATAAGTGAAAGTGTGTATGCAGCAGAGTAGTGCTTTATGCTCATAGGGAAGCAAACTCTGATAGCTGTATTTTAGCTGAAATTTAACTTAGAGGTCTTGTAGCTAGAGGGGTGAAACTCGGGGTGTAAGTGATAGTAGGGGAGAATTACTGACCCTGAAAGTTTCATGATTATACTATGAATGGTTTTCGTGCTATGAATGTTCAAAGTTAGTGTCATACAGGTTTATTTAGCCTAGTTTCTACAGCACAGCTAGAGTGGGAGAGGGTGTGTCCTGTCCTGTGTTTTGATTGGCTGGGAGGACGTATCTGCGGGAGGAGCTACAACACAGAATCTAGCTCCTCTCCTTCCCTCTATCCTTCCCTTCAAAGCATCGGCTCTCACTAGGAAGGAGGGGAGGAATGAGCCGAAGCCACAGGTCCACATGTGACCCTATTTGGGTCCGGATCTGGACCGGGGTCCGCCTATTG
>CM070033.1:138091392-138108981 GCA_036250615.1 Ptychadena robeensis
ATGCAGTGACAGCAGACATCATGCTGCTTTTTTGTATTGTGCTGCGTTCTTCCTGTTCGCAGAAATGATCACTGACGATGTGCTAATTATAAATCAGTGATCAGCAGAAGTGGATATGTAAATGATTATCATTAGACCCATGAATCCGTGCTATACTGGGAAAGGTTATATTTTAGGCAGAGGTCCGCTTTATCACCTCTCTTGAATGCGTGTTTATTTGAGCAGCAGACATCCCCGGGGTAGTTTTTATCTTGCAGCAAATAGGCTCTCGGACAAAGAAAAATGCCGCCGTATCCGCCAGTGATATACGCCGAGGCTGCGATATCGTCATCTGTCTCTGCTGAAACGCCAGATATCACATGACAATCATCTAATGATGGCAGTTTTCCAGCATAAGAATTGCTCCCTTATATCAAGGAAAATAAAAATAGCTCCGCCGCTGTATAGGCACAAAAGAAACGTCTTTAGGGTAGGGAGCAGAGGCTGTTTGGTGATCAGCAAAAAATATGTTTCGTCAATGGGAACCAACAAAGGATCTGCCATTGTACAGCTAGAAATAAGTCAATTAATAATTAAAGGTTTCCGCATTTAGAAGACATGAAAGGTTCCTCCAGTTAGGCTGGGGCTGACCTGGCCGGGTACACATTGTTAGTTCAGGGCCAGTCTTATGTATTGCTGTAGCAGACAGTGACACAATGTGCCAAATCTGTACAAACATCTCCCCATATAACTATTATAATTCACCATCCTTTTCTAAAATGCTACTACTGGTGCAGCGTGAGGGGTGAAATACGTCTTCCCTGCAGCCTTTAATGGCGCCTATCTCCAGTCTGTAATGAATTATGAGGTGGCAGGGCCAGTATGTCCTCGGGCGGGGTGTGCACCCACTCAGCACATATAACATACAGCCCCATCATGAGGTGATACGATTCCATCCATGTATGGGCCATGTGAGCTGCTTTGTGATACAGTACATATATGTCATTGTGTTGTGTTTTCGTACATTATAAATTAGTGTAATTTTCTACAAGAATAATGTTTGTGAAACATGTGCACTGCTCTCGTGAGAGATATATAACGAGCAGCGCTGTCGTTTCTTCCTATGGGTCCTATGAGCTGACTACGTGCGGTCTCTGTAGACCCGAATGCTGTGAGAGGTATAAATGATGAAGGATTAGCACACAACCACTGAATTCCCCTCACACACACGAGTGTATACGTGTAGCGAGCGGGGAAGTCCGCTGTGTCGTGCTCGCGCTCCCGGCCGTGTGTCTCATTCCGTTCATGTATTGTGCGGGCTTTTTCCTTTTAACTTCAAGTTTCCTGTCGGCTGAAATGAGAAGGAGACGAGCGAGCCGAGTGGGGGAGGGGTGCTGTGAACGCGCTATGAATGTGAGGATGTGCAGACAAGTGCCGGGAAGCGGCGCCGAGCTCCAGGCCGAGTCCTCTCCCACGTTCTCTGTTCACCTGCCGCCGTCTGCTGCTCTGTATGGCTGCAAATAAAGGCAGAGACATAATGAAAGCAGCCAGCGTTTACCAGGGTTTTATTTAGACTTCAAGGGCTGCCATGGTGAAGAGCAATGCATTCTGACAACTGTGTGGGCCAGGCACCCTTTAGGCGTTCATTGATTTTGAATAGGCTCTCACTGGAAAAAAATAAATGAAATGCACGTTGTATGAAGCCTAGCTATGTGTAACATTATTTAGAAGGAGTTTCTTTACAAATAACATTTAAATATGGTTGTGTATGGAGAACCTCAGCAGGTAGGTAACGGCCATGAAGTGATGCCACTGCCTGATGTAACGTGAAACATACATGTTACTTACATTACATGTTCCACAGATAAGTAGTTGGCATTATAGTGTACATATAATAATTGTGTAGTACCTGGTATCTAGAAATAGAATGTAAAATAAAGAGGATATTGTTATACTGGGTACTGTCCTTTAATATTTTCCCACTATAAGACTTAAGGTCTCCACACATGTAGCTAGTGCTGGCCGACAGATGAGCTGTGGAGAGCAACGTGATGATGTCATCATGCCCCTTTCCATCCGTCAAGAGTATCGGTGGGCACCCTCTGTGTGCCGGACGTTAGTTTGGACAGGGACGCTGGTCCCCATTCAAACTAATGGCATCGGCCAGAGATTTACGTACATGTCCCTTATCTGGCCAACCGAGCTTTGTGTCGCCCCTGCGATCCGCTGCCGATTTTGTAGATGGTCCCTGAGCACCTTTTTAAGGCTGGGGCTCCACTCGCCTGGACTGCTCTCATTGTCCCTAATGTGCTTGACTTCATAGTCGTGTATAGGCCAATCGTTCGTGTATAGGCCATGAGAAAAAACACTGTGTCGCAGCTCAGAAAGCACTGTAAACAATCCGTGCCTCGGCTACGCGGCCTTCAAAGAAAAACCCTTAAATTGGCAAAAACCTTTTCTGTATATGTTTTTCTGTCCGCATAAGTGGAGCCTCAGCTTCATTAAAATGTGTAAACTAGCCAATAAGAAGCAGGGGAGTCACCAGATACCACCCTTATTTTAAACAATACAAAAGCACATCAATGGTCAACATTTGTATAATGCCCTGAAACGGGTCACTTGTTCGCAGCTCTGCTCAATGGGAGTGATTCACAGAGACTCCGCGCTGTAAGCAGATCCATCTCCGAACATGCTGTATACTTACAGATACTCGAATTCTGTGCATGTTCAAAGTGAAGGAGGGGCTCTGCAAAGTACACATGGAGGAGGAGGAGGGCGCCCACTCTGCTTGAACATGCTGTATATTCTCTATAAGACGCACAGGGGGAAGTCTTATAGAACAAAACATAGCTAACTTTCTGATGAATAACACCATATAACATCTTCAGACATAAAGTTCCTGTAAGATGACATGGAGCAGATTGGAGGTTTTGGGGCACAGTCACACTCCCTTCTGTGGTACAAAACGTTTCAAACACAAGTGTCCCCAATGATACGCTGACATTTCACATGCATGGTGTCAGGGTAACCTGCTGCCTATGGATCGCACAATTGGGAATCTTACTTTTCCCCACACATGCATGTATAAAGGCCCCCATACACCTTACAATCTTACCCCCATACACCTTACAATCTTACCATACAATTTCAATACAATCAACTTTTCTTCTACCAAAACCATGTAATATGAGGACCTTTCTACACCTTCCAATCACTATGTATTCCATCAGGGAGGCCACTATACTTCATACTTGTTGGTAGATCTAAAGGAAATTGTATGGAGTGATCTAAAGGTGTATGGGTGAATAAATGTACAAATAGTAACAACCTATGTCATTTCATAACACAGAACCAATTGCACTGAATATAATGTAAGCACAGAGCTGGAAAATAAAGGTGTGATCTCTCCTTGGGTTAGCTGTACCCCTACACCGTTGTGTTATGTACTCTCCATTCCCTGTGTTTGTTGTTGGGATCTCTCCGAAGACCTAACGCTTTCCATGTTTAGCTGTCACTCTCGTGTAGGGACTCCTCTTCCCTGGTGATAGGGCCTCTTTAAGCTGTGTGACAACCATGGCCCTCAAGGACTAGAGTAGCGCAGCCCTTACTTAATCAGCTGCAGACATGGGGGCTACTAGACATCATGTGAAATAAGATTTAATAGATCTTTATGGAGATGTGCACAAGGAATGCATAAATGGATGTTTACTGCTAGAAAATGCTCAGAGGAGCACGTGGCTGAGCCGAGCTAAACAAAAGCAATACATGAATTCTAAATTCCACAATACATGTACTGCATCAAATGCTTAAAGGTACACACGCATCTATCATCATTGGAGTTGTGATGCTGCAGACTGCAGCTTATTATTTTACACAGAGACATAAACGTGTATGTCCGCAATATGATCAGATGTCAGGATAATCACATTGTCGTGGGATTTTAATGGGACATTTTCCTTCTATCCTCTCAGATATACAATAGAATTTGTTTTAAAAAAAGTTGACGATTTTGAGTTAATTGCAAAGCCCCTGGACATGGTATCATCACCAAACTTGCTGGAGACGTAGAGAAGGGTTAGGGGGAATACTGCAAATGAAAAGTATATCTCTAACACAAATAGTTTTTTGCATAAATTAAGTTCAAAGTCAAGTAAAAATGTTGAAAATCGAAATTATGACTTTGTTTTTTACATTTATTTATTCAAAAACTATATGTACTAGAGCAAAACCTTTTTTTTCCTCAAATGTTCCCACAACCCTTCTCTACATCTCCAGCAATTTTGGTGATGATACCATGTTCAGGGGCTGTGCAATCAGCTCACAAAGTTAGCAAGTCGGAAAATTTGACTATCTCTAATATACAATGAGGATGTAGACCTGGTTTGTAGTGGACATGGAATTTTTTGTGATGCTTTCCATGTGTTGCCCAACATGCATTACAATGGATAGGTGTGAACCAGGGCTGAGAGGGTTTTAGGGGTTCAAAGTCAATTGTATTTAGTTAGTATTTATGGTGAAGGTGTTAGGCTATGTTTCCATGGCATTATGGGCTGCCCATACATATACTTAACTTCCTTTACCACCTGTTTCCATGGCGTTCATCCAGTTAGTGCCCTACACTAACCTCTTAGGCGGTGGACCAACTGAACCCTGTGGAAACAGGTGGGGCGATAAGTCATGTATATGTATAGGCTGCGTCAACATCCCCGTCAAGGCATGCAATTAACCGTGGAATCATAGCCTTAGAAGGATTTTTATTTATTCATTTTTAATACATTTAATTCATTGTTGTGAAGGCTGAACATTCTGGCAAATGACGCGTGCATCAAGGCTCAGACCTTTGCAACATGCAGTTAGGGTGACACAGTGTCATCCATTTTCACTGTCACCGTAAGGATAACAACGATGGCACCTTCTGATCACACTAGCGCTGAAGCACACTGCATCATGTAACAACTCACATTGCTTTTGGGTACGATTCTGAAAATAAAGCACGTCCGCCTTTTAGAATGCTGTTGTGCATTGCACAGCCTATTAAGATGGATGGGCTGTCCCACGGAAGCAAATGCTCAAGGTAATGCAGGTGACCGTACTAATACGCCGTGTGACCATGAATGGGTCCATAGTGAATTAGGCTGCTTTCCATGTGCTGACACATCATGTGTCATATACACGGGGTTTAGAAATGCTGGAATTCATAACCTGAGCTGCACGGCAAGATTTTCAGAAACACAATCCTGCTGCATATGGAAAATTATTGATGATGCACACATTTAAACCTGTGTAGTTTTACTTACCATAGGGTATAAGGTGCTTTTATAAATGTAAGACCTATAGGATTCATTCTGATATTTAAGTACATGTGTACCCCAAGTATACACATTATCCATTGTACATATTGTGAACAAATACTGCTAATACACAAAAGCCCTGCAATCACACAACTCCTTTCCCTTTTCTCACAGCATTAAGCAGGGTACAGACCTGCAGATAAGGGTCAGATCGATGGCCGCTTTAAGCCACGCTCACGGCCATCTATCTGGCCCATATAATATGCGGCCATCGCGGTTTTCGAGCAGGACCAATCAATCCCGCTCGAAAACAGCCATATCGGACATGACCGTTAATACGGCCGATGTCCGTTGCTTTACATTGAAACTCTCCATGCAAAGCTTCAGCTGAGCAGAGAGCAGAGCTGCCTGTCCAGCTCCGCCGATATCTGACAGCAGCGTGATGACGTCAATATCGGCTGTCTGTACCCTGCTTTATTCTAATGTAAAGCTAGCCATTCATGGATAGACTATAGCCTACCCTATACGGGTTGATTTTTCGTTTGATTCCAGAACGATTTGATTTCTCAAGATTCCCATTGTGAGATCGATCACAGGGGAAAAGAGCAGTGTATGGCTTATTGCACGATAGATCTGAGATTCACTCATGTTGTGTTGTGTATCGATTGCCAGCCTAAAGCCCCCCCCCCCCCCCTAAATTCATAGATTTGTGGGCTATTTTGCGGTTTGGTGATGGATCGATCAGATTGCAGACCGGCGCCTTCATTGAAGTTACCGGTCGGCACACAAAGGGTGCCCGCCGATGCTGTCAGCGATGGAGCTGATCAATAGCTGATGTGTGCTGGGGGCCTTTAGTTCAGATCTTTGAGGATGAATGATGTCACTGTACATGCAGCTAGATGGGACAGTGATGGGCTTACTACAATCTGCACACAGGTGCATTTTATCTTGTCATATTTTCTGCTATTAATAACTGCTTTGAAAACAACTGTAGTGACAACCAATCAGACTCATTGATTAGTCGATGTGGATTTGGATACTTTTGTAAACCTGGCTTCTTGTTTGTAATGAACGCACTTTCTGTTGAAGGTTACCTTATCTGTAAATCAGGAAAAAATGGCTCACGGTATTTTTTACGTATAAAATTATGACTTTTTTTCCTTGATTTTACTGGAGAATAAATCCCCTGTGAGCCTGCACCTCTGATTTATATTCCCCTAATTCATCCTCTGTTGATTCATGTATTGCAGTCTTCCCCACACCACATACTGTATATTACAAGTCTGTATCCCTCTTACACGGTGTAATTATATGTCAATGAGACTGATGTGTCTGCACTGCTGTTTTCTGTCACTGTTGCAACAGTGTGACATACTCAGTTGCTACATGTAGAGCACATACCTCGATATATCATTAAAATCACATCATTACTGTTTTCTTCCTCTCCTTTTGTCTCGCTCTGCGAAAAGCAGAATTCTCCGGCAAAGCCTGGCTAATAAGGCCTAGCAGAGAAAGCGTTAAAGCTAGTTAATGCAACTCTTTAGAGACTTTGCTCCAGGCCTGAATTGCTTGCATAATTACCTGAAATGCACATTACTGCCAGACCTGCCCCCCACTGCATATAATTCTTCTTCTAGCTGTCTCCAGCAGCTGAAATCCCTCCACCTCCCTCTCTCCAACGCTCACTTTAAAATGGCGCAGACGGCTCGGAACTGGGAACATTTACAGACATTAATCCATCGATAATAAAAGGGGTGTGGGGATTCCTATCCGAGCCACGAGGCTGGAAAAAGTTCACAGTGTACGCTACACGCCAATTCGCAGGAAGGCCAGATTTCACGTTTCAAGGCTATATATACCCTTCTGTCTAATATCGTAGCCTGGCTGAATCGTGTCTCTACTGAGCAGGATGAAAGTTTGCTTGGTGCATTAGGTAAACAAGGGGCCACGGAGGATTAAAGAAGGGTTGTGTATCGCAGATGGTTCCAGAATTGAAGATAGATTACGCTGCTTTTGTAATCAGACTCCATTGACGGTCTCTTGCACACTTTGAAGTGTGGCTGGTAAACAGTACCACCAGTGCTAGGACAATGCTGGGCATACACGGGTAGATTCCCATCACAATAACCCCATCAAGCTGAGCTCTATCTTCCTTGATATCGATACTTTGGATTGGGAAATCGAACAGGGTTTTCCAACATGGTCATTCCCACCCCCATGGAAGGAAGGCTGGATATCTCAAATTTTGTGACACCACTCGATGTGCTTGAATCGATTACAAAATCGACTTGTGTATGCCTAGCTTTAGGATTCAGGTCAAAGTAGTCTTCTCTCTATGAGAACGACACAACAGCCTAGATTTCAGTTTCAATACCTTGACCCTCCGCCCTGCTCCCTCCGTCCCCTCTTCTTCCAAAGCCATGCCTCAATCCTTGTCCCCACTACCGATATTCCAGTGATCTCATGCTACAGCCCCTATAGAATATCAGGCTCCAATTTATTTAATAAAATGCAGGTTAGGCCGGCGGCATTTGCTATATACAATGTCTGCCATAGGTAACCATATTTATATCCATTGTAAATCCACCTTTAGTTTCCCTAGAGATACATACTTAATACAAATTTGAGCAGACAAGAATGCAGACCACACCACAGTCCTATCCAGACCTCCTTGTGGTGTGGTCTGCATTCTTGATTGCATGAATGTGTGCCAGAAATAGGGTCATGTTGTGGTTACGTACTGCACAGTATCCACATTTTTCCACCCGTTCCTATCCAGAGGAATGATATATATTTCTATAGCATGTATGCCTTTAGTACACATGTTGGTCATACCACAAGTGTATCTTCAGTACACATGCTGCTCATACCACATGCTACAGATGACGACCTCATGTCTATGGGAGGCTTCCAGAGTTGGCTGTTGGCCTCACAAGTTTATAGATCTCTCAGCTGGCTCGCAGAGTAGATGGATCAGGCCTCTTTGAGTGATTGACCTCACACTCCTATGAGCACCTCTGGTAGACAGAGCTAAAGCCCCCCATACACCTTTAAGCTGGGCATACACGGGTAGATTCCTGTGCAATCAACCAGCAATCAATCACAGCGTGGTGACTCCACCAGGCTGTGATTGATCGGCAGTCAATTGAACGGTAATCAATGTGCACCTCATGGGCACATCAATTCCCGTTTGATGGGGACCTGGTTTCCCATGGTCCCCCAGGGTCTCTGCTTTTCCCCAAGCCAGTGACTGGCTGGGGAGAAGCATAGAGAGAGAGTCAGCCAGCCTGTGCGCCCCCTCCCCTCGCACAGAGACGTGCTGGTCCCGCCCCCTTCACACTCCCCGCTAGTTGATCACAGCCGCCTGGGTGCCATTCAGCTGGCAGCCAGGCCATTACTTTGAATGGAGACCCGCAGTCCTTATTTAAAGTAACATGTTAAAAAACCCATTTGGTCGAGTTCCAGGATCCTGCTCAAAGGAACCGTGGATGGCTCATATCTTGTAACAGCTTAGAGCACCATTGGGTGCTGGGAGTGTGCATGGTGCCCAATGTTGCTCTAATCTGTTTCTTCATTGAGCCGTGTATGCCCAGCTTTAGCTCACTCCATACAATCTCCATTAGTTCTACTAACAACTTTTTAGTGCCACAGCTCGGCCGGCCATGTTCGGACATGTTCAATATTCTCTGGCCGATGCCGCTACTTTCAATGAAGACCGGCATCTTCATTGAAGGTAACGGCCGGCACACAAAGGGTGCCTGCCAATTCTGTCATCTCTGGAGAGCAGCGTGATGATGTCATCACACTGCACTCCAGAGTTGATCGGACCAGCTCTGTCGGCCCCCACTCGGTGTGTGTGTGGGGGCCTTTAGGCTCCACTATACGTTAAAACCCTGATCTGGATGTGTCTACACATGCGTTGGTGTGATCTGTCAGCTTGCGTTGCAATAAAATCAACGCAGAGCACTGTGTTGACATTGACGCAACGTAAGCCAACGCAAGTATGCATGCATTGACGCACTCATGCGCTGATCAATCCATTCATTATATCAAAACAAACACAAAGAAACGGATACGTCACAAACACATCCCTTAACGCACCCCTGATGGATCCCTAATGCATCCCTAACCCATGGGTTGCATTTATTGGATCTGGTAACGCAGCACATCCTGAAGGCTATGTTCCCACTTAGGCGAATAATCGCCTGGGGCTTGCAAATTTCTATCGGCGGTGGGCGATCGACACGCCATTTTCACCCAAAAAAAATTATATTTTAAATGCTTCCATAGAGAATGAATGGACGCAATTTTTCTATCGCATGTGGATTCATGTCTATGGGCGCGATCAGGGGAAAAAAAATTGCGGCTGCCCGCGATCAGAACGTGGGGAACGCATAGTGGAGCCTAATGCTAGCCATACACAGCACGATAAATAGCCCGATCAACCAAGCCCGATCGAAGTTTCTCGTTAATCGGGCATAAGTCGGGTTTTGCCCACATGGTCCGACAGAGCTTTCCCGATCAAAATTTAGCAGAAAATCGGCCATCACATGATCGGACATGTTGGAAAATGTTACATCGTTCTACTTTTCTTGTAGCTCCCGACTAAATGAACACCGATCATCCCCGATATTACTATTACTTCCCATTGAATGAAAAATTGGACAACAAAAATGACGATAAATTTTGACTATGATGTACGATCAAAACTGTTACATCGTTCAAAAATCATTTTTCCTATGTGGGGATTTTTTGTTAGATCATCCGAGAAAACGCAGATTTTTTTATCGGCGAACTTCGATCGGGCTTGGTTGATCGGGCTATTTATCTGGCTGTGTATGGCTAGCATTAGTGTTACTGACAAGGACTGCTATGAGTACATAGAATCTTCATTGTCTGTACTGGCATTCCTTGCATTATTAAAGTGGGGCAGGTGGACCTCTGGTCATTTGTTGTAACCTGGTTTACTGCAGAAGTATAATGGTCGAAGTTATTTTCCTACCCTTACCACTGTGCATGCTTAGATAGCCCTCGTTTTTCAGAATTAGGACTTGTTTCCACTACCGCGGAATCCCGCTGTTGCCAACAGGTGGATGAAACTGTGGCCATGTACTTTAATGTGCTAGTCCCCTGCCGCAGTCAGGGGGAGACCGCCGCCTAAAAACACGGTCGACCGAGTTTTTGACCGCGCTCTGCACTCTTGTGCGGCTGCCCAGCACTGACCGCGGCCATAGAAGTGAATGGCCCCAGCTAACGACCGCATAAGATGTGGTTCTTAGCGAGGGCGAATCTTATCGGCAGCAATCGTGTGGCTGGCGGCCGCATTAATGGAAACAAGTCCTCACAGGATTAATCTTACGAATTTCGAGTGTAAAGGTTTGGGGGGGGGGGGTTAAGGAAGATTAACACCTAAACTTAACCCCAACCCCTAAAACTCACCACTATACTCAAGCACCATACCCCTTAACCCCCCTAACCTTGACACCCCTAACCTTGACATGGTTGTTCCGATGATTGGCCGCACACCCTTTGTGTGCCGGCATTTACTTTGGATGGGGATGCTGTTGGACATGTTCGGTCGATTTTTTTGAGGAATACTCAAATCTTGGCTCAAAATCTTGGATGGCTCAAATCTTGTAATAGACTATGCTGGGATCTACACATCGAGCTGTGTATGCCTAACATAAGTTCCCTTTGCCACAGTTTAACCCTATGAATATTTCCAGGGAAAAGGGAATGGAAACTGCTGGTTAGTTTCCTTGTTGTGCTGGGGATTATAATCAGCAGATAAGTAAACTAGCAGACGGGTTTCTGTTAACACTTGCAGTACTGAATTATACTGACAGGCTTGCTGTGTGTCTAGCATTGTGTCCCTGCCCTATCCAGCACAACATGTATCAGAGAGGAGAGGTACATAGACTGCTATTGGGGCCTGTACCCACCATAGACTCCAATGTAGAGGCAACACGCAGGCCAAGTCAGTTCCTGAAAAGAAGATGTTAAAAGGCAGGAGGGCTGGGCAGACCTCCCAATCACAGACACATAGCGGGGAGCAATGGCATGGCTTATACTACACTTCGCTTTTCCACTGCATGTATTGTGCCGAGAGCTGCCTGCAAGCCATTGCGAACCACATTCTATTCTATACAAGGATCGATGCTTATAGGGTGTTTGTATAGAGCCGACTGGGCTCAGTTATCAAGGTCATGGGATAGCTAGTAGAAGTTAGTCCAAGGGTGAGCAAACTAAGACCCGGCGGCCACATCAGGCCCATTTAGCTCTCTTTTGCGGCCCTCTTATCAAATTTAAGAAGCCAATGTTGCCCACAAGTCACAACGTTTGCCCTCCCCTGAGTTAAGGTAGGCATACACTGGCCTATTTTTCGGCCAATTGACCACAGTGTGTGTTCCTGATGGTCGCTCGGCAACACATCGGGTGCACTGATTGACCAGAATCCTCCCGCATGTCGGATTTCACAGTTAACTGGCATGTCAGTAAATTCCCAGCCAATCCCATTACTTTGGATTGGGATGCCAGTAATGTCCGGCACACAAAGGGTGTGCCCCAATCCTCTGGGCAACCAGTCATCACAATTATTTATCAAGAGAGAATCAGACTGTGTATGCCAACCTTTAGATGAACGGGCACGGCGGTCAATCTGCAGCGAAATCGGCCGCAAATTTACCAGTCTATGGCTAGCTTTACTCACAATACTAAGTACATAGAGAAGTAGCATTATCACCAGAGGACAGAACCACAAACACCTTCCTCTATCTTCCATAGCATAGAGAGGAGGGTTCCTGTAGTTCTTGGAGGTAAGAATGAAGAGTTTGAAGGATCAACATGTACTTTTAGAAGATAGAACAGAGCACAGAATAAAGGTATCTTTACCAAACCACAATGAACCAAGAAAGAGAAGTACATTGGTATCACTCACATATACTTTTATGGACCGCTTCATTTCTTCTATAAATCTCAAAACGTACCCCTCTAGTGCCAGAAAAAAAGTTCCAAAACTATTTTTATAGAGGTTCCTAAACTATTAATACATTCAGTTTGTCAAAATGTATTTGCCCCATGCTATTACTACCTGCATAAAATGACTATGTAATCAGACAGTGCTGGGCCCCGTGGTACTCACATGCTTTGCTATGGCTATAATTATACCCAGGGGTTCATTGAATTAACGCAGAGCCTTCTAAAAAATGCTGCCAGCCTAAGAAGACAGGCGGTGTAGCCACAACTCGTGTGCCTCTGGGACCTGCCATAATATCCCTTCAAATCTGGAAAGACAGTGCAGAGGGGGTATAAACGTTGCTGATTTTGCATCCCCTGTACATTTCAGAATGGTATATCTGATTTAAGCTCTATACATATATGTGCACATAACAACTCTGCCATAATTATCCTATCATATAGTATAGCCTTTACATTAGAAAACCTTGCCCGCCTTATCAGAGGCTCGCTCCAGTGTATCATCATCAGCTCTGGTATCTAATAATAGAGGTCGGAGCAACACAGCGGTTATCCATGGTACATCGGAAATTTCCTGTGGGTTTAGACCACGAGAGGGGTCCTGTATGACCTTGCACACGTAAAATATTTAATCGGCAAATGTGGTGATCAATCTACACTGTCTCCCTATACGACAATCCGGTTGCTTTGTGGAAATGCTCAGGCAATCATCACTCGGGCAGACTGGAATAAATTGGTTAATTAAGGGCCCGTTCGCAAGATTTTTCCCTATATCGTAATATATCTGAGATCCATCTTGTTGTGGTGTCTCCCAAATGCGTAAACATTTCCTACATGGGCGATTCCTTGATTTCGCTACCCTTCTGCTGCCAAAAGCATGTGTTTGAAAAGGGTCTATTAACTCCACAAGGCAGGTGCGTGGAATTTGGCAGACCATTCAGTTAGAAATTGCGGCTGTATTTTTCTTTTTTTGTTAAATGCAGCGTACCACAATACAGAATTTAACTAGAGTATTGAAATCTGTTTGCTGTGCTATGCTGTCATGGAGGTGTACTTCGGTGCACTGTATATGTGTTGGGTTTAATCAGGGCCAAGGAGTATGCAGAAATGACAATGGCCTTCAATTGGAAGGGGTGGTGTAACAAGGAACTGTAGTGTAGGAACTTTGGATACTCAATGTACCCCTGTCTTCTAGGCTGACATTAAATAAAAGGGTTGCACACAAGGAATAAACAGAATGTCCACGCAGCTGGTAGGGGGATATTTACAGGTTCACTAGCAGAGGAGTATGTACATCTTCAACAACAAACCCAATGGTAGGGATGGGGCGCACGACTTAAGGGGCTATGTTTCCAACGCACTACCATCTGCAGGGGATGACTGATGGCTTTCTTACCAGTGGAGGAAGGTTAACATTGACAGTCCAGTGGCCTGGAAAACAGGTAGTGGTCCCATAGCAGGTGGAGTAGGGAGGAATCTTGAGTCTGTGACCTACTCAATACACCTGTCGGAGATCCATGCCTATCCGCTCGAGCAAGATGAGGACAGCCCTGGTCCAAAGGGGATCCTTGTCATTCGCCACGTATGGGGGTCCTTGGTCCCAGGCACTGGCGGGAGAACCCAGGAGAGATGGGAGCACAGCTCTCCAAGGTGAGACACATTATCTGGAACTGGCACTAGAACTTGCTAGCACTAACTCAGAACTAGAACTGAGGGAGGAAGCAAAAAAGGTAACTTTATCACCTCTGCTTGGGGGAGGGCAGTAGCCAGTATCCAGGCAGATTCAGAAAGATACAAAGTATGGAAACATGGGTCATTCCCTTGCACCTGCTATACAAGAATGCAGTAACATTTAAATGTACATACACAGTTTTATACAGCAATGCACAGCATTTTAACAATATGTACAATTGTGCCATTTACTGGTCACTACAGAACATTAACCCTTGTTGCTAAAGCAGTGATTAAGGGAAGAACACACTATGGTGTTACGGGACCTATTCCCCCCATTGGGTTTGTTAATAATGAATGACAATATACATATGCAGGGTAATGCCTTGCCTTATAGTGCTGCACTTCCATTCCTCAATCACACAACAGCTTAGAAGAAGAACTTTACCTGCCAATGTTTGTGAACTACTGATTCCATCCTCATAGCTAAGGACTCTTTCACACTGTCAAAATGTGATTTTCTGCTGAAACGCAGATCGCCTTTCCACAGCGCATTGTCAATGCAGTTTCATTTTTACAGTGTCGTTATTAAGTCAATGGCACCCCAAACGTTCTGTGTGGATGTGTGCGCTGTAGTTCTGGGAACCCTGTGGTTCATTAATTTTTGATAACCCCTCCATTCGTTGCCCACCGCATGTTAACACGTGAAAGATCCAATGGCTAACGCAAAGAGGTCCATTGCAGTGTGATGTGTTGTAGTGCATTTTTGAAATGTTGCTTTAAAATGATGATGACGTCAATGGCAGAACATTAAAACGCATGTAATCATGCCTTGGGTTGCGTTTCATTCATGACAACTACCTCCCCTGGCAACCTCTTCTCAGTCCTCTTATTTTATTGGCTGGGATATACAAGTCAAACCAACAGCACATTAATAACGCATGAACAGATTAAAATCAACATAAGCACAGATAGTTGTGGACTCCACAATGATGATGCCAGCCATGTAATTATAAACAGACTTAAGCCATACACGCAGACGACTTTGTGGCCGATTGCCACAAATGCGTGCGGTGACCAATCGATCACATGCGGATTGAAGCTGCCCACCTGGAGTGACCTATCCATGTCGACCAGAGATCGAACATGTCCGTTGTTCTCTGGTTGATCGCATTACTTTGAATGGGGAAAGTGTCGCCCACCAAATAGTGCACACAAATGGTGCTCTTCGATTCTCTGCAACAATGCGTGTATGGAGAGGTTTAAGCCTGGTTGATGCCTATCCATTTCTATGCACATTGCTCAACGTATATTAATCCAAATACGAAGACTTCACATTACATTGCATAAAAATGCATCCAATTCCAAGTGACCAGTCCCATTGCATATGATGTGAATGGAGGGGTGTAAACCAATCATAAAGAGGGAAGGGTTAGCAAGGTTGTCGAAGATGGAAGACATCTTTTTCTCTTCATGTATCTAATTTGAGTGGCAGATCAAGTTTTGTACGGCAAGCTTAGTTTCTAAAAATGATAGATGTTTCATTTACATGTTTATTTTCTCCTATAGGCTGGTGGTATTCTGCTTCCAATCAGACGTTTAGTGGACTGAACACTAATTCACAGATTTTAACATCAGACTTGGTAAGTGCAAATGTAATTAAAGCCCTGAATTGTGTAAGACCTGTTGTCTCTAACATGATATGCTGTTTAAGCCCTGGCACCCAAAGTAACCGATACACGGATAGGTGTGAACCAGTCCTCTGTCACTGTTTAGCCATTAGTACACGGCATGGGAAGAATTTTTGATCTTTCTACTTCTTCTGGGACACTGACTCAAACATATTGAAGCCATTAATGGTAAAGGTCCCCTTATACTATTAGGCTAACCACATGTGTAACCAGGTTTGTTCTCAAGGTGACCAGCTATGCATTTAGCAAGTTACAAGTTACTATCCAGGTCCATAACAAAATGATGAGTTAGGCTATGGCTCCACTATGCTCTTCAATGCATCCAAGGAGCACAAGCCCCCCTTTTCTTCTCCATTAGGGCCACGTTATCGGCCGCGCTAGTGCATTTAATAATGCGGCCCCTTAATGACGTTATTATGACTCGTCCATTGATAATGAAGGGATACTTCATCCGTCAAGCTTGTGTTGACATTAACCTGATGGAGGATCGGACCAACGGATTGGGGGCTTTAACAGGCTGTGGAGACAGTGCCGTCATAACCTCACTGCCTTCAATGGGCGGCCTCTGCAGTGCATTAAAATCCCTGCATTCAATGCAAGGTTTCAACGCAAAGTGGAGTCATGGGGATATGGATGGGGAGTGTTGATGGGGATTTGGGCACATCCCATACATATGCATGACTTCCTTCCCTGCCCATTCACATGGCTTTCAGTGGGTCCGCCAGCCGAGCGGACAGCAGAATTTGATGTACTGCCCTGTGCTAACCTCTCAGCCGGCGGACCCACTGAAAGATGTGTGAACAGGTGGGATGTGCCGACATCCCTGTCAAGGCATGCGATTAACACAGGGGGTATCAGCGCATCCCTGACCACAATATAAACATAGCCTAAGTCACATTGTGATGCAAGAATTAGATCATAGTTACCAAATATTAGTCTTCCATATACACTGCGCTGCTCCAGTGCTGTACACCTAATCCATGTTATTCTTCATATGCTTTCCGCTACAACCACTTTAGGTCTCATAAACAGGATATATAACACACACACATTTTCTGGGGACAGTCCTGGGAACAAGCCTATGTCTGTGTTTTTGTTACCCTTGGAATTGGTGTATACACGAACCCTCACTGGTCTAGGTTCTGAAAGTTGGGAATAATTCGCCTATTGCGCACAGAGAAGTGGCAGCGGATCTTTACAGCTCTTGTTGTGGGATCTCAGCCTTTTCCCGCACACGTCTCGGAACTTATCCAGGCTTTTAACAACATGCATTCCCCTGGCTGGGAACAGCTTTGCAACAACAAGCTACGAAAACGCCTCTTTCAGGACAGATGGCAGACTATTTCCGTTCAATCATAGCCTGTTACGCTGCATCTACTCTGCTAGCATGCTGAATATTCCCCGTGATTGTTCATCTGTCCTACAACCCTTATTCCTGCCAGACAGGCCTGGAATGTATGGTAGGGCAATGTTCTCCTACTCCCTCTGACAACACCGAATTAACCACATAGTTGCTCTTAGTCTTTTTTTCACCCATTTTTCATCATAGAATGTGGTATTAATCTATTCTATATTCGTTCTCAGGAAACGCGCTTAGTACAATCAACTGCCCATTAGTGGAAACAAATGAGCTGAGTCCATTGTTATAGAATGTAAAGCTGGTCGCACATTTACCTTGGGTTTCAATATTTTTGTAAGCAGATGACAAAGGTAAGTCGTGAACTAAAGAGCAAAAAGTGGTGAACACAGCACATGTGAGGCGAAAGCATTTTTATACATGTGCTGTAATAACATGCTGGGATTAGGAGCACTCCCTTAAGGTGGCCATACACTTTTAGATTAGTGGCCGATTTCGGTGCAGATGCATCCACATGCAAAGGGTGCCAAGCCTTTTCTCGGCAGGTCCGGCTACGCGTGATGATTAGTGATGGCCCGAACTGTTCGCCGGAGAACTATTCGCGGCGAACATTGCATGTTTGCGT
>CM070033.1:138109081-138124302 GCA_036250615.1 Ptychadena robeensis
ATCCCATTGACTATCATTGTAGAAATCCTTCGTGCGGATTTATTGCGTGAAAAAAACGTTCTTGGGAGTTTTGCCATGGATCCCTCTCTGTCATGTTATTGTCCAGGTGTTAGTCCCCTTGAAATAACTTTTCCAACACTATTGTGGCCAGAAAGGGTCCCTTTGTTTTTTAATGGTTGCCTGCCCATTGACGTCTATGGGGTTCACCAGGTTCGCGAACTTTTGCGGAGGTTTGCGTTCGCCGTTCGCGAACATCAAATTCCGGGTTCGCGCCATCACTAGTGATGATGTCATGATGTCGTTCTGCCAGAAGATTGGCTGCTTTTATTATATTGTTATCTTGTTTCCAATGCGGAAAAGGACAGGAGACCTACCATTATAGTGAATGGGACAGTGTCCACTTCTGTGTTGTCAAAGTGGCTCGGGTTGGCTGAGTCTTTTGGCCAGCTCTGGATGAAGGTGAAGACACCTGGGAGCCTGAAATCTTGCTGGTTGATAGGGGATCAGATACTTGAATGCACACCAATATCTGACATGTGTGTACTGGGTTTGTGAGGGTGTTTTGTTTTTGTTCTGTCTCACAGCTTCATTTAACCTATTAATACAGTTATAGACTGGTCATTTGTTTCTGAGAAATACAAAAATCGGCAGCGAATATTTCTTTCCCTTATGCCCCCCATACATACACAGATTTTAGCATCCGACAGACTAAAAACGATCAATTTTTTTTCAATCGTACAATTGGAGATTGATTGATGGAAAATAGAATATACTCCACATGGAATAACCAATTTTTAAACGATTTTTTGGGGGGTTTTTTTGATCGATTTTTTGGGAATCGTAATTTGTACTCAATTTGTACTCAACCGATCAAAATTTTCCGACATGTCCGATCATGTTTTAATCGATTTTCTTCACAATTATGATCAAATTTAATTGATCGGACCATGTGGGCATGCACCAATTTTCAGTCGAACGATCTAAAAATTTATCTTTTTAATCTGTCGGACGCTAATATCTGTGCATGTATGGGGGCCATTACTGTATGTTCCTTTTCAGGATATTATCTAAATGAAGGTGGGAATAGGACAAGAGTGTGTTAATACCTAACTGACCTTTCAATTTAAATCATCTAAATACATCCTATGTGCATCAAAACAAAAGGTTTGAAAACTTGACATTTTGTTACTTTAAATTGCAGCCACAGCCTGAGTAGGATATAACGGTCCTCTGTACTATAAAGGAGAACCTTTAATCTCTATGTGAAAGCAGTGGCCTCTCTGCAAAGGTCTAACACCTGCTGAGTCAAAGTTAGATCGGAGAGGAAACAGAAGCAATGTTCAACTATATGTTAACCTTACTTGTCAGTAAAGCTGTGCATAGACGGGCAGATTCCTGCCTGATTCTTCGGCCGATCGACTGCCGTGTGGCAGAAAATCGGGTGCGCCCACCTGGTCAGATTGACCAGGAATCTGCCGCATGTCGGATCACACGGTGATCTGACACACCGATAAATTCCCGGCCGATCCCATTAGTTAAGATGGGGGCGGGAGTCCCCATCCGAAGGGTGCCCAGCTGATTCTCAGGAATAGCGCCGTGTGTGATGAGGTCATGACGGTAAGCTGAGCAGTGGACGGGAAAATGACCCGTCTATGCCCAGCTTTACTTATATAGTCACATATACAATTTGCTCCATACTGTATTTGCTATACAGATTTGGATTAGACATCTGATAACCTGGTACACAAGTGATTGGTGGTCACAGATATCCAGCAACTGTACTGCAGTGCTGACCGGCTTTCCTGTATGCTAATTACGTAGAGGAAGCATGGTTGTTCTACCCTGGCTAGCAAGTGATACGATATAAAATGCCGCTTTGGATCACTCTGCATTGGCCTGTCTTTCCTTTTCTGGCTATCTGTGCACGCACAACACAGGGGATTTTATAATAAGAAAAGCTATGCCCATGGTGACCAATATGAGCCGAGCTGCCACTTTCCAGGGCTGGAGGCTTTATTCCTTCCTAAAGCTATTATCAAATTTTACTGCATGGGGCTCGTCTGTTTCATTTTACTGCGCAGATCTGAGCCCACTTTGTATTCCACATCGAGGAGAATACACTGCTGGTCTTTGAAGGCTCAAACTAGACTGAAAGTTTCCATTTGTAAAAGTTTCCACTGTGTAAATTCACAAGATCGAATGAAGATAGGTACGAGATGTGCAAAAAACATGTGAGTACATTTATCATACATGCAGTTTAAAGCTGGCTACATACTAGCTGGTGCCATCTGCCCATCCTCATACATTGCCAGGACCCAGCATGAGCTTCTTCCAAAGCTGATATGTGGATGTGAGACTCGTATGACAAATGGTTTCTTCATAGAAAACAATGCGTGAAGTCTCTGGTCACAGATATTTGCCAAAACCCCCAGCCTCACAATTATCACCAGATATTCCCCAAAATATCAAATGACATGCGGCTTTCTGGTTTTGTGTGTGGTAGTGACAGTGCCATCCAGGAGCTGTTCACACCAGTGTTGAGAAGGCAACTCACTCGATGGTCATACCCCAATTTAGATTCTAGACCCATGTACTCCGTTCAGCCATTTACATTCAGATCTGCATCTAATCATATGCCCACAAGTCCTTCCTTGCGTCCCCCCAGATGCGCCTGCTGGAGTCGTCCAGAATGGATCTACTGCTCTTAGTGCAGGTTCACACAATGTAGTCATCCATGTTTGTACAACCGTCATTAGGAGCCAGATCAGGCATGTACCCCCAACTACCTTTTAGTGTCTTAGGCTATGTCCCTACATGAGTGATCACCCCCGATTCTAATCGCGGGGCGGTGATCTATAGCGATTTTTATGGAAAGCAATCTGGCGCGAGTTGACGGTCTCGAAAATCTTCTTAACCGCGTCCCCATTCATTCCCTATGGGGGCAATCTGGCGCGATCGCCCCCATAGAGAATGAATGGGGATGCGATTAAGAAGATTTTAAACGCGTCTATTCAAGTCTTTGGGCGCGACCGCCCATGGCCCACAATCAAAGACACGGTGAGCATGGGCGCGATCGCCAAAATGGGAAAAAGCCCTTTGCCATTTTTGATCAACAAAGAAAAAACCTCCATTAGACTATGTTCCCACATAAGCGATTAATTGCTTTGCGCTTTTAATCACATGCAGAAATTGGCATTGATCACATCCATTCAGTTGAATGTGTTTGCTCCCTAGCGATCGGGTGTGATTGACCAGGTGATATTCACCCGCGAATCTGGTCTATGGGTGTGATTAAAAAAAAAAAAAATTGCGTCTGCCCGCAATCAGAAGGCGGAGAGTCGGGGTTCTTATCGCAGGTCCAAAAACATCAGTTGAGTGGGGACAAGCCCATTCAACTAGATGGACACCATCAACGTGGATTTCCTCACGCTAGTGCGAAGCGTTTAATCGTCTATGTGGGAACAAAGCCTTTTATGGAGGGGTGTCCGTTTCCAAGCACTCTGTTCTCGGCTGCAATCACCCGTACCGCAAGGGAGGTTAAAAGAATGTATGAGGCCTAGTCTGCACCAAAATCCACTTGCTCGACATGTGCTGAAATCCGTGTTTTTACTATGGGCTCAGGATTTCCCTGTCTCCACAGGCACGCCATAGCCTGCATCATAAACAATATGCATGACCCGACATATGAAAGCGTACTGTACACATATTGCCAAATGGTTATAAAGGACCGGGCTATTAATGCACCCTATACAAAGGCCCAATGCACCATGCCACCGGGCATAACGCTGATACCTCCATGTAGCCCAGTGGAGACTAGGACTAAGGCTGTATTCACATGTATGTAAGGCTCTGCCGTTCTGCATAGAAACATGGGTGTTACCCAAAGAATGCCATTTGTTATGAATGGAAGGATATATTGGGCTACCATTCATTCCTTGCCTAGGGGAGGCACGTTGCTTTAGGCCCTTTCACACTATATGCGTTGCGTCTTTACAGTACTGAATGCTCTCATAGAAAACCAATGTTACCATTCACACTGCATGTGAAGCATTTGTTACAACTCCCTGCTTCATGCATTTTTTATTGCTTTGTTCAAAAAAACGCAAAATGCAGATGGAATGTGCAAAACACGTGTGTCTTTGTATAGATACACGCCTATAGTGTGCAAGGGCACACAAGGTCCACATACACGCTCGCGGGTGCCCACTTGATTGGCCGGACATGTATGTATTTCTCTGGCTGATCCCATTACTTTGGAGCGGGATGGCAGTCTCCATCCAAAGTAATGTCCGGCACACAAAGAGTGTCTGCCGATCCTCTGAGGGGCTGGCTGTAGTGTGATGACGCCATCACGCTGCAGTCTGTCCCTTGTCTATCAAGGGAGAATCTGCCTGTGTATGGGGACCTTTATACTTGATGTTTTTATATACAAAACTTTTTGGACATGCTCAATGTATGTCCCCAACACACTGTGTGTGAAGGTGTGAACTAGAACTTAGGGGTGACTATGGGAATTTTTGACCAGAGCGGTACCTCCCCACCACTCTCTTATCCATGGCTTTAGGGACCTTGCTTTGTGCGCACCCATGTTGCCACAGGACGTGGCCAACCCACAAAGGAGCATGAAATGGTCCAAAATATCTTTGTGTCTTGAAGAATTTAAAATTCCCTTTAAAAAACAT
Organism: Ptychadena robeensis; assembly: GCA_036250615.1. Taxonomy (NCBI): domain Eukaryota; kingdom Metazoa; phylum Chordata; class Amphibia; order Anura; family Ptychadenidae; genus Ptychadena; species Ptychadena robeensis. The sequence goes on from CM070033.1 coordinate 138,113,764, forward strand.
GCCATGGAAGTGACTGGGTGTCCCAATACATTTGGCACTATAGTGAAGCTAAAAGAACCTTATAGCTACTAGAGTCTACTTCTATCTGTGTATCTTTCTATTCCGGTGTTATATATGATTGTGACATGTAAACTTGGTGACCCTTTCCCTATATACACCCCCATACACGGTATGTACTCCGTTGGTGTACTGCAGCCTCCCTGTACTGTAATAGATGTCCACAGAGCAGTAACCTTGTAATCATTCTTTATATAAGCACGGTGTCACCCAGGAATGTGCTGTGACACCATTGATTTATACTTTGCGTTGACTGATCATTAGCCATTTAACCTATTAGTGATGGGGCAGCGCCTTGTGTGTGGACGGTGTGGGTTGCCGGGTAGGGCTCCGTGTGATTTCCGAGCTCTGCTTCCTCCTGCAGCAGCTGACACGTCTGTGGCGGCCCGGGAATGATTCATGACGTGACGCGTACTTTCTCCCCGGCACACCGGGGCCGTGCGTCTGTTCTCTGCCCTCAGCATACACGCAGCCATTGATTGACCTGATAAGGACCGCTGGGCGGGGCCGTGCAGCTGCTGAGCCCGCCACTTGTCTTTCCGGCATTAACCAGCTGGCTGCCGGTGTGGCCTGTGTGGGGTTATCCTGTGTATAGCGCTGTATACGGAACCTACATACTAAGAGCTGGTGTGGCCTGTGTGGCGTTATCCTGTGTATAGCGCTGTACACGGAACCTACATACTAAAGGCCCCCATACACGGGTCGGATTCCGACCGGATTCCGACACGATTGATTCCGGGCGCGTGCACGCGAATCAATCGTGCCGGAATCGTGTGCAGCCCACCTTGTCCGATCGATCGCATCCTATTGATCAGGGGCTCAGAATCGGATCCGACAGAGAACCAACATGTTGGTTCCATCAGATTGATTCTGCACAGATCAGGGGGAGTTGCCATTTGTAAGGTGGAGTCGGAGATAGAATCGGACACGGAATCCCTTGGACAAGGTGGTATGCTGCGATCGGATTCTCTTAATTGGCCGATCGATCACACCTCCGATTCCCGGCAGAATCGTCGGAATCGATCGGATGGGTGATCGAGCGGCCATGGAATCCGACTGTGTATGGCTGGCTTAAGAGCTGTTACACGAGTGCTTGTACTGACACCACAATAATAATTTGTGAGCCCGGTCACTAGAAGTGTAAACATGTTCATTTCATGTATCTATCAATTCAATATAATATTGCCAGGTGATTCTGCCTCTAGGTCAGTGTCTCGGCACTCCCTGTGACAGGGGGATAACCCTGTGAGGTATCTGCTCTATTTAGATTTCTAGCAGTAGGTTCACTCAGAGTCTACACTTTACTGCCCCAGCAACGGCGAGGGGCGTTATGCACACATCGGCGTGTGCGTGTCCATACCGCCGGTCTGCTGTTTGGGTGCAGTGTCAGCAATACCGCATCTTATATTTGCTGTTGGCAAACTGCAACACGTAGGCTCGGTACTTCCAGTGTGTCGGCGAGACGCCCCCAGATGCGCAACGCTGAGCCAGACGATTTCCATACAATCGACTTAAAATTATACGTTTTTAAGTTGATCGGACAGAAATATCAAATTGTGTATGGCCACCCTAAGGCTAGGTTTCCACGGTGTTATGGCCTGCGCCGATACCCCCTGCGTTAATCACATACCTTAAAGAGGACCACCGGCCAGAGGCTAACGTAGTACATTAACCTCTCTGCTGGTGGACCATCTGAAAGCCGCAGAAACAGGCGGTGCGGTAGGCATGTATATGGATGGGCTGCGTCGACATCCCTGTCCAGGCATGCAATTAACGCAGGGGGTATTGGCTCAGCCTTAGGCTAGGTTTCCACATAGTTTTTAAGTCCATCAAGGTCCCCTCGTCAACGCAACCATGATGCATTGGGGGCACGCTTTAAGCAATTATTAAGCATCCGTCAAGGTATACGTAACCTTTATTTTTGTGAAAACAGGCCGTCTGTAACAGATTTAATGCATTGTCTATGGGTGCGTCAGCACACCCCCCTCCCTTGGGTTGGTCTCCGATGCGTCAAGACCGAAGTCTATGTTTATTTGAAGGCAATGGAGCACAATGTAGAAGACCAACGCATGTGGATACAGCCTTATTCATTATAATGGGCTGTGTCGTCATCCTTCCATTTGACGTCAAACAGAGGGATTTTGACGCAGTGGAAACCTAGCCTTAGTGTGAAGAGAAAGAGCTACTGCTCAGATGGATGCAGAAGATTCCAGGCCCCTGATGGAGATGGAGGCAGGCTGATTTATCTGGCTTCTACACCAGGGAGCCGCATATTATTCTAGTGCTGGAGGAGGATTCCGCGGAGCACACTGTGTCTCCTTATGGCGCACAGCTGCTTCCAGTGCTAAGCATTGAATGCACCATTCAAACTTCCGGAGATGCTGGGGGTGTTATGGGCTCTTGGGGTCACTGACGACAAAGAATTGAAGCTTTCCACATCCTTTTTTAGGTAATGCCAGTTTCCTGTTATGATTCACACTCATGCCTATGTTCCACCTTTATGGCTCTCCAATGCAAAATGTGCTGTAACAGGTCTCTAGTGGGCAAGAGACATGCAGTGGGGGATTTGCTGGGGTGCTGGTGCCTGTTCTTACCTCATGAATACATTTTGGGAATGAAACACAAATACACATTGGGCTATGGTTATTGTATGTGATGTGTGCACAAATGCCCACATGACGGTGATAATGCGGCCTACAAGCCTGTGTGTATTATTCTGACCTAATTTTTAATACAAGATCCAATATCCCCTTTAGACTGCAGGCTTTAGATTTCTTAGACATAAATATCTATTCCCCCAGTAACTTAACATGTGCAGAATATATATACATCAGCCAATCTACCATTTTCTCACGCTTTGGATGACCCAAAGATGTTCCTGTTGTACCATTGGACTGGCGAAGGTTGTTTTGTAAAAACTGCAACAAGCATATCTGAAAAAGGAGACGAGCTCTCCCGTGTCTTATTGTTTTCTTTCCCGTATATCAGGCATTTTATTATTCTAAAAGACCTTGCTGGGTGAGCAGCCTAGCTAACAAAATTTGGGATTCTCCCAGATGCATGATTGAGGCTAAGTCGGTAGAGGATTCCTACCTGATTTATAGAGAGAAATGAAATATTTATATGGCTTTCATGTGCAGTCATTGTATCCGGGTGCAGTGGCGTGTGCTTGTAATCCCACGTTCTTGGGAAGCCGCAGCTTTACAGATTCTCAAGTCTGAGAGCTGTTTCTCGCTCGCTGTGCTGGGTGGGCGACAAGCCCATTGTATCACAGGGGGCATCCCTGAAAGGGGAGAGTGGACATTAGGAGAGGATTTCATGCAGATTAAAAGATACCTGTGTGTTTATAGAGCAAGGAGCAGCAGTGTGCGCTAATCCAAGGCAATCATTTATTAATTAGCCCAGGGTGAGAGTGTCCGTGGAAGGGAGCTGGCAGATCTGTCATCGCTCAGACTGCACCTCTGGGACATGCGGTATTCTGATTGAAGGGACTGTTCCATATTTTTTACGGAGAAATACAGAAGGATAGTTGATTGATTTTAGTGATTTATCAAAATCCATGCACAGTGATGAGCACTTCTGGCACTTGTCAGGGCTCCTCATCGCTCCGGAGTTAGCGTGCTGGCTGATTGTCACATCCAATGATGGTGCTAGATTTGTGAATTTGTGAAGGCTGTGTATGGCCATCAATGACATGGTAATGGTAGGGACCTCTTGGGTTATATTGCAGACCTCGTGTCCATTTACAGGAAACCATTCCAAATTTTTTTATTTTAAGTACATTTAAGGCTGCCATACATGCACCGAGTGGCCGCCGATCGATGAAGTCATCATCAGTCAGCTGCTCTCCAAAGCTGATCTGACCTGCTCTGTCGGCCCCCACTCAGTACGTGTGTGGGGGCCTTTATAGCCAAAACGTTCAGGGCTGTTATTTTAATGATGAAAGGATTTCCCCTTACTTCCTGTTATTTGGATGGTATTTTATCACATAGGTGAAATCTGCAACAGGGAAACAGACAACAGTGCATGCTCTGGGTGTCACCGCTCGGCCCACGTTCCTGGATTCCAAATAGTAGAACCACATTTCTGTGAACAGTCTGGTTCTGCCATGACCCAAGTCTTGTCATCTTCTGATCTGAAGGTATGAAATGTGGAGGAAGCCGATCTGAATATATATTATATATATAGATATAATTGTAATCAGGATAATTGTTCCCTGCAGCAGCCTGATGACGTCCCGATACCGGAGGAGCTAGAGACATATCGACTGTGGTTTACAGTCATGTCCGATATCCCTTTATTCGAGCGGGATTGATTGGTCCTGCCGAGAGACACACGGCGCTTGAAGTGGCCATCGATCTGGCCCATATCTACACATGTGTTCCCAGCTTAAAGGTGTATGAAGGGCTTACGTCCAGTGGGGTGGGTGGACATACATTGGTGGAGATGGTTAAGACTAATTTGTAATGAGCTCCGAATTGTACCCAAGTAGCTGTTTACCATTATTTGGAATGACACTTCTCTACTCATTGCATCTTATAGTTTTCTGTAATGGTATTCATCGTGATGAATGGTTCTACATGCAAAGAACAATGGAACTAATTAACTAAAGTAGTCAGGAAGGGCTACAAAAATTAAGAATTTACTTTATTTATCCAATCATGTGAAAGGCAAATTCTCATTTATTTTGTCTTCATGAGTGGATAATTCAAATCCTATAGCAGTGACGGCGAACCTTTTAGAGACCGAGTGCCCACGCTGAAACCCTGCATGGCAATTTAACCTAAATTACACAACTCATATACACACATGAAACATGTAAACACACACTCGACTTTCTTATAAGATAGAATAGGAGAGGGTATGGGGAGCTGTGTAGAATCAGAAGTGAGGGGAAGAGAACTGACAACATTAAGAGCCAATAGGCTGAAGTTCTTTCCTCTGTGCTGGCTGACACACTTGCGACTCTTGCGCGCCCACAGAGAGGGAACGCATGCCATAGGTTGCCCATCACTGTCCTATAGTAAATCAGCCTAAAGCCTAAACTTCACTGGGCTGCATGGAAGACACTGCCTGTAGTATTCTTTGGGCTATCACATGGCACATAAATAACAAGTCGGATTCCCAAGTTGTTACTTATGTAGCGCTACATGTCTCCTGTATGAATATTGTTTTTTGGGTGAGAATTGTATATGTTATGGCAAGTGGGTGCATTTTTATAAGGCCTGGTCTACACTAAGCACCCCTAAAAACTGTGGGTGGCGTTATGGACACGTCGGCATAATGCCCGTCATATCGGCAATACCAAGCCCTGTATTTTTCATGAGCAAACCGCACCTGAAAACACATGTACGCGTTTTGCTTACATCACTTAACATGCCCATTGTTTATCAATAGGTACGTTATGTGACTCTGGTGCATCTGCATGATGCCGTTGGATCTAAAATGGAGGGGTGTTTTGAATGTGTTGCATCTGCGGCAATGACCCCTGACACAGGTCAAGATTTAAAGTAGGGGAATGCAGGAGGTGTCTGCACTACGCCATCTCCATGCAGTGACCACGGGATAAAAATAAAATGTAGACCCAGCCTTAATGCTCCAACTTTCAACCAGGGCAAATTGTGCATGCACCGCCCACGGGATGATAAGTGGAGTCTAGGCCCAAGGATGTATTCACACATAGTGTTGAGCGAGAATATTCGAATATATTTGACGAATATCCGACATTCGAGAATTTACAATATGTTGTGAATGTGCGCTCGAATATTCACAATGACGGATATTCATCATATTATGCTTCAACACTGTTTATAGGCATACATTGCACATTGCGAATGGATACGCGCAGTGGCCAAGATCACAGAATGAAGAAGAGAAGCTGTAGAGCTGCTTCGCGAATCTTTGCGAATAATTGTGAACGGCTGCGCGCGATATAAGGCAAAAGAATACAGTCCAATGGAATTTTACAAATTTCGAATGTTACTTAATATATTCGCAAAATAACAGGAACTCAAATATACCATATGCTGCTCAACACTATACACACATTTGGATTCAGGGAAGCTGACTATCCACACCCTGACATGCCACGTTCCCCAGGTGATTGTGGTTATTGGTTGGCCTGGTGGTAGATGGAATTTGGCATAAATGTACAAACCATTTCAGGTCCCCACACACGTATCGAGTGGGGACGACAGATGAGCTGTAGAGAGCAACGTGATGACGTCATCAGGCTGCTCTCCATCACTCACAGCATTGGCGTACCCTTTGTGTACCCGTTGTTAGTTCGAATTGGGACGCCAGAGATTTACGGACATGTCTGTTCTCTGGCCAACTGAGCTTTGGGGCGACAGGGATCTGTGGGCCGAATTTGCAGACGCAAGCACATCGGTCAGTGGCAAAATCGTCCGCGGCTCATTATGTGTGTGGGGACCCTTTATGATATGAACAGATCTTCTCCCCCATCTTGGTCAAATAATCTCAGAAATGTTCTATAAAATGTATATTAGGAGAGGTATCCTGACAAGTCGTACTAATCACTGCATTACTACCTAAATTGGCATATTATTAGGACACCCCGATGTATGCGAGTTAGAGAAGGCCTGATATTCCAGTAGACGCGGTGGATTCGTGCAGAACTAGGATGTGTCACCTCTTCACCAGCACGATGATCCAGGCTGAGGGAACCTTGAAACCTCCTCCTCTCCAAACAGGCAGCGGAATAAAGCAGGTCAACAGCCGCCTGCACAGACGTTTCTAAAAACAACCCCACCCCTCACTCCCCCCTCCGCCCTCCAACAAGTGCTGCTCTAGATGTCAATATCCATGCGAACAATTTGAGGTCATTCAAGGAACAAATCCGCCACAAGTCGCTGGAATTACTTTCCACTTTATCCGGGGAGGGAGAGAAAAAAAAAGGGAAAAACCTTCATCTGTCACCTGGCTGGCTAATTTGTTGTAAGGGTAACATTGCAATCAGAGCGCGCTGCATAGAAAATGGTTTGTGGCTGTTACTAACGTACATTTATACAAGGAGGATATAGAAATAGGAGGTGAGACGTATCTCTATAATGAGATTGTTAATGAATAATGTTTCGCTTGCGGCCCTTATCTGCAGTTAGCTGCCATTTTACCTTGGACTTTGAGTTAATACGCCAATACTTCTAACTTGGCCCTAATTTTAAGTTGTTCTTTAAATAAGCACAGCTTTGGCCAGCACGTTGAAGGAAGAGCAGTGCAAAATTCAGCATTGTACTTACAGGAAGATAAAATGTATATACATAGTCCCCATCCCCCCATACTGCATTCTCCCTCCTATTACACCCACTATACATGTACAACTTTTAGGGATCTGCGATCAAAAAGAAAATAGTACCCAAAAACGACTTTACAGGAATGGTGGGAAAATGCTAATTACTTCTTGGTACCGCTAATTCATTAATGCTAGCAGTCATTGTCAAGCAGCGGCGGAATGAGCAGGCCCCGGATGCAGGCTGATATATTGTGGAATCGCAAGAAGCAGTGCCAAGCTCTCCCATTACAGCTCCGAGCATTTATAGGCACCAAGGATTCATAAACAGCACTTTGGTCTTCCGCTCGTGTTTACAGGGGGTGCAGCTGTACCAGGGCTGACGTATCCAGACTACGTGGTGCTGCGCAGACAGATAAAAGCTGTGTGTGCCATTGTTTCTAATTATGGTCACAACAAAAGAAATGTTGGGCCTTGCATAAACCAGAGGGATACACTTTAGTTTTCCACTTTGAACTACGTAGTGACGGGCAGCTTGCCTTGGGTTACATCGTCACTTAGCCATAAGTATATTTATAGTTAAACTTCAAGGGAGGTCTGCTCATCATAATATTGAAGCCTGCTTCACACCAATCCAGTTTTACATGTGTTGGGCAACTGTTCACAAGGTTCTGCAAGGTTCACATTATATCCTATTGGCCTGTTCACAATGTAAATTACAACGGACCTACCGTGATTCCCCGAAAATAAGACAGTGTCACAAATGCCCTACGTCTTATTTTCCATTAAGAAGAATATGCACTGGGGTATCAGGGTGGGATCATTTAAAATAACAGAGGGGGGAATCAAAATGGCACAGGACACTCAGAGGGGGGGGGGGGGGGGGGGGGGGGGGGATTATCATTTCTGTAACCCCTTCTGATCCTCCTGTGTCATTTCAATTGCCCCCTCTGATCCCCCCTGTCCAGAGTTACAGTACCATATCTTCAGGGGTGCCTTATTTTTGGGGCATGACTTATATTTCAGAATTCAAAATGAAAGGGGGGTTTCCACATGTGTGTGTGTTGCTTGGCGGGAGGTCCAGACGAAGCACATTCACTTACCTGCTTGGCGGATGCTGTGTTTTCACAGTTCCGAGCCTTTCTGCCGATGCAACGTAGTGGAGTACGTTGAGCCTCTGCATGGGGCAGGTAAAGTCTATGTGCTCCGTCGGGATCCCTGCCAAGCAATACACTTAGCAGAGGTGGTCCTGACGGATGTGGAAACATAGCCTTAAGCCTGCCATACACCCACCGAGTGGGTGCGGACAGACCTGTTCAGATCAGGCCTGAATAGCAGCGTGATGATGTCATCACGCTGCTATTCCGAGCTGGAAGCATCGGCGGGCACCCTTTGTGTGCCGGCCATTACCTTCAATGAAGACGCCGGTCATCAGCCAAAGAACATCAGGCATGTCCGTTCTGGCCGGCCGAGCTGTGGGGTGACAGGGATCTGTCGCCCCATGTGGGCACCCCCGATTGGCGGCTGATTTTGCCAATGGCCGCAAGCGTGCACGCCCGTCCGTCGGCGGCAAAATCGGCCACTGATCGGTGTGTGTATGGCAGGCTTAAGGGTGCCTTATTTTCGGAGGATGCCTTATGTTCGGGGAAACAGGGTATTTGTCATTGGATTAATATCATACTGAGAAAGAATGTCTTAGGTCCATATTGGAGGGTACAAGGAGATAAAAGGAGAGGAGTCCCTTGGATGGTACAAGGAGATAAGAGTCTATAGTTGATAAAAGTCCCACATGGTTTACCATTATGGCAGGATGTGATGACAGCAATTGGATACTAATGGCAGACCGAACATAATGGAGAGAAGACTGAAGCCTTTAAGGTGTGATTTATATTCTGATTCTTTTTTTATTAATTGATGGGACCTATTTTATAGCAATGTTATAGAGACCGCTTTGTAAAGAAAGGAGACATATACACTACAATCGTGAGGGAATGACTGTAGCGCCTGGTATAGATATGATGTCATTTGTGTTACCTCCTCGGCATGAACTTATTGTACGCCATGTGGTGCAATCCCTGAAAGTATTACCAAAAGCCCATGATCTGCTTCCTTGCTCAGATGTATTTCCTTATCGCTGATACACTCTGCAGTGCGGTTAGGTTCAACTGATTATTTTATAGCATTGCAAAAGCACTGTCATAGAACTATGTAGAATGCCAGTTTATCGTAAGGCAGAAAAACCACAATGTTTACTGTACATATTCTAATATTGGTGTGCAGGATGGATCCCATTGCTGACTGAAGCATGGAACACACGGCTCGATATTGGAGCCGTCCGATGTTCCCTACAGCAGAGTGGCCATCGATCTGTCCCATAGCTACATGTGTGTTCCCTGCTTTACAATTGAAGATGTAAATGAGATACAGAGTGACATCTACATGAAGGTGCTTTCACCTAGCTAGGGGTTAGAGAGAGGAGGCCCAATGATGTGTTTGACGTGTGTTGGAGAATGGCCGATGTCTTGGTGCCCAACATTTAAGACCAAAGCCCATGTATGCACGCAATCTGAAATTAATACTCTCAGAAGTATATGGACAAGTGGAGTATACTTTTCTGAACTACAGGTGCTAGCTGAATATATATGATTATCTGTCAGTACAGCTGTCTGTGTTAGGCCTAGACTCCACTGCAGTGAAAACCCCGGAGCAGGGAAGATGCTGCCCATGGTGTTTCATGGGCTATGACTTGTCTGTATACACTGAGCCCCATGTTATTATTTACACACCGCAACACCCTAAATCAGGGCAAGTTGCGCCCACCTGACCCAAAAGGCATTCTTAACAATTCGCTGACAGACCAACCTGCCCAATGCCACTGTTTCCATAGATCAGAACGAGCACTATATCAAGAGTAATTGTTTATTCTCTAATCCCTGGGAACGATCACAAACGATTGTTCCCAGCGACTAAAATCTAACATCTGGACAAGGCTTATCTGTGTAGTAGTCCATTAACTATTGTGATCCTCATATACATTGACAAGCAGCCTACACAGGACTTTGTGCTCAGACAAACAGGGTAGTGGGTGGATAGGTATCAGCAATGACTGCCCTAGTATATAAGACATGGCTGATAGGGGGTGTGGAGAAGCCCCTATGGGACAAGGCTTATGGGGGTGTGGAGAAGCCCCCTGTGGGACAGGGCTGATGGGTGGTTGTGGAGATGACCCCTGT
>CM070033.1:138139085-138166573 GCA_036250615.1 Ptychadena robeensis
CCCCCTGCATCTAGGAGTTATATGTGAACTGAGACTAAAGACACCCACTAGTCTACTAATAGATACATTCATATACAGCGGAAATGAAATGTAACACTGGGTCTTGTCGCCTTTGCCTTGGGACTTCATGTACCCACAGGACTACAGACACCATGCCCACTATATATACACACAGTGATCGCTGGACATGTCACTACTATCATACAATGGTCTTCAGTTTTATTTAGATTGACTATCATTCTTACACACGGTGACAACTCTGAGTGTATAGAAGAATGTATGTGTAGTATTAATCATATATGCGATACTAGAATATACGTGTAGTATATATCATACGTGTGGTACAAGAATATATGTGTGATATATATCATACGTGTGGTACAAGAATATTTGTGTAGTATATATGATACGTGCGATACAAGACTATATGTGTAGTATGCATCATACATGCAATAGAAGAATATGTGTAGTATACATTATTCGTGCGATACAAGAATATATGTATTGTATACATCATAGTTGCGATATATTCTTCTATGTGTAGTAAATATCATACATGCGATAGAAGAATGTATGTGTAGTAAATATCATGCATGCGATAGAAGAATGTAGTGTATATGTAATGTGTGTGATATACATGGGACTGAGGATGTGCCTGTAATGTATATTTATGCAGGCCGGGTGTGCCGGGCAATCCAATGACAGATTGAGGGATGTACACGGATTGTATAGAAGATCTCAGATGTGTCACCGCTGCTGATAAATGGGAGCGATATAGAATGTGTGCAATATATCGGGAAAGGTGTCTCGATAATATCGTGTGTTAGATCGTATCTCCCATATATAGAATATGGCCGTGGATGATCATTTTATAGCAACATACAATGCGTCCGTGTGTATTGTGTGTACACATATAAAGTCTATGTACACTGGCAGGATGTACTGTAATTGGGACGATATGGTTACACAAAGTCACGATGTTCCTGGTGAACTCCTCGATGTACGATGTCTGTATGTGGGTGTATATACAGGTCCGATGTGCTCAGGGAAGGATCGCAGCCAGCTAAGCACACAAGGAGTTAATGTCGGCCGGAGACGACGGCTAATGGCTGCAATTATTCTAGCTGCCGTCCGTACCGCCGAGCGATCGCTGCCCGGGCTCATGTATGTCCATTAGAAGTGGCTGCGGCGCTCAGAGGGTTAATGAGATCGGCTGGTGACCTATAAACGACCTCGATTTGCATCGCCCCCGTTTTATTGCTGGGAATGTCCCTGTAGCGTTTAGCAGCAGCCGATCTCCCCACCTCCCGAGTCCCGCATGTATTATTAATGACTCGGGGGATGGGGGAGGGGAGTCTGGCTGCCAGTGTTCTGCCATCATCGCCCGATCTATGTCTAAACTTCTCCTCTCTCTGTATAGGGGACCCATTGCCCGGATCGGGGGAGGCAGCGCTGGGAAGGGGCGACATGCTTTCCGCAACCCCCATGTATGGGAGCGTACCCAGCTGGATGAGCAATGAGAGAGTCCGCATGTGTGGCATCAACGAGGACAGGTAATGGCCATCATCCATCCCCGTGACTATAGGTCGATCCATAGTGACCATCCCACCCCGTGCTCGGACACGACAAGGTTTACAAGTTACTTCATGTTAGGGAATAGTTTAGCGGCTCTGTACACATCGCTAGTATGCACCGACACACACCTCATTGTACAGGAAAAGGATGTCATTCTAGTATGTGTGGTCACCCCAATTCCTACTGATATCCAAACACACAATTCCCCACCCCCTCCTTCACACCTGCCATAGGTTACCGCACCAATAGATCATACATTGTAGGGTGGCCTCCTTCATTGAGCTCCCAGGCACTTCATGGGAAGGGGTCTCGGGTCACTGCTCTAAACCTTAAAGGCAGCAACAGAGACACCTGCAGGCCAAAGCTAGAACTACTCCAAGGAAAGAATGCATTTCATAATGACATGGCTAAAGATATAGTTCCTTTTGTGTTTTCATACATTTCCAGTGGTAATGCCATGCACATTTTATTTGTGTTGCTGTGTTATTCCTCTCGATTATAAAACATCACTGATTTCTCTCAATCTCTTCTCAGAAAAATTCTAATTAACGATGGTGACATTCAGAAAGCCAGACTTGAACTGAGAGAGGATCATCTTGGACACAGCCTGGTAAGAGTGTGTTGTATAAAGTCATACATGAGGGGTGGCACTGCCGCTTCATTAGCATTCGTTTTCAGTGACGTGTCTTGTGGTGTTATCAGCTGTATGTAAACAAGTCAGCATTTGAAAGACCAATGTCCCTATTTGAAGTCCTTCCCCCTCCCCCAAAGTTGGTGATGTTCTTGCAGGGTAGAATAATTGTATAGTAGCCTGCAAATCACATTGTTTACTTTCAACTTTTAGCCAAAGTTGATATATGCAAGTATTTAGTGTGTATGGTTCCATTTCATTATATGTGTATAGTGAAAGAATGATGGAGACCCACAGGTCTCTGGCATATTTCTGTGTTTCAGGGGAAAATCCCATTTAATGTCCTCTATGGCTAAGGCTGTCTTGTAATCTCTCAATTAGTAGAATAGTTGTTTAGTAATCTTTCTCCCAATCTGATTTCTCTTTTTGTTTTTCTCATTTTGTTATGAAGGTGGATGCGGCAGCTGTACACAGAATGGATGGCTTAACAACTCTTGGCATGGACAGAACTGGACTAATGCAGGATGGTTTGCGAGTACCAGGTGGCATGATCTATACTAGTTTATGTGGTCTTGGCACTGACAAAGTCAGAGAACCTTCCAACCAAATTCCAGGCCTTGGATATGCACCTGACCGAAATCCTGATCTTCAGTTTAAGCCAAATGCTGCTGATACAATGGACAGCTCTTCTATAACTGGAAAACAGCCAAATGGCTTTAACTCATTGTTTAAAACCCCACCAGGACTGCAAAAGACATCTGTACCTACCAGTGAGGCGCTGGTTTTGGACAGAACAGCAAATGAAAAGCAAAGTCCACTAGGTGTTAATGGTGCTAACTACTTACGGATTCCATGGATGCACCCCTATATGGACAATACTTCCCCAGCTTTGTATCCCTTCATCGATTCACCAAATAAGTATTCTATAAATATGTACAAAGCATTTCTACCTCAGCAGTCTGCCTACAGTTTGCCCCAGCATCTGGCCTACTCACCTGTCTGTCCAAATGGTGAGCGCTTTGTATACCTTCCATCTTCCCATTATGTAAGCCCCCACATTCCATCAACTTTGGCACCACCCATGAGGATTCCTGCACCTTCAGCTGCTCCTTCAATGCCCACTACTCTACAATGGAAAATGGGAGTTGGCACGGGGTCTACAGTTGATCCACATGGATATGCCCACATGCAGACCAATAAGCAACCCAGGGTTCCCTGTTCAAAGACTGTAGCAAACAGTATCTCTCCAGAAGCCTCTCTGTTGCTAACACCTTCTCAGAGACCATCTCCAAGACATCACCAGCCAGGTCAGCAGGTTGGGGACAGCTACCCAGATTTCCAATCCTCATATGTCAAAATCTCCACACCTCCAACTTCTGTTGTGCACACCAAACCACAGAATTGTGTGATCAGCGATCTTACACCTCTAAGACCATCAAGCACGAAAACCAACAAGGGTGTTGAAAGTGACATCACACAGACACCGGCACCTTCTAAAAAGCACTCAAAGGAAAGAAAAGAAAGCCGCTCTCCTGTCTTGGAAAAGCAGACCCCACCTCACAAAGATGGAGTTGAGAAGCCACTTGATTTGTCTTCAAAGCTTGGGGATGCAGAGATGTCTGCCCTGTTGCTTTCGGGGCATTCTGGAACTACCCTCGGTATGACTGCTAGGGACATTCAGAAGGCTGCTATGTCACCACCTGGGAGTGGGAACTCTGTATATCGCCCTGAAATTATAAGCACTGCTTCTTCATCATGGGTGGTACCTGGTATGACTAACACAGAAGACATGAATGGCATGCTCATGCCACTTAAAAACAAAGCTTTGGAGAAGGTAATGCCACAGCAAAGAAGTTCTTCTTGTCCCCGTATGGGAGGTTCTGAAGGTGTTATCACTAGCACTACCAGTTGTCTGTCTAGTGCAGGTCGTCCAGCATCTGCTTCCCCTGCACCCAATGCCAATGGGGAAATTAAAAGCCCTACAGACCATGGCAAGTCTGTCACACAACAGGCTCAGCCTACAAGTACACCAAGCAAGAGCAACAAGGCACCAAAACCTTCTGTGTTGGAGTCAACCCTGAAAGTGAGTGAAAGTAGTCTCCCTCCTGCTCCTATGTTCTTGCCTCAGAATGAACCCTTTTGCTCTACACCCTTGGCCTATCCAAGCAGTTTTATCCCATACTCCGTTTCGGAGAGTCTTGCTTTATCTCATTTACATCTACATGGCAAAGCTCCTGTCTATCCCCACCCTGTCTTGTTGCCAAATGGAAGCCTTTTTCCTGGTCCTATGGCACCAAAGCCAGGAATGCCCTACAGCATACCAACTACCAGGGATTACATGACCTACCAAGATACTTTGGGCATGGTCCACCCAATTTTGCTGCCACATCCTACTATAGAAATAAGCAAAGATGATAAGGCAGAGAGGAGATCAAGATCACATGAGAGGCCACGATACGAGGAACCTGTGAGCCGGAGTAGACTGTTGGATATATCTGACTCCATTCCAAAGCAACCTTTTGAGATTACAGCAGATAAGACTGTGAAACCGCACCAGCCATCTGCAGTATCTGTAAAGCATATTTCAAAGACAGACATGTTGTGCTCTAATGGGGAAAAAGACACAAGGGCTGACAATCATTTCACTATTAATGGTTTTGTGCCTGAAAAGCCTGTAATGAACGAACAGCAGAAAATGGAGCAGATCTCGCAACAGCGGGACGTAGTGGCACTTGGGGATGAAATGGTTAGGGATGGAACTCCAAGAAAGAGTGACTTTCATGAATCTTT
The DNA here is from genome assembly GCA_036250615.1 of Ptychadena robeensis. Taxonomy (NCBI): domain Eukaryota; kingdom Metazoa; phylum Chordata; class Amphibia; order Anura; family Ptychadenidae; genus Ptychadena; species Ptychadena robeensis. The sequence continues at coordinate 138,144,082 of CM070033.1, forward strand.
TCATGTCCCCAGACCCTCTCAGAACTCGCCTGCTTTTCCTTATAGACAGGAGAACCTTTCAGGAAACCAAAGTGTGGAGTGCATTGCAGCAGAGCCCTGTGCTCGCTTCATGGTTCCTAGTCAAAATCGAGATTCGCCGGCTGGATTTTATGGCCAGCCGCAAGAAAAACTGCAGCAGTTTTTGACAAATGGCCATTTAGATTCTGAGATGGCAGAAAGAGCCATCAAAGACGCTTGTGAGGAGTTTGAAACTATAAACGGGAAACTTGTAAAAAAGTCCTCCAAATTAACTAAAAGGATAGCAAACTCTGCCGGCTATGTGGGAGATCGCTTTAAATGCCTGACTACTGAACTGTACGCTGACTCGAGCCAACTAAGTCGTGAACAAAGGGCTTTGCAGGTGAGCACATGGTTAAAAGTTTAATATCTAACTGTAATGATGGCTGATCCTTAAAGGGAATCTGTCAAATCTACAAATATGGGAGCTTCCATTTTGGAAGATGCAAGCGACTCTATGCTCATGGAATATGGGAGACCCATGTACACATCCGGATACCTTAAGAGATTGCTTGTTTTGATGTTGATGATTCTTAAATTAAATACTTAAAAGAAAAGTTACAGGACTAAGCTAACACAAATACAAGTCACCAATGGCAGCTTCCATATTGTTTTTTTGTCCGGTTCCCTTTAGTCAACTCTGAAAAATTTATCTCATCTGAGTTTTGCCAATTATGAAGGAAATGAACCTTGATAATGTTACGTATAATGATTGCGATCAGCACCCTCATTAGCTCTAGAGCTTAATTAGCCTCGAACTCAAATGGCAATCATTTTCCAGTATGCTGTAGAGGCCACATTGAAGTTGGGTTATGCATTAGTGCCCTTTTTTTCCAAAATGATGGCGCCAAATAAGATCCGCCATGGCTAGATAAGGCCCCATGTGAGTTTGCTCATTCTTTCAGAAATAACCCCAAACTTTTCACTAATTAATCTTGTACCCCCAGAACTTTGTAGTCTCCATTATAGTTAAATGCATAAACCCTACTAAAGTATAACTTGCTTGCTTTCTGCTTAATAGTCCTGTTGGTTGTTGGCCTGCAGTGTTAGTGTGTTTTGCGTTATTTTATATCCTAATTATCTGAAACCTTAGTAACGTCTTATTTTCAAGTTTCAATAAGCACTGAAAGTTGATTTGAAATAATATTGTGTTTCACCTACTGCTCAATTGGCTTTAATGTTTGCCGCAAATTCCGCACAAAGTTCAGCCTGACTGTTTTATAGTAAGTGCTGCTTCTGTAGCAGGTTGGTCAGACTGAGCCACGCTGTATTCAAATGTTCATGTAAAATGTATTTACTGCATTGAAATCAGGTGATGATCTAGAAAATGTATTAAGTGCCCATTTTAATTACTTAGATGGAAAGCTTACAAGAGGACAGTATTTTAAGTCCACCTGCTGCTTACAGTGAGGTCAGTCTTTCAAATTTTAATTATTTAGATGCTTCTTGCATTCTTCCTTCATTTACAAGTATGTGATGAGCCATGGTCATTGTGTTTGAAACCTACCGCCACACGTGTGCGTTTTTTTTTCTAATCGGATACTTCCCTTGCATGTAACAGTGCATCCGAATATTCTTCTTCTTTAATTTACACATTCTTAACTGTTTTCCTATTTCCTATTTTCTTTGCTCTGTTCCATATAAATTTTGTGTTTGTGGGGATAAAATGTGTCAGGAATATGTGCTTTAACTGTTTTTAAGATCAATATTGCCAGGATTATTTAAGCATGCCCATGCATTTTATACAGCTGCACCACCATGCTTAGTCTTGTACAATAGGCCAGCAGGTCATGATGGATTTGTGATGTCATTCGTGTCCGGTTGATTTATAGGGGTCCATGTAAAAATTCATGCATCTAAATACTGCCGCCATAATTACTAAGTGGCCAGTCTCTAATGCTAAAACCATTTGATGCGCACAATAGTTGTGTGCACATTTTCAATTAAATAGACTGGATCCTCTAAAAATCAATAGCCAATAGGTCATTCTTCCCAAATTTCTTTCTGTGAATTCTATATTTAAGAATGTAGTTTTGGTTATGGCACAATCGATTTTTTAATCATGTAGCACACTGAAGACACTAGTAGACTTAAATCCACCAAAAGCATACACCTTTAGATTACTCCATACAATTTCCTTTAGATCTACCAACAACTATGTAGTGCCGGGTCCTCCCTGATAGAATACATAGTGATTGGCAGGTTAGAAAGGTCCTCATATTAAATGGTTTTGGTAGAAGAAAAGTTGATTGTACAGAAATTGTATGGTAAGGTGTAAGATTTTGGGTTTCTTTAGAAGACAAACCCTTTCATTGGTAGGTTACAAGTGTCTACTCTAACTTTGTGTGAACCTGAATAGCCACAGGTCGCTGTGAGAATATTAAACCTTACTGAATGATAGATATTCATGTAAACCCGGAGTTCTGTACCACTGTTCTGCTTGTGAACGGTTAACATTCCGCCCCTCCTACATTGCGGAGCGGCTGGCAGCTCGAGCAGAGGGCAGAAGTGTGCTTTTCATGAATAATTTCCAGAGAATGACCGGGCAGCTGCAGTATTAATTCCCCAATGTCAGGAGTCACATCACAAATTCATAACCGCTGTCCTGTTTAAAGGCGACTATACCTTCGAAATGAGTTGGACTTGGGCTGCGGGGTTAACTCCTTTCACTCCTTTTGATATTTTATTTAAATAGACTTCTCTTTGTTTCCCTACGCAAGTTTCAAGTATTTCAAGTTAATCAGTTTCTAAAGAATAATCCTAGATCCGGGTTACGGCAAGGTTGCTGACATGGGTTCCCTTTGTAGACACAATTAAAGGAGTCGGAATATAGCAGCGTAAAATTATGTTGTTGACTGTACATTGTAAACTGCTCAGTCAACAGGTAGTCATGCATAGTGACATGTTTAGCTTCCAGCAAATATTCAGTATAATATAGGACAATTACTATATGTATTACTACACAGACTATATGGTTATTTTATTTATTTTCACAAGTATGGCCTAGCGACTATAATATTGTTATAGGTTGGATCTGGTCTACACAATCGTCTTTGTGTCTGATGGACTCCAGCTGTTAGGTCTCCCATCTATATTTATTGGCTGTTCCGAACACATTTCCAATTCTCTTGCTGCTTATTCTCTAACATACAAAATAGTGAGACCCCCCTTGTAATTTCCACAGCACATGTGCTGGCCTGGGAACTTAACCGCACAGATCTTACCACCAGAGTCCCATAGACGCTATTAGGGAACTGGAATCCTCCCGTGTCTACCTAAAACTGAAATATTAGCTAAAACTCAGCCCTTTAACAAGGGTGATATGGGAATTGCTTCCATTAATGTGAACATATGTCTTCTGTTTAGTAGACATTCAGTGACTGTTATCCCATGTTTCAGACATGAATATTGGTATAAAACTGTATTCTTCTATATGAATAGTAGATACTTGATAATAGATATCCATATGATCTTCTGTGTGTTTAAGTTCACCTCATTTTCCAGGTATAGTCTGCATGTAGTTACAATAAACTTAGCAGGTGTAACGAATATAAGACAACGAGCACCCAAAGTGCAGATACCCCAAGCCAAAAATTGAAGTAAAATGTGTCTTCAGATTGGTTGCTATGGGCTATTGTACTTGGAAAAATGTTCATTGTCTTGTTAAATAAGCTCAATGTGTACTCATTTACATAGTCATTACATAGTGTTTTTTAAAATTCATAGAGGAGGAATGTTTTTTTTCATGACCCTTTTCTTTTTAGCGTGCTATGATGCGATTCTCTGAGCTTGAAATGAAAGAGCGAGAGGACCACACACCTACCAAAGACTTGGAAACTTGCAAATACAATCAGCCTGAGCGAGATGAAGCCAAGCCACCCATAGAACATAACAAGCCATACACTACAGCTCTGGAGGAATCCGTCATCAGTCGAACAGAAGGTGAGGAAAATAGAATGCAGAGCGTTATCAAGGAGGCCGCAAGTTGACGAGGAAACGTTCGTCCGAAGCCTCTGACATGTTGGGCTTGAGTACGAATTGAATGTGTGTTTCATTTAACTTGGCGTATTCCAGGCACTGGTACAATAAAGATACTGGAGCAGGGGGATTAGGTGATATCGAGCATGTGGGCACCCTGCCAACAGCCAGACGTCAGCGTCTTGAGGTTTTCTGTAAGACCTCAGTAGTGTTCACCAAAGCCTCATATAATCCACTCGGGTTAGCTGTGTCCTGCTGTTTGTGCGTTTTCTCTAAACGCTAGAAGCTGCTTTATAGATAGATCTTCAGTGATTTGTGACTATATACTGTGGATAGAGTATAAATCCATTTGGTACCCAAAATGTGCATGTTTAGGTTTGCAGGCCCATTGAATCTGAAGCTCATCCTTGCATAGCTAGTATAATACAAAAGTTTAAGTCCCTGAGGCCATTTCATAGAACATTTAAATTCAGCAGGGCCACAAAGTCATGAGGATGCATGGAGTCCTTAAGGGGATTGCTAATTTTCTAAGGCTGGTTTCACACTTCGCCCATTGTGGTGCTTCTCGTTATTGATCTGTGTTATGTCCATGAAATCATTTTCACATTTTAACATGTTTGTAGGTTGTACATAAGTTTTGCATGTGTTGTGCATTGGTTTGATTCATCTGCCCCAGCCAATTAAATTAAAGGACTAGGCAAAAGTGGCTAAGGGAGATGCCAATTGTCCTACCCATGTGCAACCAATGGATCTTCATGGACAGGCATAAACTAGCCTATTGGGTAGAATGTGTCCCTATGCATGTACATACGTAGGAGGAAGGAATTGCATATAAACAAATACAGGAATGATGTACTGCTTTGCCTTCACTTTGCTGTCCTTATGTACCACAGTGATGGTACTGCACACCTTTGACTAACTGACAGCAGAACTTACACCCTAAAAATGTATATCAAGAGCAAATGAAATAGGTCCAGTCCAGATGGCAAGTCCCATCGTTGCTTTGAACCCACAAAAGAAAATGTTATCTGGCAAAATCCTCTCCTTGATGGGCTTCCAGATATTTTCATAGTTTTAGAACAAAGCGCAATTTCTGCATGATGTACCTTTTAAAAAAAGATTTTTAAGGCTGTGAATACGCAGCCGCTCATGTCACAGATACCCCTACGTGTCTGCACAATTTCCAGTGTGTCTATTAATGTGGAGTGCACATTAGTGGCACAATAGGGGTTAGGGTTACTGTACAATGTCTGGTTAATGGGTATTGGCGCTCCATCTGTGTTAATTGCCACTCGAGCCTGGTTCGCTGGGCGCTGTGAATCCCCGCTGTGCATCCTATTCAGAAGCCCGTGTGCTATTTTGCGATTGTAGCTGAAATCGTCTCAACCTGTGTATGCCGCTCCAATGTGTAGAGCGGAATATTTTCCGTTTCATTACCACCTCGCAGCTCTGCAGTGTGAAACAGCTGCTTGCCAATGTTTTTCCTTCACAGGTTTTAACTCTTTCCTGTGCTGACGTACCTAGCGCAATTTCATGGGATGGTGCTTAATGTGGATGCAAATGCGATCCACAATTCTGCTTCATCGTGGTTTAGCCCATGTTCAGTCCATGTAAGAAATTAGGACATATTCATGTATCTACCGATTGCTTCTATACCCATGGGGCTGCAATGGCAAGGCTCATCTAGCCAGACTACCAGCCTGTTCCATTTATTTGGGGGAAAAACAATAAATACTTTTTTAAATCTCTATACTGATAGCTATTGAACATTGTGTCTGGCTGGTAAATACCGAAGCATATTAAAATCTGTGTATTTTATTATGTGGTTCTGTCATTATACTTAATTTAGAATAGATAAAGCTATAGTGTGCTGTACACCTATAGAGAGTTTTGGGTTTAGCGATTAGCTAGTGGATGGAGTTTGTCTGGACAGTTGCAGACAGGGATACGATTATGGAGCGCTCAATAGATGTTTTCAGTCTGGATAGTTAGTGTGACTTATTCTGTTGTAGGTGCTCTCTGTGACAGAGATACAGTCCATGGGGGGGGGGGGGGGGGGGGGGGGGGGGCAGGATCCAGTGATTTCCACCTCCCAGGTTGTTAACTTGTCGGATGCTGCTCAGGGTGTGATGTTATGACCGTGCTAAAACAGAGGAGGTGTTAGGAGTCATCTAAGGAGACTGAAACCCAACAGGATGCAATGCAGAGAGTTTCCATCCTCTGACTAGCACAGGGGAACTTTTCTTGTCCTGGATCTTTAATAAAACAAACCATTTCATTTTTTGGAGAGGTCACTGCACTTGGTATTGCAAAATTTTGTTGTTTTTTTGTGACAGTGGGGGAAGTCTGGCATAAATATTAATGACCTGAATAGGGGTACCTCCCCATGACAGATGGACTAGGCCTGGGGTGGGCAAACTAAGGCCCCGGGGCCATATACGGCCCTTAGTATTTTAATCCGGCCCTTTGTCACCTTGGCATAGAGACACTCTTGCTACCCTCAGCTCATTGCCTGCAATAAGTGCAATAATGCCTAGAGGAGGACTTGGGTTCGGGCAGCCCTTACAGGTTTATTATTTAATTTAAAAACCAATTGCGGCCCACGAGTAAAAAAAGGATTGCCCACCCTTGGATTAGGACATCGCTCAGCCCTTTTCTCTCCTGCAAAAGTTAATGAGCTGTAAATCACTGAGCAGCCTCCCTTCGCTTGCAGGAAGAAGTGCGCTTCTTGTGTGTATGAGTGTGTGTATAGTATATGTATGTATTTGTGTGTATTTCTATAAAATCTGCCACCAGGTTCCCAGCTTGCCCAAATAAGTAAGTGCTGTAACAGGATCGTTACCCTTAAGTGCTTCCACATTATTCCAGGCAGTTTGTGGATTGGGGGGCCACTGTGCGAGCGGCGGTATGGCTTTTCTGGTTGCCCAGGAGACTTGTAAATGTTGCTATGGCAGTGAGTCTGCAGAGCCGTTCCCCGGTATGAACGAGCGAGATTATGGGATGCCTGTGCCGCATGAGTCATATGATTGTTCTCAGATCAAATGATCGAATGATCTAAGCGACTGGCGTGCAAGCATCACATCTGTGCGAGTCACGTGAGCGCTCAGCATGGGGAGATAATGAAGCAACAGGCAAATTTGAAATCCTGAGATGGCAGGGAGCGACTGAGAGTTGCATAGGAGTTTTGTGTGATCTCATTTCTGCTTTCTCTCCAGCGACGCAGAAATGGTGTCAGCGAAGACGCACAGCCCTTCTGTGTATCACGTTCTTTTCCTGGGGACAGATTTGATAGCATTATTGTGCGTACGTGTTGCTTCAGCCGGGAGTTTCCTGGCTTGTCGCTCAGTAACGAGGGGGGGACTTGTAAAGAAATTGTGATGTGCACATATTAGAAGAAAGCTGTTTGCAGTCAGAGTGGAACTGATGGTGTAGTTTCTGCATTTCTGGTATATGATGTGGTGTGTGAGTGGAAAGTGTCTGTTGCTTTTTTTTCCCTCCCCTGCCAGTAAAAGATAATGCTGAGATAGCAGAAGAGCTTTGTGAAGCGGGACTTGTCTAGTGCGGCATTCAGCAAGAAAGCCACAAACATGCTTTCCACCCCAATCTACAGAAAGGGATACGATACGTGTTGGTTGAAGTTAGTGTGTTTTGTGTAAGAAGCAGGAAGCAGAGGAATTCTGCTGCCGTAAGATAGGCAGATCAGAGAAACCGAGAATATACTGTAACCCGTGTCTTCTCCTGCGCCTGCTGACGAATGATTGTCTTTTGTAAAGGGTTTAGGCCAGTACAGTACTTCATCTGATAACCATGATGGTCCCCAGTCTCATCATTCACCTTTTCAGTAGGCCAATATAAATGTTTTATTAAATGGATTAATAAGCCTAGCATACCCATTACATACCAGTACTATACCATATACACCAGCAAAGTATCGGCAAATATCTGAATCCAGACCAGCTCCTGTTGCAAAAGAAGCATGGGCATTGTTTAAAAGTGTGGGCTCATTTTGGATTCCACTCTAAAGAAACCAAGCTTGCCAGTACACGGCCCATTATAAGCTACAATCGCATGCTGCACATGCATGTAATGTATAGAATGTACATATAAATAATGTATAGAAACAAGCAAGTTTAGTCTAGAAGTGGTCTAGAGGAAAATGCTGACAAGTTGGGGGGCAGGTAAGCTGTAAACACAAGATGTAATAATCCTTGTCACAAAGGGTAATGCTATCTCGTGTTTGCTAGTCAAGAGCATTGCTATAAAATCAAACCACCGTTTATATAGTTTAATGAAATCGCCTCTGCAGCAGCACCATACAAGTAACCTTGACTTCCAGCTACTTCTACACGTGCTTCATCAGGGGGAGCTGCTCATGTGGTAACTGCAATTTGTTCAACTCTGCCTTAAATGCTTGTTAAATGAAATTGATGAATGTGTTTCAGTTTAATCACTGCCGCTGTATTTTCCAGGTGACGTGACTCTATCTTGTGCTAGCGTGATTGAAACCTTAGAGTATCAAGAAAAAGAGGCCCCTGCTGGCGACTGTCCTTCAGAAAAACTCATTTCTACCGATGCCTTGAAACCAGAAGCCACGATAGACCCTGGCAACCGAGGGCAAAGCGTGGGACTGAAGCGCAAACACCTCGAGGAGACCTTGACGGAAGATTTGGACAAGCGGTCTAACTGTAGAGGCGAGACACAGGATGACACCAGAGTGAAAAGGAAAAAGCTTGGTGAGTCCACTTCCGGGGTCTTGTAACGGCAGCTTATAGCAGCTGTAATGTCTCTTGTGGAAGACCATAGCAGGCGTCGGTGAGGTTTTGTAACCAAGAGTGTAACATGCATAAAATACCACTTCCCTTTTATTTTTTTCTTTATTTCTGTGACCTTTTGGAGAACTAATCATTGCACCAACTGCAATTTCCATATTCAGAAGCAAACGTTGGCAACCATTTTTAGTGGCGGCATCTATTTCCTGCCCCTAACTACTGGCTTTGGTTCCCTTATTCACTGCTGGAGATTTAAGGTCAATCTCATTTATAGATTGTAGAGGGCACAAACTTCTGCAATGTCACGTTTGCCAGGTGGTTGCATTAATTGTTCGTTTACTGGGCGGTAACACCCTCACCCATGTAATCGAGCCCTTAGGGTAAAACATGTGAGAGATATACATGTTAGTGATAGTTTAATGTTGAAGCCACATTGTGCAAGCAAGGGTTGGTTAATGTTGTCTTTGTACATATAGGCAACTTCTGTTGAATGGTGTAATGGAAGGAATGTTAGCTTATATCTATGTTGTTTTTGTTTACTATCCTAGATGACTGGTCAGAAAGGGATCTGAAAGACATTCCCAAATTCACCGAAGAGTCCCACTGCAACGAAGTCACAAACCTGAAAGTGTGCATCGAATTGACCGGACTGCACCCCAAGAAGCAGCGGCATTTGCAGCACCTCCGAGAGCTGGGCCAACTGAACCGTAGAGAGCTGTGCGATAGCCGGGACTTTGTAGACACTGAGGACAGACAAAGAAGTCTGCGAGCGGAGCTACTCAAAGCCAAATGTGAAAGCAAAGGCCCTGACCATGTTAAAACCTACAATTCCGCACAAGGTACTGCCTTATGGGATCTCTGGAGATCTTATATATATTTATTTATGCTTTTGAAGACAGATAATTGCTGCTTAATTTTTAATAGGATGGGACAAGCTAGGTTGGGAAGAATTTTTCTGTTAGAATCCATAATCATTTCTGTTTTCCAGCTGTGCAGAATTTAACTTCCTTTTTTTTTTCTCCCTTCTTTTTTCCTTCCCTTTATTCCCTCGTTCCCTGTCTTCAGACGTTCCAACATCTCCGCATGTGAAAGGCTTTCCACCTGGCTGCCCAAGCAGCAAACGGCAGAGTCAGCCAAACCCCGCCTCAGCCCCCAGGTTAGCAGCCAAGCAGCAGAAGATTAGAGAGGGCCGCAAGGCGTACGTGCCGTGCACAGATGAAGAGGGGGGTCTCCAAGTCACGTCATTGCCTGAGGATTACACAGAGTGTGAGAAGCCCTCTGGAAAACGGCAGTGCAAGACAAAGCACATGACTCCACAGGAACGGAAGAGGAAAAGATTGCTGCTGGCGCTGGATGACAGCATGGATATAGGAAGCACAGACGAGAAGGTATTGTTCTTGGATTCGTGTATTTGTATGTAGCTACGATCATGTATCCCAGAAACCCATATTCCGATATTATTTAAAGGAAACCTAACCAATATACAAGAAGTGTTAGATTTAGAAATAATTTGCATACTGATTCATTTAATATACATAGTATAATTATGCCATGGGCTTTCTGTTGGCAATCATTCAGATTCGGTGTAAAGGGAAAGTGACCTCAACACAGTCACATGGGTTCATATATTATAGGAGCAGCAGCAAGGCATATGGAATCGTGTTTGTTTTGTATGTTGTGTAAACAGGTTAGAGAACAATAACCCATTCAGTTTCTAAACTTAATAGTAAAAATCAAGACTAGAAAAGCCATAGGATTCATCAGTTCAGCCAAACAACTGGCATTTTTAGAAGGATATGTTGCAGTGGCAGTCTTTGATCTTTCTTAGTACTGTTTTGTTTTCAAGTTGGGTTTCCTCTAAGCATTCTAGATGAAAGGAAATACTCTTTGCCACCAGAAGTGCCTGGGAAGGGCTGTCAGATAATTTTCTGGTTTATCTATGTAGCTGGGGATCATGGATACATCCACTAAAGCAGATCACGTGGTACAAACTGACACTGACCGATGAAGATAGCGCTGACGTGTGCATTTCAGTTACTTCTCCACATAGAACTCATTGGTTGGGTTGTATGTTTTTCATGTGAATTGCCATGAACCTTATCATGCAAATGTAAACTAAGAGAGCCTTCTGCTTTGTTGGGTTCCTAGTGTATTTTTCTAAAAATCCAAAACAAAAAAGGTTCATTCATTTGCTCTATATGTTTATTTTCTCTCATCTTTAATTGCCTGAAATGCAGTAGCTGAGCAATGACTCCAGAGAGGTCCGCAACATATTATTCCTTGCGACAGGCATCATTTCACAACTGAAAGGATTAATAGCTGGTTCTGTGCTAACTACATTGCGGTGCAACAAAGAGGTCACCAGCTTATAGATTTCTAATATTTCCTGCTTCTGTGTAGACATCTTGAAGTCATTCATTCAGTAGTATTGTGCTATGGCTGCTGGTGCTTTACTCGCACTCTCTCCCTCATATTTGGCTTCTGTTCTTAGCCTATTTATAGATCTATACAAGGAATATAGTGTTTGTGGCTTATGTTTAATGTTCATAGAAAAAGTGTGTCTTTAGAATTTTTATTATAACATATTTTCAAATGGCCTATTATAAGGACTTGAGTGCCTTCACATAAAACTCTAGGGTTAAGGATTATTTCAATGAAGCCATCATTTTTCTGTGATCTTTGGTAACCAATCCTAATCTTTTTCCAAAGGGTTAAATGGCAAACATCTACCAAGTCATATATTTCCTGTCTCCAAGCCAAAAGCTAGATGGAGAGCTCTTAAGAACTCTTCATTTGCCGGCCTTTAACTTTGCCTACATCAGTGATTCCCAAAATTTCCTTGCAGGGCCCCCTTTTTCTATTTAGGAACATTATTGAGTCTCCCTCCCTATTCAAACACAGGTTAAGAATGAGGGCCTATGCCCCCCTGGAATACCTTCCTGCCCCCCAGTTCGGGAACCACTGGCCTACATCTTAAGTCTTTATTTGAAAAGGAGAGGGCACATATTTCTAAGTGACACCGCTGCCGTTTAGGGTAAATGCAGACATCAATGCATGGTGACACATTTCTGACGTAAAATGATTTGTGGTGGTGGTGGTGAGCACCTTCACCTTTCCGGCACCTTCACTTGGTCTTGTAGAGTGTTCAGGATTTCAGAACCTCTTTTATTGTCCTTTATTGTTTTTCAGTTCAGCTTGCTGCTTCATATTCATGATTATTTACAGTGTGCTAAAGACTCAATTCACTGTAGATTGCAAAACCCCTCCAAAAAAATCATCCTTTCCAAATTCCATGTACAAATTGTCTAGAATAGGAATGGAAAACGTATTTGTGTGATCTGTTAATACAGCTGCGAAGTGTGCCATTTAATATTCAGTCCTCTTTAATCCAACTATGTAATTACAGGTGATCATGAGGGGCTTCCGGAAACAGATTGAACTCTCACCAGAAAACTCCCCCATAAGAATGGTAGAGCAGATGTCCTTTCTACACACTCCATCACAGCTGTCTCCGCTGCCCAACCACCTTCACGATTCCACACCGTGCCGCCCCATGCCTCCAGAAGCACGGCGCCTCATTGTTAACAAGAACGCCGGTGAGACGCTGTTACAGAGGGCGGCGCGGCTAGGCTATGAGGTACGTGCCTTGTATCATTTTGTGCAATCAATATTCTGTGTACTGGCTCATTGTGTGATAATTATCGTTGAGGGCTCTTGGGTTTGTGCTGTGGAAATTTGATGTTTTTGTTTTTTTACCTTTTTAATGTGACTATTCTAAAAAGCTCGCACTTTCTCATCCTGAAGCCTAATTGTGAAACCCTCTCGTGGTTTTCATTTTCAGAGAAATGTGTTTTCCTCACATGGTTTCTTCATTACCAAGAACACACATAGAGGTGGTTTCCATATACATTTCCATTAGGCTTAAAATCCTGTCATCTGCCGGCGGTTCTCTGACCAAATTTTCTCACAAATAATCACACTTCTCCATTTTATCTGTCTATTAGATTTCCTTCTATAACATTATATCACATGCAGATAGATTCTTAAGCAGATTTATCAACACACAGCATCTGGTTTATTAACTCACAAACTTCCATCAGAATTCTGAAGACTGACATACACCAGAAGTTTTCTATAGGTCATCTGTCGCCTCTCAGGTTATGTACCAGGCAGGTGTATTTGTATCCCCATTCTGGTGTGTTCTAAACCCCCAATATACCTTATTTGTAGTACTCCGTGCCATGAAAGTTTTGTATTTATTTACAAGTAAGTTGAAGTCATGTATAACTATAGTAGTAATTTAGTAGAATTTTGGACAGATTGTCATTACATCTGAATTGTACTGCTTCTGGAAATATCGTCAAGATGTGATTTTATTCATTTTGACAAAACTAGGAGCTCACAATCTAATGTCACTTATATTAACACAGTCATATGTCACATATAACTAAAAATAATCATTTTGGGGGAAGCCAATTAACCTATCGGCATGTCTTTTGGAGTTGTTGGCGTTCCATTGTAGTGTCCTGTATTAACAGTTTAGAAGTTTTTTGTTTTTTTTATTGGATTCATGAGAATAGTTTTTACATGTCAGCTGGAGTTCACTTCTGTGGTTGATCTCGGACTCCTCTGCAGACCTGTAATATTATATGGTAGCTTGTGCCATTTAGAATAGATTGTAGAGTTACTGGAGCATGCTTGCTTGGCCTCCTGCGTGTCAGAAAGCTGATCTCTAAGCTGGGTACCATGCAGTTGCCCACATCTGATCCAGCCACGTGACACAAGGGTATCGTTCCCTTACTTGTACGAGCATCTCATTATCTTTCCGCCTCTCGCTTTGGTCTAATATGTGCAGCCCCGACTAAACGAAAAGGCTTCATGCTGTATCCTAGCGACCGTCTCCTTAGGTCAGGCGCGCCCAGAGCACAGATTAGCGTGCTCTCTCCCTGCTTGGTTTGAATCAGAATGAATAAAATGCTCTCGAGCTATTCCTCACCCTCCTCCTCCGCGCCCCCCTCCCCCCCTTCCCTCCGCCTGCTGACTAATAACAAGCTTGAACGCCAGGCAGTGAATCAACATGCGCAGCATCTCTGAGCAGTCTCCTTAACCTTTATAGATCGGCAGAGCAGGTTTCCTGGATCTTACAGCTTCTGAGAAATGGCAATACGCTTTATGTGCCGCCTGGATACTGCTTTGCCTTGCATGCAAATCATCCGGCCCGCATGCAGCTGCTGCTATGGGGACTTTTTCTGCTCGGTTGCTGTGAGACACTTTTGAAAACTTGCTGAAAGCAATTCCCGTCTAGCTCCAAACACATGTGAAAGGCCTCGCTGTCGTCTACATTCCGAAAGCACAGATTCCGCCTCTGAAAATAGGCCGCTGTAAATTCTCCCCTTTTCCTCTGAGTAAAAGCAGTTTACATCTGTTACTGTAGTTGACGTTCCTCAAGAGAGTCAGGCTAATGGAATATCTCTTGGTGGGACAGCTGTGTATAAAAGTCATGTGAAGAAAAGAATGTCCGCTGTGATGTAAATTACTACGTGTGTTTAGAGAAGCGGCGGTGGCGCTTGTGCGTCTCGTGAGAGGGTTGCCGAGCTAGCGATCACAGCCTGGATAAAATGGAGTTCAGCCAGAGCAGGCCTCGCTCTTTACCCAGTGAATGTTTCTTTTTCTTCTCCCCCATGACAACGAGTGGTGCGTCGGCTGTTTGGTATGTTCTATATATACACCACACCTCAAGCAGTGGCTCACGAGTCCTTTGATGTTGCTCGTAGCCGCGTCTCAGCAGGTGCTAAGCTTTGAATTACCTGTCTGCCTGGACACCTGCTGAGTTATATAGCTCTCATAAGCATGAAGCCAAACAAAGGTCATCTCTTTTATATAATTTTATTTTGCTGTTTAACAGTACAAACGAACACGTACATGAACGCTAAATTTCAAACTAAAAGATGTTTCGGCAATAGTTATAAGCATTCAGTCCATTAATGTTGCTGTTGGGTAAATGCTGTGATGGAAATATCGCAGTCTGTCTCAATTTCTGTAATGCCCTGCAGCAGATCCCACAGACCACCTAACTGGCTCTGGAGGAGCACATGGATTATATTCTCGATTGTCGTCCCTCCGACATCAACGTCCTGTTGATGTCGGAGGGACGAGAATCAGGAATATAATGGAGTGACCCTTCCTTAGAGGGAGTGGATAGTACTTACTAAGCCAATGGGTTCCAAGGGTATAGAACGGAGGTTATAAAGAGACATCCGCCGATGTTTGCTTTAGTTGTTGATCAACATCCATATCTAAAGTGTGTTGAAAAGGAAGTACACCGAACTGGAAATAATTAAGAATATTAAATGAAAAGATTCAACCTTCATGTAGCCAGAGCATTTTTTTCCCACTTTGACGTTCCTCTTCCTCCAGTAACTAGTTTTAACATATTGACTTTTCATTAATTTTAATGTCCTGATGCAACCTCAGGCGGTCATCGCCAAATCCGTTAATTTTCATTTTTGCGAGTACTTTCCCTCGCCATTTAGTTATTTAAGGACATTAGGGATGATTTTATTGATAAAATGTGATCTGATGGCACAGCCTTTCATATTGATACAAATGGCTGTAATTTGCTGTAGTTCTGGCTTACCTGGTGCGGAGTGTAATCTGCTGTGCAGGCTTTTGTGCTATTGTTTCTACACACCATTGCGGTATAATAGACTTGTAAGCACAGACGTGATGTCTAAAGTCACATATTTTTAGGAACCCATTTAGTATGTGTTCCTTCTCTTTGTTTAAAAGTAAAGTGCACTTCCTACCCATTCCCCCTTTAAGGCCCCCATACACCTTACAATCTTTCCATACAATTTCTGTACAATCAAATTTTCTTCTACAAAAAGCACGTAATAAGAGGAGCATTTTAATCCTTCCAATCACTATGTATTTTATCACGAAGGCCACTATACTACACAGTTGTTGGTAGATCTAATGGAGATTGTATGGATTGATCTTAATGTGTATGGGGGGCTTTACTCATCAGTATTCATCATGTACACATGTGCTTTATGTAGTATGTACGCTACTTCAAGAAACCCTGGTGCCTTTTAAATACTGTGTTTGGCAAGGATATGAAGGTTTTCTCTATGGTTCATGTGAATTCTCTTAGAGGCTGCCAAAGGTTCGCAGCGCCTGGTGCTGGCCAGTGAAGTAATTGCACTTATCCTTACCTCGGTGTGTATTTACCAGTTTAATGAAACTGGCATGAGATTTCTCGGTGCAGGATTACTTTTTGTTAAAGTGAAGTGCCTGTCCTTTTCTCTGTGTTATATCATTTGTACATGTTTTATATTGCACTGATGTATTTATTTGAACTGTTCTCTGTTTCTAGTAGAAATGGTTTTGCCTGCTACAATGCCTTTAATGGTATCATTTTCTTATGCAGGAAGTTGTCCTTTATTGCTTGGAAAGCAAGTCCTGTGATGTAAACCACCGAGATAATGCAGGGTACTGCGCATTACACGAGGCCTGTGCTAGGGGCTGGTTGACCATCGTCCGGCATCTACTGGAACATGGGGCAGATGTCAATTGCAGTGCACAAGATGGAACCAGGTGGGCATCTGCTGTCCTCTCCTCCCTAATATTACCCAGGGACTCGTGTGCTGGAAACAGCCTGAGAGTTTATAACTGCTGCCTGGCTGAATGATTTTAATATGTTTCTTTCCTCTCCCAGGCCAATCCATGATGCAGTGGAGAACGATCATTTGGAAATTGTGCGATTATTACTGTCATATGGCGCTGATCCTACTTTGGCAACTTACTCTGGGAGGACCATTGCCAAAATGACGCACAGTGAGGTGATGGAAACCTTCCTAACTGGTGAGTTTTATTTTCAGGCACTTCGTGTAGCCAAAGTGGAAATATGCGACAAGCGGCTAAACGAGGATTTATGTCATTGGTTGCTTTTAATTAATTAAAAATGTTTACAGTTTCCAAGTTTCGTATTTTGCTTTAATGTTAGTGGATAGACTTTTTTGTTTACTTGCAGTGGAAGGTGTTCTTTAACCCTTCTGTTACTGGTAGAAGGCATGTTACTATTTTAGTGCCGTGACGTATACATGCATTAGTGTTTTGCACATATATGATTATCGTTATTTAACCACGGTTTTAATTAATTAGATTGTGTTTTGATTGGGGAAGTGACTGCTAAAGTGAGAGTACTCAAGTAAGCTCGATGGGAGTTATGGGAGAGACCTAGTCAGATATAAGAAGAAGCACATGTTCTTACCAGGCTTTCCTACATATGTGACATTGGAAATCCGCTTGTATTTGTCCTCTCATAAAAATTATAATACATTAAGACATTGGTGGGTTGGGCTTTATAGTTGCATTAGGGTGGAGGTTAAAAAGAACATCCATAGTTTGCCTAAAGGCCGGAATATTTAAGGGTCTGTCCAAGTACAACCCTCTACCTGCTTGCTTCCATTATTCATTTGGCCCCTAAAGAGCCGCTGCTTTTAGAGGTTCCTACAAGCAGCTCAGCTCTTTATTCTTAGAATTGTGTCTTGTATTTGTCTTGGTCCCCACAGTTCCTTGTGTCTGCGTGAGCAGTGAATGCATATTAATGCAAAATGAAAAGAATCGTAGCCTTCCAGTATGCCGCATTTCCTGGGCTTTTAATGATTATTAATGAATGATGAAGCTTTGTAAACACAAACAGGAATTATTAGATGTTTCCATAGAGAGCTAGCAGTCACACGTCCTTGGGTTTGGTTTACATTTGCAGATTGCTATGACAAAGAGTGGGCCTGTGCGTTTCTAAGCCTCTGCTCCAAGGATAGAGCGCTTACGCGTTCCGTCTTATCAAGGGCATTTTGTGATTAGAAGACAGCAGGAGACAGTTGCTGGCAGCCTTGCTGTACAGATGTGATAGCTGCTTTTCCCCCCTCTGTCTACCATGCTAAAGACAGCTAAATTAGGCAGCGAGAATATGATCTTAGCTGTTGCATAATGAGAAATCCCAGTGACTGGATTGAAACCTGGTTTAACCCACAGGTTTAATAGCTCCCGTGCTGTCACATGGCACCCGCACTGTCCCTGCTGTCAAAATCTTGCCTGTTTAGACTGTG
This sequence comes from Ptychadena robeensis, assembly GCA_036250615.1. Lineage (NCBI taxonomy): Eukaryota > Metazoa > Chordata > Amphibia > Anura > Ptychadenidae > Ptychadena > Ptychadena robeensis. Next base: position 138,161,999 of record CM070033.1, read on the forward strand.
AAATGCTATAGATGCTGATTTCTGAGGTTGTCGCTTGACACCGAATTGTGTTTCTGCAACCAAAACAAATACTCGCAGTAGTGGTTCAGGTTATAGCTAATAATACATAATTTATGCTTAATAAATGTTGGGTACTTGGAATTCCACATGGGGGTGGTAGGGGGTTCCCTATGATAATGATGATAAATTAAATTTAAAGTAGTGCAACAAGAATGCATTTACATTTGTAATTGTATTTTTAATTGAACAATTTTATTTTTATGCTCCCATAGAATATTTAACTGACTTGCAAGGGCGAAATGGAGAGGACCCTGGGCTCTCCTGGGACTTCTATGGCAGCTCTGTCTGTGGTGAGTATCAACTAGAATGTTTAACTTAGATTTGGTTTCTTTATTCCTGTCACTTTGTACACAAGTCTATTTTCGGCAGTTGATAAGACATTTTTGGGCAAAGCAATATTTATCTCTACATTTCTATACAAATTTGTTACATAGCTATCGCTTAAGGTACATTGTGCGATCCCTCTAACATTTCATGACACATACTCAGAATGAATACAGTTTTGAATGCTGCCATGGTGTGTCTTTATGTATCAAAACTTCTCACGATAAGTCTGTCGCTTGGATGGTTTGTAAGCAGTAGTGCCATTCAGTATTCCATAGTGGGAAGTCTCTGGAACTACCATTAAGACCCTTCTACAACTCCCTTAAGCAGTTTTCATCTGCAAGTGAAGAATGTCTGTAAGCTTTAGTTTGATCTTATTAACACAATTCTCTTTTACATAGATCCAAAAGAGGAAAGTGGGTTTGATGTGCTGGCTAATCCTCCGGGTCCAGACGATGAAGATGACTGTGGAGATGCTTTTGAATTTGAGTTCTCAGACAGTCCTCTCCTGCCTTGCTACAATGTACAGGTCTCCCTTTCACAGGGGTAAGTAACATTTTGTTAAGATTTAGTGGTTAATAGGTTTGTAACTGTACAGTACAATTAACAGTTAAATGTTGATAATGTCCGTGGAGTATCTGGCGTTTTCATAGGGGTTTTCTAACCTAGTAACTATTAAAGATGTGTCTCTAAATGTAACTTGAGACCTGTAGGGGTGCACCTGAATGGCTTTCAACTGGGCTTGAAAATGTTCAATTTTATTTTTATGTTTTAACATTGTTTAGGCACACTGTACATCACTTACTGGAGTACATATCAGTATGGACCAGGTGCAATACCATGGGTTGAGAATACTTGAGTTTTTTTATATCGCCATTTATTCGGCAGATACACAACATGGCTATGATTGTGCAATGGAAGAACAATGGAATGCGTTCTATATAGTATAGCTGTCCCGCCTGCTCAAGACGCAATTAAGCAGAGAGTGTTTTTTGAGAGCCGATCTGCTTGCATGCTTTATTATCTCATTAAGGGTAAAATGTTATGGCACTTTTGTGATATTCGGTGTGTAATAAGCTGCGCGATCCGCATTTAAGATGCCTCGTGTTATCTGCTAGTCAGATTAAGGGCTATTGGCTTTCACACCCTTTGCGTAATTACGACGTGTTGTCCATTTCCATTTGTAGTGCGTACAAATTTCCTTTGCAGTTTGATGGCCTTGTTCAGCTAATTAAAGGTTAATGACGGAAGGTCTATGCTTTCTGTGCTTTGTTCTTATTTCTACCCATGTTGTGTGCAAATGGCTCTCTGGTCTTTGGGAGCAATTGTCAAAGGATCGTCAATGAGCAGGATTTGTCAGTTGTCCATCCTACTAGGCCCAACACAGAAAATGCTGTTTTGCAGGATCTTTACTGTATTGTAATGTTCTCTGTGTCTTCAACATTTTGTAATATACTAAATACTTTAATTGGCTTCCTCTGACAAATCTAATCTTGCCAGCAGCAAAGATTAGTCCTCTTTTGTCTGGCATCTGATTAGTGATTGCCTTTCTAAAGGGCTTCTCAGTGTGCAGTCTCCTTTTTCCCCTCACTTTTGTTTCTTATTTACTTTGAGCCGTGCATACTGTCATTGAAGACGGTGAAATGAGACAGTGGGTTGCCACCTTAGGAGCCACACTTTTGTTTGTTGTGCTCCTTGCACACAGATCTAATTTCTGGTCACTTGTTTGGTTGGGAATTTCTTTGGGAGGGTAAAAAGTAGCATGCAACCCTATTACAGACTCAGATCAAGTAACCGGGAGATACGCATACACAGCATATTCATTGTGAGTGGAGGATTGTTAGTGATCTGAACATCACATCTTTTTGTAAAATATGCTATGTGTGCTAGGGTTTCCCCAATATTACCTAGACATATACCATCTCATACCTGAGATGACATTGTTTAGTGCACCTCTACGAAACACGGTTACCCTGAAATCTCAAAATAAACCATAGAAAAGATATTGCCTTTACGCCTAAAGCTAAACTATGCTGTAATATGTTCTCAACAATAACTTGGCTGCTGTATAAAATACCCGAGATATTGGCACCACAAAAACCCTAGACCGATTGCCTGCTTCAGAAACAACTGATCTAGCAGCTGTGCCGTATCAGCTAATGCTGCCGTTTGACACCTTGCCAGGCCTCCCCAACTAGTCTCTTCTCAGCAGTTTATGGCCAGGTAGCCTTTGTTTTTTTTATTGACCGGGCATCAGAGGTCATGTGAAGTCTGACAGGTGTGGGTCCATCAACACCTTCCCCTCTACCTGCAGTTACTAGGTGTACGGTGTGACACAACTGCCAACACTACTACTCCTAGTGACCACTAACCCCACAAACTTGGAGAGAGAGGCCAGCATTTCTCAGCCTTCACGTAACCCCTAAAGGCTGACCTCTGTCTAAACCTCGAAATCTTCTGATTAAAAAGTTAGACTGAACTTGTATGATATCACTGTGATGTCTAGCATCTTTACACCTATGTTTTCTTTTTTTAGGCCCCGAAATTGGTTGCTTTTGTCAGACGTGGCCAAGCGACTAACGACCTCCTCGGAATCATTCAGAAGCGAGCACCCTCACCTTGAAGTAGTTCGCATAACTGAAGCAGAATTCTACAAGCAAGTATCTTTAAGCCAGCTCTTTGCCTCTCCAGACGATCTCGAAGGCTTCAGTCCAGACAGCAAAGAACTGCTTGAGCTGGTGGAATTTACAAGTGAACTGCAAATATTACTTGGATCATCCATCGAGTGCTTGGATCCTGAAGGAGACACGTCCAATGCCAGCTGTTAAGAAGCCAGGCTCTTACCTAACAGTGTAATATAAAACGGATGCTTATTTTGTGAATATGTGCTATAGAGAGAGAACACTATTCTATAAATACTTGTAAAAAAGAAGATTATTATATATTCGCTTATATCGGACTTTTTTGGGGTTTTTGTTTCCTTTCCAGAAGCTCTGAATAAATTTCTATGGTCCTGAAAGGTTCAGTGCACATTTGCTTTGGGAAATCTAATTTTGTTTTTACTTGTAACAATTTATTTTAATATTATCTATATATTTTGTTTTTGATTAATACTTTTACAAAGCACTGAAGGCACGAAAGATACTTTATCATTTGTACTCGAGAGTCATGCAAATTGTAGAAAGGAGATGGCACTTCATGACGTTTTCTTATGTTTACAGAAATTACCTGTTTTTTGGTAAGCGATTGTTGGATATGATCCAATGTTTTGTAATATAAACAAAATTCTAAATATAAATATATATTATCCATAGAGATTGGTTTGAATTTTTGAATTCTAATTTAAGATCTCTGAAATGTTAGTTTTCACACTTAAATTGAGTGTGTGCATATATGTGTGTATATATACGTGTGCACACACTTCTATACATATATAAATATATACATAAGTTCAAATGTTTTATGCTCTAATTTAAAACAAAAGAAGACCCCGAGCTATTTTTGTTTTCTCCTGTAAAATAGTAAGACTGTATTATATAAAGTGTTGCGGTCCAGCTAAACTGTATATAAACTGAATCATTTCTTGAGATGTGTGTGCAATGTTTTGAGATCTGTGTTTAAACTTTGTAAGTAAACCACCTGCCTTTGTATTTATATTTTACAAGACTTTTTTCTTAAAAAGGCAATAAAACCCATTTGGTAAATGGACAAGCCTGTTCTTGCAGCTTATTTTTTAGAGTTTGTTCACTAAAAATGTGACGCTAGTAGAGTGGACCCTTAGGAACACATGAAGTAATGTGTTTTGAACTTCCCAAAGCATACTTTACCTCACCGTTACATGACAAATAAGTAGCACAGTCAAGTCTTCTTAAAACAGAAGGTATTTACATGTCCCAATCAATTGCAAAACCCAAAAGTTAAGGAAAAAATCCTCAGTTTAGGACAGTGGGAGGAGCAATGCAAATCATTTCTTTACACCCAATCAGCCAGAGCTGTTGGTGTACAGTGCAAATATAGTCTTATGGTATAGAGCCATTCATTCCAAACTGCATACAGCTGTTTCAGGCTTTCATCATCAATCAGGAGGCACATTCCGCCCTGTACTGCGACCCAGCGCAGAAGCACTACATCAGTACAGACCACTCACACATAAATAAATGTATTATTAATATTATTATTACACAGACCCCC
>CM070033.1:138166673-138179876 GCA_036250615.1 Ptychadena robeensis
GACAGATGCTGGTGACACATACTGCGTAAGTTCCTGTCCCAAGGCCCCAAACACGGCCTGAGCATAGGAGCACAGAAGAGGTGCAAAGCAGTCTTCTCCTTGGTGATACACCAGGGGCAGTGCCGGTAGCGACCCAAGGTCCTGAGAGGTAAACCCCCCTGAATGGCCTTCCAAGCCAGGTCCTTGTGCATGTTTGTAAGCCTCCGTGATGAAAGGTTCCCCCAGATATACTGCCAGGTGGCAGAGGGTAGGCCAAGAACAGACTCCATAACGTCTTTAGAGCGGACCAGTTTATACACTGTCTATGGTTTCCACAAATCAGGTTTAACACCATGCAGCTCCTGCTCCTTGATCAACTTAAAAGTGTCCAAGTAATACCAAGGGGGGTCCCAGTTATAAGGGATGAAAGAGTCCCATTTATACCATCCCAGGGTCCGCCACAAAGGCAGGAGGAAAAATCTGGACATGGCGTTTCAGGCTGAGGCAACCTTCATGTCTGTAATAGTCCTGCGGACAAATACCACTCTCAGCATCGTGGGGATGTCCAGAATGCCTTTGCCGCCCTTGAGAGGATCTTTGTACATCCGTGTCTGCTTTACTCTGTCCATCTGGGAACCCCAGATAAAGGTGAAGACTGCCCTGGTGCTGACCCTGAACGTGTGGAAACGAGGGGGGCATGCCTGGGCCAGATACTGCAACACAGGGAGGATCTCGCTGTGGAGTACAAGTGTCTGAGCTTTCTGAGGTTCCAAAGACCGAGCTGTCTGAGGCTCCAAATACCGAACTTCTGATTCATTTTTGCAAGACGTTCACTGTCTGAGGCTCCAAAGACCGAGTAGTCTGAGGCTCCAAAGAGAGAACTTCTGATTCATTTTTGCGAGATGTTTGCCCCAAGACTTCTGGGCTGCTCCATCAGCTCCAAAGTCCCTCTTGATAGAGAAGGGAATGGGCGCAGAGGAAGGCAGGTACCAGTTTCCGAAGAGCATGGCTTCCGACTTCCCGCAGTTGCCCCTGAACCTCGGCCGAAGTCATCGCAGGTCTTGTCATGTCGATGGAATGCTTGTCTGCACAGAACACCGTCATGTTATCCATGTAGAGAGAGCACTTGACTCTTTTGTCTGTGCCCAGTGCGGTGATCCCTCTGATCTCTGGGTTCTGCCTGATGCATTCGGCGAAGAGCTCTTTACAACAGACAAAAAGGAGAGGTGAAAGGGGACAGCCTTGTCGGACCCCAGAGAGAACCGGGAAGGGGTCCGTCTTCCAGTCGTTCACCAGCACTGTGCTGTGAATGTCCTGGTACATTAGGCTGACATATGAACAGAACATGTCCCCGAGGCCAAACCTGGGCAGGGCTCTTAGCATGAACCAATGGGAGACACGGTCATATGCCTTCACTTGGTCAAGGCTGACGAGAGCGACGTGGACCCTGTGGTCCTGGCGGTACTGAACCGTGTCTCTGACCAGCGCGAGGCTGTCTGCAATTCTGCGGCCAGGACACCACAGGTTTGGTTTCAGGCTCATTGGCCATCATAAGTGCAGTGCATGGAAACCATGGCTCTATAGTCTGGGGCTTGGGAGCCGAACATAGAGAAACTACTATGAAGGTTATGGTGAGAAGGGATTGAAGGAATCGCTGAGCCCTAGGTACAGTTGTGTCGTATATGTGCTTCGGCAGCACATATACTAAAATTGGAACAATACAGAGAAGATTAGCATGGCCCCTGCGCAAGGATGACACGTGAAAATTCGTGAAGCGTTCCATATAAAGAGACTACGACACAACTGTACCTAGGGCTCAGCCCTGGATATGTAATGTACACCCAGTGTGGGTGAATTTATACATTTTTCTAGTACACTCCTTGTTTTGATCTGTCTACCTTATTTAATAAACTTATATTAATTGTATGCTTTATGCCGCTAAAGTTCCTTCATTTGGGGCCACTTTACACAGTGACCCAGGGTGCCATGTCAACTTGTCCTTTTCTTTCTATATTATTGGGGATGTTGGCATTTACTTTTGACAACACTGAGACTCCTTCTTAACTTGTCTTGGTAGGTTTACAGTTGTGCCATACCCCTTCCATTTCTGAATGATTGCTTGAACAGTGCTCTGTGGGATGTTCAAGGCTTTGGAAATCTTTTTGTAGCCTAATCCTGCTTTACATTTCTCAATAACTTTATCCCTGACCTGTCTGGTGTGTTCTTTGGACTTCATGGTGTTGTTTCTCCCAATATTCTCTTAAGCTAGCCATACATGGTTCAATTGACTGTTCAATCAATGTAATTCGATCTATTATTTTGGTCGGTCGATTGAAAATTGAATCATGTCCACAATAAACGATAGTTTAAATTCGATTTAAATTGTCAATTTGCTCGATCGAAATTTGATCGGACCTGTTGGAAAATTTTGATTGATTGCTACCACATCGAGTGTAAATTACATACTATTCCTTGTCCCAACCAATTGTGATTAGATCAAATTAGCATACTGTTCTCTCTACTGGTCGGCAGAATAGGATGTTTCTATGTATGCTTTTTTTGACTGTAGTCAGACCACTATGACTACAACGCATAGGTTAGGTTATCTGGAGGCTGCTGTTGCAGTAATGGAAATGTTTACCCATGAACAAAATACTTGTCATAATAGGTAGTGTGCTTGAATGTGATCGTAGTGAAAGTATGACGCAGCGGAGACTGCATAGACTGCACAATTAAATAGATTCATGTTTGTGGCTGTTATGTGACAAAATGTGGAAAAGTTTTGCAAGCTGCTGTAACGTCTCTGGTGTCCTCTCTCTAAAGTCTGTAGACTTTTGTAGATTGTCGCGATGGTAGATTTTGACTGTACTTGGTGAACACTACTGGGTGAGCAGAAATACCATTTGGCCTTTGCCATAATTATGGTTGCAAGACTTTGGTTATAAGTTACTAAAAAATAAAACTTTGGTTGTAACTCAACTTGGGCACCATTACCAGAGGACGCAGCCAGGTCTATCGCTTTAGTACACTGCAATATAGTCAAGCAAAATTCTAGTTGAGAACCCACCCCTTATCTATGTACAAGAATTAAATGTGAAGCAGCTCATTGATATACCAGATTTTCCATACACCAGATTTCTCTGTCAGATTTCCTTTAGATCTCCTTTTTGTTTTACCAAAACCATGTAATATGAGGGACTTTCTAAACCATCAGGTCTACCTGTGTTCAATCACAGAGGACCCGGCACTACATAGTTGTTGGTAGATCTAAAGGATAGCTGACAGAAAGATCTAAAGGTGTATGGCCAGCTTAACTAATTAATGCTAAGATGTGATTGCATGCTATTCATGTAGCTTAAGCTAGGCACACACGGGTAGATTTGTAAAAAGATTCGAGTACAATCAATCAACGTGCACGGTCACGGTGATTGATTGTACTCTAATCTGCTTACAAACCTATTTGTGTTTGCTCAATTGAATGGGTTTCCAACCCTGTTCAATCACCAATACTTTACATGAAGAAGAATCTTCATGTTAAATATAGGAAAAGCCGGCTCTGTCTTCTTCACACAGCCGGCTGTCAGCTCTGACTCGCCCAGGCTCAGTGTGAAGGGGGCGGAGTCAGCACTCTTCACAAGCTGACTGAAGCTGCTGTGAGAGGCTAAATGATTTCTTCCCAGCTTCCATACCTTGTGAATGTGTTCTGATTCACACGGGCTAGAGGCTGGGGAGAAACATGTGGAGGTCCTGGAGGTCCCCATTGCACGGGAATCGATGTGCCCATGTGGTGCACATTGATTTCCGTTAAATTGATCCCGATGACGTCACCACGCTGTGATTGATCGGGGGTCGATTGCACAGGAATTTTCCCGTGTATGGCTAGCTTTACCCTTATAGAAAGCCATATATTTCATCTGTCTGATAATCACTTCATTCTAATGATTATTGGCTAGATAGGCAGCACTGCTGAATGGGGCCATTTAATATAAATGACACTGCAGGATGGTGCGTGTATTAGCGTAACACAAATCTGAATGGGCTCTTTGCTATTGGGAGGATTAAACTACTTGATAGCGGAAATCTCATTAGCATCACATTGATTTCAGCGTGCTACAAATGAGGTGCCTACCAACAAGCAGTTAAATATCTAAAGAGCAAATTAAACAAAGCTGGTTCTCTCTCATTGACCGGTGTATGCATGTGCCACATCCCAACAATATTGTATAGAAAAAAGAAAAAAACTAGTTGGGAGTGAGAGGAGCAGTGCCTGTGCATAAAACCTAAACACTACCTAGTTTGAGGAGCCTAGGCGCTCCAAGGGACTTTTAAGACACCAAGTAATTGATATGTCTGAAGCCCCCCATACACCTTCAGATTCCTCCATACAACTTTCATGAGACCTACCAACAACTATGTAGTATAGTGACCTCCCTGATAGAATACATAGTGATTGGAAAGTGTAGAAAGGTCCTCCTATTACATGGTTTTGGTAGAAGAAAAGTTGGTTGTACAGAAGTTGCATGGTAATTGTATGTGGTGTATGGGGGGCTTAATAAGTAAAAATTGATAATTTATTGTTAAAAATTAGTAATATAGACCATACATGATTTGTCCCACACAGGGGATGAAAAAATACATATATTCCATATCCATGTTAATAATGTACAGCAGTTCTATATTTGTATACATGCAAAGTAGTTCCTTCCATGATAAAACGGTATTGCTAGACAGACACTTTCTCATTTGACCCACACAGGGGACTGAAAAAATGCATATATTCCACATCCATGATGTACATCAAAACTCTATTGATACACAACACCTATCAAATAGGGTGGCCCCGAAAGGCCAGATCCCCCTTTCCTACCAATCTACCAATATACTAGGGTGTCATAATTGAAGGGGAATATAGATCCCTGTGTGGGACAAATCAATAAATTATCAATTTTTACTTATTAGACATATCAATTACTTGGTGCCTTAAAAGTCCCTTTGAGCGCCTAGGCTCCTCAAACTAGGTAGTGTTTAGGTTTTGTGCACAGGCACTGCTCCTCTCACTCCCAACTAGGTTTTTTCTTTTTTCTATATCTAAAGAGCAAACCAATTTAAATGCCAGTAGCCCCAAACTTTAAGCTTGATTTCTAACCAAACGGCTTATTACACAGATACGTAATACACAATACACATATGCTAGCTGATTTATGTGCAGGTAATTAAGCTGGCCATACACCTATTTATTCCTCAGCGATCATTGTGCGATCAATTGCAACTGGGTGGCGCAAGAATTGACAATCGCACACGATTGTTCAGGGAATAGATGCGCACTACCCTTGGTCCCCATCCAATGGCGAATGAACAGCGAAATACTGATCTGTCCAAATCCCAGTTCAATGAACAGTTTGGGAATCAAGCGAAAGATCGAGCCATGTATGGCGGGATTTAGACTTCTCTGTAAAGGTAGCCATACACGGGTCGATTTGTCACTGATCGATTCCCGGGAATCGATGGCACACCATCTTGGGAATCCGATTTGTGGTCAATCTCCAAAATGGCCAATTCCACAAAATCCATAGATGAGAAAGGCTGCTGCATAGAGAGCTATAGGTCGACCAAGGTACTTTGATTGCCAAACCATCGACCAAAAAAAACGATGTTGGTTCAATGTCCGATCCGATTTTTAGTCGATTCCGATTTCATTTGGTCGATCATTCAGGCATAACCCGATTGATCGCCGATCGATTTCGTGAACACACACGATGATTGATCGGTCAAAAATCCGGTGATAAACCAACTCGTACCTTTAGAGTGAAATAATGCTTCTGGACCTTTTTCCACCTCCAGCCTGCTAATGGACAGTGTAGTAGTACCAAACAAATGGACTCACCTCTACCCACCCACCTGTACAAATATGACGAGAGGTTGGTAACCAGTCTTGGTACCTAGTCAAACATGCACCCCAAATGCTCAACTGCTAATGAGATTATTATAAAATATAGTTATGGTACATTGACTGTGTTGGCTATATCCGCAATGATTCATGATTACTGTGTGTATGAAAGTTACCATGTTGTGTGTCGGCACTGCAGATCACGCCATGAGCTACTTACCTTCTTCTCCCCCCTACTTCTGTGTTTGGTCAGCTATGAGGTAGGTAATAACATACCAATGACACCGAAGCATTTCCATCATGAGAGACATGGCCAGATAGTTATAACTTTCCTGTATGAGACACGTGAGCCCAAGTTGCATGTCAGTTTAATGATACAAATGTTTATCAGTGACTGACCAGTCACCATTGCAGTGTATTTAACACATGCACATTATCATGTGTTACAGGAAGCCTATTCATTATAATAGGCTGTATAATGAACTACAATGACCAAAAAACAGACCTGCGACATTCCACAACCCTCTGTATTGCATTACCACATATTGCTAAGTGCTGCCATTCACAATATAGGTATATGCGTTAGCACACGGTTGTCAACAGGTCCTCACACTTGACAATTTCTATTTAAATAGACTGCTTGTCTTCTTATCTGTACTGTCCACACCTATCCTAAAATAAATAAAGAAATAGATTCAAACAGTATGCAGAAGCCGTGCATGCAGCTTGCTCATTCTATGTGTTTTCTACAGTCCTGAGTACCTGGATGCATTATAAAAGCTGAAGAAGCCCCCGGACAGCAAGCCTTGTTATGCAAATATTTGGATAGGATTTGTCTTTAACAAGTCACCGTGTTGGGATACATAAACATGCGGATAATTTGCACTTTCATGTCCTGCATTCCTATTTTAGGAAAAGTTAAAAAAAATATCTACACGGTGGGTTGCTGCGTGGTACGTATAACAATATCCCAGGTAGTAACTGTTGTGTAAACTATTATAAAGGACATTAGCGCATTTTTCAAAGACGCATGCACAAAAGTGTTTTCTTTTTAATCCTCTTTCTGTCTTAGAGTAGAAATCTGAAAGAGCCCAGGCACAGCAGTTAATCCCTTCTGAAGACACGGCAGTACAACAGCGTTCTTACCTTTCCCAGCCGAGAAAGGTCTGCATCACATTGATTCTGCAATGCACACTGCAAACGATAAAGAGATGACATAAAGGTAACGTTATGAGCAAGAGACGAAATTATCATATAGACAAAGAGCCAACCAAAGCTGTAACACCACAGCTGTTTGACATCAATTTTATATTTCAGCATTCAATTTATAATTGCTTTGTAATTCAGCACACCATGTGCATTTTTATAAGGAAGACTACAGTTTGCTGTGAGTCATGGACAAAGTCAAGATGGGCAATGCTGACATTTACCATTTAACGTAGGCTGACTGCCATAGGACCTGTGGGCATCAAATCCCAATACCAAATCATCTCATCTTACTAGGTAATGCGACCTTTACCAAAACTGCCCGATTCTGGGTACCCATGTGTTGTCAGTCTATCTGTAGAATTGTAAGTACCGCCCCCTTTAGGCAGACTCAGGGGCAACTAACCGGCCTCTTTTGGAAAGTTCCCCTCCATCTCACGCTGACTGGGGCCTACCTTCGCTTCCAGGCCTGGAGCAGCTTCAGCATTCCTGGTCTCTCTCACACACAGGGGGCGATGGTCCCATCACATGTGGTTGCAATCATCCCAATAAAGATTCCCGGGCACCATAGCTTAGTTGCTGGGCACTTATTGATGACATATTATTGATGACTATATCCCACAGGGGCTTCCCAGATACAGAATGATTAAAGAATTTAATTCTCAACCTGGGGATCTGTGCCAGCCCTGGAGGGGGCACTAGAGATCAATGGCATCAGGGGGGTCTCCTGCTGATAGCGGCTGTAGGCTCAGCTTCATGCTCCCCCAACACTGCTAATCCTGAGTCATTTTAGTAATTTTTAATAACTGTGGTGGACTTTCTTTCTTAAAATTTCATGATCTGACTTTGTGAGTTGATTACAAAGCCCCTGAACATGGTATCACCCCCCAAAAATCTGGAAATATGAAGGGTTGTGTGCATGCAAGTTAGGAGGCAGGCAATGTTACCCTAGGGCAGGAGTGACATCAGGTAGGAATTGGGGTTGCGGAGGGCCTGGCTTATGGTGGACACAAGCAAGGGGAGGAACTACTGATTTAGAACATTACATTTATTTTGCAAAAATAATTGTAGTGAATATGATGACCATTAAAAAAAATACTTTCTGACCGTAAGTTCATATTTATATGTGTTTTTGTACAATATAAGCTGCCATGCAGGATTCCTGGGTTCGTTTATCTAAAGCCCTTTTGGCATAACATTGACCATCTCTATTTGTCAATGATCTCTACCTTCTGCAAGACACATCTAACCCTATAATTGGCTAAATATCCTTCCAAAAACACAATAAATCAAACAGTAACTGAAACTAGTGAAAATAGTAAATCAACACCTACAATATCCATGCTAAAAGCTGTTCCAAGAGCTGTGACTGTACCTTATGGATAGCGCTGCTTAGAAATGGTTACGATTACAGCACATTCTAATGCAGGAAGGAAGGAAAATACTATTAATAGAAAATCCGCTGTCTGCATGACACCACCGGAGAGCACCTGAAAGGGAAGCACAGCCCTCCTGCGCCAACGCGGCACATTTTCCATGACTCGCTCGTTTCTCTATACTGTGATATTCCTTCCTTACCAATTCACTAAAAGCTGCCCAATTTAAAAGCACAGAGCACGGCATTTCACAGTATTCCATTACAGTGTGATGACTTGAATGGTGTTGCAGTTCAGGGGAAAATGTCTTTGTGGTGGCAGCACAGGGCGATAAAGCATAGACTACATTTTCTCCCCCCACAGCTAGTGATAACAGACCCTAAAGCTGTGGTTCCCCAAACTTTTCTGCACTGCCCAACATTTCCAGATTCAAACTTCATTGAAAAAGCAACTGCCTTTTTCTCCCTGTTATACGCACTCCAACGGTGCAGAGACATGCAGCATATAACACACAAACAAACACACACATCGTGCAGAGACATGCATCATACACACACCAAACTTGCAGAAACATGCATCATACATACAGACACACATCATGCAAAGACATGAATCATTTACACACACTTATCATGCAGAAATATGCATCATACAGACACACACATCATTCAAAGACATGAATCATCTACACACACATCATGCAGAAACATCTATCATAAACACACCAAACATGCATCATATAGACACACACATCATGCAAAGACATGAATCATCTACACACACACACCAATTATGCAGAGACATGCATAATATATAGATACAAACATCATGCAGAGACATGCATAATATATAGATACACACATCATGCAGAGACATGCATCATATATAGATACACACATCATGCAGAGACATGCATAATATAGAGATACACACATCATGCAGAGACATGCATCATATATAGATACACACATCATGCAGAGACATGTAACACATAAATGTATCACATACCCACACATTATGCAGAGAAATGTATTATTTACATAAACCAATCATGCAGAGGAATGTATCATATACTTACACACCAGTCACGCAGAGACAAGCACCATTCACACAGATATATAAATTATGCACAGACAAGCATCATATACACACATACACAATTTATGGAAAGATGTGCATCATATATACACATGCACACATACACCAATTATGCAGATACATGCATTTTCATATACACACACCACATGTGCAGAGAGAAGCATCATATATGCACATACGGATCATGAAAAGACATACATAATACACAGACCTCATACAGAGGCAAGCATCATGTACACACACACACACACACACAAATCATGGAAAGACGTGCATCATATAGACAAAAACAGACACATAGACCAATCATGCAGAGACATGCCTCATATACACACAAACACAGACACCCCAATAATGCAAATGCATTCATCATACACACACAACAGTTACTCAGAGACATGCACCATAAACACAATAACAACGATACAAAGACATGCATCCTATACATATACACATCATGCAGAAACATGCATCATATAAACACACATTATGCAGTGACATGCATCACAAAGACATACACACCAATCATGCAGAGACAAGATTTAAATGCTCTCACACACATTATGCAGATACATGCATTATATATACATAAACCAATCAGAGACATGTATTATACCGACACACACATCATGCTGAGACAAGCATCATACACACGCACAGCAGTAATGCAGACACAAGCATCATATACACACTCACATCATGCAGGAAAATGCAGGTAAATATACACACTGTTATCATGCTAAGACATTTTTTATACAAAAACACACCTCATGCAGCAACTTATAAATGTATAATTAAATTATAACATAATGATGAGACATGCATCAAAACACACACATCGTGCAGAGACATGCATCATTTACACACACACATCAATCATGCAGAGACATGCATTACACACCCACACACACACACACACACACACACACACACACACACACACACCATGCAGAGAAGTCATATACGTACACACAAATCATGCAGAGGCATGCATCATATTAACAATACGCACACAAAAAATTCAGAGACATGCATCATATATACACATTAAGCAGAGACTTGCATAATTCATGCACATATACACACATCATGCACAGAACTGCATCATACACACACATCAAGCAAAGACACACATCAAGCAAAGACACACATCATACACAGACACACACACATCATGCAGAGACATGCATTATATATACACACACATTATGCAGAGACATGGATCATTAAAACACATACACACACCCCAATCATGCAGAGCCATGCATCATTCACACAAGCACACCACTCACACAGACACAAACCTAATACACATGCACAGACATGCACCATATTGAAACAAACGGACTCATAGACAACCATTAGACATGCATCATATACACATATGTCTGGAATCAAGGTTTAGAATTTTCTCGGAAAAAGGAAGGATTTAGGCAAGGTACCCATATACATAGGCAATCTTTTATTTTTAGGTTAAAATAACTCATACACACCAATCATGCAGAGACATGCCACATACACACATCACACAGAGGCATACATCATACACACCCCAATCATGCATCATACACACAACAATATGAATCATATACATGCATCATACACACAAGACATGAATCATATACACTTGTGCAGAGACATGCATCATATATACAAACACACACCTTATATAGAGACATGGTTCATTTACACATCAATCATGCAGAGACATGCATTACACACACACTAATCATGCAGAGAAATTGTATACTTACACACTTCATGCAGAGACATGCATCATATACACACATCAAGCAGAGATTTGCAGCATTCGTGCACACATACATGACCGAGGGAGTGCTGAGAAACCCCTTCCCCATACCACACTTAATAAAACAAAAACATTAACTTTTCGAAAGTGGTTTTATTGAATAAATGTTAACATAAATTAACGGCCACAGCCTTAAATAAATTTAGCCTTAATTAGGCACAAAATAACATAAATTTGGCATATCACACCATTAATGAGAGCCAAGCAGTGCCACCAAATAAACTATATACATAACCAAAACCATCTGTACCAGCCACCAGCCCTTTTAAAAACTGGCACGGTGGGTACGTATTTTCACTGTAAATTAAACCAGGTGAGGCCTCAGGACCCCCCTTCTTAAAACTGGTGTCTGTGATTGCCCTTAACACCTGGCACATCCCCAGACCTTTTCCCATGCCAAATTTTTTAACCCCGCGGCACTGCCGAGCTCCCGCCATGCTGTGACTTTATACGCCAATACAAAAAACATCAAACACTGTTACTGTTCCAACTTCGTCCTCAGACTTAACCTTAGGGAGGGAGGGTGGGTGACTGGCGCTGAATCCAAAGAGGGCTATTTCCTGCCGGTACGGACCTAATAAAGGCTCGTACGGCCCCGCCCCCTTCCTGGCCCAAGCCTCCTGCCTATCTGTATCCTGGGGAGGGGCCAGCCACGTCGGTCAGGCTGCGCTCCCCTAGCCCCGCCCGGTCCACTCCGTACACACATCATGCAGAGAACTGCTTCTTACACATATCAAGCAAAGACACCCATCATACACAGACACACCAATCATGCAGATTCATACATTATATACACACATAGCGAGATCATATACAGGGGTACACAACTTTTTTAGTGAGCTCCTCAGATGAGTACCAGGAGATTGTGCTAGGTACTCACCGCATATGTATGTGGTCTTCCTCACTGTCTCCCTATATATGTGCGTGCACACACACACACCAATCATGCAGAAACATGCATTATATATACACACACACACACATATGTCTGGAGTCAAGGCTTAGAATTTTCCCAGAAAAAGAAGGAATTATGCAAGGCACCCATATAATCATGTACATACATACAAACACACCAATAATGCAGAGTCATGCACCCTAAAGACACACGCACATCATGTAGAGACATGCATCATATACACATACACACACCAACCATGTAAAGACAAAAATCATATACACACACCATTCATGCATAGACATGCATCATATACACATACACACAGCAATAATACACAAAAACACACCACTCACACAGAGACATGCATGCCACACACATGATGCACATATAGACACACCAAACATACATAGACATGCAACAAATACACACATCATACAGAGACATGCTTTACACACACACACACACACACACCAATCATGCATATTATATATACACACACTAACACACACCAATTATGGAGTCATGCATCATGCATGCATAATACACACAAACACACAGGCCAATCATTTATAGACATGCATTCTCTTCACCAATTGTGTACACACACACACACACTCAGATTCATGCATCAAACACACAGGAATCATGCAGAGACATGAATCACACACACCAATCATACAGAGACTTGCATCATATACACACACACACCCACACACACACACACACACACACACCAACCATGCAGATACATGCATAATCTACAAACACTAACAGCATGCAGACACATGCACCATGCACACATCATGCAAATACATGCATCATACACACACACAAACACACCAATTATACAGAGTCATGCATCATACACACACCATGCAGAGACATGTATAATACAGTGCTGCTTGAAAGTATGTAAACCCCTCAAGTGGTGTAGATGTTTCTGTTGTTT
>CM070033.1:138223388-138234684 GCA_036250615.1 Ptychadena robeensis
TTGGGAGTTTTGCCATGGATTCCCCTTTGTCATGTCATTGTCCAGGTGTTTGACCCCTTTAACCCAACTTTCCCAACACTATTGTGGCCAGAAAGGGGTCCCTTTGTTTTTTAAAATTCACCTCCCATTGAAGTCAATGGCGGGTTCGCATGTTCGCCGGGTTCGCAAACTTTTACGGGAGTTCGCGTTCGCCGTTCGCGAACATTAAATTCCGGGTTCGAGCCATCACTATTAATGAAGTAATTTTTCAAATTTTCCTATTTCTTTTTCATTTTGATGTACACAGTATACATTAGCTTAGTCTTATTATGAAGAAAAAGAATAAGGAGTAGGTAACATATTAAAATAAATAGTGACATCAAAAGTATGCAATGTTTGCTCTTTCTGGTTGAAAATAACCCCAAGAAAGTAAATATTTCAATTCTCTGTAATAAGGAATAAAAGGTCAATGTGGAATGCACAGAACTACAGATAAAAATAAAATAACTCTGGAGCCCAACTGGCTATATGAATAGACCACCCAAAATTGGCAATTATGTGCTTTGGTAAATTCTAGAGTTAAACCTCTGGTGGAGTGTTACATTAAATTTTGATCACTGAACAGCAGGACTGATCACCGCAATGTGGGCAGCAACGCCCAAATGTTTTAGGCAAATTGGCCTTTTAGGTTTGGGAGATTGTTTTTGAAAAGCAGAGAAGTTTTCAGAAGCACTCTAATATCTGGAATAGAATTACACTGGTCTGAGATGCAACATAAGTATTTTACCAACAGCAGAGTGTTTATAAAAAGTTGACAAAGATATTTTGGTAGTTTTTGGCTTTTCTACATTTTAACTTGAATTCTAACCAACAAGTTTAAATCTGATAAATTCAGGTGCACCAGCAAAATGTGTAGAAAGACTTAAGATAGCTATAATATTTCCATTTTATTGACTAAGAAAATCGATCTTTTCAAGTCATTCGATCAGGAATCAATTCCCACACCGCTGGTACAATTGAACAAAGTGATCGAAATAGAACATAAAATCAAGCAGTGATCAGACATGTTAGTAAATTTAAGTTGATCATACAGGTTTTCTTTGGTATTTTGAACAATTTGTATTCATGGGTACTATGGAGCATGCCCACCAATCTAAGTAAAGTAATCTATCTGGTTTAAACAGATCATACTGTGTGGTGGTACAATCGATCGATGTTAGACTGACACTTGGTATTTAAATCACACAAGATGATCGAATCTAAGAACGATCGTGCAAAAGTCAACCTGTGTTGTTTGATGGGGGTTGGGCTTGATTATGTTCCTATCTAGAAAAGTTTGGTAACCATTAAGTTATATCTCAAATATCTCAAAATCCCTGCATTCAATGCACAGCAACTACAGGGATTGTGGCACCATAAAGTCACTGCAAAGTGAAAGCAATGGGATATTATATACCTGTATACACAGGCGCGTCACAGCCCGCTTTGCATTGTGTGAATATTAAAATATAACAGCCTCACGTTGGTATTAACACAAAGTATTCCAAAGCCATTATCATGCATGACTCAACAAAAGAAATTCAAAAGACTCCTCAGAATGATTTGTACATAACAGACCTGTTGTTTTCTAGTTTACTTGTCAGTCCATAGGCTTAAAGGGGGAATGTAATCACCACACTAGGAAAAATTCACCCCCATTAAAACGCTCCCCAACCATTGCATGTGATGGAATAACTCATCCTTTACACACAGTGGAAGCATAGCTTTAGGCTTCAAAACTCCCTCATTTGACGTGTGTTTGACAGCATTACATTAACGCGTCTCTAAACGCATGCATACTCATGAGCACCAAATCCTGGGAAAACCATGGCAAGAACTAGCCCACATTTATAGAATCATTAACACTAATGCAATAAAGCCTAAAAGTCACCATACACAGTTTTAGTTTGTGGGCCATTTTGCACGATTCCTGTTTGTGTTTGCAGTATTATGTACTAGTGTGAAATGGCCCTCAAACTCACAACTTTATTTTGTTTTCACACCATACAAATGGAATTGGTTATAGGGCATTTCATGGCACCACATCTAAACTAATACAGAAAAAAACCAACCTTGAATTCTACTGAAAAGTTGCTCAAGTAAGGGGTGGCCAGCCCCCAGGGAACCTCCTGGGCGTTCTGCCAGAGTTATCTCAGGTTGCGTTTCATAGATCATGAAACGCAACCTGAGATAACTGCGGAAAAACTTGCGTGTCCGCAGGATCCCGATTGAGATTCTGTCTATCGGCGTATATGCTGATCCTTCTGGGTCCTCCCTGATCACATCACATATGATACAAAAGGGGCGCAATAGACCTCCTCCATTTTCCCCCAGCATGATTCCGGCACCACAGCTGACCCCGGAATCGTGCTCTGGACCTCCCTGAGAGTAGAAAATCGCTGCAGCGTTTAAAATGCTCTAACATTCTTTCTCAAAAAGCGTGCCACATGTGCAACGCTCTGCAGGTTAAAGGTGCATGTAAATCAATAGGCTCAAGAGAGATCAAATAAAACAATCTATTGATACATGTTAAAATGTATCCACCTTGGACCAAGATTGAGTCTGATGCCAAGCATACAAAAGCAGCAAGGTATAACAGGTCATTAAAACTCCCATTAATTTGAAGAGGGCTTGTGTAAAAAAGACTTGATTTCTCAGGCTGTTAATTTGCATGCACCTTTAAAGTCCCTGGTGGCTGGCCACCCCTCACTCAAGCTAATTTTCAGTAGAATTAAAGTTTTTTTTCTGGTTTTCACACCAATTATACAGAAACATTTATCATTCACATAGTGACACACACACTTCACTCATGCACAGACATGAATCATTTACATAAAGACAAATACACACAGACATTACATGCTCTCTACTCAATCTCTGCAGCTGGTTACTTCATGGTTGGTTTTCTGCTTGTCCCTCCTTCAACCCCCTAGCTGAGCCACCCCCCCCCCCCCAGATTACTTTTGCGCCCCAGTTTGAAAACCACTGGTCTAACTACATACATAGACATAGTCTAAAACTTGCTTCTTGATAGCATGCTGCAGAGAAAGATCCTTGCTCAGTGTGTGTCTTATAGGTTTATAAGTCAAATCTAGAATTCTCCACTAAGTTTTATAGGTGTCTGATCAGATTTTTAAGACTGGTAAAAAAAAAAGGACATGCATACTGGACATTCCAGTAGGGAGTACATTCCAGACTGGTATAGCTGAACTCGCTTTCTAAAAATAATACTTCCCTGGCTGGATGATCCAATTACTTCATTGCTTTCTGAGTCGCTGACTCAGAACAAGTATGCTGATGTGTTCTAACCATGCTATGGTTTACCTAATCTGTATGCTTGTTCCAAGTTCATTTATAAAAAGACGAAGTCATAAAAAAACAGGCAACCACCATTTTCAGACAGACATTTTCAACAATGGCAGCCATTCATGTATACTCATGTCAGCTGCACTTATATTGGAAATTAAGTCAAAAAGAGAAGGAGTTCTATATTTTAGGAAAAATCTAGAAATATAAATACTGCCTATTAATAGTTTAGAGTTTTTACATATGTTAACTAAATGTCACCTCCTCTGTCGTGGCACTCCTAAAACATCAGCAATGCATTCTTCATTATGCTGACTTTTAGCCTTATTTTTATTAGTGATGAGCGGTAGAGGCAATATTTGAATTTGCAATATTTCACAAATAATTCTAATATTTGATTCGATATTCGTAAAATAAGAAATTTGTGTGTATGGCCATAATTACCATTGCACTGCGATATTCTTCAAAATGAATGGTATCATTTATCATATTGTAAAAAAAACACAAAAAACATTTATCATATTGAAAATAAAGTTTTGATACATGTAGTTTTGATATATTTTTTTCAAGCGGGTATATCCACCTTTATCTACTAAGGAAGCCCTGTACCATTTGGGGCCAAAACTTTGACATCGATAGTGGACATATGGGGATTAGTGATGGCGCAAACCCGGAATTTGATGTTCGCGAACCTCCGCAAAAGTTTGCGAACCCCATAGACTTCAATGGGCAGGCGAACATTAAAAAACAAAGGGACCCTTTCTGGCCACAATAGTGTTGGGAAAGTTATTTCAAGGAACGAACACCTGGACAATGACATGACAGAGGGGGATCCATGGCAAAACTCCCAAGAAATTTTTTTTTCACGCAATAAATCTGCACGAACAACATGGTTGGTAAATGCCTGTGTGAATTCCACCTGAAACAACCTGTGAAGATCTGCTTTCCACATTGCCTACAGCTTAACAGGTGAATTTTAATTTTATGGAGGACACTGGTGGAGATGGACAGTGTGGAGGACACTGGTGATGATGGTACCCTCTGCAGAAAAGAGGGTCCAGAGAGTTCCACACTTGTGATTTATATTTTAGATGTTTTATGTATAGTATGTAATGTTGGTGTTCTCCCACACATTTCCATGTAAAGGATGAACAACCAATTTTATTAGTCGTTTTATGTATAGGTTGTCAGCACAAATAAAGACCATTTTTATTTAATGTTTGCTTTGGTAATTTTTGTTGTGCCTCTAAAGCCCCACATCTGCCCCACCATTAGTGTTCTGTTTGTCTGAATTTATAGATCGGGGCGTGGCACTCCCATAAATGGGATTTAGAAAGTTAAACTCAGGGGGTCAATTTGGTGCTTTGTGTAAACAGTATCCACCAATATATTTGCAAATTCTCAAATAGACAATATTTGACAAATGTATTTTAAATATCAAATATATTTCAAATATAATTTGAATATTCGAGCGCAACACTAAGTTTTATTGAATTTGATCATATGTACATTGATCATTGTATATTTGTCACCAAACCAAACTTTGGACATAAGATATATATATATATATATATATATATATATATATATATATGTGTCAAACATGTTTTAAAGCTTCAGAAGCACACTACCAAAGTTTTCAAACAATGGTACAGTTCACATAGTGGCAGCAGCATCACTTTGATTTAGTATTGCTGTGTTGCCCTGTTAACACATCAGAATACATAGAGAAAGCATTGAAAGTGTTTTTAAAGCAGTCCCTTTTGGTACTTACAGGTTTGGCACACAATTCTTCACTTTAAAGTGTTTATTTTGAAAAGGACAGTATGGGGGATCTTGCAACATTTCTATTTTGGGAGACCCAATGTTTTGACTTTGAGATTGCTCTAATGTATTCTTATTTAACTGGCATGTGTTAGTTTAAAAAAAAAGAATTGTAAAACCAGAATAAGTTTCTTAAAAACAAAAATATTATGAGTATGAAAACCATTCCCCCATGGCAAAACAAAATAGTATGCAAATTGGTGATGAATTGAATTGGTGCACACCACTAAATTTATGGGTAAGGCTTAGGCTCCACTATGCGTTAAAACCCTTAAAGTCAATGGATGTGTCTATACATCCGTTGGTGTTATATTTCAGCTTGTGTTGCGTTAAAATAAACACAGGGCACTGCATTGACATTAACAAAACGTAAGCCAGCTTTCATGGTAAAAAGCAATTACAAATAAACGGATACGCCACAAACACATCTCTTAACGCATGGCTTGTGTTTATTTGATCTGTTAACGCAGCGCATCCTTAACGCATAGTGGAACCTATACCTTAAATATAAATGTCACATGCATTAAAAAGTTTACTTTCAATTAGAAATTTCCATGTTTCAATCAAAAATCTGCAGGATGATTATGACTTTTTTTTTTTTTACCAGAAGTTAAATTAAAAATAACATTTTATATTGAATAACTAAAAATATTATATACAAAAAGAGTATTATCCCCTACCATATGGAATGAGCCCTACCCCATTCCTAAAGCACCCCATACACGTATAGATTGTGACCCAATGTTTTGGCCCATCGACCATGTGTGATGACGTCATCATGTGCGGTCAATCGGCCAAAACATCAGGTCGCAATTGGCCCGGGCACCCTTTGTGTGCCATGTCTGTATGATACCCCCTGGCTGCTCGGGTCATCAATTCGCCGACAGCTACGGAGACCCAGCAGCATCAGAACCCCCTCAGAAGCAGGCAAACAAGCTGTTTCCTCAGCCCCGATGGATCTAGGACATGTCTGTAATGGCTTAGATCGATTTGGCAGCCAATTTAGGCTCTTCCCGATTTTTGTAACTACCGGCGTTAAGGATTAAAAAAACTGCACTGAAAATAAATAGTAAATAGAATAATTTTATTAAAATAAATAACATAAAATGTCCCCAGCTGTAATTGATTCTGCTAAAAGGTCTCTTGATGTCCGCACTGGAGGGAGTAGAGGTCCCAGGCCAGGGCAAAGCAGAAGCAATTGCGCACAGCTGTGGCTGGGTACCTGCCTGTAAATTTTGTCCTTAAAGTGGACAGGCAGCAGACTGGCAATAGTTAGGGCAATCGCTGCCACCCCCAAAAAAATTCTGAAAGAAGGAAATCTCGCCCCTCCCACTTTTGTGACATAGCGCCAAGGCACTACATCATACAGCTGAAAGGGCACCAGAGAAATATATTGCAGATGCCCCTGGGGCTGTATGATGTTGTGGTCATCCCAACCCACGAGATTGTGACATCACAGACGCGGGACTTTCTGACATGCAGCTATCCGCAGCTGCGCTTGCTAATCCTCAGTAGGTTTCCCTTTCCTCCTCGTGCTCTCCCCCATCACATAAAAGCTCCTCTCTGGCTGCCAACACAGCAATTCCAACTCGCCCAACTGCTGTGGTGGCCACCAGAGTTGGGGGGAGCTGCCAGAAAGTGTTTAATGCTCTATGGGGGGAGAGCACGAGGAGGGGCATGCCTGCTGGGGAGGGGTGCTCTAGTACTGGCAAACCGAATGGGCAGAAGTGGCTTCGGTTCACTAGTACTTCAGATGGTGCCTTAGGGAATAAGGAAGTGAAGATTTTTTTTTTGGAGTAGCAGGTGAGTATTATGTTTAGGTGATGTTTGTGTCTTTTGTTTGCGTTTACAACTGCTTTAAGTAACATTTTAAGCACATGGAGTGAAGCAGTAATAAGTTCCAGGCAATTTGAAAAACATCTGCCCAGGATGGATCAACCGAGGACGTTACTACAGCTGTGCCGGTAGGTCTGTTGAAAGGCAGAATTTTAACCCCCAATGAGCAGATGCGGTGCGGTCAATGGACGGGTAAAATGTGGGTGATCCGGATGAAAAAACACATGATTTTCGCATGTGCTTTACTGTCGGTTCATAGTCTTAGCCTCAGGGGAGCCAAGGGAATTGAATAGTTTTTGAAAAATTGAATTATACAGATTTCAGATTTTGAACCTTGGACAAAGCCAGTGAAGCACAAATTTGTGTTCTCTTTTTGCTTGTGCCAAGATTAAAAAAAATATTTTAACAGAGTACACGAGCTGCCCATTGATGGCAACGGGACTGTTTCCACAGTCAATCGGAGCTCCAGATTCATCGGTTCGAGCCTCCGGCAAAATAATGTCAACGCAGCCCATCTGCATCCACAGGAACGTAACGGAGGCTTGCGCTGACATCAGTGGATTCCAGCGCACAGTGGAGCCCTAGCCTAACATAGCTGTAAATAATTGAAAAAGTTATTTGTTGGAAAATGTTTATATGTATTCATTTATTTATTTTTTGCTTATTAACAACATTGTTCTGGCATTTTAACAGCTTATCTGCAGTGTACAAATGATAATTATTGCTAAATAGAACATTGGCCATTTTTGTACTGCCACTAGTATCCCCTTATATTGTTTCCTATTCACTGGTTGAAAAGATTATGTTGCTTTCTGCTCCCAGGGCTCGGCTGCTCTGTGAAAATGAAGGCCATTTTCTTTGGTACATCTTAATACAGCTCAAGACTCCTTAAAAGTAATTACACTTCAGATGAGAAGTATATCCCGTTAAGAAGGACTCCTGGCTGCAACTCTGCTGCTCAGCGTATAAGAACGCTAGTCACTTTATCTGACAGCGGATCAATAGTATGATGAACGATAGGTAATTGGGATTAGGATCTCATTTTTCTGTTTCACAGGAATATGGCACTTCTCTGCTGTAATCTAGCTTTCGCTGCAGGCAGCGCATATATTAAAAAGGCATTTGGGGAAATCTGAAAGTTCCATGTTCCTGCACCAATGAAGATCTCTGAAGAGATTGGTATCCAGATCTTATTTAATGTGTAAAAAAATAATGGAATGTGCCCACAGCAGAACACCCGCATTCTCTATACTGACAAGGATGGCTACATATTGCCAGAACACCATCCCGTAAAGGAATAATTCATCAAACTAATAAATGGATGTACTGAACCAACAACCGCTGCATTCATGTTTTTTTATGGGACTTTATACAGTAATCTCAAATATTACCAATAATGATATTACTAACATGGGGATGAAGTGCCTAAATTAATGCAATTATCCTCACCAGGGGTCTACACTTGTGACTAAATGAATCCTTTTGTGACCAAAGTTTTCATGACATTGAAGCCTAGGTGAATGGACAGGATCCAACTCTTTACAATACATTTTAAGATACATGGCTTTCATACAATACACTCATTTATTATAAACTCTGCTGAAAAAAGCACAAATAATCTTTTTGTGATTTAACATCCAGCTCATGCTAGGAGAGAACCATGGATGATATCCACACTACATACTTGATAACAACTTTGATGTTAGGAGGTAGAGTAACACCCCTCCCTCTTAAGCTAGCCAGCTAGTGAATAGGAGGCAGGGGACATAAACCTTTAGATGATGGTGACATCACTTGTGCCACTCTCTGTATGTAACGAAGGTGTAGTATTAGTATAATATGCGCAGAGTATCATTATAGAATGTGGTGTAGTACTAGTGCAGTGCTTCTCAACCTGTGGGTTGGGACCCCCTAGGGGTTTGAACCAACCATTTCACAGGGGTTGCGGAATTTAAGTGGAAGAGTCAGGACCCCTCCATCATCAAGATGTGTGGGGCAATAGGAAGGACATTGAATTGCAGAGTGCCAGTTCCGGTATTCGGAAGGCATAAGTGACACTTATGGACTTAACTGGCAGGACGTGACAATTTGAGATGTCCCTTCCAGGGTCGCGGATCTAGTGTATCAGTTGGTGCAGTACAAGTATAGTATGTGGTGTACAACTAGCATGGCATGTGGTATAGTACCAATATAATATGTGATGTAGTATTAGAGTAAGCAGTATAGTACTGATATAGTATGTGGTGCATAAAAATACATATTGTACACTCTAAGATGTAGTACTAGTATAGAATGTTGTGTTATACAAGTATGGTACCCTGTTTCCCCTATGATCAGCCATCCCCATAAAATAAGCCTCCCCCCGCGCCTTATCATCGGGGAAACAGGGTATCTTCCCTGACTAATCCTGATAATGTGTCCTTTTCTACAGCATGTAAAATTGGCTCCATCAGCTATGAATACTTTTATCCCTACATAAACACATTCATTTCCCTCCTTTGTTGACATTTTTGATGTTATTCAATAAAGCTTTGTGAAAACGGAAGTAACCCATAGCAATGAAATTGTAATAATTAACCCAAGAATAAAAGTTCTCTGACAATTGGTAAATAATTCACAGCGATGTTGCTCTTTGGTGGGGATTCAGTGGTTATTCTAAGACAACATTCAGGTCTGCAGCATTCAGGGTGACCATGGATCATTTTGACCTATGCATACCTCCTACCATTAAGCTACCTTAAGGTGGTGTGGAATCATGAATTCACAAATGCAAAAAAGTTTCGATGGTTTAATTCTAATACACCTATTTATGTCTTGCCTTTCAAATATGGTGATCAGCACGATCATCCTTCACGATCTGAGATAGGTAAGTACACATATCATCTATTTGATTACTGAAGGGTTTTACATTTAGAACGCCTAAGAAGAACATCAATATTATCGATTCTACTTTATTGTAGTCTGTGTACGCAGTTCAAAGAAAGCATTAAAAAGTCTCTTTCTCACTTTACAGACTTCTCAAACGGTTGCATATACTAGTACCATTACCAAGTACATATACTAAGTACCATTAGAGTGTATAACAAGGTACAGCAAACTATAATTTTTCTTTGAATACTGGGGCTTAGATACACTTAAAAATGTGGCTTGTATGAACAATTTACCAATGCTGACACTCAGTGGTGTCTTCATAAAATTAGTACAGTCCAATGCTTGTGATGCATTAATTTGATGAAGGCACAACTGATTTTAAGGGAAATTCTCTTTGATGGATCCCAGGATAACAATATAATTCCAATAGGTTCTTATTTCATACATATGTTGGTTGGCTATATAGTCAAATGCCTACTTACCCAACAGCACTACTGTAGTGACAGGGCACCACAAGTTGCAGGTGATGTCCCCTTTTAGACTCCAACCCATGATTCCCCAGGGCTGGGAATCTATTTAAGTGAAGGGACGGCCCCAGGTCAGGTGCTCAGTGCAGGGCAGGACCTGATGGAGGTGTTGTAACTAGGCAAGCTCTCCAGGCAGATGGAGAGCAGAAAAGCACACATTTATCACCCAAGTCCCAGTTACTTCCAGGCACAACTGTGCTCACAGCAGAGCACCTGCACCAGAATTCTGGGAGGATGGATGCCAGCCTCCGCTCCCTGGACCACACCAGTGTTGCAGTGGATGGACTGCCTGCACTGCTCTTGTGTCTGTTACCTTCAACATTACCTGGGTCACGCAAGTGCCTACCACTCCTGGCTTTGCAGTCCAAAAGTCCACATAGTCAGATGCTGTAAAGGAAGATTACTTCCACCTGTTTATGTTGGCAAGATCCTCATTGGGCCTTGGTGTTTGAATAAAGTTCCTTAGCATTGTTAAGCTGCCTCTTGTTGTTGGTTGATTCCTAAACCTTACACTACCAACAGCAAAGTAAATACCTGGTACTTATGGGCACTAAGGAGCATGTAATGGCATTAGCCCAATGGTAATGGTACTTGGCCCAAGAAAAGGGTTGTACTCTCTGAATGGGGAGTAACTCAGAACCTATACAAAGATTCCTTAGTTTTGGTATCTTGACTGTAGAAAGAGAGTGAGGCGTTTAAAATAAACAGAGGATACGAGAGGGAAGTGGGGGGGGGGAAAGGCATTAAGCCTATCCTCCATTGCCCCTCTCAAAAGTGGAGGCTGAACTCCAGGACTTTAAGGGCACATATAGATTACCACAATTCTATAAAAAACAGCAATATTTTATTAACATTTTGCATACATAGTGGAGGAATATTCGTGCAATATTGCAACTTCCCATATAAAAATTAGT
>CM070033.1:138245086-138291014 GCA_036250615.1 Ptychadena robeensis
AACCCTGTACACGCTAGACCCCCTGCACCCTGTGGAACCTGCGCCAACACTGGTGACCCCCTCGGGGAGGTAACAGTCACGGTGTTACAGTAGTAATATACATACAAATTGTGCTTAAACGTGCAAAATTTACAAAAACATTTAAAATATGTAAAACAATGGCTAATTCCTCTTAAAGCCCAAGGCAAATGCATAGAGTTTGAATTTGCTGATATTTATGCTGATAAATAAAATAGCTGCAATGTACTGTAATCAATTCTTTCCTTGTACAAATGACAAACTGTGTCCTATGAAAAAAGGTATAATCATGTGGTATTTAACCCCTTCTGGCTGGTGTGATGGCAGATGTTGCCATTGTCAGAGTGCAGCATTACCATTATCATTAACCTAGCTAATATGAACATGAATGTTCAAGTATTTTATAGGGTGATTATAATTTGTCCTTTTCTTCAACTGTCCTACTGTGTACTGACCTGTTACATGTGCTTTCTGTGGGCCTGGGGGGAAATCTGGTGATACATTCTGGTGATATAACGATCATGAACTGCTACAACCTACATTAATTATTATATGCATAGACTTTACTGTAATGTGATGCTCAGGATTTGCATTTTAGAGCCCTATTTTATTTTTCCTCCTTTCCTCAAAAATTATTTGATACCTGAGATTTAAGATATTCCATTCAAAAGACTAGGATGGTTTTCACACTGCATAAATCCCATGAGACTTGAGTAATCTTTACTTGCACCCAGATGGCACTGCAGCTGCTCTGCAAAAAATGGAACTGCTATTCATTGGATCATATAGTGTGTCTGTCCATATAAACTGCTTCATTACATTTCATAGCCATTCCGAGCCATAGGATAACACTAAAAGCACTACGGGATCATATACTATTATTGTAAGATAAGGTAATGTACCATTTGGCTATGCCTCACAGACATGCTCAATGTCACACCGTACTTGTGTAATCTACAGCACAGTCCATTGTCCAGTAAAAGCAGCACATACTGTCCCACATAAAACTCAAGATGCCTATCCCAGATCCAAATGACTGAAGTAATCAATTATGTAATTTTGCTTAGTGTTTTAGGGGAATGACAATTCAGGGGAGTGCAATTCAGTCTAAGATTCTGTCTAAGAAAGATGACAGTATTTACAAATATATACGGTATACAGTTGGATAGAGTAGCCAGAATTTATTTCTAACATTTCCCCGGGGTTGGGTGGTACCAGAAACGTTGCTGAGCGGTTGGGTAGGGGATTAGGTGCTGGGGTTTGCCGGGCCCTACTGGTCTTTCTAAAAGAAGAACTGCCCTGCTCAAAACACAAAGTAATTATTAAGATGCAGGTAGATGGCCATGGATCCTTTCAAACTATAAGTTAAACTTATTAACCATAGTTAGGTTTTCAGCTTGAACTACAGCCTAACGCATACATGGTCCCTTAACCTCCTGAGCATTCTCCTTGAGTTATCTCGGGGTGAGTTTCATTGATCATGAAACTCAACCCGAAATAACCTAGGGGAAAATTACCTGTCTGCCGGATTCCCCCTCTCTGCATAAGCATTGTGAGGAATTAGCTCAGTAGCAGGGTGTGGGACTGCCTGGGGCAGACAGGACACAGGCACAGCAACACGAGGTAAGTAGGTGAAACAAACAGGTGCTGTTTATTAACAGCTACAGTCCATCAAAACATAAACAAAACAACAATCTACAGCCACACAGGCTGTCTTACTGTGTCTTGAAGCTCCTCAGACAGACAAGCTCTGATCCCAGGGTGGAGCCTCTTCCCAGAGCAGGCAGGGCGGTTATCTTCCAGTCTAATGACCAAGCTAAGTCTCACCTGTGCACCTCACTACCCCAGGTAGCTCGTCTTAGACTGCTCGCCCTCCGGTGGTCAAAACCTATACTGCTCTGTATAGTACTTATACCTGGGACAGATGTATGCCCCATCCAGAACACAGCCTGTGATCTTATGGGGCTTCCTGTCACAGCATATACGGCGATGCTTCTGGGTCCGTCCTGATCACTTTACCAGTGTGTAGGCGGCACCATAGACCTCCATGTTAATGGAGGGGTGTCTCTTTTTGCCAGCACGGAATCGTGCAAGGAACCTCCAAGTAAGCTAGAAATTGTGGCTGCATTTTATATGCTCCTCCACTATCGCCTGTGCACAACGCTCACGAGGTTAAAAGATATTATGGGAGAAAGAAAGTACACCCTCTTTCTTTTCTAATTACACACAACATATTTCACAATGCCAATATTTATTTAACAAAATTAAGCTAGAGTAAAGACAACAGAGAAAGTAGAGAAGTACAACCCCTTAGTCAATGCCTTGCCTATCACTATAATTTCAAATAATGGTTTTGTATATGATTTAAAGGACAAATTCTGTCACAGTCTTCTTTAAAACATTACTCTATTTTATAGGAGTTTACAGCCATTGGTTTATGCTCAGCTCTTTTTCGGGTCACAGCATTTCAATAAGGTTACATTTCTGGACCTTGACTGGGCCATTGCTATTCTTTTCTGTTTCAGACACATTGTAACTGATTTAATTGTAGAATCGGTGATGTGCTTGGGATTTTTGTACTGTTAGGGCTTGTTTCCAATAGAGCGGTTGGCCGCGGATGGATGCGGTTTTAACCGCTTCGCCGTGTCCGCAGCTGACTGATCCCATCGAAAATACAAACGGTGTTTCCACTAATGCGGATGTTTTCTGTCGCTACCAGAGGTGACATTTGCAAATGAGATTGGTGCTGATATTGCATAGGTACTGCTGTAGGGAAAGTATGAACTGTAGTGTGAACCAGGGTTAACAGGTAACACGCAGATTTGTTTTGCAGACTGGTGAACTCCTCGCCCCAAAACTTTTGCAGGCTTTACACTACCTGAGCGGCAGCACCCCTTGGGCTTTAAGCAGTAATTGCTATATACAGGCCTCTCCTGATATAATGAAGAAATGTCAACACACACACACAATTGTTATAATGCAATTGGCCAGTTTCACCCATTTCCCCATTGTCATTATGGGGTGTTGTGTGTAGAATTCTGAGGGAAAAAAATAATTGAACCCATTTTGGAATAAGGCCGTATAACAAACTGTGGAAAGAGTTTTGCGCTAGGAATACTTTTTGGATGCACTCTACACAGTCTTTTACAAACCATGATCTCAGGGACAGGACACAGTTCGTAGGGTACAAACATTACTTTAACCCTGGTGGAGAGGTGCTGATATCCTTGTAATAGTTAGTGGAGATTAGTCTCTTATCCTGAGGTCTGTAGGGAGTCTTATTTCCTCAGCCCCTAGTCCTGTAGCTAAGTAACTCCTTCAGGCATGTATACTAGGCCCATCTCCCACAGGGACATTCTGGAAGATGACACAGCAAAAGTATTAATTAAAGACCCGTATTAATGTAAAGAAGGTCATTAAGTACTGGGATGTGAGCTACAGCAGTACAAACAGGTGAAAACTCACCCCAAGCTACATTCTGGGAAAATGCTGAGGAGGTTGAAAAGTGATTCAAGTGATGGTCATTCATATTGTTGAACAAAATTAAAACAGAACTCCAGGTACAGTAAATAATTTTCCTTCAAAAGGAGATACTAAAGGTTTATAGCTAATTTTACAATTAAGGGTACCAAAACATGGTTTATCTTTCACTCCCTGAATACACTTCCACAACTATAAATTCAGTACTCTGGGTTCTTACACAACATTATGCAGTCACAATGTTTACCATGCCACTACTTTCATGTGATTTAGGTTAATTTGTTGTAGATGTGATGTCTCATACTGCCATATTTTCTCATTCTAGTCACATGTCAACAGTGGAATTGTTCCTGTTATTGTTTTAATTATGACTGCTGTAAGCTTATATTGCTTCTGTAGCAAACAATTACTTTGATAATTTTATTTAAGCTTGCCTTCCCTTGTTAAAAGTGTATAATTCATCTGAACTGCATATATGTCTTTCATAATGTAAAAGTATTATTCTACCCCGGGATTAGTTTCACACCTATATAACAAATTGCTGGCTTTGAAATACTAATAAACTATAAGGAAAAATACAAACAATAATGATATATTTTCTCCTGGGACATGTTTTGTGGCTGGTAATTTATCAGATGTCTATATAGGAATCTAATATGGCTGCTTTTTTACTGCCAATATGGTAGGTAAAGCCTTGACCAAAGCATGATTACAATGACAGAGATGCAGAGGCTGACACAGTACCTACCTTCTGGAGAAAAGACTTTCTGGCTCCAGTGTTACATATCTGGCTATTCTGCTCTCTAAAAATACTTTCGTGGACTAATACAAACAGGTAATATATTGTCTTGCATAATACCAGTTCCATGTTAGTCACTAAGGTAATCTTCTTACTTTATTTACTAATATATTGATGGTGAACAAGATTCAGAAATTTAGCTTTTGTGCTTGATTTGTATCAAATTTGCATGCTAATTAAAAATACTATATATAGTATATTTCCATATACCATATACTATAACCAAAAAAGAGGCGGAATTTATTGTAACCTCAATTTTCTGCTTTATTAAGTAATGCCGCCACTTTCTCCAATAAATCATTTTTATTTAATAAATCATTAAAATTATAACATTAATGCTCATATTAAAATTTAACACTCTATTGGTTTGTCTTATAACATAGTGAAGACATTTTTTTTCTGAAGATGGAAGGCAGAGATTGTATGTGGATCCATTCAAACAAGAATTGTTATGTGGTGATACCCTGTGGCCTTGCTGAGATCATTGAACATCTACATCGTTTCAAAAAGGATAGCTGCCTGGAAGCTATGCTGATAATTTGACCTAAGAGACACTGTTGGATTGGCCATGTGACCATTTTTTTCAAACAAACAAATATTTGTTCAACATTTTATGGTGAAATAACATTTATACATAAAATGAGGTTACAAATGGGAGAGGGAAGGAAGGGAGCAAGGGTAAGAAGGTCCATGTGGTACATTAGCATTGCATTATAACATTGGTTAAGGATAAAATGGTTTGGCTATGTAGTAATTTCCAGAAAGTAAGTAATCTACTACCCATGGATTTGGTGTACTGTAAAAATAATAAAATAGATAAAATTAACACCTTGACCGATGAAAGTAAATTAAGCGATGTCGATTTAGTCATGAGATTGAATTTTACCATTGCAAATAAGCCATGTAATTTCCAATCCCATCTCTTTGCATTTGTTTAACAGGACAATTTTTGTGTTTGATGAATTATAGAATCAAAAGTGAAACTGCTCTTTAAGGAGATCGGAGCCCCGGCAGCACAAACTCACTGATCTGCTCTGTTCCGGTGGCTCCGATCTTCTGAACTGGCTTCTGCACTGAAACTGATCTTCCCCCCGGAGTGACGTAATGATGTCACATGGGGGTGGTGGGGGGAAATTCAAAAGTAAATACTACAAAAACGGTTTTCTATGGAGAAAGTTTTCAGTGTGATTCCCCAGATGTGCCCTTTTGAAATTAACCCTCTCCCCTGTCACCAGGTCCATCACACCAGGGGAGAGAGGGTGCCAAAGGGAATTGTACTGGATACAGTGATAACTGTATCCAATACAATTCAAAGTAAAAAAAAAAACACAAACACATTTCCAATTGAATTAAAATGTTATTATAAACAAAATATAAATAAATACTGTTTTGAAATCTATCATACAAAAGAAGTATTTTAAAGATTGTATCATTGAAATTATACCTTTTTTTAAATCATTTTCGAATGTAATTTTTTTTACATATTTGAGTGTTTCAAACATTATATTCGGGTGGGTCTACTAGACCCTTGTATGGACATATTTGGGAAGTCACAGGCCTACAACATAAAAAAAATCCATTAGAGTCTATGGTGCGCTTTTGGTACAGAAATCTGGAGCGATAGGGAGGATAAGATTGCCAAATTGATGTCAGCACTTGTTTACTCAGGAGATACAGGGGATAGAATCCTTACAGAACTTGTGCAGGTTAGACCAGAACACTGGTGTTGAAATGGCAAAGTGAAAAGTTAGGTAAGCTTTTGTGACTTCAGTCATTTTCAATTTTGTTTGTTAATGTCTGTTGCATCCTTGTTCATTTATTGTGCCAAGTGACGTTTCCAATGTCTTTTCTCATCCTTTTCAGAATTATCTTCAATCACTGGTAACCTTTTTCTTATTGAGAGCAACACAAATGACAGGATCACCATTTCATACCAACTGGAAGAAAGGCAAAATCATTGTTGGTAATCTGTACACAAATCTAATAGAATGCATACCACCAAATATAGGTCTGTATCTCTGTGTAACTATTCTCATTATTCTCAATTATCTTCAGAATATGTTTATCACTGCAACCAGAGATCAAAATCCTTAAAATTGTGGTTAGAAAATGAAATAAGCTAAGGACAAAGCTTTGAGGATGTGAAACATTCAAGGTAATTTATACTTGTTAACCTTGGAGCTTTTTCATATTTAATGTCAGTATATGACATGCAGAGATAGTCATATTGCACACAAACCAAAATTAGAATAGCTCTTAGCTGACTGATGAGAAAATATAATCTTTGCTATCAATGAAAATTCAACACTTGGGGACTCAGAGTTATTGCCACACAGAACTGTTACTGAGATGAGATCAGAGGTCCGTGCTGTAGGCATAAGTATTTTGTTTACCTCATTGCTTTACATTCTGTTCAAGGCTCTTTATTCAAATTTTTTCTGAAAGTGGAAAATTCTGGGTCTGACTGAATGTCTAATTTAGAGTATACAAATTGTCTTTGAACTGAACAGTAAAGGGTACAGCAATACAAAGAAATTAGACATAGCAGTAGTCATATCCAACTGGTAGCAATCTGAGTGGTGTTTCACTTAAGGTAGAACACTAGTGGTTGATATTGAAAATTAAACTTAGATTGAATTAAAACTTGATTTTGACAAATCAAACTTGAAGATAACGAATGTCTTGACTGATATTTGATCCATATATAAACCAAATCTAGATAAGCAATCAATAACAGGAAAATATCACTACTTTATTGAGTTGTTTATCAGTGTATGGCCAACCTTAATGTTCCTCAAGACATTGTATGACTTTCTTGCAATTTTTTTTTTTTTTTGGGGGGGGGGGGGGGGGGGGGGGGGGGGGGGGGGGGGGGGGGGGGGGCTATAGTCTGACTTTTTTGAAACCAGAGTAATAGAAATGTTGGAAACTTTTACCTGATCTCTAATTTTTTTAAGCCAGCAGCCAGGTTCCGGCAAGTCTGGACAATTTTCATATATCAGCTAAGCACATATATTTATACTAGAAAGGAAAATCTATAGGATATAAATCCAACGTCTACTGTTGCTGCACAACGAAGATGAGCCCTTCAAACTATCCACAACAATGACATTTTCAGACCTGAACCACCAACCTACATTACTTCTCCTATAATAAATAAATAAATAGTGTGGGGGAGGGGGGGATTCTGCTGTGCTGTTTTCCTAGTTGTTAATCCCTGAACTGCTACTCCCTTACTGATCACCCGAGATCCCATCTATGCTTGGCCCTATGCCTATTTAGTTGGACCTGACCTTTCTTTGTTTTCCTTCTATCTTCTAGAAGAGTCTTTGATCCTTTCCATTCCTTTCTGCATCCTATCTTTCTTTTCTTATTTTTACAGGAATACAGGAATATAGTAATATCTTTACAAGTCAGAAATAGATTCGATCCCCTATCAGGTTTAATTGCCATCTGTGTCTTTACTGGCCTTCTTGCCTTGAGCATCTTTTTCAACAGCACCAACCACCCAAGGTGTGTGAATCTTTCAAATGAGACACTTGTTTTGACAACGGCTGTAGAACAGCTTTGTTAGTTTCCACTCTGGAGAGATTACTTTTCATTACATTTTCCGTATCCAGGAGTAAGTAAAAAGAAGACTTAAGCTTTAGGCTATAGCTTCAC
Organism: Ptychadena robeensis; assembly: GCA_036250615.1. Classification (NCBI taxonomy): domain Eukaryota; kingdom Metazoa; phylum Chordata; class Amphibia; order Anura; family Ptychadenidae; genus Ptychadena; species Ptychadena robeensis. The sequence goes on from CM070033.1 coordinate 138,253,047, forward strand.
TTGCGTTCAATATAGGTTCACGTAAACATGAATGCAACAGAGGTTTGACAGATGGAATGCCCATTGACAGCGCCATCATGACGTATGACTTACGTGCCCAGGCGCATCAGTTATCAGGTAACCACTGTTCAGGAATCAAAGAATTGTACTACCTCACACCTCATGGTCAATTCTGTTATGAGTAGAAAGCTGGCTAAACATCAACTTTAAATCAGTTTTATATTCCATTGACTTGTCATATTTAAATATAGGCTGTCACTATGAGTAATCAGTACACTTTGTGGTAGTATGAAATGTTAAAACGTAAAGCTTTTGCAGTTAATAGAAATACAGGTCTGTGCTTATGTGCCAAGATCCAATCAGACCCAGAATCTTAAAGAAACCCAACTGAAATTTTTTGACCTGATTTAAGGATTGGGAACCATTTATGGACATCTCAAGTATTTGAATATGCTCCAAGTTTCAAACTGAAATCAGTCAAGAGGTGAACTTTATCAAAACTGAAAAGTATAAACATTATTGTAATTTTCAAGATATTGAAAGTATTTTATTTCTTAACACATAGATCAGACAAACAACTGTCCCATTGCCCAAGATGACATTACAGCAACATTAGATTAGTTCTACAAACGTGATATTCCTAAACACATTTCATGAAGACTTGAGGGCAGAGAAAAAACTCTGACACCTACAACAGCAGCTCAGTTCTGTCAAATGAACACAGTCAAAACTATTACAGTTGACGGGAAAAAAAATAAAAAAAAGATCGCCAAAGTCTGTTTAACAGAAGGTCATATATCGTTCTCTAGCTGCGTAATACGATCTCAGTGCTAGCTGTAGAAAAAAAAATGAAAGGCATAAATTCACACACCACATTTTAGGGCAAACTGTGAAAAATAACACAACACCTTTTCTAATGAGTGCTGCTTAAGATATCACTGCAGGAATGCACAATTTCCAAACTATAAAGTCTGTAATAAAGGAAATAGCATCACACAGATGACTCTGGGGAGGACTAGGAACTTCACACCCTAGTAGTAAGCCCCTTAAAATGATTTGGGATTTACTTGGTTCTATCACATCATATGCACATTGTAAACAGTAAAATGCTGTACAATATGCTAGCATTACCTCTATGGTTATATGGATCAAAATTTTACTGTGGAACACATTCTGGCATATTACACAATAAGACATTCTGCCATCATATTCTGTTTCAATAACCTTTTTTATTCAGTAGGGGAAAAAAAAAAAAAAGGCCTATTGTTTCATTTGTGGATAGAATAGGCGACATTGCGCCTTTTCACATTTTTGGTTATCGGCTACTGCTGTTACCAAGGCAACGAAAAGTTTTCTGTGTTGGGAGAGATTTGCCAAAAGAAAGATGGTGGTCAAAGATGGTGGTCATAAACTAAAGGAAGCTGGCCCAGTCACTGGAGCTGGTAGACTGATGTTTGGTACCCTTAAGGCTGCCACACACGCACCGAGCAGTGGCTGATTTTGCCGCTGACCAATGTGCGTGCGCGCTTGCGGCCGTCAGTCATTGGAAAAATCGGCCGCCGATCGGGGGTGCCCACATGTGGTGACAGATCCCTGTGGCCCCACAGGCCAGAGAATGGACATGTCCGATAATCTCTGGCCCATGCCGTTAGTTTCAATGGAGACCGGCGTCTCCATTGAAACTAACGGCTGGCACACAAAGGGTGTCAGCCGATGCTGTCAGCGATGGAGAGCAGCGTGAGGACATCATCATGCTGCACTCTATAGCTGATCTGTGCTGCTCTGTCGGACCCCACTCGGTACGTGTGTGGGGGCCTTAAGTATCACCCTGTGCTATAGCCACTTCTACACAATTCCAAACTGGTTGAAAATCTGAACTGCTATCTCATGATCCTTCCCTATAATAAAAAAAAATATCTACGCAGATTAAGTTTAGGCCACCAATGCCTAAGAAAGGGAAAATCACAGACCACCAATGCCTAATCTAGTGATTAGGTTGCATAGTATCAGATTTCATAGTATCAGTTAAACAAATAGTATATATTAAACAAAAAAGAAGTCAAAATGGAAAAGGCATGTGTTAAAAATATTATGATTCAATAGCTTCTAAAATCACTTTAACAAAATGATCAATTGAGGTTTATCATTGTCACACATTGTTGTAAAGGTATATATTCCAATTGCTTCAGTTCAGGTTTGTATGTATACTCATATGCATAGCTTTCTTGGGGCCAAAGATTTAAATTTATCTGGTAAACCAAATATGCAGAGATGGCCAAACAATTTTCAACAAATGGTTGAATTTTTGTGAGTTAATTGCAAACCCCCTGAGCATGGTATCACTACTAGTGATAAGCGGCATAGGCAATATTCAAATTCACAATATTTCTAATATTTGATATTTGAAAAAACTGAAATTAAGTGTATGGCCATGCATTGCCAAAATGTGGTATTTATTTTCATATTGGGATTATTTATTTGCAATGCATGGCCATAAGCTTCCCAGTGCATAGTAGCTGGAATATTCGACATTGCAAATATCCGCCACCATATTCGCAAATTTGTGAATTCTCGAATAGCCGATATTCGTCGAATATATTCGCAATTCGAATATTCGAGCTCAACACCAATCATCACAAAACTTGCTTGAGATGTAGAGAATGGTTAAGGGTATAATACAAAAATGAAAATGAAAGTATTGCTCAAGCATGTGTAATTTTTGCACAAATTAAGTCAAATCTAAATTTCTTTCCTTGAAATTTTTGGATGCAAAAATTATTTTTTTTTCAACTGTTCCCACAACCCTTCACTACATCTCCGCCAATTTTGGTGACGATAGCATGTTTTGAGTCTTTTAAATCAACTCATAAATTAAGCTAGTTGAAAAAATTACAAAAATCATTACCTCATTATCACTAAATTGGTGGAAATGTAAAGACATTCTCTAAAAGAATTATTGTCTAGCCCATGTTTTAGCTATTATTATTTTTCAAGCCAAATCAAAAAAATTCAAGTTTGAACAAAATTTTTGAAAAATTGGATTTTTTTTCCCAAATAAAACTGTTCTCTTTCCTACATCTCTATTTGTGTTGTTGGTACCATGTAATATATTGAAATTTGCACAGTTAAAGACGATCTCTCCAAATAATTCGTGTGTCCTTGAGATCAATTGGTATGAGGTGTTTTCGCTGACATTTTATGGCCAAAATCTTTATCTATTTTTCCTCTGTCCTCCTCTGCTTTGCAAACCTAATCCATGCTTTTTTCTGTTCAGGCTTTCTCCTGGCATTCCTTCCAAATAGTCTTTGCTGAAAGTCTATTTTAAATTGTACTGTCAAGAACTTTAATATTTAACATGCTAAATGAGTCTGTAGAACCTCAGATGTAGCTCATTGCAGTTTCTATTACCATGACCTTGCAGTGAATTTGTTGGATCATCACTACTGGGGAAATCATAAAAAAAAGTCTCTCATTGTAGCATGATAAAGTTTTAATTGTTTCAAAATAACTTTTCCCAGATCGATGGGCAACAGCAATTGTATATGTCTTTCTTCCTTGACATAATGTTAATACAAACCTAAATGCCTTAGCCCAAGTAAATTTGATTGGCATCCAATTCTATAGGGACTCATTGACTTACAGTTACTATAAGTGCCGTTAATGTCCCAGGAGGCCTTGACTCCAAGTTTGGGTGGGGGGTAGTTGGGGTCTTTCTTCTCCCCTTCCCTCATTTTAGTTTTAGATATATGCAGGGGTGCACATAACTTTTTTTTGCGAGCTCCTCAGACGAGTACGAGGAGATGGTGTTTGGTACTTACCTCATATGTAGTGCCGTCTTCCTCACTGTCTCCCTCACTGTCTTCCTGCACGGTAGATTCTACTTCAGATGGATTTCCCTGTTCCTGATTGATCCTCCGATTAGCTGTCTCCATCCACAGATCACCAGCTGGCTTTGGGTCTCATGCAACTCTCACAGTACAAAACAGTTTGAACCCCCAGATCTCATACCTCAGTAGTACAACCCTGAAATTTTCTGGGTCAGTAACTATCCCCTGAGACTACCTGCAGTCCACATGTCAACCTTTCATAGTCCTATTCCAACTGTTAACATTGCTTTCTCTTGTCAGATTTTACCCATACATATGCCTACTGTGACATTCAGCCCCCAGATCTCCAACACCCTTAGAAGACCAATCTTTTATTTTGAATTAGTAATTTGTATTCCCAATTTCACACCCCTAACTGCAACCTTTCATAGTTATTACGTTTTTCAATTGAAATTGTATACATTTCACAATAAAAAACTGAAACAATTTTGCCAATCAAAAAATGTAACTTTTACAGTAGTGTATACATGATAAAGTGAAGTTGTTTGTACAGCTATTTAATGTGGGAGGGATGCCGATTGTGCTGCGGATCTCTCCCCACTATGGCTGACAGCCAGACTCCTCGTGTGCACCTGATCGCTACGGCCGTCCAGACACGGAGGGCCTCTAAGTTGTTAGTACACATTAGAGCTTTGTAACAATAATGCACTCTTTAGTAAAAGGCACATGGCAGCATGTCTGGAGTTTGCCAAGAGTCACCTAAAGGATAGAGATGGTCAAATGTATTTTTAAAATTTTTACAATTTCTACAATTTCGAGTTAATTGCAAAGCCCCTGAACATGGTATCATCACTTGCTGGAGATGTAGAGAAGGGTTGGGGGTATACTACAAAAAAGAAAGTATGTCTCTAACACAAATAGTTTTTGCACAAATGAAGTTCAAATCAAGTCAAAATTTCAGAAATCGGAATTTCAACTTTATTTTTTAACTTAATTTATGCAAAAACTACATGTGCTAGAGCAAACATTTAAAAAAAAAAATTTCACAACCCTTCGCTACATCTCCAGCAGATTTGGTGATGATACCATGTTCAAAGGCTTTGCAATCAGCTCACAAAGTTAGCAAGTCGAAAAATTCTACCATCTCTACTGAAGGACTCTCAGAGCATGAGAAACAAACAACATTTGTCTGGGTTGATGAGACAAAGATTGAAGTCTTTGGTGGGAATGCCAGGCATCACGTTTGATGGAAACAAGGCGCTGCTCATCACCAGAAAAATACAATCTCTACAGTGAAGCATGGTGGTGGCAGCATCACACTGTGGGAATGTTATTCAGCGGCATGAACTGGGAGACTAGACAGGATAAAAGGAAAGATGACTGCAACAATGTACAGAAACATCCTGAGAGCTCTTTAACTCAGATTTGGGTTATGGTTCATATTTAAGCAGGACAATGACCAAAAGCACACATCCAAGATATTAAAGCAGTGGCTTCAGGACAAGTCTGTGAATGTTGAGTGGCCCAGACTTCAATCTGATGTGTTAAGTTTAGAATTCTGAGGTACAAAATGTATCTAATCCATTTTGAATACTTGTGAATACTCTCCGGATGCATTGTATTACTCTCTGTGGTAAACCTTCTGAGCGTTAAAGCTGTGGCACGCTTTCTGAAAAGGCGCGCCATGGACAGTTACATTATTGTACATTTTTACATTATTGTACATTACATTGTAATCTGCCGCGATTCTCCACTCTCCTTCAACCCCCCCTACAGACCGACGCTGCCTCCATAGTAGATGGACATAGCGGTTGATGTTCAGATTAATGGAGAAGGCAGAAGAATGGTCGGTAGGCGGTTCAGGGTCGGCAGCGGGAATTCAGTAGAAATAGCAGAGAGGATTCAGGAGATGCCACTAGATCAGAGTTCAGAAGCTCAATAATCAGCAAGGACCTGGTGCAGGAGGCTGGATAGTGAGTTCACTGGTGAGTATCCCTGAACATAGCTCAGGGTCAGTTTGCGCGGTAAGCAAACTTACCCTGAGCGGTTAATAGCTTTCCTCTTTAATTTTCTATTCTACTCCCCTTGGTACATTTTAATTTTGTGCCTGTTTCTGTCATGTAAGTTTTCATTTCATATATCTAATATGTGTGACTTAAAACATCTTAAATTGGATTAAACTAGAATCCATTGTCCATGAAACCACATTTGGTAGCAATGTTTCCATCGAATTAAGTGGTCCTTTAAAAAGTGGCATTACTGGTATACTTATTTGCTTCAAATACAAAACCATACAGATGAACGTAATAGTGTTAAGAAATATTATTATAAGAGCATATCTTATTATTTGTATCATAAACTAAGGTCTGTATGCGTAACTTGTGTACCATTCACAATAATATGGTGTGTTGTGAAAACACTTTTTTTAAACAAAGAGAGTGTTGTACCGTGTTAGCCATCGATAAATACAGCAAGTTTGGAGTTCAAGTGATAGCGTTTCTTGGTTTAAGCCTGAAGAAGGGATCTGCAACATCCCGAAAGCTTGCTTCTCTAATGACTTTAGTTAGCTAATAAACTGTATCACTTGAACTCCAAACTTGCCAAACAAAGAGAGACAGCTTAAAGTAAAAAAGTTGTTCCTTTTTCTTTTCTTCGATCACATAAAATAGGCAAATGAGAAATGACAAAAGTTATGTTAAATAATTGCATCCAGTCAGTGAACCCTAGTTGCCAAAACATAAATATTGGCAATTGCAGTTTACACCCCTGGCAGACCAATTATTTTATGGAACCTCTTCCTAAAGTGGTATGAAAAATTTCCTGCTCTCCCTCCCTCTTCATATTCCTAGTATCACCCCTACTTCAGGAATGTGATAACCCAGTATACCTTTGCCTGTAATCTGATCCATGCATGATGAGGGAACCTCCCCTCCCCTAACATCAGAGTGGTGGGTCCAGAGATAAGCCTACATCAGGATGCCGACAATGCAGAACAGAGTCAGCACAGCTAGAGGAGGCGTGGCTTGGGGTTACCAATATTGGTAATCGAAACTGTGGCAACTCAGGAATACTGCTAGGAGGGTTAACCAAAGCATCAATATCTTGATCTTGGTGTATTGTCTTGAATAATAGTGTGCTGGGTTGGAAGCCAACCAAAGCTCCATTAATTAGAGTTACCATCCTAAATAAAAGAAAAGGGTGTACCTGCAAACATTAAATTTAAACATAGATACTCTAGCTCATTTTTGTAAGGCACTTACTATTTTTTACCCATTTAGGTACATTCAAATATATTCTATATCCCTTTACAGTATTTTCAGATTAGCTTCTTTAATTTGCTATTTAAAAAAATCCTTAAATCAGATTAAGTAATGCCCACATCATTTGCTTGCTTTCATGAAGGTCTCATATTTATGGACTTGACAGGTTCAATGTTCAGAAGGGATCAGTCCATTTTTGGAGTGATTGCAATAGGCCTACACGCCTTTATCTTGCTTCTTAAAGATTTACTTATAAAAAGTGATGTCCGTGCTCAGATATGTTCACTAAATTCATGTATTTAGAAGCAGTCCAGCTCCCCCTATATCTTACAATGGAGATAATACTGGCTATGTTCTTCAGGAATTTTTTTACAAAAGTTTAGAGTTCAAGTGGCTAACTGAAGCAAGCTTTCAGGATGTTGCATATCCCTTCTTGGGGTACAATACATTTCTGAAGAAGGGATCTGTGACATCCGGAAAGATTGCTTCTCTTATTACTTCAGCCAATAAGCTGTATCTTAGTTAATTTAAATTCCAAACACCTTTACTCCGCACGGTCCGGGGAACAAGACGGATCACTTTCTGTACCGGAATATCATCTACTACCATAGTGAGTACTTACCTGCGATGATGTGTATCCATTTCTCAGCACTTTTTGAGCTGATACCTTATAATCATTACTCATTATACTGATCATGTAGGTACCCTGTTAATCAGCTGATCAGAGTTACCCTTATTACCTCGGACACATTGATACTGATCATGTAGGTACCTTGTTAATCAGCTGATCAGAGTTACCCTATTACCTCGGACACAGAAAAATAATTTTTCCTTTTGTTCACCTTTTTTATCACCTGGGGACCCTTAATTATTAATATTAGTAGTCACTGCACTCCTTTTGGCACAGGTCACTGGTTTTTATTTATAATGACTGCACACTCTACATGAGATGGGATTTTATGTATTCTTTTTGATCAATTTCACTGTTGATTTTTTTTGTATGGCCTTTTGGTTGGCATGCCATTTAGCATTATTTGCTCCTTTGATTAGAACACTTCACCTTTCTATACTTTCACACCCCATTACTATGTCACAACCCTCACTTAGCACTTACAGTCTATTTATGACTGTAAGGGCTGTCTCCCTATTATTTCTCTTCACTCCTGCACTATCCAGCACCACACAATATCCACACGCCACTCACCTAAGGGTATTCCCCCACTTTGCATAGGGGTCTATCATTCCTTTTTGCCTGTCACTACTTGTTCCTTAGTTACTGCTCATTATTCACACATTCATACACACAGGAGTAGGGTCTTCCGTTGCTGACCTCCGTGTCCCCCCGTTCCTTCACTTTGTGGCCAGTCCATCTGACAGGACAATTGTGATTGATGATTTGATTGGTGACCTGGTTTTGGTTTTCGAACCATTGGCCTACCTAATTGTGAGTAAACTTACCTTATCGTTCCCTTGGGGATCTTTTGACATGAGCACAAGCAGTTGACACATTTGCATTATTCTGTCATTACTTTCTAGTGCTATCCACTGTCAAAGAAGTGCACCCCTTGAAAAAGTGCTACGAAACGCGCGTCGGAGTGGACTCTATCGGAGTATCTTCCGTGCCTTTTTCTCCACTTGTCTTCATCATCATGTTGACTGCTGTGCCATACATGTACTGTATTATTGTGTAATGATTCATATATGTTCCACTGGGGCACTGTCCCCCTCTTTTAAATAATAAATGTATTTTTTATATCTTCTAATAATGTACCCTTACTGATTTGGCCTTAAAAGTCCCCTTGCCCTTGGTTTATCCAGGGGGAATTTCATGGATGATTCTTTTCATCCTCATTTTTTTTAATATTATTTTGGGATGTTGGCCTTTACGCTACAGGCTGTCATTTATTGTGTATTAAGTTCCAAACTCTCAGGAACTTTTTTCGTAACATTCATTGGCTGTAGATGCCACAGTATTTTCTGAACCTGGATATTATTTTATGTCTGTGTCACATAATTGTATTACTGCAATGCAGAATGTTAATACACAACTCGTGTTATCATAATAGCATCAACTCAGCTATAACTTTTGTGAGCTCAGTCTGTTATGAATATATAATATGACTCCTCCCATATGTAAATAACTGTGCAATAGCTGGGTAAATTGATGCTATTTCGATATCGTGAGTTGTGTCTTTATATTTACATTCTGCTTTGCAATAAAAAAAGATGTGACACAGACTTATCCCTCCTCCAATATGTAAATAGCTGTGAATGGGTAAGTTGTTTGTGCCAGATTGTAAAATGTTGTTCTATATTGCATAAGTGATCATAGGAATACTCTATATCTATCTATGTCTAATCTGCAATCTATTGACCTAGATTTACTTAAAATTTTTTGCTATCTATATTCAACTATTTTATAGTGGTTTGGTCATCCTCCTCCTCAGAAGCTGCCCTAAAGGAAACTGTGACTTTGGGATTTGGGAACCAGAACACTTTAGTTGGGTATTATCCCTCACTTTGCTTGGAAACACCTTAGAGGCTGAAGAAAAAGCAGAGACCATGATTAAAGGCTGCCATACAAGCACTGAGTGGCGGCCAATTTTCGCCGCTGATCAAGGGTGGCCACATGGGGAGACAGATCCCTGTCGCCCCACAGTTCGGCCAGCCAGAGAATGGACATGTCCGATAAGCTCTGCCCAATGCTGTTTTAATGGAGACCGGCGTCTCTATTGAAGCTAACGGCTGACACACAAAGGGTGCCCGCCGATGCTGTCAGCTCTGGAGGGACGTCATCACGCTGCACTCCAGAGCTCATCTGAGCTGCTCTGTCGGCCCCCACTCGGTACAAGTGTTGGGGCCTTTAGTGTATTTATGTCTTGACCAACCTGCATAGTCTGCCTTCTTCTAGACTAGTTATCTTCTTCCACCACATTTACGGGTTGTTTCCATTATACGTCGGGACCCCTACGCTAAGCGTATACGCTTAGCAGGGGTCCCGACGTATCCCACAGACTTTGCCTGCCGGCGGATGGTCTGTTTACACATACGCCGGTGTAAAGGCTGAACGTACTCGACTACTTTCAGCCTTACACCGGCGGATCGGCTCAGCGCAATGAAGACAGACCTGTCCGCCGAGCAGGTAAGTCTATCTGTTACGTTGGGACCTCCCGCTAAGCGTGTACGCTTAGTGGAGGGGTCCCAACGCAATGGAAACAAAGCCTAAAGATGACCAGAAACTATCCAAAATGTACAAAATACAGCATATTTATTGGTCACATATGATCTTGTAATCAATGATGGATATGAGATCTGCTTTGTTTAATTATATAACACGTTTTCATTGTGAAAGATTATAAAATGCATGGTCAGTGGCTTTGGAATTATATTAAAATCCAACTGGTAACATTTTGCCCCCCAAAAATACAACCATCTCTAATTATCCACTGGTCAGCTTTCCCTCACTACCTTAAATGGTGCTTTTCACACTACACCCACATTGGGTTTATAGATGGGGAGGGAGAATCATCTGAGAACTCTGCAAGGATGCTAGAAGGGGACCATATTTGACTAGAAGGGGACCATTTTCTCTTTGCATGGCATGAAAGAACTGCTGCCATGGCACACCGCATCCTAAACTACGAAAGAAAAAGACATACTGACCGTAGAACACTACAGAGACATGGCATTTATCTTTCCTAAATTTATGCAAATAGCTGGGCATTTTGTTTTTTTTAAGTAGACCTGTCAAATAATTTTTAGTGATTGACTTGTTTTATACAAATATGTGTTTTGTTAAAAGTACCACAAAGCCTTGTAAAATACCAATGCTCTCTAGCTGTGGCAATTTAAACAGGTTTATAACCTGAAACGCCTTGTGAATCCCTGCCTCGCCTCAGCCTTCCCGGGATCTATCCATTTTGCTTCCAATATCCTGTGGTTAATGCCTTACTAATTGCAATGTGTCACTTCTACTGGCAACAATTCATTGTGAAGCAAAATTACACTTCACAGTTCTGCTTCCCATTTCCACCCCTCTTTCAACTCAGGTTATAGAGCTTATAAAGTCAGACTGCAGTTTTTAATCAGTACTAAAGTGAGATTTTAACCTAAAGCTAAGGAGCTTGTACTGAGTTCCAGGGTTTGCACATTTGCTGTTTTTTCATAAGATGGGCAATACAATTGGAGGCAACACAATACTTAAATCTGGTAAAAATAGTGATCAGCAGAATAGGCAATATTTTGGCCTTATATTCCATGTAAATTCGCAAATTTGACAATTTGTGATCTCATCTCCAGTAATTTTTACTTTTGTTGCAAAAATCTGCACTTGTACATGTGCATATTGTAAACCCAATGTGTGTTGTCATGGCAACATCTAGTGGCAGAATGTAAAATTGCAGCTGCAGTGTAATCACCACATGAGACAACATAAAAGTAACTCACTGCGAAAATCAGCACATGTTCATGCGAATTTTACAAACACAATGCATGGTACTTTCCTTGAAATCTCGAATATTTGAGATTCTGAAGATATAGCACTATATTCAAGATTTTCACAAATTCTCCAAGTGCTGATATTCAGAATATAAATTTGCAATCAACTCTAGTTAACAAACGTTTAGAATGATGGCTGGTAAATCTAACTGCAGGAGTTTGTATACAAATATTATTTGCAGGCTAGAAAAAAAGTTTCTAAATTAAAAATTTTCCCATAGTGACTAGGTTTTGTTAGAGCAGGATGCATTGAACTTTAGGAAATGTTTAGCAAGATGCTCCTGTGTGGTCAAAAAAGTCCCAAAGTCACTCCTTCTATTATATGATAGAAAGAGTAGTAGTTCAGGATGTGGTGTGCCATGGTAGCAGTTCTTTAATGCCATGCAAAACCCAGAGAAATTGGCCACCTTCAAGATCTATTAAACCAATGGGGGTGTTTTTTTGGGGGGGGGGAATCGACCAGTTTGACTTGGAATTAATTATCACCAAACCTGGGGTGAAGATGTAGAGAAGGGTCCAACTGCAAAAAAAAAATAGCTCTAACACAAAAAGTTTTTGCATAAATGTGTGGTAACATTATATACCACATATGTTGTAGTGTATAATGTTCCCACAACCCTTCTCTACATCTCCATCAATTTTGGTAATAATCGTATGTTCAAAGGCTTTGCAATCAACTCACAAAATCAGCTAGTCGAAAAAATGCGACCATCTCTATGAATAATGAAGAAAAACGTGGACAGTGAGTAAAAAGGTACTTAACTGGAAGAAGAAAATTGTGTTATGTGAATATGTACTATTACACACAACATTTAAGTTGATAGGTTGCCATACACATGCAAAGCAGTGTATGGGCTACTTCTTGGTGTGAAGCCATCATCACACACAAAGCCAGAGGTCTCACTCATCAGCAGTTTGGTATGTGAACGCTTCTAATAAGATCCCAGAAGACATTTAACCAATCTTAGATTTATTATTATTTTCAGATAACCAGTTCATCTAAACAATATTTAACCTCTCTGTTTTATCTGTGAAAATCTTTACCCTGCAGCCATAAGCGCAGTTCAGTTTTCAAAGTCATCACAAAAATTGTCAGCATCTCCATTCTAAATTATGTTAGTGTTAATATTATGGCCAACATCCAAGATTTCTTTTATCTTGTGAGAACCTGGACCATATTGTAACTAGGGATGGACCGAACTGTTCACCGGAGAACAGTTCGGCGGCGAACGAGCATGTTCGCCCATCCTCTCGCCGGCGGACAGTACGGGTGTTCGACCCGCCCCGTTCGCCGACGAGAAGAAGATCTAAATTCTTCCTCCGGCAGGATCAGAACCTGCGAGATCGTGCCGGAGGAAGAATCTTTTCACTACAAGACCGGGCATGCAGCCGGTCTTGTAGTGAAAAATCCGGCTTGGAGCAGGAAGTGACGTCAGTGATGTCACATCCTGCGCCCGTAACCAGGAACTATGCGTTCCAGGTTGCGGTCCAAGGACCGGATGTGACGCCACTGACGTCACATCCGTTTTTTCCAATTCAAATTCCCCGCCTAGAGGCGGGGAATTTGTATGTGTCCGTGAACAGGGCGGACGGCGGACTTATTTAAAAGTCCGACCCGCCCGTTCGCGGACAGTAAATGGCGATGTTCGCCCATCTCTAATTGTAACCTGATGACTCTGGAATTGATGCAACTGAGGGCATTTCAAACTACATAGCAGTAGTTGTTGTAAGATAACAACCATTTGTAGAGCTAGGCATGCCCCTATGCTATCAAATACAAGTTACAGATTTAGTTGTCAAGGCTTATAGTTTGGCTAGTGTTGTGTTTTTTTTTTACACATTTCTGTAATTATTACATTTTGCAAAAAATAACATGTAAGAAATAATTCAAAAGCTGTGGTATAAATGCTATCATAAGCTAACATAATTATAAATAGTTCTCATCTCTCGAGATTATATATAAAAGTTATTTCAGGAAATAAGGACAGTGATCAGAAAGCCCTGCCTTCTTGACTTCCAAATTCCTTGTAATTTAGGGTTATCACCGAATTGAGTGCCAGGTATTAACATAGAACAAATAAAATATAGCCTGTCCATCTTTTAATCTTTATAACAATGATATTCACATTTTAAGTAGGGAATTTTGCATTTTAATACTTTGTTGCTGGTATTGTTAATCATTATTCAGGCCATTAAATTGGACAACAGTCGATTAGGGTCAATTTATTTAAGCTAAGGCTTAGCCAGGAGAGTTGATTTCCTGTTGACAAGAGCCACATAATAGAAGGGCACATGGTTTAAGAGTTCATAACCATAATCAAGACACATCTCTGGTTAGGCCCTCAATATAATAAAACCATATCAAGTGCAAATAACAGCATATTATCCATACAGTGTGAATACAGTTATTCTTAGTCACAACTCCGACATGTTTCGCTCTCACAGGTGTCACGGAGCAGCAGGTGTGGACCCACTGTGCCACGTGTCCTACCTCCTCTAAGGCCGTTTTCTAAGTGATCCCACTCATTCTTCACAATACCCCTGATGGTGGGGATAGACTTTCCTGAGGGGAACACCAGTTTGCTACCTCTGGAGGGAGGGTAGGAACACGAGGCAGCTGGTCCAGGGGACAGCAGGGAAGGCTCCAGGGACACAGGTGTCATCAGCCAGACAGTGTAACAGGGTGGGCAGCGCAGGTACAGATCAGGTAGCAGGAGAGTGCAGCAGGCAGGTTAGGGTTAACAGGTATCAGTCTCAGAACACAGGCAAGGCTCTATATCACAGGAACAGCAATGGCAGACAGTGCTTAGCATAACACAGAGATACTGAGGCAAGGCTGAAAGGGCAGGGTTCCTTCTATAGCTGCAGGAGGTCCACTATTGGTCAGCCAGGTCACATGACAAATACCTTAAATCCCAGGAAATGACACGCGCTGGTGTTTAAGGAAGTGTGTAGAAATTACATAATCACCGCTGAACAGGGCGCCCAGATCTGCAAATGGTGATGATTACTAATAACATTTATTTACAAGCATGGCCCAAAATTCCTGTATTTTGCGGAAAGATCATATAAGATGGTAAAAGGTATGTTGTTTGAACTTGACAGGAGTTAAAATTGTCCTATGAAATGAATACAGTTGGGTTCTTTTTAGAGACCGTAGACTTGGAGCTTGTATTTCAAGCCTTTCCCAACCATTCTTAAGACCAGTTAGTGTCTCCTAGGCCTGGGGATCAATAAGCCTGGAGTATATGATACAAAATGTATACAATCTAAAGTGTCGGTTGCACCCAGAAATCCTTAGTCATGAGGGTAATACCCATGCCCGTAAGGGTGGATTTTGAGGCAGATTGGAACGTAATATAAACAATACAAAAAAGCGTGTATATGTGTTTCAAAACAGTACACAAGTATAATGGTGAACATAAATGATACAAAAGGTACCTCAAAGAACGGTTGAATCATGCTACCTTTGAGACTCCATAACATGATACCTAGATGATCACTGCCCTGAATCCCGGCAGGTGCATATATTAGCATCACAAAGCAAGATGCCATCATATGTGGGATGTGGTGCCAACTAGGACAGTTTGATGCCATGTGATAAAAGTTAAAGTGTGACAGGGACATTCCACCTGAGTCAGTAGGGTATTTAAGGGTGTGCCAACTCCAGATATAAAGATAGTATTCTATCAATTTAAAATTTTCAAGGGGATATACAGTGGAATTTGCCATGTGTGAAAAATTTAGGTAGTACAATCATTTTTATTTTATTTTAATAATATGATATACCACACATAACATATTGGGAGTGAAGCTAAGTTGGTAGTAAGATTTGAGGTTTTGAGTGAGATTTGGTCTATAATTACTTTGTTGTCCTTGCTAGAGGCTCAGATCTGATATGGTAAGTCACTAATGAGGAAAAGGTCAGCTGCAGCGAGACCATAGGCAATAATATTAATTAGTCCTGTGCCCTCTGCCTTATTTTTTCTAGCACACCTTCAGAAATACAGTTCTTGTAAACATTAGTTACGTGAATCAATTCCAAAACATTTGCTTAACAATTGATCGCTGCGTGCTTACGCCACAATCAACAAATGATGTGCACCGCATTGGGTGTTTGATCCCTGGCCACTACTTTGGATGGGGATCGAGGGTGTGCATCCAAAGAAATAGCAGTTGAACAGGGATTTACCTACAGGTTGGATCCCTGTATGATTGACATTTCTTTCAAGCTGCCCATCTTAAGCTCTTGATTCATGAACAATCGATAATCAATATTTAAATCACACAACACAATTGAATCAAAAATCGATTGTTCAAAAGTCGACCAGTGCTTAAGACTTTATTTAAAGTTTAGAAAGATAATGGGTAGTTGCGCACAACCTTCAGCAGTGATTACACAGCTATAGTTATAACAGTGGCCAGAAAGGCCCTCAGTTGGTGTGTGGGGCCTGAGCAAGGATCACAGAGTAACATGGAGTCAGTATGAGGGATGGATGTTTAAGTTGTGTGTAGGTGTGCAGCTCTCAAAATGCAGGAGCAGGAAGAGATCACTTCCTGCTTACAGATACTGGGGGGCTCAATAGTAAATATTAGTTACTATTGAGCCCCCCAGTATCTGTAAGCAGGAAGTGATCTCTTCTCCCAAACCAGGAAGTGAGGTCCTCCTGGAAAGCACATGGCCCTGAGAGAGCCAGCCTTGTAAACCTCTCTCAATGTGAGTATCTTGTCTGTTGTTTTGTCTCATTTTGTTTCAATTTGTTTTACCTTATCCTATTCCACATTTTTAAACCATTTGTTGTACTAGGTTGTGCGCCTCTGTCCTTGTTCTTATTTATTTATTTAAAGTTTGCTGAAGTGTTTTATTAATTTATGAGTAGGCTTAAGTTTGGGGAACATCGATTTTATGAAGTTGGTTTTCCCTCGTTTTAGCAAACTTATCATGTTCAGCCATAAAGATCAGGAACAACTATTGGATGTGAAGACCTGGTTGTGAGTAAAGCTAGCCATACACGTGTCGGATTCCATGGCCAATTGATCACTCACCCAATTGATTCCGGCGATCTCAGCGGGAATGGGAGCTGCAATCAATCAGCCAATTAAGAGGATCCGATGGCTGCATACCACCTTGTCCGAGTGATCGCGTCCAATTGATCGGGGGCTCAGAATTGGATCCGACAGAGAACCAACATGTTGGGGGGATTCCCCCCCTGTGAGTTGGTACCCCCTGCTTAGCGCAGTGCTTAGTGGTGATCCCGACTAGTGATGAGCGACTAGGCAATATTAAAATTTGCGTAATTTTGCGAATATCCGCCATAATATTCAATTATTCGATTCCATATTCATAATCTCAAATATCCACACCTTTGGACATGAATTGCGATCTAAAAATTGCAATTGTGATTAAATATGCGCAATACAATGGAGCTCGGATATTCGTCTGGGAGAACATCCGTCATTTCTGTTTAAAAAAAATCGCATCGCGATTATATAATCTCGATCCATTGCAATGAATGGGAAAGCAATCACGTCGGATATCCGATGATATAATCGCGAAATGGCAAAATGGTGATATTCGAGCTAAATATTCGATAATCGAATATTCAAGCTCAACACTAATCCCGACGGAGCACATAGACTTTAGCAGATGCTGTGTTCAGACATCCGCCGATGCAGAGGTTCAACGTACTCCACTATGTTCAGCCCTGCATTGGTGGAATGGCTCAGCACTGTGAGAACACAGTATCTGTTGAGCAGGTAAGTGAATATGCTCCGTCGGGATCACCGCCAAGCACTGCGCTTAGCAGAGGGGGTCCCAATGGATGTGGCAACCCCCCTTAGTGTTCTTGTTTGCACAGAAGGTGTACAGTAGGCTTAAAGTCATGGTTCTATGAAGCCCACTCAAGTTCCTCTATATGTTACTATGCATCAATGTGTACTCATGCTGACATAAACAGAAAGGGACGGTCTCCAAACATGTGCCACCAGGTTGGAAGTAATCAATATTGTAAAATGTTTTAGTACACTGTTGCAAAGTTTTATGATACAGTCGACCAGAAGCGAGTTTTTATTTGAAATGATGGATCCAAAATAAAAAGAACCTGCCATATGACTGTGTGCAATCCATTGTGGCAAATGTTTTCTTTTCTTCAAAACGAAAAGTTTACAATGTAAAGCCAACTAAATCTGTAATGACCAAAATTCCAGATTTTCATCATCATGTTATAAATAGCCCCCCAAGCGTCAAATACTGGATTGATTGCTTTCCCACAGTGCCATGTTAGCAGCTGGCTAGCCAAGGATGATAAGCACATGGATTAAAGCCTACCTATGTGAAATATGCATGTGCAAAGAGAAGTGGCAGCACTTCAAGAAATACCCTGGTGTTTAGGTTAATAGCGCTCATTAGAGTATTTTAAAAAGTGGAGGAGAGAACTACAGTTTGCCAAATCTGTACAGGGACACCTGAGTAGAACTTTTTATCCACATTAACATCTAAAATGGGAGGCCTACTTAACCTGGCTGATTAATAGATTTTAAGTAGGTGTTTAATGAGCTAAAGATCATTTGAATTAGTACCACAACCTCTGCACTCACTGAAGGATGAATAATTAAAGCAAAACGATATCTAATCTCAGTACACCTTAGTGATTTTGTGAAATTGCTCAGCTAACAGATTATGTCACTTTCCTTAAAGCTTCCTCTATATACTAGTTCAGCTTCTTTTTTACAATGAAAGAAACTTGTTTTTTTTATTGACTTTGAATTAAATCTTTAGCGATCAGCATTTTCTCTTGGCTGGATGCCTCATTATGATTAGACTGACTTTTTGACTACCATATTGACTACCATATTTTTCGGACGCACTTTTTCGCCCCCAAAATCGGGGGGAAATGGTGCCTGCGTCTTATGGTCCAAATGGTCATGCCTTGGCTTCCCGCCAGCTCTCCTGTCAGATGAAATGCGGCCACATACCTCATCTTTACTGTACTGCTTCTACCAGGAGAGCACTGCTGAAGCAGAACATCAGAGAGACACACATGGAAGCGGGCAGCCAGCAGCTTCCATCTATGGGCTTGTTTCCACTAATGCGGACATATGCGGATGCGGTTTGCAGCTGCTATCGACCGCAGCCATAGCCAATGCATGGGCCAGTCTCCACTTGTGCGGCCATGCGCGGACATAAAATTTTTTTTCCCAACTGTGAACATTTCAAATTTTTGCCTTTTTTTTTCCTGTTCTAAAACAGGTCTTATGGTCTGGTGAGTCTTCTAGTCCGAGAAATACGGTATTTAAATAAATAAATTGTTGTAGATAAATTGTTATACCACACACTGTAATCAATATTCGGCTGATAAATTGGAAAAAAAATCAAAAACAATTGCTTGTTTTTCACTTGTTTACTTTAAAAACACATGTCTATGTGCGTGCTCTGCAATCTGATCTAGAAATCTAAAAATCCCATCAGATACATAGATTACTGAAACAGACATTTTCTGTACTGACCGATCCAGGCTCTTTCGACTTCAGTTGATTGAAGTCAGTAAAAGAAATCTAATTTATAAATACTCCAGTTAAGCTATCAATTTTACTTCTTGATCAAACAGAAATATCGACCTCTGTTAGCTAATTTAAGTCTCCTAAATGCTGAAACAACAATACAGAAATAAAACTTTGAGGGCTTTATACTGAATGATTCCACCACTACTTTACTGCAAAGTGAATGTGTGAGCTCTACTAAAAGTGTTATTTATCATTGCATTACATTACCCCCACCATGCTGCCTAGTAGTGTTGCTTACTTTTTCCTCTGCATGGTTTTAATGCCAATTGCCAGGTCCAAATGCTGGTTTTTAACCACCATAGGAAAGGGCTTTTTTTAAACCCCACATGTGTCATGGAGACATTTAAATATGCAAACCTTTTTTGTGAGATGGTTAGGTGGTGCTAGAAGTAGAAAGTGTGGAAAAATAGTGTGGGGAAGAGATTCAGACCATACCCTGTTCTAGTCATTGAACCTGAATGGTTAGAAAAATGGGGGGAAACTAGCATGTCTTTATTCAACAATTGGGGATTCCATAGTTAAGGGACAGGATCCTTAATGAAGGGGGTCTTTAGAGGTCACCCCGATTACTGTCCCTTTACTTAGGGGTATAATTACTAAGGTATATAAGATCATTCCGTTAATGGAGTAAAAACACAACACTTTATTGTGTTTCCCATGCAGGTGATGACCGATTTAGGTCAGACAAATGCCATTTAGATCTATTTGTTTAAGCGAACTCTGTGATTTTGGGCTGTAACTTACCTCAGGTTTAGATAGAAATGGGAAGGATTAAAACCAGGGCTGTGCATGTCTCCATGCATGTCTCCATGCAAAGTATTGGAGATTGAACGGGGTCTTTTCAACATGTTGGAACCCCGTTCAGCCAAGTTCCTTCGAGACGGCTCTATTGATCCTGCCTGAAGGAAGGCACACACGGGTAGGTTTGTAAACAGATTAGAGTACAATCAATCACCGTGAGCACGCAAGTTAATTGATTGTACTCAAATCTTGTTACAGATCTACCCGTGTGTGCCTAGCTTTAGTGTTCTGATCTTCTGCTGAAGATAGGGCAGTGGAAGGCTCCAAGAAGAGGCAGGGTGAAGGGACACTTTACACATGACTATGGGATTCCAGGGAAATCATGAATCATGTTTGAAGTTGAAGCTAACAATCTAAGTATTTGTCGCCTCAGCTGAATGACAGCGGTTTTCCAAATGCTTTACGGTTCAGTCTTGAACTATTGGCGATCCATTCCCTTCACTTATACAAGCGTCTCTAGTCTGACAACAAACATTTACTTCATTATCAGCGAGAGTTAAGGCCGCCATACACGCACCAAGAGGCGGCCGATTTTGCTGCCGACCAATGGGCGTGTGTGTATGCCGATCGCTGACGCCCCACAGCTCGTCTGGCCAGAGAACAGACATGTCCGATAATCTCTGGCCGATGCTGTTAGTCTCAATGAAGAGCGGCGTCTTGCTGTCAGCTCTGGAAAGCAGCGTGATGACCTCCTCACGCTGCACTTTAGAGCTCGTCTAAGCTGGTCTGTCGGCCCCCACTCGGTACGTGTGTGGGGGCCTTTAGGCTAGGGTCACAGTGGGCGCTGTAATGTTATGCGCTGCATGCATTTATTCTTATAGCAGAGAAGTCATTATGTTCATTATGACTGTTTGTTAATTGTGAAATTTGAAGTCATTTTTTTTAATTTAAATTTAGTAGGAGTCGGTCCATTTTTTGCCCAAAAATGTCTCAGACTCCGACTTCACAGCCCTGATTAAAACATCTATAAAAGGTAGCCATAGACAGGCCGATTCTGCCTCGATAGATGAGGGATGATGTCATGACGCTGCAGCCAATCACTCAGAGGATCAGCGGGCACCCTTGGTGTGCTAGACATTACTTTGGATGGGGATGTCAGTCCCCATCCAAAGTAATGGGAGCGGCTGGGAATTTACTGACATGTCAGATTACTGTGTGATCCAACATGCGGGGGGATACTGGTCAATCAGTCCAGGTGGGTGCACCCTATTTGCAGCCAAGTGATTGCCGGGAACGCGCATGGCGGTTGATTGGCGGAAAAATCGGGCAGGAATCGGCCCGTGTATGGCTACCTTAAGATTATTTCCTAATGTCCTGAATCTGGAAATACATTAGTTAGTAATAGGATATATAATTTAAGAATAATTGCTGTCATTGGTAGTTGTCACAGATATACTAGACCCCCTTTTAACAGGGTCTGATATGCTCTGGAAAAGTGGGACCATGAACAGCGTAGTGGTTAGAAAGTTAAGTCTCAGAAATAGCCGGGACAGAGAAAACTATTTTTATGAGAAGTTGTATCATTTAACATAGTTACCTGAACAGTGTATACTTCACAGTTGTTAATCCATTTCTTCCCATGAAGGGTCAAGTGCCCAACAAAGTGGGGTCTCTTCCCAAAAGCTACTGCAACAATCTGTGTCCCTCAATGTCCGTCCCCTTAATAAAGATTCAGATGCAGGGCGGATTGATAGCTGCCCGATGCAGAGACAATGGGAATGCTTTCAAGGGTTATGTATCCACATGGTGGCATGGACACGTTGGTGTGAAGCGTCCATGCCACCCAACCTGGAGATTGCCCATGGCTTGCAGGTGTATTGCCTGAAGATTAAGGTGCATTACCACCTGATTGTCATTTGTTTTGTGAGTTAACTGGACTGTTAACTGGACTGGACTGTTTTTGTATAACTTGGTTTAAACAGCAAATTGGCTACATAGGTATCCAGTTTTTATCAAAGTAAAAATGCAGGAGCCCATCTGAGCAAATGGCTTTTACCCAATAACAGGAAATTCTTAAACAATGAATATCACGGTAGGATCACCAGATGCTAATTTAAAATATTGAAAAAAAAATATTTTTTTACACTAATAAGTTATATAAGATTATATAAGGTTCTAGCAGTTGGGTTTACATATACTGTAATTAATATGCAATGCTCTCAACAGGAATCAGTTTAGATCTGCAAACTCCCGCTATAAAAAAACATACCTCAGTCATATCAGGAAGGTGACACATAACATGCAAATGTTTTATTTTTAGTGCCAGATTTACAGGAAACAGCACACATTTCCTTCGCATAATATCTTTTTTTTTTGCCAGCAGAGCTTTTCGCACTCCAGAGCGCAATGCAATTAGGTAACAAGTCTCTGCACGTTCTATTGGAAGTCACCAGGAAAAACTTTTCACAGTGTGACAGAGTGCATTTACATCGATTATTAGCCATGTGATTTCACTCAATTACTGTACTTAGTTGCCGTCTAAAATTTTACACAAACTGCACCACACTCCAAAAATCAACTCCACAGTGTGAAAATCTCCTAAAATTCATGAACTTCTGAAGCATAAATAAGCACAAGGAAAGCAATATGTGATAAAAGTATAAAGTATTTAGATGTGTGTTTTTGCATTTGCATGTGTACATGTACATACATAATATATATCTAAGTGTTTGGTAAAAAAAAAATATATATATCTAAGTGATTTTTTTTGAGGCTAGATGGTAAGCAGGTTCTGATAGCAGTAGTAGGTCTTTCCATTAATATTTAGAAAAAGTTGTTCCCAACAGATATGATTTATTTTGCAGAGAGATGTTCAAGGTATTGTGGGTCCCCTATCCCCAGTCCTTTTTATGCACCTTCTAGACTCCAAAAGGAGGGTCTCCAATAGTCTATAATGACAAGGATGGTTTTGTCTCTTCATAAACACGCTGCATTGGTTTTCATTTTACATCATCAAGCTCAAATATAATAGCTAGCAATGACAGCTTGAACCAGACTATGACTTTGCTTGTCTTCTTACCTTTCCTGGAACTGTAGTCAAAACACTAAATTCCATTGTTTCCTGCTTCAACACAACCATGGACTTTCTCTACCAATTCCATTGTATTCCTATAATAATCATTCCTCTAGGTTTGAGGCATAGACGATAATGATTATTAATTTTTCAAATATAAGGCTAGAAACAGTTAATATAAATACAAGGCTAGAGAGAGTTAATATGGTGCAAACCTGCTAAATCAGAAAAAACAGTGATGAAACAATGTTCCTTTTAGTAGTGCTAGTTGTTCCTTTTTAGATGGCTAATTAAATAAGACTGAAATTTTTTTCTCTCCTTTATCAGAAATGCCAATGACCAGAGTTTCCTGGGACATTTCTAAATATGTTTGATTTAGCAATCAAAACCCAGGGCATGTTAGTAATAAGTGTCAGTGGAGACTAGTCCTTAATTTTTGATGCATTGGAAACATGCCCATTTTTTTAAATAAACCAGTACCCACAGGTGTGTCAGGATCTCTTTGTAACGCAGCTCATCATTTTCAATGCTGCTGACTACATTGCTCTGTGTAAACATGAGTCAACGTTCATTGAAATTGAAAATGCATTTGACACGTGCCAAAATGTGCCCCTTCCTTTTCTGACACATTATTGCCAAAGGATTGTCCTTTTTTAATCACTTTAGCCCCACATGAAAAAATTTGTCTTATACGTCTTTAAAAACGTGCATGCATTGGTACTTAATGCATGATAAAGCCCAGTTCTAAGTAGGCCTAATGGATAAGACACGTTCAGTTTAAGAACATTACACTATTCTAGTATTTAATCCATCTATCATTAATTCCTTTTTTCTATACAATTATAAAATAAATAAAATGATAATGATATAATACAGCTTTTAGACTCATTGACTCTTATTTATTTATTTAGTATTAAGTTGATTGTTTGAAAAAAATAAATTTTGTGGAAAAAAATTGATTCCAAAAAATTTGATTGAAATCTAACATAAAAATCGTTTGAGCAGCGATCGAACCTTGGTAATTTTTAGTCAATCATTTAAGTATGTGACGAACTTTCTAGATAATTAGATCCAATCATACTAGAGATCATGTGCACAGAGCTAAGAAAAGGAATCAATATATTGTAAATCAATCACATTATGTGGTGGTAAAGTGATTAAAATATAAGATGATGATCGTATTTTCACCTCCTGGGCATTACGCCCAAAGGCTCACAGAGTTCTTCTAGTGATGCTGAAGGGGTCGGAGGGGGGGCACTGTAGACCTTCATGTAAGTGGAAGGGGCATCGCTTTTCCCCGCACCCCAATCAGATGCTGGCGGTGTGTATAGAGCTGGGGAGAGAGCGGGGAATTGCGGTGGGGTACACTGTTGCCTCCCTGGCCCGTAATGCCAGAGAGGTTAAGTTTACCAAATGAAAAATGAAACTAGCCTAAGGCTACATTTACACTGTCATTTCCTAACAGTGATAGCAGCCCAGGCGTTCCTGTCTGCGAGCACATGCGTTCAGTGGTCATTTAGAGAACGATCCTGTGACAGGGAAATCGGGGGAAAGCCTTAAAAAAACTACTGGCAGACGCCTCATGTCATGTTAAGCAGTCGGTTGTGCTAATTGGCAGTTTACTGGGCGTTTAACAACCAACCGTGTAAACGAAGCCTTAAGAAGGGTACACACATTAAGATAAGGGCCAGATCAATGACCGTTTCAAGCGCCGTGCGTGCTCACTGCCATCTATCTGGCCGATATCATATGCGGCCACCCCAGTTTTCAAGCGGAACCAATCAATCCTGCTCGAAAACTGTGATATCGGACATGACCATTAATCATGACCAATGTCCATTGCTTTGCATGGAAACTGCGGGTCTTCATGCAAAGCATCGGCTGAGATGGAAAGAGATCAGAGATGTCTCTCCATCTCCGCCGATATCTAACAGCAGTGTGATAACACCATCACACTGCTGCAGGGAACATCGGATGGCTCAAATATCGAGCATCGGTGGGCACCCTTAGTGTCAATGGGGACACCGTGATCTGTCGCCCCATGTGGGCACCCCCCATCGGAGGTCGATTTTGACTGCTGACCGACGGTCGTGAAACCCGCACGCACATCGGTTGGCGGCAAAATCGCCCGCCGCTCGTTGGGTGTGTAGGGGGCTTTAGTTTCTGATTTGATAAAGCATCTTGACATCTTATCAACCCATCAAACAATTTATTTAATCTGTGTGACTAGAAGCACCACTTATCTATTACGACCTTGATATTTTCAACCAGATTTTGTAGTATAGAACAGATTACTTAATCCACAAAGTTTTATTGTTCTAGTTAAGGTTCTAGTTAGGGAAATATTGACCAAAGCAAGGGTTGCAAATTTACATGGCTTCATTCTGATGCCATCTTTTATTACTATGTGTCATAAAGCAAGCATCATAAATCAACCATGTACACTAAGGTTAAAGTTTGACTCTATACTATATGCTTTCATTGCCAGCAAGTTAAGTGAGTACTTGGGGCACTTAGGGTGATGGGGTAATGAGGGAAATAAGAACAGTATGTGAATTAGTTTTTCCTGTAAACATGCCTTTGTTGCTCATTTTTATGTGGATTGGAAACAAAAGATTCTAAAAGTGTGGAATCTTCAGTAAAGAAAGATCGTGTTCATACTTATATAGTCTGCAAGAGTGTAGCTTCCTCAATACAGAGTGTGGCAAGTGCCTCCGAACAGTAATAACATCCGCAGCAATGAACTATCAATAATCTCTTGCCTGGCGCACGCTGAGACATTTTATCTCTGAACAGTTGGAAAACACATTGGGGTTTCTTGCACTGTGCCATCAAATCTGTGTTCCTCCATGTGGATCCTTTTCTATGTGAATGACTTGGAGCACAGTAAGAAAACAAAACTTGTAGCAAAATATATTAATTGCTGTATATGTTACATAAATCAGATTGTACGCTCTTGTGTGTCAGGCCCTCGACACCTTTTGGAACAGTCTGCATCAATCTTTGTTATTATTTGTATGTCATTTCTGTCAGTAATTATTACTCTTCATTGCCACTTTCTTCTCCTCTCAGACTCTTATCTCTGCTAACTACATTATTTAATACAATAAATTATTTCATTTGTCCCTCTAATCACTCGAAAGAGCATGTAACTGACTCATTTTGCTTTAAGTATCTTTGATGTAAAGTGTACCAATAATACTTTAGTCTCCCATCTACCACATTGCTAACAATTGCAGAGTGTTAAACGATTTTTAAGCCGCATATCATTCCAACATCTGGTGGTTTAAGGGGGTTGATGATGTTTTAATTACTGTTATTGCACCTAATAAAATAATCCACCACGCATGGGAGACATGTGATCCAAAATGC
The DNA here is from genome assembly GCA_036250615.1 of Ptychadena robeensis. Taxonomy (NCBI): domain Eukaryota; kingdom Metazoa; phylum Chordata; class Amphibia; order Anura; family Ptychadenidae; genus Ptychadena; species Ptychadena robeensis. The sequence goes on from CM070033.1 coordinate 138,279,380, forward strand.
CTGCACCCTAAGTCCAAATGAATACTTCCTGTTATGACAGAGAATTTAAAAAAGAATTGGAAATAGTAATACACAAATATCAGTGGCACTCCTAGCATTTTTAATTGATGGCAATAGAAAAATGTTACATTTCATTGCAAGTAGTCAAAAATTAAAGAATGACCAACCCTTCTTTAGAATTGTATGGCATGGAATCTGTGTTATGTTATACTTCTTCTACTTCTTTCTTCTCTGTCCTCATCAACTCTGTAGAAGATAGTCCTCCCCGCATACTAACTTGGTGTCTAGTGCAGTGGGGGGCAACTGAGTTGATGTGGAGGGCCACAAGTGCGGCCTTCGGCATCACTAAGGTGCCGCACATAACATGTAGGACCGCCAAAGTTGATTAGGAAAGCCGGCTCAGCGTGCAACCACTACACATGGTGATATATGGAATGCCCCATATACATCAACAAAGGTTAGGTGTCTCATAGATATTATCAAAGTAGTCTAGTGGAAGCATAGGCACTTTCATGTATGCCAATAAGCGTGCTCAGCTGGAGGTTCAGCGAGTCCCTCTTCCCCTCTTGCTGCTCTAAGAAGTTCCCAGGCAAGGACGTGTCGGTGGAGGGTCGCTGAACAGGTGAGTTCCTATGCCATATGCATTAACAGGTTTTGGGGGCCACAAGTGGAGGACTAAGGGGGGGCCGCCGAACAACACCCAAAGGGCTGCAGGTTGGGCATCTGGGGTCTAGTGAGTTGTATTAATAAGATTTCTGTTGCTTATGTAAGCACCAGCATGTTATATGGACAAACTGAATGTTACAACATATGCACTAACTCCCTGAACAATTCCTATGAACAGGACTTAACACGTTAGAACAAATTGGATGCAAATGCAAGATTTTTTTTATTCTATGGACTAACTAGACATGGGTATAATGCTTTTAGGGTACATGCTTGTTATCAAAATGTATGCATTTTTAAAATTAAATCTGTAAACCTAATTTTTTCGACTGGAACTCCATTATTGTATTTTCACCTGAAAGGATGCGGTGATGAGACTACCGATTTAAACAGGTTCCCACACTCTTACTGGTGTCTAGTAAGTTTACCATCCTTGCAACTCCTTATAATATGTTCTAAGAAGGTAGGGAAGATACCCAGGTTTTTTAGCATACATAAATTTTAAGAAATATGTAAGTTTATGTGATTTTTTTTTTACCATTCTTCCTAAAGAGCATGTGTGAGATCAGGTATTGTAGTTGGATGAGAAGTTTTGGTGTTCTGTATGGTTGATGTCAGGGCTCTGTGTGAGCTATTCATGTTTTAACACATCAGACACATCCCACAATGTCACTATGGACATTGCTTTTTGCATAGGGGCAGAGTAATGCTGAAACAGAAACCTTTCACTCAAACTTGGCAGCATAGAATAATACAAATTTTCTTCAGAAACGTTACAATGTTTATTCACTAGAACTAAGGGGACTAGAACAATCCCTGAAAAACAACCCTAGGTAACAGCAAATATCATGTGCCATATAATAAGGCAGTGGTTCCCAAACTGGGGGGGCGGCGCAAAGGTATTCCAGGGGGGCACAGGATAATTTAATCAAATCTCATTTCTGCATTGTGTATAGACCAAAACATTCAGCCAATCAGAGCAATACTTATTAACCTCCCTAGCGCACTGGTGAGGTCCAGATTTCTCTACCAAAAGCGCACCATAGACTTATATAATAATGTTTGAAACAAACAATTATGTTAAAAGAAATAACATTTAAAAAAATAATAAAAAGTATTTTTTGAATGATAACATTTCTAAAATACATACTGTTTTGAAATCAAACATACAAAAGAAGTATTTTAGAAATGTTATCATTCAAAAAATACTTTTTATTATTTTTTTAAATGTTATTTATTTTAACATAATTGTTTGTTTCAAACATTATTATATAAGTCTATGGTGCGCTTTTGGTAGAGAAATCTGGACCTCACCAGTGCGCTAGGGAGGTTAATAAGTATTGCTCTGATTGGCTGAATGTTTTGGTCTATACACAATGCAGAAATGAGATTTGATTAAATTATCCTGACCAGAGAAACAGATGATAAACCCAATCACCTAATCAAGTTGATGTGCTTCACCATTAATTGTCTTGCATGATAGTTTTTCCCTGCTGGTGACCACTAAACACTGATGCCTACTACCAAAGATCTGACCCCCAACTACCATCATTAACCCAAAAACCAGCCACTGTATTAGTAATACAGTGACACCAATTGAGATTAACCACAGCTATAACCAAGCTGTATCCATATTTTTAACCAAATTACCAGATGTCATTTCTATTGAAGTGTAATAACTGAGATTTCTTTATCTGCTCTACTGACAAAATATTTTGTCTGTTTATCTACTGATAATAAAACAATTTATAATACCTATTTTTCCTAGAAAGGACTTTTCTGACATTGATGTGTTACATGACAGTAAGCGCCACCCCTCCCGCTAAGCCCTGCCTTTTTTAGTATGATGAAAGTATTATGGCACTGTGATGTAAGTATTGGGCCAGAACTGCACCTTGAGACTACAGTAATCTGCTCTGCCTTCTCTAATATGGTTGAGACTAGAATATTTCATACTTTATCTAATTAGTCTTAGCAGTGGGAAATCTCTCACACCAAGCTGTCTAGTTAAATTAATCAGTGTAGTAGGCGATCAACATATGATACTAATATTATTTCCTTTACACATTTGTACACCATAAAAATGTAAGTATACACACAGAAAGGAAATATCATTGTGCCTGTCCTTAGTGTGAAAAAAGAGAAAATGTTGTTAGAAGAGCAATTCTTGTTAAGTATACTTAATCATCTAATCATCATGAAAATGTTTTCTGTTGCCAAAGTAACCCCTCCTTTCCCTGAATCTCAGGACTTCTAAGCTTTCCCCTTTCAACGCTTCCCTCTCAGCAGCAGAGGCATGATCTGATTTACCCTGAGAGATCATTAATACTGACATGTGACCTATGTGGTTCTTCTCAGGAGCTCAACTCACACCATTTAATCACCAGCTCCAGAGAAGACGAGCTATATGACACTTGTTCTAATGTGACATCTGTGTCCCGCTTCAGTGTGGAGATTGGGAGATGTCCAGAATTTATTCTGTCTCATGTTATTTGCATTTGTGTCTGCTGTAGATTAATCTCGGCTTTCACCTTGTGTTCTCCTGCCTCAGACAATGTGTCTTTGCTTTGTTTACTCTGTAGCTTGAAGTGCATGCTTCATACAAATTAGGAATTACAAACAAAAAAAAAAGAATTGCGGTCAAACCCATCAGTTGATTTTCCAAAGCAATTTAAGCAGTGTTCATATGGAAATGTTCTTGTTGACCTCTTTGCCCACAAAATAGTGTCAGTGGGGATGTCTTTGAAAATCACTTGGTGTGGAGATCAGAACTCAAAGTCATTGTTGGCTTGAATTAAACTGCCAAACATGCAGATATCTCCAAGATCCCCTTGTTTTGTTGATACCATCTCTAACACCAATTAAGTAGCAGTAGAATAATGCCTGGCATACACATGCCGATAAGCGGCCGACTTTTCACCTGACCGACGGGCGTGCACGCTCGCACCGTCCGTCAGCGGAAAAATCTGCTGCTTATCGGCGTGTGCCCACATGGGGCGACAGATCCCTGTCGCCCCACAGCTCGGCCGGCCAGAGAACGGGCATGTCTGATATTCTCTGGCCGATGCAAGCCGATGCCATTAGCTTTAATGAAGACCGGCGTCTTCATTGAAGCTAATGGCCGGCACACAAAGAGTGCCGGCCGACTGAAGCAGCCCCATAATGCACCAGGATGCAAACAGGATGACGTCATCATGTTTGCATTCCGGTGCATATCGGAGCATGTCTGTCGGCACCCATCTGTGGGTGTATGGCAGGCATAAAGACTAATGGTAGGCATACACTGCTCGATGCCTGTAGGATGCGCTCAAGCTTCCTCGATATAGAACCGCAGCACTTCTGCATCATCTATCCCCTCAGTCCCCGAACAAAGTAATGGAAATCAAACAGGGTTTACCAACATGTTGATTCACTGTTCGACCAAGCTTTCTTCAAGCCGGATCAATTGATTCTCAAATTCTCTAAACAAATTCTCGAATATATTAAGAAATAGAGCCATGTACACCTAGCTTAATTCACACGGTCAGCCCTATGTTGTCCAAATGGACAATGACCTGAATACCAACCTAAAGCTAGCCACACACGGCTCAATGAAGTAACAGATTAGAGGAACATCGGGCGCCGTGCGCGCTCACAGCTCCAGATATTCCTCTAATCTGTTACTTCATCTAAACCATCCACAGTTACATTCCATTGGTCCTGTTTGAAGGAACTTGACCAAAAAAGTTTCCAACATGTTGGAAAACCTTGGTCGAAATCCATTACATTGAATAGGGGGCAGCGCTGTCCCCATACAATGTAATGGACGGACTGCCAGCTAGCTGCACACACAGGCAGCCGAGCCTTACACACAAGCTGTGTGTTCAGCTATGGCTGTGTGAAGGGGGCGTGGCCAGCACTGACCCAGCTCTGACAGAAGAGAAGGGGGGCTGCCGGAGAAGCTGGCTGCCGAGGGACCCTGGGGACTGGAAAACCGAGTCCCCATCGTACGGGAATTGATGTGCCCATGTGGTGCACATTGCTTACTGTACGATTGACCCATGATCAATCACAGCGTAGCGCAGACAACACAGGCACAAACCCATTAAATATTAATATGGACGTATCAAAGGATGTATTGGAGTTTTAGCCTTACTGACCTGTGAATTAGCCCTAAAGATTAATGGGTTTGACAAAGTGTACCCTGACAGAGCTCACCCAGATTCTTTGATTTAGGTAAGCCATCACACCCAAGAGTCCTAGCACAGATCATACCAATTTATTGGATAATTACTGGCTCTAAATCGTTTTTCAAAAGTTAATATTACATTATAAATATATTTTTAATTTTCCCGCAACAATAATTGATATAATAAAGCAGGACTTTAAGCAGATATTTAACTACAAATTAAGGTAGCTTTTTATTGGTTAAGGTATAATTAAATATTGTTTAAGTAGGAACTAACTGAATTTAGTTTGGTGTCAGCCTTTTGCAGTTTACTGTAAAGAACTAATAGAAGGAAGGAAGATAGCAGAGTGAGAGCCATGAGAGTGGCCTATGTGCTGCTGCTTTTTTGACTGTCCAGTGATAGGGTGGGGACTAGAGTGAGCATTGGCAGGGCTATGCAAATTGAAGCACTTGTTGAACAGAATTACCAATAACTTGACCGATTAGACACTAATACATGACTTATATGTATTTAACTGGTCTCTTCTACAAGACTTGGCCACTGTATTAACCCCCCTAGCGCTTCTGAGGGCACCATCTCGTCCAGCACTGTCCTGTCAGTACTGCTCTGGACGAGATGGTGATGTCCAGCGAAGAGCGGAGCCCCGGCAGCCCATACTCACCATTCTATGCTGTTTCGGTGGCTCGGAGTTTTCTATGCAGAAGACTGTTTCAGTGTGATTTCCCAGATGTGCTCTTTGAAGTTAACCCTCCCTCCCCTCCTGTGTTCATCACACCAGAGGAGAGAGAGTGCCAAAGGGAACTTTTAAACATTATTATATTCAGGATGTCTACTAGACCCTTGTACGGACATATTTTGGGAAGTCAGGTCAGGCCTACAACATAAAAAAATATGGTGCGCTTTCGGTACAGAAATCTGGACCTTGCAAGAGCGCTAGGAAGGTTAAAGGTCCATTTTTTCATTTAGTAAATTAGATATTGCAGCTTTCTAATTTGTTATGAAAACTACAGATAATTGTAGTTCTGTTACATGACACATTACTATACTAGAACTGATATTCATATATAATTGATAATTATTGAGACGATTATTTTCAGCATTTAGGAAAATTAGAAATTTTGAAATTAAACAAAATGTAGCAGAATCTACACATAATTATTTAATTTTACAGCACTCTGTTCTCCAGCTGTAACAGATATTTCTAATCCAGTGCAAGCACTGAATGAGGAGTGAAGTTTTTCTACCCTGGCGGTTTCTCTCCTTCACGGCTCATTTGAAATTCTCCCATGTGGAGCGCTGACTGCTAAGCTTCGTAAGTCTGGAGCGGTTTCCTTCCCCTGTTGCTGAGCTGTTCTCACTACAATCTGTGGCCAGGGAGAGACATGCAATCACTAGAGAGTCTCCAGGGATAGAAAGAAGAGGATGTGCGTGCTTTTGTCCTGAGGACATTGTACATTGCCAAAAGACCCTAATTTCCACTGAAAGGACTGAAAGATGTTTTGTTCCCGACAAAGCCTCGAAGGGCAGCCAAACAAAGAGTATTATGCATGCCATGTGCTCGGTGCAAGCCTCGCTTGTGATAAAAGTGCTTTGTACGATGAAAAAACAAGGTTGCACAAACATCAGAAGTCCCGTGTGCTGGCTGCACTGTGGTCTTAAAGAGTAACTGTATCACCAGAGAAATCACAACAGACAAAGGTCTAAGACGGTCTAAGACAGTCTAAGTCACTTTTTGTATTTGGAACGTGGAAGTGCCGGTTTAAAGTGTCAATTTCGCATTCCAAATGCTGGAAGTGACACTCTGTGACGTCACTTCCCATACGATCAGGTAAGTAAAATTTCCCCTCTTCTATTTTCCAACTCAAATTTGTGATGATGATGGTCAGGGTGGGAAGTTGAGAGGGAGGGGACGTTACTCTCCCTCGTAACTTCCCACCATGCTTCTGGGCATCAGCACTGCTGCTTGTTAGCAGCAACTCTGAAGTGTTCAGTGAACACAGCAGCCCTGCGAAATGGCCGACCCCAAGGGATTCTGCCCCACAGGTTGGGAACTGCTGGTCTAAGAGATTAATTTAACCTATCCCTCTTGATCATGTGGCTTACTTTTTTATCTTAATTGTAAATAACCTGTTATTGTCGTTTGTAAAAAAAAGAAAAAGATACACATGGAAATAGTCAAATTAATTACATTTATACTGTATTGTTTTTTGTAATTAGTGCCCAATACCCCCTGAAGAAGTGGACACATTTCGTGAAATGCGTCGGGAGTGCTGTGCAAAAAATGGGAAACCTAATTGATGTTGCTTTCATATATTGATATATTCAATATACAATTTTAACTTTATTTATTAAACATTTACTACATTGTTTAAGACCATTGCAGTGACAGTGCCCTGAGTTTCCAACCAGCGTATTCTTTTTGTATACCTGCACTGTGGAAGGTAGGCCAGGCATGAGAAGGACAAGGAACTAGCCACCAGTATCACCAGTAGACTACCTCCATCTTTACTGGCTTACCATTTATTCCTCCATGTTATGCCTCTGTGTTATCTTACTTAGGTCATAAATCAGCAGGTATATACAATTGCTGACTGTGAAAAGATAGAAGCAAAGAATGCTACAATACTCATTGCTGTTTATGGATTACCCCCAATGACATCTAGTGTCTCCCATGAATTACTAAAGCCTGCCATACACACGCCGATGTGTGTAGGCAGACTAGTCCCGATATCTTCTGGGATGCTAACGTGATGACGTCATCATGTTAGCACCCCGTTGCATTATGGGGCCCCTTCAGTCGACCGGGCACCCTTTGTGTGCCGGCCATAAGCTGCAATTAAGACGCCGTCTTCATTGCAGCTTATGGCATCGGCTTGACCGATGGCGCGAGCGCGCAAGTCCGTCAGTCAGGTTAAAAATCGGCCGCTTATCGGCATGTGTATGCCTAGCATAATGCTTAGTAGGGGAGTAGTAATGGAGAGGAGGTGAGTGCTGCAACTAGACCTGCTATTGCATTTTTAACCCATCCTTAAGGACTAAAGTCAAAGAAGAACATTGCCTTTTGTCCAGAGCTGAGCTCAAATTATCAGCTGGTTGATGATCAATGTCAGCTGGTTGTTTCTTCTCGTTTCTTGTCAAACAACATATATAATATATAATGTTGTTAAGGGACCACAGATTAACACAGTTCTGTTGCTTATTTATGAGAATATCAATGCAGATTTGAATGGAAACATCTAGATTTACAAATCACCATCCTTAAATGTGTATTTTGTGGTAGCTGTTGCTTTATACTGTCAAATATCGTAATGGAATTGGGTTGTGCAGTTACTGCCAAGTTAGGGCCCAGTTTTTTGGCTTGAAAATAATTCCAGTTCAACCATGAACTGTTCAGGTAAGCCTTGTAGTTAAACTTGAAAACTGACAGCCATTGCCAAAGTGCTGGAATTATAGCTGTGCAATGCCTTCGCTCCCAGGTGCCCAATCAATTCTTCAGCGGCCCTCCTCTGTCCTCCAATTGCGGCTAACTGTTCATGCATAGGGCATAGCAACTCACCTATCCACTGATCCCCCGCTGACACATCCTCGCCTGGGATCTTTTTAGAGTGGTAAGAGGATGAGAGGCGAGTGACTCGCTCAGGGTCAGTGATCCAGACGGTGTCTAACCAAGTCCCTCTCCTCTTTCTGCTCTAAGAAGATCCCAGGCAAAGACGGGTTGGTGAGGGATTGGCAGACAGGTGAGTGCTTATACTCCCACAATCACAACAAATGGGGGATGATTGTATAATCAATATATGCTCCATAGATATCATTAAAGGTTTTGATTATATATATTACACAAAATGTGCTTCACCATACTACAGCGTTCACTAATGCTTGAATTTAAATTAAATCAAATTTTAATTAAATTTTTAAATAATGTCTTCTAGATATGCATGCTGTCATTTTTTCATTATAAAATGCTTGTACAAGTCAGCACAGATTGAAAATGTTATGTGCTGCCCTTTAGTGATGCTGAGGGCCGCACTTGTGGCCCTCCAAATCAACTCAGTTGCCCACCACTGCCTTAGCTTATGTACAAACTACAATCCAATCATGGGTAAATATTGGAGGGTATGTAATCCCTCATCATGGATGGTAAGATGGTAAAAACTCTGCTAGAAAAGGCCTTATAACTTTGTGAGTAATGAGCTACAGTTTGCCCCTGAAAAACAGAACGTGTAAATCAGAAAATTAATGATGTGTAAAGATCCAGGACAGTGCTAGAGCTGTGTTTATTTAAGGCTGCCATCTTGTGTTCAAAGCAGAATTGCTATAAAAGGATCAGTAACCGAGGAAGGAAGGAATTTGATACGTAACTCTGAAGAAGCAAGACACACTTTTGCGAAAGCTGCTGTATTTTCTTGATGAATTCCATTACGGTCATGCATGTTTTTTTTTTTTATTGTCGCATGGATCATTAAAAAGAAACACAGCAGTTATACCTATAAATGTTGTGTAGGCTGTTGACTGCTCCATGCTTTTTTATTGATGATTCCTAAATCCAGGTAATTTTTTTATACTAGAATAATGTGTAAGATTTAGTATTAATGGTGTCCTCTAGCTATATTGGTGCTCCAGGACAAACTGTCTGATCAAAAGGTCCATCAAAACAAAAGGTAAACCATTGGGAGGTCAAAGAATTTCCATTTTTACCTGTTTTGAAATTGTTTTACATAATATTAAAAGTCCAGTAATAAACCTAACCTAACCTGCGCATTCTGTTATCTGGGAATTGTGTGGTCCTCAGCAACCAGACAATGAGTTCTTCAGCCTGTGTCAATGACCTGCGAGTAAAGGCCACAACATACATACAGATCTGCACAGGTCAGCTATGGAGTGCAGCGTGATGACGTCATCACGCTGCACTCTCTCGCTCACAGCATCGGCGGGCACCCTTTGTGTGCCGGCGGTTAGTTTCAATGGAGACCTCCATTGAAACTAACAACATCGGCCAGAGATTAACCGACTCTCTGGCCGACCGAGCTTTGGGGTGACAGGGATCTGTCGCCCCATGTGGGCATCCCCAATCGGCGTCCGACCGACGGCCGTGAGCGCGTACGCACATCGGTCGGTGGCAAAACCAGCCGCCGCTCAGTGCGTGTGAAGTGGCCTTAAGGCAAGGTTTGGTAATCCTTTGTGGCAGGGTGACGCAGTAGGAGAATAACTAGGAAACAGGGCCAGAGTGTTTTCAACCTATGAACCACGTTCATAGGTTAATTGTATTATCTGCTAAAAAGGGAAAAACTACAATTGTAGACATTTTTGCAATAAGTATCAACGTTGGCCACTGACTTAGTCCAAGTTTAAAATTTTGGGAATAAAAATGTTGCATTAAGAGGCTTTAAACTTAATAATGCAGATATGGAGGTATGGGGCACTCTAGAGCTATATGGATAAAAGGTTGTTTCTCCTTTTATGTAGAGAAAAGATTTATCACAAAGTGTTGAGAAATCTGACTCTGTAAATCTGTAGTAGCCGTGTCATGGGTGAACCACGAGAGCAGTGGACCCACCGTGCCACTAAACAAGCAAAAACCAGGGCGCAGAGTCTAAGGAGCCCCCCAGTATTCACCAGAGCATTCCGCAAGGAAAGGTGGAACTTTGCTGCGGGGTGCCCCCAGGTTGCGGTCCCTAGCTACACTTACTTGGCAGCGTCTGACAGCGGAATATCGAAGGCCCAGTATCAAGACAACAGCAGAGACATAGTCAGACAGGCGGCAAACGGGGTGGTCGAAGACGGTCCAGGGGTCGGTAACGAGAAGGCAATAGGGAGTAGCAGAACCTGTGGATCAGAGACATAAAGCACTCTTTGTTCAGGCAACTCCCTGTTGTCTCAGACTTCCTGATATACAAGGTCAGGTGATCTGGTTGGACAGGGCTCCAAGTGTGTGATAATGAGTGCGATAATCTAGCAGAGGGAGCAGGAGCCAAATCATGTGCCACGTTCTCTTCCACCAGCAGAGGGAGCTGATCTACGAAAAGTCCTGGTCTTCTGAACTTTAGGAGTAGACATAAAGTTCCAGTTTAGGCATCACTGCCTTGTCTGATTGATACTGATTGGAAAACTACTGCAATCGTCTGATTGATACCTGTATCTCTACATCTCTACAAAGAATCCCCAATAACCTGTGTAGATACTAACTCCTGAAAAAGATGGATGAAGTTATACCTAATAATCTGCTGTAGATGTGGGATGCTGCTAGGCGACGTATCACTCTACTATACTCGTGCACAAGTTTGAATGTTGCCAAAGCAACTTTAATAAAACTGTTCACCAGCTGGGAGCAGCTATTAATCTGTACATACAAAGCACAGAAGCTACGGTTTAGAAATACACACCTGCAAGTACATTTCATAAGAAAAACTGCCCTTGAACTATACAGCGAGATTCTTTCAAATTGAAATTACAATTATGATACAGATTTCTGCAACAGTCTTTATAGCCCACATGGTTTAAAAAATATGGGCTTATGCGGACGCCAGTTTGAAACCTTTCATTTGTTCCTGCTACGATTATGTTAACTTTTCATTTTCCAAGCTATTTGAGTACAGAACTGTACTCCGTCCATTACAGCCTTGTGCCAACTGTGTGTGCGCACCCACACTGCCCAGTGCCCACCCATACTTATCTGGTGGCACTTTGTAACCCCAGGGGATTTTTTCACCCTATTTTAGGGGATTAATACATATTGCACGGCATTCCGTCCATTACAGCCTTGTGCCAACTGTCTGTGCCCAGTGCCCAGACACAGTTATCTG